>JAVGWX010000007.1:92933001-94133001 GCA_036924085.1 Ariolimax columbianus | reverse complement strand
CAATTATCAAGATGTATAAAGACTCAGTACACATGATTTTTACACCTCTCACCACTAAATAAGGGAGTTGCTTAGCGCAGTGGTTAGCGAGCTGGCTTCGCATCTGAGTCGTCCTGGGTTCATTCCCCAGTTGAGGCGAAAATGTTTTTTCAGACCGCAACGGTGCCCAGGTCAACCCAGCCTTAAATAGGTATCAGTTCAGTCTGGGAAGTAAAAGCGGCAAGGGAGAGGAGATGGCTACTGCCCTCATATAGCCGAGCCTTTGAAATGTGAGACCGCTAACACCTCACACCCCTACCGTAGTAATGCTATAGGTTACTTTACTTTACATCACTAAATGTTTTACATATCACCACAAAAATGTTACAAAATATCATCACATTCAATAGTTTGACCACATTCACCACTTACATAATTAAAAACAAATTGCAACTCCCAAACTGTTCAGAAAAAAAAAAAAGAGTTAAAATGTCCAAGAAATGTTTCAGCCACATTTTTACAGTTACAAAAAATGTAAATACTTCAGACAGTCATTTTACAATGAATTTCTTTCTGACACCAGGAAATAAATTCTTGAAATCATGTTATAGATGTTGTCATTTCTACTGTTGAGCAGGATAATTTACCAGTGGCACAGCGCGGGTATACAACTGACAGAGGGATCAGAGAACTTGTCAATCACAGAAAACTGATAGAGTTTGGGCCAATATTGTGGCCAGCTCCAGTTTCTCAGTTGCAAATTAGATACAAGTATCTCGACTAGGCTCTGATTTAGATAAGGTAAGACAGAAAGTAAAGGGAATATGTCCCCAACATGGTATAATGAAGTATCGTAAGGTACTTGATCCCCTACCACGGCTATGAGACACTTTAATGTGGATCAGAGAACTTGTCAATCACAGAAAACTGATAGAGTTTGGGCCAATATTGTGGCCAGCTCCAGTTTCTCAGTTGCAAATTAGATACAAGTACTTCGACTAGGCTCTGATTTAGATAAGGTAAGACAGAAAGTAAAGGGAATATGTCCCCAACATGGTATAATGAAGTATCGTAAGGTACTTGATCCCCTACCACGGCTATGAGACACTTTAATGTGGATCAGAGAACTTGTCAATCACAGAAAACTGATAGAGTTTGGGCCAATATTGTGGCCAGCTCCAGTTTCTCAGTTGCAAATTAGATACAAGTACCTCGACTAGGCTCTGATTTAGATAAGGTAAGACAGAAAGTAAAGGGAATATGTCCCCAACATGGTATAATGAAGTATCGTAAGGTACTTGATCCCCTACCACGGCTATGAGACACTTTAATGTGGCAGGTGCACTAATCTACATGATACTTTTGTAAATCGTCTACAAAGTCCTGATATCTCAACCCCTATATCTAACAATTATAAAGAAGATAAATACAAAAATACAAATAGAAAACATTTCCATGGCGCTGATAATGCACTTGACATTGATAAAATGACATGTGGACAAACCTGAACACAATAAAGAGAGCATAAAAATGGTCAGTTGGATGAGCTGGTGACTCTGAATATACGACCTGGCAATGGGATGAGATCTTTCCTGACTATGTCAGGACTAGGCCTTGTGTCATACTGGAGAACTGCGACCTGAACTGCTTATGCTGTCTGCAAGTGGTAAGAGAACAAGTTGATGAAAAAAACTTTACCAACAAAATAAATAGATGCAATTATGTTACGCAAAACACCTAACTGGCACCACCGCTCCCATTCGAGCGGTGACCTGGTTGTAAGAACAGAATAGCTGTAATATTACAAGCATGTTGTAAAAGACAACTAAAGACAGTTGTGAATGGTGCTAGTACCTTGTCATGTAAAAAAAAAAAAAAAAACCATGACTATGAATCTGCAAATTTTCAGATACAGGCTTTCTGATGTCGTTGTTTGAAGCTACTCATGCTGAGTTGACTCTTGATGATGTTTCTTTGGTAGTGGGTTACAGTGGCTCTTCTGACATCCTGAGACTCACATGAGAAGGTGGACCAAAGTTCTTCATGAGTTCTGCCCATCAGACTACAGTGGCTGAGTGTTCTTTGGCTTCCTGAGCTCTGTCATTGAGACTCCAGTGTCTGAGTGTTCTTTGGCTTCCTGAGCTCTGTCATTGAGACTTCAGTGGCTGAGTGTTCTTTGTCTTCCTGAGCTCTATCCATGAGACTCCAGTGTCTGAGTGTTCTTTGGCTTCCTGAGCTCTGTCATTGAGACTTCAGTGGCTGAGTGTTCTTTGGCTTCCTGAGCTCTATCCATGAGACTCCAGTGTCTGAGTGTTCTTTGGCTTCCTGAGCTCTGTCATTGAGACTTCAGTGGCTGAGTGTTCTTTGGCTTCCTGAGCTCTGTCATTGAGACTTCAGTGACTGAGTGTTCTTTGTCCTTCTCTTCCATGTGAACTTTAATCCAGCATATGTCAAGTTATAATGTTAGGTTTCTTCCTCAGAGCATTCTTTTCTCACCCTGATCTCCAGCCTTCTGAGGTTCCATTCTCAGAGCGTGTCCTGTCCATTTTAACTTTCTCTCCCTGATCTCCAGCAAAGTGATAGAGCAATTGCTTTTCATGGCAAAGGTGCCCAGGTAAATCCCATTATCAATCGCTCCATTCAACCCAACTGTAAATGGGTACCTGACTTACTTATGAGGAACGAAAATCAGCAAGGAAGTGAACTGGTCACACACACACACACCCCCTTCCCCCCCCCCCCCCCCCCCCCCCCATAATAAGCTGAGACTTAAGTTTTTAACACTTTATCACAGAAAACAACATGTCTGCTGTGGGACTTACTTCACCTTTAGTTTCCCTGACAGTTAAAGATTGTTTCAGTGAAGGAGGCCCAACTGTATGTGCTAGAAGACAACAGGTCCCAAGAAAGAGGCCCAACTGTATGTGCTAGAAGACAACAGATCTCACCAAGGAGGCCCAACTGTTTGTGCTAGAAGACAACAGATCCCAAGAAAGAGGCCCAACTGTATGTGCTAAAAGACAACAGATCCCAAGAAGGAGGCCCAACTGTATGTGCTAGAAAACAACAGATCCCAAGAAGGAGGCCCAACTGTATGTGCTAGAGGACAACAGATCCCACGAAGGAGGATGAACTGTATGTGCTAGAAGATAACAGATCCCAAGAAGGAGGCCCAACTGTATGTGCTAGAAGATAACAGATCCCAAGAAGGAGGTCCAACTGTATGTGCTAGAAGACAACAGATCCCAAGAAGGAGGCCCAACTGTATGTGCTAGAAGATAACAGATCCTACGAAGGAGGATGAACTGTATGTGCTAGAAGACAACAGATCTCACCAAGGAGGCCCAACTGTATGTGCTAGAAGATAACAGATCCCAAGAAGGAGGTCCAACTGTATGTGCTAGAAGACAACAGATCTCACCAAGGAGGCCCAACTGTATGTGCTAGAAGACAACAGATCTCACCAAGGAGGCCCAACTGTATGTGCTAGAAGATAACAGATCCCAAGAAGGAGGTCCAACTGTATGTGCTAGAAGACAACAGATCTCACCAAGGAGGCCCAACTGTATGTGCTAGAAGACAACATATCCCAAGAAGGAGTCCACTGTATGTGCTTGAAGACAACAGATCCCATGAATGAGGTCCAACTGTTTGTGCTAGGAATGAACACTGGAATCCTGGTATTGAATCAGGCATATCAGTGTCTAATGCCAGGTAACCAAAAGCTACCCTTTTGTTCTGCAAATCCATCTGGTTAGCCCTTAGAAGGTGCCATTCTGTGTCTTCCCTGGTTTGCCTTTAGACTTCCACTTGGCTATTTGTAGTAAAAAGTGGCAATTTTGTTCTTGATATATTTAAACGATTTGAACAATGATATCGGATGTACGTTTGCAAAATTCACTGATAACACAAAACTATAGTGTCTCATCTAAGCCAAAGGTGGATATATTGAGGTCAGATTTAGATAATATTCGAGAATGGTATGAGAGCTGGCAAATGGAATTTAATGTAGATAAATGTACAGTCATCCACATGGGTAGATCCAATGTGGAACTTTATTACAGAATGGAAGTGAACAATATTAGAAAGATAGAAAAGGAAAGGGACTTGGGGGTTATAATAGATCATATAGTTAAGGTGAGTGAGCAAGTCAAGGTAACAGTGAAAAAAGGCGCAATGTTAGGTATGATAAAAAGAAATATTAAACATAGGAGCAAGGAAGTGATAGTCAAACTGTATAAAGCATTAGATAGACCTAGATTGGAGTACTGTGTACAGGTGTGGAGTCCTTATCGTAGAGAGGATATAAACATGCTTGAAAGGAAACAAAAAAGAGCGACAAAACTGATAGTGGGATTCCAGAACTACAGTTATGAGGAAAGGCTCAGAAAAACTGGCATAGAAAAGAGAAGAATTCGAGGTGACAATATAGATTTATAAGATATCAGAGGAACAGATAAATTAGACTATAACAAGTTTTTCAAAATACAGCCACCTACAAAAACAAGAGGGCACAGCTACAAATTAACTAAAGAAAGGTCCAGATTAGATTCTAGGAAATATTTTTTTTTAGTCAGAGAGTGGTGAATGTTTGGAATGCATTACCATAGGAAGCAGTGGAGACAGAGACAATTAATGCATTCAAGAATAGATTGGATGCGCAAAGGTTTTATAGCAAGGAAATTTTAATAAAACTGGTTGTACACAGACTCTGCAGAGTCTTCTAAACCAGTATAAAAACATTAAGTTTAGTTTGAGGGTGATTTGCAGCAGTTTACTAGGCACACAACTGAATCTCTCTTAACTTTTTGCTACAGGTAATGAGAGAGTAACAGACTATTATTCGAGTTAACAAAAAACAAGCTTCCATGAATGTGACTGGTCCACCCCCACAAAATAGTTAAAAACTCATAGAATGAAGTATTTAGTACTTCATCCCAAATGTATGTATATTTGTGAGCGATTGTGTGTGTGAGAGAGAGAGATAGAGAGAGAAAGAAACAGACATAAATTACTAAATTGTATTCTAGAGGCCGAAAGACAAAGAAAAAGATAATAAGATAAGTATGCTGAGGAGAAAGAAGTTCTTGCATGTGCTTGTATAACAATGTTATTCACTAAATGTTTACTTTCCATTTTGGCGAAGGCTCTTTCAACGTGAGACAAAGTCTTTTATGTTATATCAGTTGTATAATGATCAACAACGTCTACACCCTATCGTAGAAGAGGAGAAACTAAGTAAGTAAAGTAACAGTCAGCAAGGATCACTATATTTGTGCAAGTGTCTTAACATCAGACTTTATTACCTTTTCTTCTCTTTTGTTTATCTTTGGGTCCCCAGATTCGAACAGTTCCATCATCTGAGGCACTAGCCAGCATGCCTGGCTCTGCTGGGTTCCAGTGGACACAATTAACTGTCTGCCTATGGCCTTCTAGCACTGCCACCGGTGTCTCACGTCTTTTGTGCCAAATAAATACTTTATGATCTGCAAAAATGATTAAAAACTATGTTAATGTCAAACTGAACCATTTTACAGGCTTTGGTATTTGTGTGGCTATAGTTTTGTGGATACAAATTTATGATCAATTTGTGTGGCTATAGTTTCGTGGATACAAATTGACGATCAATTTGTGTGGCTATAATTTTGTGGATTCAAACTGATGATCAATTTTCTGTGAGCAGCAAGCGCAGTTGATGTAGAGGTACTGAGTCTTTCATTGTCGTTACAAAAAGAAACTTCATCTGGTTTCCAAATCTTAAGCTGTGGCCAATTTCCTTAAAACTGCTGGTCACATTTCTTTAGCACACATGATGCAATATTTGCTACAGTACTGATGACATGAAAAACTTGCAAATCTACAAGTTTGTGCAGTAAATATTACAGAACAGTGCTCATTAACAGAACTAATGACAGGCTGTTGTGAAGATACATGAGTACATATGCCAGTCAGCACGCATAACAGGAAGAAGGCATACAATTTGTTTAGTCAAGAAATATGCACAGTAGACATAACTGCAACAGAAATTAACCTTTGAACATAACTTAAAATTTGAGAGAGAGAGAGAGGGGGGGGGGGGAGGGAGAGAGGGGGGGGGTAGTGATAATTGGTTGGTTGGTGATAAATATCCAGCCAAAAATGATGAGGAACAAATAGGAACAATTCTTAGTTCTTAGTTGACCTGTACTTCTACAGGGGCAGATGTCCTTGTGCAGGTCCCAGCTCTGGTATGAGCTGGATATAGCCCGGAGAAGGATTTCCTGCTTAGCAGGCTAGGCTTGAGCAGCTTAATACTCTGCTGCGTTAGGTGGTTAACCGATGTGCGAGTTCATCTTAAGGCTCAAACACTAGAGCAAAGTTGGCCCACAGCCTATTAGGCGCCATTTATGCTACTCTAAACAAACCACCTAACAATGGCCGGTGTTATGCCATGTCACATAGTTAGTCGCCTCTTATGACATGCTCACTGTGAGGCAGTGGTGCTATTCTTGTCCTTGTCAAACACAAAGACCCCGGCAGACCACTTGGGTAATAGGAACAATACAATGACAAATATAATACATTTTCAATAGAAATCAAATTTAGAATAAGTAAACAATGTATAAAAATAGAACATATTAAACAAGTATTCAGACAAACTGAGTCCATAAGCAGAAAATAGCAACAAAGGGATATGTGAACGTTTCAGTGTGATAAATGTTTCACAATACAAAGTACAGACATTCACTGTGTCGCGCATTATGTAACATTAGAGCTTGACTAATGGTAAAAAATAAAAAAAACTATGAAAGCATTATGATGGTTTGTTCAGCTCTGATATTTTGTTCATTTAGTCTGAATCTGAGTAAGAAGTTCAGAAAATAATGAGTAATACAGTCACAGCTGTCCTTAACATTTTATCCGAGCCTAATTATAATATCGTAAAAGAATATGACAGATTGGTGGTGGTTCTTCTTTGCGTTCAGGATCTTTTGGTCATGCTATATCTACAGGCCAGTCGCCATGATGAAGTCTGTAGTCTTCACCAGGTCAGAGCAGCTGCCCCACAGCTTTGGACATGATATATCTACAGGCCAGTCACCATGATGAAGTCTGTAGTCTTCACCAGGTCAGAGCAGCTGCCCCATAGCTTTGGACATGATATATCTACAGGCCAGTCACCATGATGAAGTCTGTAGTCTTCACCAGGTCAGAGCAGCTGCCCCACAGCTTTTGTCTCAGCTCCACACTATCTGGTATCTCATTTCCCTACAGATTGGGCATTCCTGTAGAATGTGTTCAGGGTTCTGGTCTCCTGTTCCATATGGGCACTCATCGGTGTGTGAGATCTTCAGTCGGTATAGATGTTCTAATAGTCTGCAGTGTCCAGTTCTCAGACGAAATGAGGTAGTTTGTTATTTCTTTTGAGTTGGTGAATTGGGTCTGGTGTACTGCTTATGTTTCTGTCTTCTCTCCATTGGTGTATATACTGAATTCTGATAATGTTCTTGATTTCTCTGTAAGGTGCTCGATGATTAAATTGTGCCTTTTTGCTGCCATCTTTTGTTAGAGCGTCAGCTCTCTCGCTTCCTGTGATTCCGCAATAGGAGGGTAGCCATAGGAGCGCTATTGTTGAGAATCTCTGGAGTTTTCCTAGTTCTGCTCTGATCTCTTATAACAGTTGTTGGTTGTTTGTTTTTTGTATACAGCTATTTTTATTGGTGGTTGCCTTTCTGTTTGAGGTATTCTCAGTGCTCGCAGGAGGGCCACAGATTCTGCTCTGAGATTTGTGGATGACTTTCCTGTTGGGAAGGCCTCTTCTGTTATATTTCCACTTTTGTGTCTTAAGAATATGCCTCCTTCCCAGTTTCGACCTGCCCTGTTTCTGTGTACACATGTGTCCATTCCTTGTTAGTATATTTCTCCTCAATCATTGTTTGTGCTAGAATTTTCAGCTCGTGGACACTGTATTGGTCTTTTCTTCTGATTCCTGGGATCTCTGTACTTATTGCAATGTTGTTCATGTTGCAGCTTGGCTCTTCATAGTTGATTAGCATTTCTATTTCTGTAGGTTGGTTGGGAATTAGTTCTGCATATTTTTCGTGTAGGTGGTTTGATATATGAATGAAGCTGGTTCTCTTTAGCCTATTTTCAACTGGGTGTTTCAGTTTGATATGTATGGGATGATCTGAGCATAGATGGGCCGGTCAAGGGCACTGTACCAGCTCCTCAGGAGAAACATTTATATACTCTGGGACGGACAAGGGTGGAAAAAGCGGGGTCGGCTTTATTCTGTCAAAGAAGACAGCACCTTCACTACTCGGTTACAATCCAGTCAACGACCGCATAATTGTAATCAGACTAAAGAAAAAGACTAGAAATTTAACAATAATTCAAGTGTATGCACCAACATCAGCAGCAGACGATTGTGAAATGGATGATTTTTATAACACCTTGCAAGAAGCGATGGAAAAAGTTGAAAAAAGAGACATCTTGGTCATCATTGGAGATTTCAATGCGAAAGTCGGAGAGGAAAGAGCCGAAGAGGAGAGAAGTGTTCGAGGACCTTTTGGTTTGGGACACAGAAATAAGCGAGGAGAAAGACTGGTTGAATTCTGCATGGAAAACCTCTCCATTGCCAACACCTTCTTCAAACAACATCCACGAAGACTGTACACGTGGACCTCCCCGGATGGCAACAGCAGAAACCAAATAGACTACATCCTAGTGCAACAAAGATGGAGATCAAATGTGCTGGCGACAAAAACACTGCCAGGAGCAGACTGCGATACGGACTACGAATTACTGTTTGCAGTTTTCCAAACAAGACTACGCAGAATTCAGTAGAGAACAAATGTAGACATTCGGCAAGAGTTGAGCATAGAGGAGAACTGGTTTATCAATTCCATTTTGGCTAGAAAATGCAAATACTTTGGTCACATCAAGAGACACAACGGTCTTGAGAGGACGGTGATAGAAGGTATGGTGCCTGGCAAAAGAGGAAAGGGTAGACCAAGAAGACGATGGCACCAAGATATCCAGGAGTGCCTGAGTATGACAGTGGCGGAAGCTGGAGTTTTGGCAAGGGAACGAGTTTCTTTCAGACAGACTGTGATGGGAGCGACGTTCTACAAAGGACATGCTACATGAGAGAGGGATGATCAGGCAAGCGTATCATCTTTACACTATGTGTCAGCACTCTTTCCTTTTGTCTAGTATTTAGCTGTCTTATATTTGTGTATATTTTCATTGTCCGGATTAGTGTAGTCTTCATTCCTTCTGTTATTATCATTAAGCCTGAGTTTTGAATTTTGTTTAGGCATTCTGTGTTTGTTTTTTATACTGTGGTCCAGGCTGTCATGCCGTATTCAAGTACTGGCCTGACTGTGCCAGTATATACATTTTTAAGGATGTGCTATTTGCACCCTAGCTTGTTTCGGCCAGCTTTTTACTAAGGGATAGTTTTCTGGTTGCTTTTTGTTCTATCTCCTGTATGTGTTCCCTCCATGTGAGTCTCTTGTCCATTTTAACTCCAAGATATACAGGGGTATTTTCTTGTACAAGCTCTTTGCCATTTAGATTAGGTTTTGTTTCTTCCTTGGTGTTGGACAGTGAGAAGCATGTTGTAACTGTCTTTGAGATGTTAATCTGCAATCCTCAATTTGTAACCCACTTTCCAGTGATGTACAGTGGTCCAGTGCTGTCTGCATTCTGTTTTTAGCTGTTAGTAGTTTTTCTGCAGCACTCCACATTGTGAAGTCGTCAGCATGTAGGGCACTGGATACTTTCTTTGGGAGTTTTTTCGCTACATCGTTTATGAACAGGATAAAGAGGGTAGGAGAGATGACTCCTCCCTTGGGTACGCCTTGTTGGAGAGTTATTCTATGGCTCAATGATCCATCTAATTTCACTCTTACTGTTCTGTATCGGAGGAAGTCTCGTATCTAGCTGTACATTCTCCCATCTGTTTTGTTGTTTAATAGTTTTAGGAGGAGTCCTTCTCTCCATACTTTGTCAAAAGCTTTTGCCATATCCACAAAGACCGCAAGTACTTTTTCCTTACCCTGGAATGCATTTTCTATTTCTTGGGTTAGGTACACTAGTTAGTCTTCTGTGCTGCAGTTTTTCCTAAAGGCTGACTGTGAGTTGAGTAGGAGCTGGGTTTTTTTCCAGATGTTTTATTAGTCTTGCGTTTACCATTTTTTTCTATAACTTTTCCAAAACAGCTGAGCAGACTTATTGGCCTATAGCTTTCCTTGCTTGTCTTGCCCTTTTTTGGTTTTCTGATGGGGATAATGATAGCCTCCCACCACTGGTCTGGGATCTTACCTGTGCTCCATGATTGGTTGAAGATTTTCAGGAGTTTTATTCTTACCCTTTGATCTAAGTTTTTAATCATTTCATTTGTGATGCCATCTTTTCCTGGAGCTTTCTTGTTTTTCAGTTTCTGAATAGCAGTGTTTAACTCTACCATATTGAATGATGTCTGGATGATAGCCTCCGTCATTATTGTTTAAATTTTTGGCATGGGATATATTTTGACAGTTCATCTACATTTTCTCTAAATAGAATTCAGTTTGCTATTTTAAAATTCTAGCTTGGGTGTTTAAATGTTATCTCTGTTTGTCCCATGTTACATATTTCTAAAGTTATTGGGACATGGTTGCTCCCACTAAGTTGTTTGTTGACTGTTCTTGATATTAGCCATTGAAGGTCGTCCGTTGCCATCGCAAGGTCCGGAGTACTAATTTTTTTCCATATTCTAAAGTAATATGAAGAAAAATCTTCAGAGACCAGGTCAGGCGCATATTGTTGTGTTAATTCACGTCCTTCTTTAAACATCGTTGTCCAGTTCTTCACTGTTGTCTTCGACACACTTTTATCACCATACACTGCCTGCATTCTGCGATGAATGTCAACTGGTCGACATCCTTCAGCTGTTAGAAATCGAATCACCACTAGCTGATCAACTCTGGATGGATTCCTTATCACACCCACCATGTTTTCAAGGGTCTACTGAGGAAACTATGAATCGAAGGATAATGAAATTTTGCAAACTTGACAATTGGTATGTGCTGTTTACACAAGAAGTGACGTCATCATGCACATCATAGGTAAATTCATTTGTTGCAGTTTGGTCCGATTTCATTTGAACATGCCTTGTAGCTGAAAAAAGATTTCTTTTTTAAACCAAAAGAACATGAAATAAATAAAACGCATCTGATCTGCAAATGTTCTTAAGTTTATAATTGAACGCATGAACCATTTCATTACAAAACAATCACCCACTCTCATAATTCCCACCATTTGTCAAGTTGTCAGTCACCCTACCAATAATGGCACCTTATTATGTGACATTTAATCTATAGATTGATATCATAATAATCTGTGTGCTTACATAATAATTATTTCCATAAATTTGTTAGCAGTAGAGATAGCTCAATTGGTAAGTGTGATGTAGGGGAAGATTAAGAAATCAATGATGGTTTGGATCTGGCAGGAGAACAATTTTTTTATTTTTAAAAGTAATATGATAAAAACACCTTTTCAATTTGTTAATTTAATTTTGAAAACCATTATTGACAATTTTATTTTTATTGACATCTAAATAAGCCCGTCATTATTGATGGGCTAAACAATAATAGATGCAAAAAGAATTAAATGACAAAAATAATATTAAATAAACAAAAACAGTTAAAAAGCTGTCCTACCTTCACTTCCACTGGCCACATAGTCTTGGTTCAAACCACCAAAACATGAGTAGATTGTGAAGAATGCCTGAGACTGACCATGAAACTTGCGCAGGAGGACTTTGTCTTTCAGATCCCACAAGTGGCACCCCTTAGAAGTTACAAACACATTAAACTGAAGGTGCAGATTTCAAACTGCCTCTAGAAGTTTGTCTTTCAGATCCCACAAATGGCACCCCTTTGAAGTTATAAACACGTTAACCTAAAGGTACAGATTTCAAGCTGCCTCTAGAAGTATGTCTTTCAGGTACCACAAATGGCACCCCTTAGAAGTTACAAACACGTTAACCTAAAGGTGTAGATTTCAAACTGCCTCTACAAGTATGTCTTTCAGATACCACAAGTGGCACCCCTTAGAAGTTACAAACACGTTAACCTAAAGGTACAGATTTCAAACTGCCTCTACAAGTATGCCTTTCAGATACCACAAGTGGCACCCCTTAGAAGTTACAAACACGTTAACCTAAACTAAAGGTACAGATTTCAAACTGCCTCTAGAAGTTTGTCTTTCAGATCCCACAAATGGCACCCCTTTGAAGTTATAAACACGTTAACCTAAAGGTACAGATTTCAAGCTGCCTCTAGAAGTTTGTCTTTCAGATCCCACAAATGGCACCCCTTTGAAGTTATAAACACGTTAACCTAAAGGTACAGATTTCAAGCTGCCTCTAGAAGTTTGTCTTTCAGATCCCACAAATGGCACCCCTTTGAAGTTATAAACACGTTAACCTAAAGGTACAGATTTTAAACCGTCTCTAGGAGTTTGTCTTTCAGCATTCGTTACCCACAAAACTTCCTTGTTACTAGCTTCCTTTGAGCATTGGTTACCCACAAAACTTCCTTGTTAGTCTTTTAGCTGTGCATAAGGTTTTAGATATTCTTCTGTAAAACCCCATCTCTGTGACCTCCACCGATCTTGCTCATTTATTGACTTCCATGATTCACTGCTCTATAACAGAATCAACCATACGCAACAATGAAGTCACTCCTTATTTGAATTTATAGTGATTTACTGCAAAGGAAGTTATCCAAGTCTCCTTTTGTCGCCAACCACCCTCACACATAAAATGTGAAGCCTGAACCCTCCATGATTGATTTACCATTGACTCCAAGTGAAGTGTAAATCTGACACTACAGCTGGCACCTTTACAACAAATCTGTATCATATAATACACTACAGTCACTTCATGGCAATGATTTTGCATGATGATATTGCTAGCCTCGTGCATAGCTCTCTTTAGTTGCCTTTCACAACATGCAGGGAAGGCTAAAGTAGTCTTATTCTTTTCAACTCAGGTACAGCTCAGATAAATCACTTCATGAGCTTACATTTTATGAATTCCTCCGTACATTAGATGAATCCGTCCTTATGGTAGATGATTCCCTCTTTATGTCAGATAAATCTCTTCAAGAGCTTACATCAGATGAATTCCTTCATCGGTTTATGTTTGATGAACCCTCCTTACATCAGATGGATCTCTTCATGAATTTATGTTAGATGAATCCCTCCTTACATCAGATGGATCTCTTCATAGATTTATGTTAGATGAATCCCTCCTTACATCAGATGGATCTCTTCATAGATTTATGTTAGATGATTCCCTCCTTACATCAGATGGATCTCTTCATAGATTTATGTTAGATGATTCCCTCCTTACATCAGATGGATCTCTTCATAGATTTATGTTAGATGAATCCCTCCTTACATCAGATGGATCTCTTCATAGATTTATGTTAGATGAATCCCTCCTTACATCAGATGGATCTCTTCATAGATTTATGTTAGATGAATCCCTCCTTACATCAGATGGATCTCTTCATAGATTTATGTTAGATGAATCCCTCCTTACATCAGATGGATCTCTTCATAGATTTATGTTAGATGAATCCCTCCTTACATCAGATGGATCTCTTCATAGATTTATGTTAGATGATTCCCTCCTTACATCAGATGGATCTCTTCATAGATTTATGTTAGATGAATCCCTCCTTACATCAGATGGATCTCTTCATAGATTTATGTTAGATGAATCCCTCCTTACATCAGATGGATCTCTTCATAGATTTATGTTAGATGAATCCCTCCTTACATCAGATTAATTCCTTCATGAGTTTATGTTAGATGAATTCCTTCATGAGTTTATGTTAGATGAATACCTTCATGAGTTTATGTTAGATGAATTCCTTCATGAGTTTATGTTAGATGAATCCCTTCATGAGTTTATGTTAGATGAATTCCTTCATGAGTTTATGTTAGATGAATACCTTCATGAGTTTATGTTAGATGAATTCCTTCATGAGTTTATGTTAGATGTATGCCTTCATGTTTATGTTAGATGAATTCCTTCATGAGTTTATGTTAGATGAATTCCTTCATGAGTTTATGTTAGATTAATCCCTTCATGAGTTTATTGTTAGATGAATTCCTTCATGAGTTTATGTTAGATGAATTCCTTCATGAGTTTATGTTAGATGAATCCCTTTATGAGTTTATGTTAGATGAATTCCTTCATGAGTTTATGTTAGATGAATACCTTCAGGAGTTTATGTTAGATAAATTCCTTCATGAGTTTATGTTAGATGAATACCTTTATGAGTTTATGTTAGATGAATTCCTTCATGAGTTTATGTTAGATGAATACCTTCATGAGTTTATGTTAGATGAATTCCTTCATGAATTTATGTTAGATGAATACCTTCATGAGTTTATGTTAGATGAATTCCTTCATGAGTTTATGTTAGATGTATACCTTCATGTTTATGTTAGATGAATTCCTTCATGAGTTTATGTTAGATGAATTCCTTCATGAGTTTATGTTAGATGAATTCCTTCATGTTTATGTTAGATGAATTCCTTCATGAGTTTATGTTAGATAAATTCCTTCATGAGTTTATGTTAGATGAATACCTTCATGAGTATGTTAGATGAATTCCTTCATGAGTTTATGTTAGATTAATCCCTTCATGAGTATGTTAGATGAATTCCTTCATGAGTTTATGTTAGATGAATCCCTTTATTAGTTTATGTTAGATGAATTCCTTCATGAGTTTATGTTAGATGAATACCTTCATGAGTTTATGTTAGATGAATACCTTCATGAGTTTATGTTAGATGAATTCCTTCATGAGTTTATGTTAGATGAATACCTTCATGAGTTTATGTTAGATGAATTCCTTCATGAGTTTATGTTAGATGTATACCTTCATGTTTATGTTAGATGAATTCCTTCATGAGTTTATGTTAGATGAATTCCTTCATGAGTTTATGTTAGATTAATCCCTTCATGAGTTTATGTTAGATGAATTCCTTCATGAGTTTATGTTAGATGAATACCTTCATGAGTTTGTGTTAGATGAATTCCTTCAGGAGTTTATGTTAGATGAATTCCTTCATGAGCTACCGCAAACTCAGCAGACTACCGCACACTCAGCAGACTACCACACAATCAGCAGACTACCACAAAATCAGCAGACTACCACACAATCAGCAGACTACCACAAAATCAGCAGACTACCCCACTCAGCAGACTACCACATTCAGAAGACTACCACACAATTAGCAGAATACCACACTCAGCAGACTATCACACAATTAGTAGGCTACTAGTGTGAATGGCAGGGTGTTACAAAGCCATAGAACAGAGACATCTACCTTAGAGAAATTAAGACAAAACCATCTGCTGTTCTTATCAAGAATGATCTTAGTTTTCAAGCAAGTTTCTATGGACCTTTTCCAGTTGTTTCTTTCTTGCATACTCCACTCTATTTCAAAATGATCCAGTCACAAAGCCTGTTGTTAGCAGGAGTGTCATGTTTATATGAACACATTATGATACATCATGTCTCCTTAAAATCCTACTTTCTGTCTGAGCAACTATCACAACAGCTCACAGAATAATACATGACAACAAAAAGACCTACCTGAGAAGCTACGTTGACAAGTAGTAATTCTTTCTTGTTGTCTACAACAAATGTCATTATGGGATGATCTTCTTGAATTCTGGGGAAAAAATATATTTATTTGTTTACACATGAACATAAAAATCAACATTATTACTCATTAGTTTTAAAAGCAGAAATCTTTCAGTACTTTCCCATATTTATTAACGTGTCTTTAATTGCTGATTAACTCAATTCTATTGAGCTTTTTAATCTACATTTTTCAGATTAACTCTTTTCAGTCTATATAGTAGAAGGCAAAACATCAGTTACCATCCAATTCTGTAAAAATATTTATCTAACACCTGTGTTTTGCTGTGTCGCTTAGCTACGATTATCTGGATTTCTAAATAACCGTAACAATGGCAGAATATCTGGTGTAGGCACAGCATTTGTTTAATGTTTTGTTCTCGACAATTTACTGATATCTACATTTGCGTCTAATGTGTTAAAGATGTGTTTTCAGTACACTCAAGAAATTATTTATTATTTGATCAGGCTAATGATAACACACCTGAATTACACGTGGATATTCAATATAAGTCCAATTTAGACCCCGACCAGGTCACTAAAGAAATGTGAATGTGGTAATGATATTAATAGAATAATGCATAAAGCAACATTAAGTTTGGCTCGGGATCAAGATGCTGAGCAGCGCATGAGCTGCAGTGGTCAGTGACATATAGCTGACTGCTAGCGTCAGGGCCAGCGAACCAGAGCTACCAAGACCCTTCTACACCTCCATGCGGTGATCCTGGATAACAGGCTGCAGCAGGGCAGACTGGCTAAGGAGAAGGGATCATAGAGGGAATGCTAACCCGGTACTAAAAAAATGATTGCTGAAGTCGGATGTGTTAGACCGAAAGGTGCAAATATCGCAGTCAAGCTGTAAACTACTACTCAGCGCATTCCGTTCTCTGGATTACATTCTGCAACTTAAGCCCTTTCAGGGTTTGGTAGTGGGAGATTGAGAACGAATGAAGCCAAGTCAAGTTTGGCTCAAACAACTTTACTGTTTGCCATTGACACAAAATAAGTGAAATGCTTTGTATATCAAATGCTTTTTAAATCCCAACAAAAGGAAAAGGTGTCAGCACCTGCGTTCAATCTATCAACACATCAGACAATTCAATGGCAATAATACTCACAAAGGAAAGTCCTGCAGCGTGTCAAAGTTATAGCTCCTGATCCGATTATGTGTGTCAGCGGCCAGAGCCACCTTTTCATCTAAAGCTGCCAAACCTTGTATTCTGATGCCCTCCCACGTGTCAATTATGTTGCCATCAATGTCCTGGCAAAAAAAGGAGAGCAACTTAAGTAAATAGCTATATATATACAAATATATATCAAAAGAATGTTCTGAACATATTCAAAACATAAAGACAGTGACCAAGAAACCTCCTTGATTATGGACAAGGCAGTTGAAACAAAAGTATTCAGAAATTCCTTTCCTACACCACATACTTCTAAAATAGAATACTTATATATCATTTAAATAGTGAAAATATGTTGATTTCGAGAATACTCTAAAGTTGTATAATAAAGAGGTAATGTATTGCTGTGCTCAGAGGAATTTAAAAATAAACACCTCTTTTAAGAAATAAATTTTGTCCTTGGTTTATTTATTAAAAGACCAAACTGCATCTCCTTTCAGTGAACATAAAGAATAAACTTTAGTGACATCCTCCTAGTAGTTAAGTTCTTGTTTAATCCTACATCAAATAGTTCAATGTCCGTTTTAAAGAGCATGTATGTCTATTACTTCATGTATGCTGAACTTACAAGCAGTCTCTCAAATCTACAAAAATGTTGAGATGATTACATACACAGTAATAGAACTGTCCTTTGACACCTCCAACAATAAATCTGCGACCATCAGGCATCCATGCTGCATATGTTAAACTATCATCTGCATTCTGGTGAATTTTTTGTCTGACTTCTCCAGTCTAAAATAAATTGAAAAAATATACAGTATAATATGCATTAAAGCCATCAACATATACATTATCTTAGTTGAAATAAAACAAGCTTATGACTAAACAGGAATATGTTTGCAGGTTCCAATTCACACAGGAACTCACACAGGAACATTATATTTTTATAAGCTTATCTAATGGAATACAGTTTGAAAACAAGATTAAAATGCATTATTTAAAACACTGATTTACTGAATAAATCTTCTCTACCATGAGGTGAGGATGTCTTCTTTTCTTCTGTCATGTTGTTTCTGCTGAATGGGGTGGCAGACCCCAATTATAACCATATTTAGTCGCCTCTGATAACTTGCCTGGCAATTTGCCGACCAACTTTTCTTGCTCCTCTTTTGGGCCACAGTAACACAGGTGGTTATTTAAAATACAGAAGTTTTACATACACCTTGGCTGATCGCTAGACTTTGGCCAAAAAGTAAATGGATCAACCACATACACCTTAGCTGATCTATAGACTTGGGCCAAAAAATAAACAGATCAATCACATACACCTTGGCTGATCGATAGACTTGAGCCAAAAAGTAAACGGATCAACCACAATAATGGTAATTGATAGGAAGCAAAAATCACAATTTACAATTAAATAATGGAGAATTATATTTATGACACTCAAATACTGTATAATCAAAAAGTCAGTTCACATGCATGTATCTTAGTGGAAAATATTACTAGCATCAGAAAAAAATGTGATGAGATGATGTGTAGAAAGAGAATGTGCCTGGAATGTCAAAATTTGAGAGAGTCAGGTTTTAAGCATGGTACAAAATATTTCTTTTAATTATTCTATAATTACTATACTTTTTAAGGGAGCCGCATAGCACAGTAGTTGTTAGCGTGCTGGCTTCGCATCTGAGTGGTTTTGGGTTCATTCCCCAGTTGAGGCGGTAGTGTTTTTTTCAGACCGCAATGGCTCCCGGGTCAACCTAGCCTTAAATGGGTATAGGTTCAGTCTGGGAAGTAAAAGCGGCGAGGGAGAGGAGATGGCTACCACCCTCATATAGCTGAGCATTTGAAATGTGAGATCGCTAACACCTCACACCGCTACGGCAGTAATGCTATGGGTTACTTTACTTTACTTTTTATTATACTTTAAAAGACTTTAAAAACAGTCAAGGCTATGTCTTAACTCATAGGACCTGAACCCACGGATACACAGAACAAATAATTGTATTGAATACCCAATTGCATGTATGCTCTCACAGAAGATAGCAAACAACAATACAGTAACTTATGATGCAGTAACTTATGATGTTGCAACATATATGAGGTGTTAAAAAGTATCAGACCTTTGGGCTGGAACAATACAATAACTCACAACTCACCTGGTCTTTTAAAACCCTAATCCCCTTCATTGTACTTTTTTTAAAATGGTACTACTGTCTCAATTATCACTTGTTTCTTTCATAGCCACTTTTAATATTGAATAATTGTATGTGAAACTTATTCAAACATACTAAATGCAATTTATTGGCAAACTAACTGAAGGTCTTGCTTCATATTCACATAAAATTATATTTTACAAGTGACATGACATTATCATAATTCATTCTCATCCTGCCCTAAGGAGTCTCCAACAGTTGCTTACCACTGGTTTTGTTTTTGGATCATCTTCTTTAGCCCAACCCAGAATTTGGCTTGGCTTCGTTCGTTCTCAATCTCCCACTACCAAATCCTGAAAGGGCTTAAGTAGCAGAATGTAGTCCAGAGAACGGAATGCGTTGTGTCGTAGTTTACAGCTTGATTGCGATATTTGCACCTTTCGGTCCAACGTATCAGACTTCAGCAAGCATATTTTTTGTACCGGGTTAGCATTCCCTCTTTGATCCCTTCTCCTTAGCCAGTCTGCCCTACTGCAGCCTGTTATCCAGGATCACCGTGTGGTCAGCGACCCATAGCTGAATACTAGCGTCAGGGCCAGCGAACCAGAGCTGCCAAGACCCTTCTACACCTCCATGTGGTGATCCTGGATAACAGGCTGCAACAGAGCAGACTGGCTAAGGAGAAAGGATCGAAAGGTGCAAATATCGCAGTCAAGCTGTAAACTACGACATAACGCATTCCGTTCTCTGGACTACATTCTGCTACTTAAGCCCTTTCAGGGTTTGGTAGCGGGAGATTGAGAACGAACGAACGAAGAAGAAGAAGAAGAATAATGTCAAGTTTTCTGAAACAGCAATTACTTTAGCAAATAAATATTGTATTGATTTACAATTTGTTTATTGAAGGATATCATATGCAAATGAATTGACCTGCTCTACAAGGTTTTATTTTTTGTAAGATTATGTTGATTTGGTGTACAGACATATCAGAAAATCAACAGACAGAAAACTGATAACACATGTAGGAAGGTAAACAGACAGACAACTGATAACACAACAAGTAGGAAGGTAAACAGACAGACAACTGATAACACAAGGTGTAGGAAGGTAAAAAGGCAGACAACTGGTAACACAAGGTGTAGGAAGGTAAACAGGCAGACAACTGATAACACAACATGTACGAAGGAAAACAGGAAGCTAACAGCCATCACAACAACTTACCAGCGCATTGTAAATAAAGACCTCATTTGTTTCATCAGGACCACATATTAAGATGTGTACATTGTCCGGGCACCATGTGATAAAACCTACAGAGAACTTATGGTCTTCTAAAGTTCGATAATGTTCACACTCAAAATATTCCTGTGTGATAACAGAAACATATTCATGGTTACGATCACAACATGATTTGACGTTTTCATGAATAGCACAGAATTTTAAGTATGTTTGGCATCAACTACCAGTGTTCCTACAAAAGTACAATAATTATAGGTAAGTTCAATATCAACATTCTCTCCCAAGAAGCAGGCAATCACATGGCCTTCCTACTAAGTTCAGATATTAAGTATATAAAAACCCATCAAAGATGAAAATGATTCATTGTAGCCAAAAGTGGATCATACATTTACATTGTTTTCAAACATAGTCACCATTGACTTCAGCACATTTTTAGTATCATCACACCAGGTTGATAATTTCAGTGTCACAGAAGTCTGCCGCCAGTGTCTGGAACTATTCATTAATGCATGTCTGCAGTTCATCATGTTTCAAACCGAGTATGTTGTGGTTTTTTTTTGTTTTCATGATTTGACTGTCTCATACATTGTAAGCTACACCGCTCATAATCTTCTTTGAGTATGTGTATGACCTTCTTGTTTAGTTCACAGAGGGCGTTCCAATCAAGTCCACCTCTTATCTTGAGCATTTCTAGTTGCAAGAAGTTGCTGTGTACCCACACTGATGCTATTTCCTGCTGCTGGTTTGGGTGTTTTTGGCGGCACTGGTGCAGCTATTTAGAGCGTGCATCAGTTCCAGGTGGCGAGTAGGAGATCCCATGCATTGTCAATTCTGGTTTTGAATAAGATCTGTAAACTTTGCAGCATCTAGTGTTGTGGGCACCTGGGGGCGCTATTTGAGAGGAGGCGTGTTCAGGTTCATTGTCACCTTGACCGGTCTGTGGTCGCTGCCCATATCAAGTTGGTGCAGTGCCTCCACATTGGTAACAAATGTAACGTCGCTACTAAGCATATAGTCAATTTCAGCCTTGTTCTCCCAGTTTGGTGAGTGTCATGTCCATCGTTTCCAATTTTCTTTTTTTTTAAGCAGTTGTTCATGTTGAGCTTGTGCATTGCAGGAAAGATCATCAAACGATACCCTCCATCATTCCGTTCTCCCATTTTGATCCGCCACGTGCGTTAAAATCTCCAATTACTTTTTTATACGCAGGCTGTTGTATTTGTTTCTTTAGCTCTTCATAGAAAAGTTCTAGTGAGTCTTCATTGCACTCATTTTGGTGGGCATAGCATTGGACTAGCAGGTGTGGCTTGGCCATGTCTATTACTTGTGGCTTGAACGCAGCAATTCTGGAGTTGACTATCTTGACTATCTGAACAGATTGGATGTTTAGTATATTTCTATTAGCCATGATAAAGCCAACATTGCTAATGTTGTACTAGCCTTCATCAGCACCAATGTGTAGTTCATCTTTATTGTCGGACTACTTTAAGTGTGTTTCTGTCCATGCACTGGTCTTGCCGAGTCCGAAGATGTCATACTTGAACGATTTCAGTTGGTTCATGAGGTGACCCAAAACCGTGTTGCAGATTGTATTGAATACCTATTTATTTCTGAAACGTAATCAAGCATCTCTTGTCGAAGCCATCGCGAATTTAGCTATTTGTAGTAGGCTTGTGGGCGGTGACCTTTGTGTGACTTACTGGACCTGGGAAAGGTGCAGCTCTGAAGTATCCAGCCTTAAGATTTTCCCCTGTACTATCCACACAATCAATCAGTTGGATAGAGGGTGGGAAGTCTAAGTCCCTATGCATTGTGCTTGTAGACTACAAAAAGACCTTTGAGGAACAAAATAAGCTCAGCTTATAGAGAAGATAAATGAAGGCTTCTCAACTGCGATCTCTCTTTTCCACGAGCCACTTTCCATACCCATACACAGGAGTGCGACAAGGAGATACCATCTTCCCAAACCGGTCACAGCTTCCCCTGAAGAAGTTTTTAGATCTCTAAATTGGAAGATTCGAGGTATCAACATAGATGGCGAGATGTTCTCACACCTACATTTTGCGAACGACATTGTGATCTTCACCAACAGCATTGTAGAAGCCGAACAAAACCTAAACGAGCTGAATGAAGCAGACGTGGCGGTTGGCCTGATCATGAATAGTAAGAAGACTCAATTTCTACTGAACACTTTCAGCCCTAACGGGAAACTGCAATTGGAAAATGAGCCCATCGAAAATGTGAATGTGTATATCTACAAAGTTCAGAAAATCTACAACATTGACAGGAGATCTCCCGCAAGAGAGCTGCGGTTTGGCTCAGCCTAAACCGCATTAAACCGATACTCCAGCAGATGATGGACGTCAAGGCCAGGGCTCACACCTTCAATAGTATGATACATGAGTGTGAGGTTTGGAATCTACGTAATCAGACTCACAGAAGCTTTGTATTACCAAAAGAGCAATGGGGTGAAGTCATAAATATCTCCCTAAGAGAACTCTGCATCAATGCGGAAGTACACATGGGCCAGCCATATGGTCTGCATGACTGACAATAGATGGACAAAGAGGGTGTCTTTCTGGCTGTCTTACAATTACAACCACCCGCATTGCCATCCGCTAATAAGATGGAGAGATGATCTGCACCACACCTACATACATATGCAATTTATATCAGCTATCACGAGCTTAACAAGTTTGAAAATACATAAATTTACTATGAAACCGGTGACAAAAATTATAAAAATCAAGCTACAACAAAAGGAAGAGAACGAAAATATGCAAAAATTATATAATATATACACTGCCAAAACTATTTCTTGGTTTATTTTGCTTCAATATATACACTGCCAAAACTATTTTTTGGTTTATTTTGCTATAATATATATACTGCCAAAACTACTTCTTGGTTTCTTTTGCTATAATATATATACTGCCAAAACTACTTCTTGGTTTCTTTTGCTATAATATATATACTGCCAAAACTACTTCTTGGTTTATTTTGCTATAATATATATACTGCCAAAACTACTTCTTGGTTTATTTTGCTATAATATATACACTGCCAAAACTATTTCTTGGTTTATTTTGCTTCAATATATACACTGCCAAAACTATTTTTTGGTTTATTTTGCTATAATATATATACTGCCAAAACTACTTCTTGGTTTCTTTTGCTATAATATATATACTGCCAAAACTACTTCTTGGTTTATTTTGCTATAATATATATACTGCCAAAACTACTTCTTGGTTTCTTTTGCTATAATATATAAACTGCCAAAACTACTTCTTGGTTTATTTTGCTATAATATATATACTGCCAAAACTACTTCTTGGTTTATTTTGCTATAATATATATACTGCCAAAACTACTTCTTGGTTTCTTTTGCTATAATATATAAACTGCCAAAACTACTTCTTGGTTTATTTTGCTATAATATATATACTGCCAAAACTACTTCTTGGTTTATTTTGCTATAATATATATACTGCCAAAACTACTTCTTGGTTTATTTTGCTATAATATATACACTGCCAAAACTATTTCTTGGTTTATTTTGCTTCAATATATACACTGCCAAAACTATTTTTTGGTTTATTTTGCTATAATATATATACTGCCAAAACTACTTCTTGGTTTCTTTTGCTATAATATATATACTGCCAAAACTACTTCTTGGTTTATTTTGCTATAATATATACACTGCCAAAACTATTTCTTGGTTTATTTTGCTTCAATATATACACTGCCAAAACTATTTTTTGGTTTATTTTGCTATAATATATATACTGCCAAAACTACTTCTTGGTTTCTTTTGCTATAATATATATACTGCCAAAACTACTTCTTGGTTTCTTTTGCTATAATATATATACTGCCAAAACTACTTCTTGGTTTCTTTTGCTATAATATATATACTGCCAAAACTACTTCTTGGTTTCTTTTGCTATAATATATATACTGCCAAAACTACTTCTTGGTTTCTTTTGCTATAATATATAAACTGCCAAAACTACTTCTTGGTTTATTTTGCTATAATATATATACTGCCAAAACTACTTCTTGGTTTATTTTGCTATAATATATATACTGCCAAAACTACTTCTTGGTTTATTTTGCTATAATATATATACTGCCAAAACTACTTCTTGGTTTATTTTGCTATAATATATATACTGCCAAAACTACTTCTTGGTTTCTTTTGCTATAATATATATACTGCCAAAACTACTTCTTGGTTTCTTTTGCTATAATATATATACTGCCAAAACTACTTCTTGGTTTCTTTTGCTATAATATATATACTGCCAAAACTACTTCTTGGTTTATTTTGCTATAATATATATACTGCCAAAACTACTTCTTGGTTTCTTTTGCTATAATATATATACTGCCAAAACTACTTCTTGGTTTCTTTTGCTATAATATATATACTGCCAAAACTACTTCTTGGTTTCTTTTGCTATAATATATAAACTGCCAAAACTACTTCTTGGTTTATTTTGCTATAATATATATACTGCCAAAACTACTTCTTGGTTTATTTTGCTATAATATATATACTGCCAAAACTACTTCTTGGTTTATTTTGCTATAATATATATACTGCCAAAACTACTTCTTGGTTTATTTTGCTATAATATATAAACTGCCAAAACTACTTCTTGGTTTATTTTGCTATAATATATATACTGCCAAAACTACTTCTTGGTTTATTTTGCTATAATATATATACTGCCAAAACTACTTCTTGGTTTATTTTGCTATAATATATATACTGCCAAAACTACTTCTTGGTTTATTTTGCTATAATATATATACTGCCAAAACTACTTCTTGGTTTATTTTGCTATAATATATATACTGCCAAAACTACTTCTTGGTTTATTTTGCTATAATATATATACTGCCAAAACTACTTCTTGGTTTATTTTGCTATAATATATATACTGCCAAAACTACTTCTTGGTTTATTTTGCTATAATATATATACTGCCAAAACTACTTCTTGGTTTATTTTGCTATAATATATATACTGCCAAAACTACTTCTTGGTTTATTTTGCTATAATATATATACTGCCAAAACTACTTCTTGGTTTATTTTGCTATAATATATATACTGCCAAAACTACTTCTTGGTTTATTTTGCTATAATATATATACTGCCAAAACTACTTCTTGGTTTATTTTGCTATAATATATATACTGCCAAAACTACTTCTTGGTTTATTTTGCTATAATATATATACTGCCAAAACTACTTCTTGGTTTATTTTGCTATAATATATAAACTGCCAAAACTACTTCTTGGTTTATTTTGCTATAATATATATACTGCCAAAACTACTTCTTGGTTTATTTTGCTATAATATATATACTGCCAAAACTACTTCTTGGTTTCTTTTGCTATAATATATATACTGCCAAAACTACTTCTTGGTTTCTTTTGCTATAATATATAAACTGCCAAAACTACTTCTTGGTTTATTTTGCTATAATATATATACTGCCAAAACTACTTCTTGGTTTATTTTGCTATAATATATATACACTGCCAAAACTACTTCTTGGTTTATTTTGCTATAATATATATACTGCCAAAACTACTTCTTGGTTTATTTTGCTATAATATATAAACTGCCAAAACTACTTCTTGGTTTATTTTGCTATAATATATATACTGCCAAAACTACTTCTTGGTTTATTTTGCTATAATATATATACTGCCAAAACTACTTCTTGGTTTATTTTGCTATAATATATATACTGCCAAAACTACTTCTTGGTTTATTTTGCTATAATATATATACTGCCAAAACTACTTCTTGGTTTATTTTGCTATAATATATATACTGCCAAAACTACTTCTTGGTTTATTTTGCTATAATATATATACTGCCAAAACTACTTCTTGGTTTATTTTGCTATAATATATATACTGCCAAAACTACTTCTTGGTTTATTTTGCTATAATATATATACTGCCAAAACTACTTCTTGGTTTATTTTGCTATAATATATATACTGCCAAAACTACTTCTTGGTTTATTTTGCTATAATATATATACTGCCAAAACTACTTCTTGGTTTATTTTGCTATAATATATATACTGCCAAAACTACTTCTTGGTTTATTTTGCTATAATATATATACTGCCAAAACTACTTCTTGGTTTATTTTGCTATAATATATATACTGCCAAAACTACTTCTTGGTTTATTTTGCTATAATATATAAACTGCCAAAACTACTTCTTGGTTTATTTTGCTATAATATATATACTGCCAAAACTACTTCTTGGTTTATTTTGCTATAATATATATACTGCCAAAACTACTTCTTGGTTTATTTTGCTATAATATATATACTGCCAAAACTACTTCTTGGTTTATTTTGCTATAATATATATACTGCCAAAACTACTTCTTGGTTTATTTTGCTATAATATATAAACTGCCAAAACTACTTCTTGGTTTATTTTGCTATAATATATATACTGCCAAAACTACTTCTTGGTTTATTTTGCTATAATATATATACTGCCAAAACTACTTCTTGGTTTATTTTGCTATAATATATAAACTGCCAAAACTACTTCTTGGTTTATTTTGCTATAATATATATACTGCCAAAACTACTTCTTGGTTTATTTTGCTATAATATATATACTGCCAAAACTACTTCTTGGTTTATTTTGCTATAATATATATACTGCCAAAACTACTTCTTGGTTTATTTTGCTATAATATATATACTGCCAAAACTACTTCTTGGTTTATTTTGCTATAATATATATACTGCCAAAACTACTTCTTGGTTTATTTTGCTATAATATATATACTGCCAAAACTACTTCTTGGTTTATTTTGCTATAATATATATACTGCCAAAACTACTTCTTGGTTTATTTTGCTATAATATATATACTGCCAAAACTACTTCTTGGTTTATTTTGCTATAATATATATACTGCCAAAACTACTTCTTGGTTTATTTTGCTATAATATATAAACTGCCAAAACTACTTCTTGGTTTATTTTGCTATAATATATATACTGCCAAAACTACTTCTTGGTTTATTTTGCTATAATATATATACTGCCAAAACTACTTCTTGGTTTATTTTGCTATAATATATATACTGCCAAAACTACTTCTTGGTTTATTTTGCTATAATATATATACTACCAAAACTACTTCTTGGTTTATTTTGCTATAATATATAAACTGCCAAAACTACTTCTTGGTTTATTTTGCTATAATATATATACTGCCAAAACTACTTCTTGGTTTATTTTGCTATAATATATATACTGCCAAAACTACTTCTTGGTTTATTTTGCTATAATATATATACTGCCAAAACTACTTCTTGGTTTATTTTGCTATAATATATATACTGCCAAAACTACTTCTTGGTTTATTTTGCTATAATATATATACTGCCAAAACTACTTCTTGGTTTATTTTGCTATAATATATATACTGCCAAAACTACTTCTTGGTTTATTTTGCTATAATATATATACTGCCAAAACTACTTCTTGGTTTATTTTGCTATAATATATATACTGCCAAAACTACTTCTTGGTTTATTTTGCTATAATATATATACTGCCAAAACTACTTCTTGGTTTATTTTGCTATAATATATATACTGCCAAAACTACTTCTTGGTTTATTTTGCTATAATATATATACTGCCAAAACTACTTCTTGGTTTATTTTGCTATAATATATAAACTGCCAAAACTACTTCTTGGTTTATTTTGCTATAATATATATACTGCCAAAACTACTTCTTGGTTTATTTTGCTATAATATATATACTGCCAAAACTACTTCTTGGTTTATTTTGCTATAATATATATACTGCCAAAACTACTTCTTGGTTTATTTTGCTATAATATATATACTGCCAAAACTACTTCTTGGTTTATTTTGCTATAATATATAAACTGCCAAAACTACTTCTTGGTTTATTTTGCTATAATATATATACTGCCAAAACTACTTCTTGGTTTATTTTGCTATAATATATATACTGCCAAAACTACTTCTTGGTTTATTTTGCTATAATATATATACTGCCAAAACTACTTCTTGGTTTATTTTGCTATAATATATATACTGCCAAAACTACTTCTTGGTTTATTTTGCTATAATATATATACTGCCAAAACTACTTCTTGGTTTATTTTGCTATAATATATATAACTGCCAAAACTACTTCTTGGTTTATTTTGCTATAATATATATACTGCCAAAACTACTTCTTGGTTTATTTTGCTATAATATATATACTGCCAAAACTACTTCTTGGTTTATTTTGCTATAATATATATACTGCCAAAACTACTTCTTGGTTTATTTTGCTATAATATATATACTGCCAAAACTACTTCTTGGTTTATTTTGCTATAATATATATACTGCCAAAACTACTTCTTGGTTTATTTTGCTATAATATATATACTGCCAAAACTACTTCTTGGTTTATTTTGCTATAATATATAAACTGCCAAAACTACTTCTTGGTTTATTTTGCTATAATATATATACTGCCAAAACTACTTCTTGGTTTATTTTGCTATAATATATATACTGCCAAAACTACTTCTTGGTTTATTTTGCTATAATATATATACTGCCAAAACTACTTCTTGGTTTATTTTGCTATAATATATATACTGCCAAAACTACTTCTTGGTTTATTTTGCTATAATATATATACTGCCAAAACTACTTCTTGGTTTATTTTGCTATAATATATATACTGCCAAAACTACTTCTTGGTTTATTTTGCTATAATATATAAACTGCCAAAACTACTTCTTGGTTTATTTTGCTATAATATATATACTGCCAAAACTACTTCTTGGTTTATTTTGCTATAATATATATACTGCCAAAACTACTTCTTGGTTTATTTTGCTATAATATATATACTGCCAAAACTACTTCTTGGTTTATTTTGCTATAATATATATACTGCCAAAACTACTTCTTGGTTTATTTTGCTATAATATATATACTGCCAAAACTACTTCTTGGTTTATTTTGCTATAATATATATACTGCCAAAACTACTTCTTGGTTTATTTTGCTATAATATATATACTGCCAAAACTACTTCTTGGTTTATTTGCTATAATATATATACTGCCAAAACTACTTCTTGGTTTATTTTGCTATAATATATATACTGCCAAAACTACTTCTTGGTTTATTTTGCTATAATATATAAACTGCCAAAACTACTTCTTGGTTTATTTTGCTATAATATATATACTGCCAAAACTACTTCTTGGTTTATTTTGCTATAATATATATACTGCCAAAACTACTTCTTGGTTTATTTTGCTATAATATATATACTGCCAAAACTACTTCTTGGTTTATTTTGCTATAATATATATACTACCAAAACTACTTCTTGGTTTATTTTGCTATAATATATAAACTGCCAAAACTACTTCTTGGTTTATTTTGCTATAATATATATACTGCCAAAACTACTTCTTGGTTTATTTTGCTATAATATATATACTGCCAAAACTACTTCTTGGTTTCTTTTGCTATAATATATATACTGCCAAAACTACTTCTTGGTTTCTTTTGCTATAATATATATACTGCCAAAACTACTTCTTGGTTTATTTTGCTATAATATATATACTGCCAAAACTACTTCTTGGTTTATTTTGCTATAATATATATACTGCCAAAACTACTTCTTGGTTTATTTTGCTATAATATATATACTGCCAAAACTACTTCTTGGTTTATTTTGCTATAATATATATACTGCCAAAACTACTTCTTGGTTTATTTTGCTATAATATATATACTGCCAAAACTACTTCTTGGTTTATTTTGCTATAATATATATACTGCCAAAACTACTTCTTGGTTTCTTTTGCTATAATATATAAACTGCCAAAACTACTTCTTGGTTTATTTTGCTATAATATATATACTGCCAAAACTACTTCTTGGTTTCTTTTGCTATAATATATATACTGCCAAAACTACTTCTTGGTTTATTTTGCTATAATATATATACTGCCAAAACTACTTCTTGGTTTATTTTGCTATAATATATATACTGCCAAAACTACTTCTTGGTTTATTTTGCTATAATATATATACTGCCAAAACTACTTCTTGGTTTCTTTTGCTATAATATATAAACTGCCAAAACTACTTCTTGGTTTATTTTGCTATAATATATATACTGCCAAAACTACTTCTTGGTTTCTTTTGCTATAATATATATACTGATAAAACTACTTCTTGGTTTATTTTGCTATAATATATATACTGCCAAAACTACTTCTTGGTTTATTTTGCTATAATATATATACTGCCAAAACTACTTCTTGGTTTATTTTGCTATAATATATATACTGCCAAAACTACTTCTTGGTTTATTTTGCTATAATATATATACTGCCAAAACTACTTCTTGGTTTATTTTGCTATAATATATATACTGCCAAAACTACTTCTTGGTTTATTTTGCTATAATATATATACTGCCAAAACTACTTCTTGGTTTATTTTGCTATAATATATACACTGCCAAAACTATTTCTTGGTTTATTTTGCTATAATATATACACTGCCAAAACTACTTCTTGGTTTATTTTGCTATAATATATACACTGCCAAAACTACTTCTTGGTTTATTTTGCTATAATATTTCTGTTCTTTGCAAATGAGAGAAACCAACACAAAGCAGTCCAAACATTAAAAAAACAAGAAGTTTGCTACTTACAGTGTCAACATTCCATATAATAAGTTTGTTGTCTTTTGAGCCTGTAGCAAGTCGAGTTCCATCTTGAGAAAACTGGCAGTGCCACACCTCATCTTGGTGGTCCCACAACACTTGGACTGTGACACTTGGAAACTGCTCTCTACCAAAAGAAAGAAAGAAAGGAAGAGAAACGATTATCTGGTAACAGCGGTGATGATTCCAGGGTTTCTGAATTATCTGATTTACTTTCCATTTTGTAGGGAACAGAAATCATTAGCAAGACTTCTCCATCTGCTATTAGGCAGGGCAGACTTTTCTATCTATTAATTTGAAAGCTTATCAGTCTGAAGTATTTTTCTCTGCTTAGATCCTCGGTCAATGACTGGCAAAGCTGTCAGTTACTATCATTTCTGATGGCATCTTTTTGAGCAGCAATAACTATCTCCACTTCACCTGAACTGAGACCATCTATTGGATGGTGCCCTAGCTCTGGCCATGTCTAGCACAGAATCTTGACCAGATTTTGTCCAGCATACACCCATTGCTTAACTTATCAAGCATGTTAAACAAAAATTGAATGAACACTGATCAATTATCTAGATATGCAAAACAAACATAAAGGAGATCATTACAGAAACAATGAACACATGCTGTAAGAATTTTGTATTGTGCTGGGAATTAATTCTTAAGAAAAGCAATATAGACATAAAAATCATTTATCTAGATGTCTTTCTGACAACAAATTGAAAATTTATTAAGATGGCAACTTAACCCTTTACAATCCCATACGGCCGAAATCGTCCACCCACAAAACGTAAATTTCCACCTGATTCAACAAACGCAGAAATCTAACATATGTCATTTAGTTTGCACAATTTCAGGTTTTTAAGTAACCGACAAGACGACCGATGATTCACACAAGCGCTGTTGTCATTTAATATAGAGTTAGGTAGACATTTAATAATATAGAGAAATTTAAAAGTTGAGAGAGAGAGAGAGAAGAAGGAATGCAAGGGCATGCCCACCTGCACACAGAGAAATGTCAACTTACCTGGTACATACATGGTCCATAAGTAAGGATACAGATGAGAGATCAGAATTGAGCTGTGTGTTGTGATATGGGCATTTTTCTTTCTGTCGTTCAACTGCTTGTCTAAGCAATGTAAACAAGCGTCTTGATGGCAGCATAACAGAGGGAGGAAGAAATTCTGAAATATGGCAAAAACATTTGTTTTTTTAATCACTCTCTCTTTCTAGATATCTCTCTACCATTTTTGTATATAAATAGACAGGGGTGTCAGCCATGTGCTTCATCTTCTTCTGCGTTTGTTCTCAATCTCCAGCTACCAAGTCCTGAACAGGGCTTTCCAAGTAGCGGGATGTCATTTGGAGAATGGAATGCGTTGTGTTGCTAGTTTACAGCTTGGCTGTGATATTTGCACCTTTCGGTCCGACACATCCGTCTTCGGCAGGAGCCATGTGCTAAAATCCCCAAACCTAGAGGACATAGCTATCAACTTTAGTCTGTCCACCACCCATGCCGAACCTACCCAACCTGGTAAAACCTGCAAAAGGTGAAACTCCTGCTGGCATAGCTCTCAGGGGTTGTAAGGACACTCAACCTGTCAAACCACAATGAGGTAAAAGCATCAGTGTTTGCAAATACATATTAGATTTAGGCATGCTCCATCAGGAACTGAAAAGGTTTTGATCCATCTACTCATCTATGTGTGTTTGTATGTACATCATCTTCTTCTTTTTCTGCGTTCGTTCTCAATCTCTCGCTACCAAACCCTGAATAGGGCTTTGCAAGTAGCTGATGTAGTCTGGAGAACGGAATGCATTGTTTTGCTAGTAAACAGCATATTTGCACCTTTCAGTCCGACAGATTGGTCTTCAGCAGTGTATGTACATATAAACAGGTGGTAGCCAACAGGACCATAAAGGTATGTGCACATATGACACTATGGAGTGTGGTAGCCAGTATGTGCACATATGACACTATGGAGTGTGGTAGCCATAGGACCACAAGAGTATGTGCACATGACACTATGGAGTGTGGTAGCCATAGGACCACAAGAGTATGTGCACATGACATTATGGAGTGTGGTAGCCATAGGACCACAAGAGTATGTGCACATGATGCTATGGAGTGTGGTAGCCATAGGACCACAAGAGTATGTGCACATGACACTATGGAGTGTGGTAGCCATAGGACCACAAGAGTATGTGCACATGATGCTATGGAGTGTGGTAGCCATAGGACCACAAGAGTATGTGCAAATGATGCTATGGAGTGCTCCACTAGTTGGACTCAATACAAGAGATTTTTATGTGGGAAATGTTTGGTTTCACAGTTGAAAGATGGTGCTCTGAATAAAAATGAAACTCATATGATGATATAACGCAGTTTACATCTCATTCTTAGCTTGCTGGTTCAGTTTTTAAATTGCAGAAAGCATAAATAAAATATGATAAATGATTTGATAGTAGTTTGCAGCAAAAAATATGAAAGTACCTTGAAGACTTTCAATGAGATTCTGGCGGCTAATGTGGCCTTTCCCTTCCCAGTGAGAGCTTTCACGAAGCTCTGCTGCACTGCTACACATCATGTATCTGCAAGGCAAACAAATGGATAACTTCCTCAAACTACAGTGCTTATACTAACAATTACATCACTATAACATCACCAAGCTACAGTACTCATACTAACAATTACATCCCTATAACATCACCAAGCTATAGTATTCAGACTAACAATGACATCACTATAACATCATCATGCTACAGTACTCAGACTAACAATTACATCACTACAATACCATCATTTTACAGTACTCATACTAACAATTACATCTCTAAAATATCGTGATGCTACAGTACTCATACTTTAGTCCATTCGGAAACATGTGCTGCTATTAAAGTCATTGTAACTCAACAATCACTCAAATGAAATGGCTGAAAATATGTACTTGGAACGTAATGATTTTATACTATGATTCTATCAGTCATATCAGCAAGCTGGTTTTCAGTTTAGCTTATGTCAATTATACGAAGACGCTCACTAACTACATGTTTTACAAACACACAGTAAGCATGTAAATATAACTTCCCCCACCATCCGCTAAGAAAATAAATTAAATACAAGATAAGTATCAGTGTATCTTATTTGCAACTACCTATTGAAATTTTCCCACATGGTAACTCAAGATTCACCAATGGTTCATAAACATACTGCTGTTTGTAAAAATATATTAAGAACCAAATATTTTTCTATGCCAGAAAATATATACGAATCCCAATCATTTTGATGAAACGATAATGTCTTCATAATTTTAATTAACCATATTTTGATGGCATGACAAATATAAGATCACATGCCAAAAATTGTGTTAATTTGTTACTGAATTCTGGAGAAATTATATGAATTTTGAGGGCACATGTTTCCAAATGAACAATAACATTTGATCTTTAAACTGTTCTTCTTGGGAGTCTTACTAACAAGGTGGTGGAATCGACATGATCCCTGTAGTAGTGAGCAACATGCAGATGAAGCCAAACATAGCACATCTGCTTAGAGGACCCCAGTCCACCTTCCTCAGCATGCTCGAGATGTGAGAAAAGCTACTGCAACCCAACACTAAAACGTCCTATGCTACATTATTCAAACTAACATATACAGCACTAGAGCACAATCCTCACACTCTTGCTTCGTTATGTATGTTAACATTCAGATTCCCACACTGTATTTTGTGTGTGTTCTACCCCAACATTATGGGGAGGAAGACTAACGTCTGGTCAGGCACAACATACTGATCAGACATGTTAGTCAGGGTCAGCCAAAATATACTGACCAAGACCCTCACCTTAGCTTCCTAGTAGCCTTCCCTGGAAACGGGCTGTTTTCATGGCAGCCTTGCTAACAGGGTGAGGTATTGACATGATCCCTGTAGTAATGAGTGACACACAGATGAAGCCAAGCATAGCACAACCACTTGGAGCACAACTGCTTAGAGGACCCCAATCCACCTTCATCAGCATGCTCGAGATGTGAAGAAAGTTACTGCAACCCGCCACTTAACGTCCTTGCCAGGGCGCACAAAAAGCAAACGTACTCATTATGGGCACTTGAAACAACAACCCCAACATTATAGTTTGCTCAATCATTATGTGCTCCTATGTCACTGGGATCCATATAGTGAGCAAAGAATAATACCACTGTAACCTGCAAGGCATGTCAAATAAGGCAACTAAAGAGATCTGGAAATGTGGCAAACTATATCCCATCCTGAAGAAACTCATCATCATCAGGTGCCCTGCCGGTTGGCGATCATGGACTTCCATCCATTTCTATCACGTGTGTGGTTTACCAACTCTGCTGTTGATTGTTGTCCATGTCATTCTCTCAGGCTGAAGAAACTGTCACAAGAAAAAGACATGGTGGAACAGGAATGACAAAGTCACCAAGTCTTTATACCATCATGCTAGCTCTTTCTCTTCATGTCCTAATCTTTTCATCGAAGACAATTTTATCTTCTTATCCCCTTTTCTTTGTTCCTTAAGGAGCAAGGGGTTACCAAAGTACTTCATGTGCTCGTGAATAGTGGCTTCCATGGCAATTTGTTGTACTTGATGCCTACAAATCTCCTTCTTAGTCACCTCTCAAGTTGTGACTTTTAGAGCGTAGTGTTGGTCAATATTCTTTGCATTTAAAAATCCTGTCGCAGCGCCACATTGACGAAGAATTTATAAAATATTTTTGAGTAAAATGTATTGAGCTTGAGCAGCAAAGTTTCTGTCTTAATTTATTAGTCTCTGCATACAAACCACAGGTTTTCAAGAGTTTTTTGTTCTTTATAAAATTTTGAGCACACATTTTATTATCTCTTAAAGCTGCCTCCATCTCCCTTGCTATATGGGAACATAGGGTCATCACTACTAATGAAAACATGTTGATCTCCTAACAAAAACATACGTGCTAAGTACATGAACTCTCTCTGTGTTGTACTTCAAGGGTGTGAGTTCATGTCTAAGGCAGTCTAAGGCTTTCAATGGGACACCATCCTCAAGAAACTCTAAATACTTCTGCTCTAACAGCAAAAACTTCATTTTCTGAAAATAAAAATAAGACAAAAATTCAGTATGTGCAAACCGAACACTAGAATTTTAACAAATAATAAGAAATAATGTCATTCTTACATAGAAACATACCAGTTTTTCTCTATTTAGTCATGTGGCTGGTGAATTTGCTCACTTTTGTTATTCGTGAAAGTTTAGATTATGTTTTTCTAAAATAAATCAATAAAATATCTGCCCTTACGATAATATCATCTTTTCCTCTTCTCACTAATGCCTCAAGCTCATGTAGGTCTTCTTCTATCTGTAATGCAAAAATAATGACATAATAAAAGGCATGTTCTGAACAGAATAACGCATTAAAGATACATTTTGATATATAATTCTTTATAATTAGCATTTAGACTGTTCATAGAGCACACGTGAACAGTTTTACACACGGTATCTATTGATAATGTAACCATTTAGACTGTTCATAAAGCACACGTGAACAGTTTTACACACGCTATCTATTGATAATGTAACCATTTAGACTGTTCATAGAGCACACGTGAACAGTTTTACACACGCTATCTATTGATAATGTAACCAACAGGATGTGGGGGGAAAAGCTGGAACATTTTAAAATATTATTCTGGAATTTAACTTGGAGATACTTGCGTAACAAAGGTAAAAAACAATAATACATTTACATGTGAATGAAAAGTAATGAGAACAAGAGAAAGGCAGCATATCAAGGACATACATACAAGAGAGATGGAAAGAAATCATACTATAAAATGAAGCAAAGATGTGGTCAAATGCACCAAAAAACATAAAAACATTGAATGCAAAAACAGCACACAAATTAAGAACTTGCTTTATTATATGTTAATAATAAACATGGACATGAAACAAGCAACAATTAGAAAGAGTAGAAAAGTTTTGAATGTAAATGTGTCAATTAGTGGCGTGTGCTTTATGGAAACAGCCACAACATTATCGTGGAAAACTAGAAGTCAGAACGAAGATAACAAAATTGATTTAGATATTTTGGAAATACTAAAACACATACAATTTCACAGAAAGCATAAATGATGGAAACGTTGAAAGTTAAATAGCAAAAGGATGACATAGAAAACAATATGGAACAGAAACAGACAAATCAGCCCAAGTGTACATTTAAAGCATGAATGCTGCAAGTTAAATTTGGAAATTGTCAGTCAATATGCAGATGGTCCTCAGTCTAATTTCTTTGTTGGATGAGTGTTTCTTAAACATGATCCTATAATACTATCTGGTGAGATATCTTCCTTGCATATATGCAAAATGACTGAGTGTACAACTTGTATGATCAAAACCCTAAGCAGAAAATATTGGAAAATAAGAAATTTTAGTGCAGAGATTGCAGTCTGATCTGATATTTTGTTGTAAGATGTTTTTGCTCACATCTGTACAAAATGGGTAAGTGAAGTTTTGCTTTCTCTAACAATATGTTATGTTATTAATTAATTTATAATGTATTTTTATGCAGCTGTTGTTTCTCTTATCGTATTTTTCATTTGCTTATAAAAGCGGGAGCCATGGAGTTCATGCTCTGTCACTGTGTTTTCAGCAATGAAAGTCTCTTTCATTGTTCCAAAAGGGTGCCCAAATGCAAGGAGCTATTTTTTATGAAAACTGTTATCATTTAAGAGAATTATTAGATAGGCTCTAAATAAAATCATCAATATACGTGTCAATCTGATTTTCTAGCTACATTTTGTAAGGGCTTATATCATTTTCATAAGTGTAAGGCCTTACAGTTGTCTTGTAATGTGTTTTTATTTTTTCAATGGACAAATCAATGTTTGTTAATATATTTATCTTGTTTGATCGGACCAATTTTGTTTGTTTTGTTTAAATTAGTTGGACTGTGTCCTTCTTTTTAAACAATATTTTGAAGAGTTCATAAACTTGCATGCTTTGCTAATATAAAAGAAAAATAAATCAAAATAATAAAATACAGTTTTTGAGATGTCAGATTTGTTATTCTGTTTTTGTTTGTTTCTTAGAATCGACGTCACAGCACTCAGGGCATGCCCATATGTGCTTCGTCTCTCTCGGCAAATGGATACTGATGGTCCATGTAGCTCGCTGGTTGTACACTCTCCTGCGCCATACTCCGCTCGAACCTCGTTTAATGTCAAAACTTTGCATCCTGTGGATTGCTGCTTCATCTATTGCGGTGTGTCCTCATCTAACAGGCGGTTGTAGATTGATTTCAATGTGTCACTTCTATCCATCACTAATGTGTCCATGATGGGAGCTTGTGAAGCCATGATGTCAGCTCTTTCATTGCCCTAAACCCCAGCATGAGCAGGACAGTAGATCCATGTCAACCCCTGGAGGTTTGAGACCTTAACAGCTGCTTTAAACTTGTACCTAAGCCATCCTGTCTCAGCTGGAGTGAGATGTCCAATTGTTGTCTTCCATGATGTCCCTCTCTTCATCCCTTTATGTCTGAAATACTACTGTACAGAGGATGCCACATGTCTATGGTGACACACATATAGGCTTTGATTTGTGCCAGTTTATGTCTGGATGTCACCGATAACAATCCCAACATGTACCTAATCACCCCAATAGGGGTTTATCTGGTGCAGCCCAGAACTAGTTGCATACCTTAATTCTGGATGCGTTCCAACCTTTCCCATTTCCGTTCTTGATAGTGTGAGGATGCCCAGTCCGTAATCGATAACAGACAACACAACTTGATGAAATAGGATGAACAGGAGGCATTGTTCCAAGTTTTCAAGAATCCCAAAGATTTGTTATATATTTGCTAAATCAATTAAATGTCTGGGCTTTTTTTGGTTTATTTTTGCGTTCGCCTTATTTCTCTAATTCCCAAGGCGGTGTGCGTTGCACTGTGGTTTTTATTTTGTGCCTGTCGGTCCAGTGCATCCGACTTCAGCATGCATTTTATGTAAGGGTCTGCTTCCTCTTGCATTTTCTAAGGGTTTGCTTCCCCAAGGTAACGGCCGGTGCTGTGATGAGGATCGAACCCAGCACCTTCGGATTGTGAGCCGTGTCAATTAACCACTAGACCACGCCATCCCCTTTTGGGTTTGATTGTCAGTGATTGAGGATCAAAATGTGAGGTGTTGGCCAGAATAGCACAGACAATGCGGTGCTTGCATGGCTTAACAAAATCTGGCAAGATAAACGGCTAGCCATATGCACGAAGATCAGATTAATGCATTCAATTAAATCAGACGAGGTCGTCCCAAAAAGAGGTGTAAGGACAACATAACAGAATGGACCAATCTCCAACCAGAGGAGGTACAGGCAGTGGTCGCTGACAGAGAGGGGTGGTGTGGGGATGTCTTCATGGGTGCCTCAACGACCTCACCAGTTACGGAATGACCTGACCTGAAATCAATTACTCTGTGACACTTATCATTTTTAGATTCTTCAACTGTGTCATTAATAATTATATTCTTTTGTATAAGGTTTTCCTGCTTTTGTAGTTTTTATTGATTCAGTTTATGGATTTATTTGTCTCAAGATCTTGACAGCCATGCATCTACAACACTTTCCATTCGCAGTGAGCTAGCAATGAGCACGTGAAAATGTTAAGATTGTGTTGCAATACACTGACTACAAACAAAGCTTACCTTGTCCCATTCACCACCCATAACATGAACTCTAAATCTGGCAGCTGTCGGATGTTCCAAAGCACACCCTGACTCAGCAATCAGCTGCTCTGTTGTTTGACTGAAACAACATAAAAGTTGTATATTTAAAAAGCACAAAATGGATATGATATTTCACATTTTACATATAATTAACATACAATTATAATATAGCCTGCATGAACTTAATAAGCACTAAAGTATTACTCACTATGATGACATCATTGTACTCCATGCAGAACCATAGATGATCAGTCCCTTTCAGAAAATAGTGAAGAGTGCAGATAGTGATGGCTCCATAGCTCACTGGTTGCACACATTTCTGATCCATTCTATTAGGACCTCTATATGATTTCACAACTTTGCAGTCTGTGCATCCCTGGCTCATTGATTACAGTGTCTTCATCCAAGAGGAAGTTTTTGAAAATTGGTATAATGGTGGCTCTCAGTTCTTTGATCTAACACTGTGATGCCAGATTGACAGACAAACCTTCAGGAATAACAGTTCACTTGCAGTTCCCATGCACTTTACCATTTCATGTCCAGCTGCTTTAACAACTTTTATTTTCTCCAGGTGCTGCCTTTGGTTCCTCCATTGTGATGTTTTTCCTGTCATTGATCACTTTCTTTATATTAAAGTCTGTTGTAGATGCCACCCCAACCATCACTATTGACAACTACAAACTGGCAGCTGTGAACCAGTTCACTTACCTAGTATTTCTCATCAACAATAAGCTCTTCCTTGACCCTGAAATAGACAATTGTATTGAAAAAGCTGCTGCCATATTTTCTCGCCACGTGTCTGGGGAAAACCCCAAATTACAGCCAAGACCGTGGTCTACAATGTCTGTGCCGTCAATATGCTTCTATATGGCAGAAAAATGTGGACAACCTATGCCAAACAAGAGCAAAGACTCAGCACCTTTCACCTACGGCGCCTGTAGTCCATCCTTGGCATTCCAAGGAGAGACAGGTTGACAAATGCAGAGGTGCATTCTCGCACCAGTCTTCCAAGTATGTACACCCTCCTTCAATAACCTCTTACAATATGTGAATCATTAATTCATCGTTTACCCTGTCATATCTAAGAGGCGCTCATTGAATGATTTCAGTATGTGCACCCTACTTATATTCTACTAGTGCAACAGCTTTCTCTTTCTCTGTATATATTAATATATATATATATATATATATATATGCTTTTTAATAGTCCAATTTGATGATAGCATATCACAATCATTTAGTATTCATAATGGTGTTAAGCAGGGCTGTGTTCTAGCCTCGAAACTGTTCTGAATTTTCTTTGCTAAGTTACTGAAGCTTGCATTTGGTCACACAAATGAAGGAATCTGACTTCTCTCTATGGCTAACGGTCGGTTGTTTAATCTTGCAAGGCTCAAGGCCAGAACAAAGACCAGGGAGATCAACATCAGGGACTTGCTTTTCGCTGATGATGCTGCAATTGTCACCCACAGCCAGCAGGAACTTCAAAGATTGATAGATTGCTTCTCCCAGGCTTGCAAAGATTTTGGTCTCATAATAAGTCTCAACAAAACAAATGTGCTGGGACAGAAAGAAGATGTCACGCCACTCTTAGCAGTGATAATTATGAAATGGTAGCTGTGCACCAATTCACATACCTGAGATCCCTCATCAATGACAAGCTCTCTGTAGACTCAGAAATAGACAGTCGCATTGACAAAGCTGCTGCTACATTTGTTCGCCTCACAGCGCATGTTTGGAAAAACCAGAAACTGACAATTAAAACCAAAGTCACGTCGTACAATCCATGTGTCATCAGCACACTTCTACCTGGTAGTGAGAATTAAACAACCTATGCCAAACAAGAACATAGGCTTAACACCTTCCATCTTCTTCTTACGCTGTCAGACGTTGACCTAACACCTTCTATCTACGGCACCTGTAATCCGTTCTGAGAATTACATGGAGGGACAGAAGATAAAAGACAAAAATCCAAAACCTCAGCAGAGGTTCCTCTTCACAGAGCATCACAGTGAACGACAACCCAGTTGCAGTCACCGAGGACTCCGTCTACCTCTGTAGCAGGCAGTCCTTTGACGCATACAGCAATCATGACATCACGCATAGGATGGGCTTAGCTACTTCAAGAAGGCACTCGCTTCGCAGAGTCTGGTTCCAGTGAAGGCACTCCCTGGAGACCAGGTTTTGTATTTACTCCTCCTGCATTGTCCCCATCCTTCTGTATGGCTCCAAGTCCTGGACACTACTACAGCAGGACCGGCAGCGTCTTGAGGCCTTCCACCTGCGCAACCAAAGGCGCATCCTCGATATCGTCTGGCATAACACGGTTGTCTCAATGATTGATCGCCGTCATCTCAGACGTGGTCATGGATATGATCATTCAATGTGACGAGCCCTGTTGCCTAAGCGTACTATTGTATTGTATTGACAGAGTGACAAATGGAGAGGTGCACTCTCACACCGGTCTCCCAAGTAAGTATACTCCCCTCTCCTTAGGCAACAAAGACTATGATGGATAGGTCATGTTCGTTGCATGGAAGGTGGTCACATTTCCAAAGATATCCTTTATGGATAGTTGGTAGATGGCAAAAGAACAGTCAGACGACCACAGTTGAGATTCAAAGATGTGTGTAAGCATGATATGAAGGCCCTTAGCATGAGTCTGACATCCGGGGAAGACGAAGCTGCAGACCAATCCTTCTTCTTCTTCTTTCGTTCTCAATCTCCCACTACCAAACCCTGAAAGGGCTTAAGTTGCATAATGTAGTCCAGAGAAAGAAATGCGTTGTGTCGTAGTTTACAGCTTGGCTGCGATATTTGCACCTTTCGGTCCAACACATCCGACTTCAGCAAGCATTTCTTGAGTACCGGGTTAGCATTCCCTCTTCGATCCCTTCTCCTTAGCCAGACTGCCCTGCTGCAGCCTGTTATGCAGGATCACCACGTGGAGGTGTAGAAGGGTCTTGGCAGCTATGGTTAGCTGGCCCTGACGCTAGCAGTCAGCTATGGGTCGCCGAAAGGAGAATGATAAGAATACAAGCTAAGTATATCATTTTTGTTTACCACTCTAAGTAATATCATCCTATAGTCAGTCATGAACGAAAGGGGCTACCGTACTATACTATCTAAATGAGTAAGCAGCATATCCTTTACAGAACGTAGCTTCTTATAACCGCCACCTATTTGGCTGTTTTAAGTTTCTTGGTAAGTGTGCAGTACAGTAGGTTGTCATTACTTTCCGTACGTGGAGGAGTATTCGCACGAGAAAAACCCCAGTGTCTGCTAAACTGGACACAAGTGGGAATGGAACCCGGAATGTTGGGAGTGTGAAAACTGGGTGAGTTTCACTCCTAGGCCACGTACCCTCCAACTATATACTATCTATGTAGCAATGCATATTTTCTTTAATTTTACATAAAGTTAAAGTTTTAAATTAATTTTGCCAATTATTAGACAATATCAATTTAAAATTAAATGCAAAACATGGGTTTGTAACAAACATAAACTTGAATGGGACATGGTTAAAATAACAATCACAGTGATGACACTTGACAGTCAGTGTGCCTTAGCAGTAGCTGTGTCCCAGTGTGTGTTTAGTGTTTACCTTTGCAATACTTTGTTACAAATATAAAATCGGTTAGCAGTATTACTAAAATGAAGCACATAATATATAAACTATTGCAAAATTCACTAATAATATGTGTTTCCTACTAAAACAGAATTAGCAAATAAAAAATGGAGGTGGAGAGAGAACAAAGAGAAAACAGAGAAGAAAGGTAAACAAACAACTTTGCAGTTCTTACTTGAATCCCAGACCACGTAGATGTTGTCCAATCAGCCTGACAATGTCTTGATCTGTTGTTGACAGAATTCTGCTATCCCTAGTAACCACTGTGCCATTTGTTGTTAATTCTCCATTTGTTGTTGGTGCTGGATTTGTTCTTGTGTGCAAATCAAAATCGTCACTCTCAAATGTCCCATTGTGCTGTGAACAACCATTGGCCTGCATATTCTTAAAAGAATCTTGCAGTGCCTTTATCAATTTTTTTAACTGGAAGTACGAGACCAGAAACTACCTTGAACAAGAGCCCCAGTATATATTAGGTAAGAACTAGTTTACATTAGATTTAAACTACAAACCATAACAAAATGAGCCATGACTAAACGAGGGTTAAGTCATCACAGAAAATGAAAATATTTAGGAGCCTCAAATGTTTGTTGTATGACGTCACTTCCGTGCTTGAATCCTGGGAAACACCAGCTGACATTTCCAGTTCTAGCTCCAAAATACGAGCGTCTTGTGGCAATGTTAGTCTTTTGTAGATTACAATTTCTTAAAACATAAAAAGTGGCTAAACGATTGTTAACTTGAAACTTAAAGGAACATATATAATGATTCATTTTCTAGCGGTATTTATATGGCTTCTCCTGTTTGTTATGATATTTCCCATGATCCGTACTCGTTAATAAAAGAATTAGAATAATTCTGCTGTACTTACATGAATGTCGTAAAAGGCGACGAAAGAGGGTTGTAAATTATTAATTAAGTTGGGAACCTCGTCACGTTAAACATACTATTTCAGAAACCACCACTGCAAGAGTACACATAGTATCTTGTTGCAGGTTCCCTGTATCGAAAAATCTACACCTGTGGCCCTCAGCTTCACAGTGAAACAAGTGATTTAATGTCGTAGTTTTCTTTTATAATTATCAGTCAAGGCCAATCCTTATTTGCAAATTATCAACCATTTTTTAAGAAATTACTTGCTTCATTCTCATTCTTCATCACACCAACAACTATAACAAAACCAGCTCATGCAGTATTACAGTTGCAGAAAATTTTGTCCTTTGTCGATATAGGCCTACGTTGTATTTGTTGCCCTTTTACTTAATGACCGACTATAGAACGATGCGACCTTAGAATAGTAACTCTCTACTAAGTTGTTTTTGTTTTCTTTCTACTTGGGGGTTTAATGTTTCCCTTTTCGGTGCTGTACTAGCCTCTTTTCACTCAACGCGAGGTGGACCTTCATGGTACATTTCCACCTGGATCGGTCTTCAACTTCGTCTTAACATAATGTCAGACTCATGTCCAGTGCCTTCTTGCCACGCTTACATACATCTTTGAACCTCAGATGAATCTCACCATAGCAAGTAATCGGATGCAGCAGGCCCTAACATCGCTGGAAGAGTGGGCGAACTCATGGCTGGTCAAAATAAATGAGGAAAAAACAACATGTACGATATTCTCGCTTTCAAACAAACCACAAAACACCAAAATAAGTCTTAACGGCAAATACCTGCAGCCAAACGACAACCCAAACTACCTGGGAGTCATATTTAACCGGCGCATGACATGGAAAAGTCAGATCGAGAGAAACCGAATGAGAGCCAGAGAAAGAATGGCAATCATGAGGAAACTTGCTAGCACAAGCTGGGGAGCAGACGAAAGTATACTAAAGAAACTGTACACTGGAAGAGTGAGACCAGTTCTCGAGTATGGCATTGCGGCATGGACAACAACAGCAAAGGCGAACTTCGATAAAATTAGCAAACTTCAAAACCAAGCCATGAGAGTTATAACAGGAGGCATGAAGTAAACGCCAATTGTAGAACTTGAAAAGATTACAAAACTGCAATCCATGACTGACAGAAGATACTGCAGAGCACAGTAGCAAGAAGAGAAACTCAGAAGACTGACTGACCATCCAATGCACCAGAGACTAACACATTTTGGAAATGGGAAACTAAAGCGGAGAAACTTTTCAGAAATAGCCAAAGCAAAGATGATCGAAGACCCTATGAACGCACTAACAACACCAAAGCCCATCCCTACTGTACGAAAACCTGCCTGGAGGCAGCATATATTTCCAGAGGTGGAAGAAAATATACCAGGTATTGGAAACAAAAACAGCCAGTCTGAAAAAGAAAGAAGAGATACAACCCTGAGGTACATAACGGAAAACTACCCAAGCATGGACTGGACCCATGCATACACCGACGGTTCTGTAACAAACACAACACAGAACGGAGGGCAGGGGCATTCCCGAGCCTACCAAATGGCAGAAAAATAACAGTCAGTGGCAACTGGAAAATACACAAGCAATTTCAGATCGGAGGCAGAGGCACTGAGGTCTGCAGTAGAAGAAATGGTGACAGGTAAAAGGAATGAAAGCCATATAGTCCTGCTCACAGATGCCCTGGCCGTAGTCACATTACTAAAAAGCCAGAAAAATACTGAACTTAATGATTTAAGAGCAGTACTCTGTCAACTATGCCAGCAGTCCGCACCAAATAGAGTAGTGGTACAGTGGGTTCCATCCCACTGTAACATCCAAAACAACGAGGAGGCAGACAGACTGGCAAAAGAAGGTGCAAGACTACCACAACCAGATACTAGTGTGACATACGAAGAGTCAAAAAGGCTTATTAGAGCTAAATACATGACCAAAATGGGAAACAGAACATACTGGCTACACAAAAAACAATGCCTATTACCAGTTGAACAGAAGAGAGCAGGTCGTGGTCTTCAGACTTCGCACTGGCCACAATAGACTCAGGTACCACCTATTCAACAAATTGAAGATAGGTGGCACCGACGAATGCCCGTGTGGTACCGGGAAAATGACCGCTGAACATCTGCTGCAAAACTGTCCGACATACGAGGATCAGAGAAAGCAGATGTGGCCATCACCAGTGGCAACACTAGACAAGCTCTATGGCAGTGTCAGGATGACCGCTGCTTTTTTCGAAAAAATAAAGGTTGACGTCTGACAACGTAAGAAGAAGAAGAACCTCAAATGTGGTGGTCGGACGACTGATCTTTTGCAATCCGACAATTGTCCATAAAAGATATCTTTGGGGATATGACCAACTTCCACGTGACGAACATGTTCAAATCAAGGTAGTCTTCGATGCCTTGATTTGGAGACAGGTGAGAGAGTGCCCTTCCTACATTTGTCATTCTTTCTATCCATGTAATTCAAAGAGTGGATCGCAGGCGTCATATATGGAAGGTGTTACCCCTGTGATCTCGCTTGGCGTAGGTTGCCCAGTTTCACTACCATGTAGGAGAGTGCTGACGACGCATGCATTGTAAACTGTGACCTTGGTTTTAATAGTAAGTTTCAGATTTTGGCAAACGCACGTTGCAGCAGTTTTGCCAATACGACTGTCTATTTGTGAGTTTAGAGAGTTCTTGTCCCTGATTAGGGACCTCAAAGTATGTGAATTGGTGCGCAACTGCCAATTAATAATTGACGATATTAAGAGTTGGCTTGGTATCTATTGACTTATTAGACCAAAATGTTTGCCATCTTGGGAGAAGCAATCTATCAGCCTTTCAATTTCCTGCTGTAGGTGACAATTGCAGCATCATCAGCGAAAAGCAAGTCCCTGACGGCGACCTCCCTGACCTTCGTTTTGACCTTGAGCCTTGCAATGACAGCCGACCATCCTACCTTGTCTAAAAGCAGATTCCGTCATTTGCATTACCAAATGCATGCATCTGTAGCAGAGCAAAGAAGTTTTGCATCAGTGTTGGGGCAGGACACAGCCTTGTTTAACACAACTGCGAATGTCAAATGGTTGGGATATGCTAGCATCAAAGTGTACTGTTACATTAATCGCCTAGTATAATTATATTATCAGTCGCAGAAGTTTGCTTGGGCAACCAATTTCATATATGGCTTGGCTTGGCTTGGCTTCGTTCGTTCTCAATCTCCTGCTACCAAACACTGAAAGCGCTTAAGTAGCAGAATGTAATCCAGAGAACGGAATGCGTTGTGTCGTAGTTTACAGCTTGACTGCGATATTTGCACCTTTCGATTCAACACACCCGACTTCAGCAAACATTTTTTGAGTACCAGGTTAGCATTCCCTCTTCGATCCCTTCTCCTTAGCCAGTCTGCCCTGCTGCAGCCTGTTATTCAGGATCACCGCGTGGAGGCGTAGAAGGGTCTTGGCAGCTCTGGTTCGCTGGCCCTGACGCTAGCAGTCAGCTATGGGTCGCTAACCACTGCAGTTCACGCACTGCTCAGCATCTTTATCCCAATTTCAGAGATGATTTTAAAGAGTTCATTCTTGCTAACCAAATCAAATACATTTGTCGGGTCAATAGAGGCTGAACACGCTAACCTGATTTTTTTCTAAAGTTGCCGAAAAGAAAAAATCAAGTCGATCACTGATCCTCACACTGTGGTGTCATTATACTGGTTTAGAAGACCGCATAATCTATATATACAACCAGTTTCTTCTACATCTTGTCTTGTTTTGTCTCTTCCGCAACCCCAAGAGCGCGAATGGGGGAATAATGCAGCGTTTGAAAGATGTGTCTTGGACATGTTGCTAACCGAACAGTGCCCATTCTCTCCGAGGCGACGTATTAGTATAGATTTGACCCATGTGAACATTTCCTAGCCACACTAAAATCGACACTGTCAGCAAAACAGGACAAATGGCGACAATTTCGTGAAGTCAGCCGTGTGCACTAGGCCGTGAGAATACGAGACAGGTTAACCGAAATACTATTTAAATAAGCCGATGACTTTGCCACGATAACCGGAGGGAAAACACCACATAATGAACAAACTAACTAATCCAAATGGAACACAACATCACGTTCCCGTGAACACAAGTGTAGGTCGTCAGCTACTGTGAACCTCAGTCAAATCCCTGGACTGGCGGCATCCATAATGGACTACAAAAAGAGAGAAAAATTAGACCCGCGGCCTGTTAGGTTCCATTTTTGCTGCTCCTTCCAGCAGCTGGATAGGGCATACTTTGCAAAATTTGTCAGACGACATTTTAAGATGGACACTGTTCTGGAACCCAAGGGGTAAGAGGAGTAAGGGCCGACCAAAACATATTTATAGAAGAGAACTGAGGCCCGACTTGACGGAAGCAGGACTCTCGTTGCCTATAGAAGAGAACTGAGGTCTAACATGGGGGACTCAGGGCTCTCGTGGTCTATAGAAGAGATCTGAGGTCTAACACGAGGGAACCAATACTCTCGTGGTCTATAGAAGAGATCTGATGTCTAACACGAGGGAACCAGGACTCTCGTGGTCTATAGAAGAGATCTGAGGTCTAACATGAGGTAAGCAGGACTCTCGTGGCCTATAGAAGAGATCTGAGGTCTAGCACGAGGGAAGCAGGCCTCTCGTGGCCTATGTTGGCGAAGATGGCAGAGGGAGACAGACTTTGAGGCTGATGGTTAGAAACTTATGATTGACAGTGGGCGGAAGGGTTTTAATTGATTGATATGGGTTTATGTACTCGATTTTTATAATGTTCAAGTTCAGTTCAGGTGGCATATCCCCGTTCAGTTCATATGGCATCTCCACGTTCAGCTCACATGACAACTTCCCGTTCAGGTTGGCATCTCCACATTCAGTTTGGTTGCCATCTTCATGATCAGGTGACATCTCCACGTTCAGGTGACATCTCCACGTTCATGTGACATCTCCGTGTTCAGGTGACATCACCATGTTCAGGTGACATTTCCACGTACGGGTGACATCTCCACGTCCAGTTTGGTTGATATCTCTACGTTCATGTGACATCTCCACGTTCGGGTGACATCTCCACGTTCAGGTGATATCTCCACGTACGGGTGACATCTCCACGTTCAGGCGACATCTCCACGTTCAGTTTGGTTGGCATCTCCACATTCAGTTTGGTTGCCATCTTCACGATCAGGTGACATCTCCACGTCCAGTTTGGTTGACATCTCCACGTTCAGGTGACATCTCCACGTCCAGGTGACATCTCCACGTCCAGGTGACATCTCCATGTTCAGGTGACATCTCCGGCTGGATTCGATCCCCATCACAGCACCGACAGTTACACCGGAGAAGCAGACCATTAGAAAAAGCAGGAGGAAGCAGACCCTTCCATAAAATCCATGCTGATGTCGGATGCGCTGGGTCGACAGGCGCAAAATAAAAACCACAGTGCAACGCAAACCGCTTTTGGGAATAGAGAAATAAGGCGAACGCACCAAAACAAAACAACACAGTAATGACAAGTCTACTTGACACGATTACTCTAATTTGTAATTTGTGTGTGACTTTTTAAAATGTCAAAATATGGTTCATGTTGATGATGACAGATTTTGTCATCCATATTATCGTCTTGATTCCACTTTATCATCTTTCATTCTCCGTTATTGTATTTCCAAGATAAGAGAAGCTCATTTCCTGTTCTAGTGTTTTATCATCTATTTTTGGGGAGGATGAGTAACGTCTGGTCAGACACAACATACTGATCAAACATGTTTGTCAGGGTCAGGCAAAATATACTGCCCGAGACCCTCACCTCGGCTTCCTTGTAGTACTCCCTGAAAACGGGTTGCTTTCGTGGCAGCCTGGCTAACGAGATGAGGGATCGACGTGATCCCCGTAGTAGTGAGAGAGACAGATAAAGCCAATCATAGCACAACCGTCTGGAGGACCCCCGGTCCACCTTCATCAGCACACTCGGAATGTGAGGAAAGCTACTGCAACACGCGACGTAACGTCCTTTTCAGGGCGCACAAAAGAGTAAACCTTCTCATTGTGAACATTCGCAAACAACATCATCTATTTTTACATGTAGTGCAGATTTCGTGTCTACTTTTTACATGTAGTGCAGATTTCGTGTCTACTTTTTACATGTAGTGCAGATTTCGTGTCTACTTTTTACATGTAGTGCAGATTTCGTGTCTACTTTTTACATGTAGTGCAGATTTCGTGTCTACTTTTTACATGTAGTGCAGATTTCGTGTCTACTTTTTACATGTAGTGCAGATTTCGTGTCTACTTTTTACATGTAGTGCAGATTTCGTGTCTACTTTTTGCATGTAGTGCAGATTTCGTGTCTACTTTTTACATGTAGTGCAGATTTCGTGTCTACTTTTTACATGTAGTGCAGATTTCGTGTCTACTTTTTACATGTAGTGCAGATTTCGTGTCTACTTTTTACATGTAGTGCAGATTTCGTGTCTACTTTTTACATGTAGTGCAGATTTCGTGTCTACTTTTTACATGTAGTGCAGATTTCGTGTCTACTTTTTACATGTAGTGCAGATTTCGTGTCTACTTTTTACATGTAGTGCAGATTTCGTGTCTACTTTTTACATGTAGTGCAGATTTCGTGTCTACTTTTTACATGTAGTGCAGATTTCGTGTCTACTTTTTACATGTAGTGCAGATTTCGTGTCTACTTTTTACATGTAGTGCAGATTTCGTGTCTACTTTTTACATGTAGTGCAGATTTCGTGTCTACTTTTTACATGTAGTGCAGATTTCGTGTCTACTTTTTACATGTAGTGCAGATTTCGTGTCTACTTTTTACATGTAGTGCAGATTTCGTGTCTACTTTTTACATGTAGTGCAGATTTCGTGTCTACTTTTTACATGTAGTGCAGATTTCGTGTCTACTTTTTACATGTAGTGCAGATTTCGTGTCTACTTTTTACATGTAGTGCAGATTTCGTGTCTACTTTTTACATGTAGTGCAGATTTCGTGTCTACTTTTTACATGTAGTGCAGATTTCGTGTCTACTTTTTACATGTAGTGCAGATTTCGTGTCTACTTTTTACATGTAGTGCAGATTTCGTGTCTACTTTTTACATGTAGTGCAGATTTCGTTTCTACTTTTTACATGTAGTGCAGATTTCGTGTCTACTTTTTACATGTAGTGCAGATTTCGTGTCTACTTTTTACATGTAGTGCAGATTTCGTGTCTACTTTTTACATGTAGTGCAGATTTCGTGTCTACTTTTTACATGTAGTGCAGATTTCGTGTCTACTTTTTACATGTAGTGCAGATTTCGTGTCTACTTTTTACATGTAGTGCAGATTTCGTGTCTACTTTTTACATGTAGTGCAGATTTCGTGTCTACTTTTTACATGTAGTGCAGATTTCGTGTCTACTTTTTACATGTAGTGCAGATTTCGTGTCTACTTTTTACATGTAGTGCAGATTTCGTGTCTACTTTTTACATGTAGTGCAGATTTCGTGTCTACTTTTTACATGTAGTGCAGATTTCGTGTCTACTTTTTACATGTAGTGCAGATTTCGTGTCTACTTTTTACATGTAGTGCAGATTTCGTGTCTACTTTTTACATGTAGTGCAGATTTCGTGTCTACTTTTTACATGTAGTGCAGATTTCGTGTCTACTTTTTACATGTAGTGCAGATTTCGTGTCTACTTTTTACATGTAGTGCAGATTTCGTGTCTACTTTTTACATGTAGTGCAGATTTCGTGTCTACTTTTTACATGTAGTGCAGATTTCGTGTCTACTTTTTACATGTAGTGCAGATTTCGTGTCTACTTTTTACATGTAGTGCAGATTTCGTGTCTACTTTTTACATGTAGTGCAGATTTCGTGTCTACTTTTTACATGTAGTGCAGATTTCGTGTCTACTTTTTACATGTAGTGCAGATTTCGTGTCTACTTTTTACAAACCATAGTTTTTGTTTTTTCCTAGCTTTAATGTCGAATCCTTATATTCGACGTTTGCTCTTTATTTGAATCACTAAAACCTATAATGCTTGTTCGCTTCCATTTAGCAGAACTGTGCCATCCGCATATCTGAGATTATTTATTGACACTCGTTCGATAATGGCTTCTGGCATTTCCTGCATCTGTTGAAAATGTGGATCATTTAAATGTTAGACAAGGGGACAGTAATCATCGTGTCGTTCTTCCCTTGTTACATCTCGTATGTGGCGAGCAAAGGTAAAGCTAGATCCATAACAGACACTGCTGTCGGGGATGACATGTTAGTGAGTTTATTGAGTGTACGAAGGCATAGTTTATTTATGAGGTGGAATGGTCAGCTCCCATCCACGCTGCCTTCCATAACTGGGTCGTGCCGCAACAAGGATTAACCCCATACGTCTGGGCTGAAAGCGAATACTCTATCACTATGACAATCAGATGGTGAGCAAATGCTGCTGTTGTTGTTGTGTGTGAATGCCCACAATGAGTTAGTTTACTCTTTTGTGGGCCCTGAAAAGGTTGTTAAGTGGCGAGTTGCAGTAGCTTTCCTCACATCCCGAGTGTGCTGATGAAGGTGGAACTGGGTCCTCTAGACGGCTGTGCTATGCTTGGCTTCATCTGCGTGTCACTCACTACTACGGGGATCACATCGATTTCTCACCTCGCTAGCCAGGCGGCCATGAAAATAACCCGTTTCCAGGGATGGCTATTAGGAAGCCAAGGTGAGGGTCTTGGCCAGTATGTTTTGCCTGATCCTAACATTGTCTGATCAGTATGTTGTGCCTGACTAGACGTTAGTCTTCCTCCCCTAGCAAATGCTGCTAGATATCTTCTTCTTCTTCTTCTTCTTCTTCTTCTTCTTCTTCTTCTTCTTCTTCTTCTTCTTCGTTCGTTCGTTCTCAATCTCCCACTACCAAACCATGAAAGGGCTTAAGTAGCAGAATGCAGTCCAGAGAACGGAATGCGTTGTGTCGTAGTTTACATCTTGGCTGCGATATTTGCACCTTTCGGTCCAACACATCCGACTTCAGCAAGCATTTTTTTAGTACCGGGTTAGCATTCCCTCTTCGATCCCTTCTCCTTATCCAGTCTGCTCTGCTGCAGTCTGTTATCCAGGATCACCGCGTGGAGGTGTAGAAGGGTCTTGGCAGCTTTGGTTCGCTGGCCCTGACGCTAGCAGTCAGCTATGGGTCGCTGACCACTGCAGCTCATACGCTGATCAGCATCTTGATCCCGCTGCTAGATATAACATTGGCTGTTTGTACTTAGTATATGTTATGAGTATGCTTGTGTCTTTCCCATCCATACCTATGTTTTCCAGACATGTCATTAGTATCTCATGTTGGACTCTATCAAATGCCTTGTTGTGTTCTATAAAGCACATATACATGCTTGTTTGTACTTCTGTATATTTTATACCAATATTCTTACACAGAACATTGAGTTTTGCAATCTATTCTAATTCTTATTTCGACCAGTTCTTCACCAATGGGTTTGTCGTCTTTGTGTGGGTCCCAACTCAGGGTCCAGCCGTTTCTGTCGCGGGTACGTGTCGTCCAGTGGAACAGTAGTCTGTCTGTTGTGGGGTCGTGTGTGTTGTACTTTACTAGTGAATCTCGTCAGCGCGTTGGAGTACGTCCCCAAGGTCTCTTTTTGTCACGCGGGTACCAGATGGTGGTTATGGTACTCCATCTTTCGTCTTGTCTCCTAGCTATATGACCTAGTCTAATTCACTCATGTATAATTTTGACCAGGATCTGAATTTTGGGGCTCAATCGGCAATTTAAAATCTAAACATTATGATGCATGAGGTTTCTTGTGTAGTGTTATACAGATAGATGTAATCAGTTCGTATGGCGCAGATCAAGGGTTGTAGTTGTCATTGCACAGATCCAGGGATTGTATCTATACTGAATATCTCTAGAGCCTCTATAAATGATGTATTGATTTCGTCCGTGTCTGTTGTGTTCTCGTTGCTCATATGTTTTTATTGTTGCATCTTCCTCTGATGTGAGAACAATGCTGAGGCCGCCATTATTACTGGCGTCGAACAGTCCACTTATATATTCCACCTTTCTGTTTGATATATTTTGTTCCTCAAACAAGATGTCTCCATTATTGTCCTTAGTCCATCATCCTCTCTGAGTTGGCCATGTGTTTGAAAATTGTTTTATTTCCACATGTATAGCTCGTGTGCTGTGTTTCTTTCTCATGTCTTTTATTATTTTGTATTTTGATTATCTGCTGTTTTGCTTGTCGACACCCAGTAGATGTTTCATTGTCTAGTACCACATATTCTGGAGTGTATTTTGTTCTTTTTATATCTTTCATTTTGCTTAAGATGTCTGTCATCAATGCTTGATTTTTTTCTGAAACTCAATTATCGGTAGCTTTATTTGTTGCCTGTATCCTTGTTTAAAAATGATGCCTATTACCAGCTGAACAGAAGAGAGCAGGTCGTGGTCTTCAGACTCCGCACTGGCCAGAACAGACTGAGGTACGACCTATTCAATAAACTGAAGATAGGTGGCACTGACGAATGCACCTGTGGTACAGGGAAAATGACCGCTGAACATCTGCTGCAAAATTGCCCGACATACGAGGATCAGAGAAAGCAAATGTGGCCGTCACCAGTGGCAACACTAGACAAGCTCTATGGCAGTGTCGACAGCCTCAGGATGACAGCTGCTTTCTTCGAACAAATAAAAGTTGACGTCTGACAGCGTACGAAGAAGAAGAAGAAGAAGAAGAAGAAGAAGAAGAAGAAGAAGAAGACGTATCCTTGTTTTCTGCCTCCGTGATGTATTGCCAAATTATCGATTACTGGGTTATCATACATCAAGAGGTCATTGATTTACTGCAAATGTCCTCCCCCCACCTCACCTTCCACTATGCATATTAAATGTTACCACAATGGAAACGTTTGCAGTCCAAATACCAACTCTTTCATTGATTGCAACCGCAGCTCGTCAAGGACAGTAGATGCACATAACCTCTGAAGGTTGTATGCCTCCTTAACTCACCAATAATGCCGTCGCCATCTTGTCTGTAACTTACGTATCAAGAATTTTGTGACATACACAACGACTGCATTCTGTAACGAGATCTCACAAAACCATCTTAGACCTCATTCTTCCTTCTCATACTGGATGACATTGTAATGTATGCTTCCAACTGTTCTGCAGCGGCCTCTCACTCTAGCAGAGAAGCTCTGTCCTGGTATTACAGTGCAGTACAGATCCCTGGGGAGGGGAAGGGGGCGGGGGTGAGGGGAGGGTTTGCTTCAGAGGAGAAACACATTTCTCCTAACTTCCTACATTTTGTCAGTCAGCGAGCACATTTTCATAATTTTAACATCTATAACAATCGCCCTCATTCATCATCATCATTTCGCTTGTATGATCCATCTGAAGCATAAGGCCACACCACAGCTGACGTCCGTACAGGAAGCCTGTATCCGAGAAGGTGTAGTGGTGGTTTCTGTAATAATTGTTTTACAAGTTGAAGTTGCAATCCCCATGCCTATATATATATATATATATATATATATATATATATATATATATATATATATATATATATATATATTTATATATATATATATATATATATATATATATATATATATACCTACATACACACACACACACAAACACACACAGACACACCCAGTAAAGTATGGAATTGGGTCTCAAAACAAATTGTTATTCTATATTCGTTTATTTGATCTTCCTCAGTTTCGTGTTATTGATTTTAGAAGTTGGTCCTGTCACGAGTGCCACACTCGATCGTCTGGTCGTTCATGAAGACGTTCCCATCGAGCCATCTAGCTACTGTGTTGCATGTCCGATCATGAGACACTTCTTGACATATTTGTTTCTCTGACATTTACGGGACATACAAATTGATCTCAGCAAACATTACATTTATGTTTTCTTGATTTAGACAGCTTGTGTTTATTTCTTCGTCTTTTGGAATTCTCCTTTCCACTTTTTCGCTTTTTACCTGGCGTTTTTGTAGTCAAATTATATTCATAAGGATCTTGTGTCATTTGCTCTGGACCTGACGATCCTTGCAGGCTTGCGTTTGCCCGAGATGTTTGTCTTTGAGCAGATGGACTATCAACAATTCTATCCCCAGCAGCTGTTATAAGGAAGTCGGGGCTTGTTTGAGAATAGTCTCTAGTGCTGTTTGGTAATAGAGATGTCATTGGCGACTGTGACAAACGTGTTCTTTGATTCTCTTGATTTTCCTGCTGCAGTTGTGCAAACGATAACTCCTTGTTATGATGTGTTTCAAATGTTTTGGTGTCAGAACTGTATACTGCTGAGGTACTATTGGCTTCTCCTTTCCGCATTCGAATTCTAATTGTGATCGTGGACAAGGCTGCGTTACTTTTTACTTTGTCTGAGCAAGAAATAATAAGTCAATATTAGTGTTATGATCAGTGTGAAATGATGGGTTTTTTCTGAACAATTTCAAATAATAATTCTCCATCTTAAATATTTTACACAACAGTTAATTATTTAAAATGTTGTAAGCATTTATTGGAATTTATATTCTGTTCAAATGTTTTCTTGTATATCCGTAAAAGGCACAGTTAATTGTAGAAAGGGAATTTATCAGTGAAAGACTAAAGCGTCTACAAACAGTCGAAAGTAAATTAAAAACAACAATAACTCAGGCCTACGTCCGATCTAATTCTTCTTCTTCTTCGTCTTCTTCTTTTTTTTCTTTTTCTTCATCCTCTTTATCTTCTTCTTCTTCGCCATTGCTCTCAAATAATCGAATCTATCCCCCTCATAAACCTAGCGGTCCTTCTCAGGTTTGTCTCATGGCCATGCGGTTTATCTCGCAATTGGGTTGGGGAGGGCAATGTAGTCAGTCTGCTCCTCTCGTGGAGCCGGCAGACCTGCAGAACATGTTCCACTGTTTGTTTGATCTCCCCACATGGACACATGCCTATGTGTCTAATATTTAATTATTTGTTAAACATGATTTTTTGGTCTGCAATGACCCGTTCGAATTCTGACTATTGTTACTTGAAATCTTCTTGGTAAAGAGTAGTATGCTACTTCCGATGCAATGAGAGCCACAAACGAGGAAGACACAGGAGAATATTTGAGTGTCTTACAGACGTTATCAACAGGGTCAAAGAAAAAGTTCATCTGATCGCAATTGGTGGTTTTAATGGGTAGAGGTGTGGAATCATTAGAATAACGTTGCTTAAGAAGATTAAATGATACCTTATTATAACGCAACAACAGTGGAGGATTGGTTATATTAGTACGCACTGGGCATAGTCTAATAATAAGACACACCATGTTCCAATTTTGGAAAAGTTATATTGAAACATGATACAGGGTAAACAACTCAGATTTAACATTACATTTTGATTGTCGGCTAATGGTACTGACATACAAACAACATCACATAAGAAAAGACTGAAAAAAGAAAAGAAATTAATCGTCAACAATCTAAACAATTTTAGAAGAAAAAGCTCCTACTTCGATCATGAATGACACGAACGGATCCCCAATAGTTATTGAACGCGAAAGACAACATCGATGGAAAGAGTACTTCCATGAACTTTGTAAACCAACAGGCGCTCTGGAACAATCACTATTTATCAAAAGTTACAAGGATCATCTGGAACCTGACATATTGATTGAAGAAATAGAAAGAGCTATAACGATCAGCCCCAGCAACAAGTTGCCAATACGGCAATATACCTGAAGCAATTCAAGCTTGTGGTACGCCATGGATGATGTGGCTAAAGAGAACCTTTACAAGCATGAAAAGAATTTTGCCAGACTATTGGCAACAAGCTACAATAATGCGAATGTGGAAGAAAAAAGGCAGCAAAATAAACTGTGATACTTAGTGTGATATATCATTACTAAGTCATCCAGGAAAAATACATGCACAATTATTCAAAAGCTGAACTTCAGCCGGCTAAAGCTGAACTTAGGATTCCATAAATGAAGGGGGTGTACTGATGCCTTAATCACCTTAAGATACTTAAACGAAAGAACAATAGAATATGACGACCATTTAAACATGATTTATAGATCAGAATAAATCTGTGATTAGAGTTGGTAGGAATAAACTCTGGACAATATAAGAAGACTATAGAATATAAAGACATAAATCAGATTATGCGAGAGCTTTGTACTGTTACAAAGCGCAAGTAATAAGAACAATTAATGCAGTTGTATATGCATTTGAAATAACTGCATGAGTACAAGGATGTGCGCTTCCACTATTGCTGTTCAACATTTGCATGAACAGAACAACAACAACAGTCAGCCAAACTGTAACACCAGAAGAAGAATTCCACATAAGAAGCGAAGACAATAACTCATTTCACTAACTACTCTTTGCAGACGACAAAAGTCAATATACGAGGACGAAGATAGACAGCAACTTCATACGGACGGACTTGAAAAACCCTGTGAAAGTTTTAATTTGACAATGAGCACATCAAAGAAGGATACTATGAGAATTTGCAAAACACGAGGTCCACTTTACACAAATGTAAACAATTCCAAAGCTAAACAGGCATAATAGTTCAAATACCTGATATGTTCTTTTACAGAAGATGAAAGTCTTGATAGGGACATTGAAACTAGATATCGGAAAGTCTCTGATAAGATTGATCAACTGTTACCACTGCTTAAACAGCCAAACATCAGCTTGTATACAAAGCAATGTCCGATAAAGAGTATATTTATACCAAGTCTGTGCTGCCAAGTGGTCTGCTGAGATCTTTGTATATGACACAGACAAGAATGGAACTACTGCTTCACAGAGAGCATGTCGTAAAAGGCGACTAACTGTGTGACATGGCATACCACCGGGCCATGGTTAGGTGGCTTGTTAAGAGCAGTACATATGGCGCCTAACAGGCTGCGGGTCTACTTTGCTCTAGTGCTTGAGTCTATTAAGATGGACTCGCACATCGGTTAACCACCCTCTGCGGAACTTGTCCCAAGACAGCGGAGTAATATGCTGCTCGAGCCTAGCCAGCTAAGGAAATCCTCATCCCTGCTACATCCAGCTCACGCCAGAGCTGGGACCTGCACAGGGGCACCCCTACCCCCATCCCGTAGAAGTACAGCTCGACTAAGACTAAGACTGTGCTGCCAATGCCGAACTTGGTCCTTATCCAGAAGATAGCATTGCAATAGATGAAACAGATTGATATTCGAAAATGAAGTAGGATTAATTATCATAGGCGAACATAATTAATTGATGAAGATAAATAACATTAAATGAATTCATTTCAGGTGCCATCAACACATCGAAGGTCAGCATCAATGCATTCCCGACGTCCAATCTCTCTTGTTTTAATAGAACAATCTGCCAGGTTTGTCCTCTGTTCTTCTTATGATGCTATCCTTCCACTAATAGAGTTGCTTACTACTGGCACGTTTATTTACAATGTTATGCTTAGGAAAAGCTGTTAATGTCACTAGAAGAAATCAGAGAGAGAGAGAAAGAGAGAGAGAGAGGGAACAACGCAAAGCACAGTGTATATGAACAGACATAGATTTAAATTGCTTGAATTAGATATCTGATTATATCAAGTATATCTTATAACTCACCCGCACTCGAGTCTATAACACCAGACAGCGGGGCTTTAGATTTAAAAAAAGGAAAACCAATAACGATTGAAAACACCTACTGGGACGTCCCATAGTCGGCTAAGGGCAGAGAACAACGCAAGACAGTCTCTGAGAGGCTAAGAGCCAGGCATCCCCACTCAACGGACGCCCCACAGTCGGCTAGGGGCAGAGAACAACGTAAGACAGTCTCTGAGAGGCTAAGAGCCAGGCATCCCCACTCAAAGGACGTCCCACAGTCGGATAGGTGCAGAATGGCAACGTAAGACAGTCTCTGAGAAACTGGGATCTAGACTGGAACCAGACCAGAAAGAAAGCATCAGATTAATAGTCTAACACTTCCACTGGCACAACTCTAGACTTTAAGCTAGAAGAGGAACGACCAACTAACAAATACATACCAAGGTAAGTCAGTAACTAGATCACAAACAAAAGAACTTTTAACAAAGGATATTCATAAGGAAATGCTTCTTGTTGAAGTGTTTGTCACGTAATGGGGTACACAACGAAGTCGATACATTTTCCTAAGTCCGCTAAAAAATTGCTGATCAAGGTCGGCTTAACCGTCATGTTCAGATGGCAAAAGAAGCATCCGTGCGGTGGATGGGGGAAATAATTTGAGCTGACAGGCTAGTAATTATAGACAGTGTAGCAACTGCTACAGTGTGTTCGTATAACCTGTCAGTTTAATGCTTGATCACACCTGGACGGGAGACGCACGGCACATGGCGATGAGGTCGAACGTGAAGTACAAATGGGGCTGAGACAAAAGATTAGACTTCTATTCTGCAGGTTTTGGTGCACTGATATAACGTTGGGATAGTATGTCAGGAAAGCTACTACAACCCTCCACTTTACGCCCTTTTCATGGCGCACATAAAAGTAAACTTACTCATTGTGGACATTAACCAACAACAAACAACAACATTTGGAGAAATAAGGGGCAATGTAAGTGCATTCATAGTTTTAAAGTTCGTATCTCTCAAAGTCTTATCTCATATTAAGCGATTTACTAACTTGCCCTTATATTTAGCTCGTGTGGTTTGTGGCAGGACTTTGTGCATGACAGAGACGAGAGTATGCTAATAACCACACTTAGAGCGTGTCTTAAAATGTAACTGACAGTGAGGCTGGACTTCTATAGGCTAGAGGACTGCCCAAGACATGACATTTGCAGAACCCACCATTACCGCGGTCTGAGGGCCTGCTGAGTATTAAGTGGCTTTATAGTTTGAAAGAAAGCTATAGAAACTTCCAAGTATACGAATGGGATACTGCAATAAAATAGTGAATAACTCGTTTTCCCGGGGATCTGAAAAAGAAGTGAAAATGTATTGGCATGTGTGGCATTATTCAGTAGCGTACATACCTATAGTCAAGAGCTTGTCTCTTCGAGACAAAGGTACTCGTGTTTTGCGGCTGAGATCCGAAGTGCATGAAGAGGGGTCGTTTCTCCTACACACAATTTGATCACATTAGATCAGACTGATGCATACATTGAACAATGGGGCTCTCAAACCTGTTTTTTTAATTTTTACCCCATGCATCCTTTGTACAATTTGGTAAGAAATTGAATTAAAGTACATTTAAACACATATTCCTAATTAATTAGTTTACAGACTAGACTGACGGATACCTCGATAAGGTTAATTGAGGACCATGGTATTGTAATTCTGTTTATCCTGATCAAGATTACAGCGACTTAAAACCCCGTGATTGTTGTTTCTTCACAAATTCTAGAGAAAGCGGGGGAATGCTGTGAATGGAACAAAGCAAGTCGTTTAAAATCTCCTGTCTAGGTCTACTTCAGAGCTTAGTTCTCACTTGCAGCAGACTTAGAGAACATGACTTAACAAAAATATGGCGGCGCAAATGGAAGGAATATGCGAAAAGATCTTTTTGGATCTTTTTGGTAAGAATAGTCAGCCCATCAAGATGATAAGATTGGTTTCTTATCTAATATATCGCTTGTTTTCGAATCATTCTTCACTTCCAGAAATTCGTCTTGGCAACTTCCAGGAACGTTTCCAACTGAAAATCTTAATGGATTTCTCAATACCTTCAAATTCTTCATCACTGAGTTCTAGAAAATATTGACCTTCTTCATTTTCTATAGCTGTCAAATGCTGCAATATTTAATTGTGTATGTATACATTTTGGAAGCGCTTGTTAATCACCACCATCAACGAGAACTGATGAAAGTTTCTCAAGCCTTGCGAAATTCTTTATCTCGACCTGCCTCTTACAAATTTCCAGTGTACTCGTGAAAATTGACAAAGAATTAATGTATTCCTTCATTGCATCTGGAGGTTTAGTTAATTCAGTTGCTTAAGAATGTTCACCACTAGGGAAAGGCGTATGATCTATTCCTTATCATCCAACCAAGCCGGTGGCTATTTATTAGATATGTGTATCCAATTTGGGGTCGATGTAGAGTCTGGGCACAATGTCCCGCCTACATCAAATGGATGCTGATGCGAATCTACAGCCTCTCACATCGAGGGTACAGTGATCGCAGCGGAAGCTGCTGTCCGATTGACATCAAGTCTCTGGCATAGGGCCTCTCCTGCACAAACGCGTCCATAGCAACACCTTCTCGTAGGTAACCCTGTTGTTTACTGAGTTAGTTATGGGGGCGACCGAGTACCTAGTGATATAACCAGGCGGGGAGCAGTTTGGGGCCCCTTAATGTGACAGCGCAATACCCACCGATGAGTGAAATATGCTCTTGCTGTTACCAACACAAACCCCATCACTGGGTTAAATATTCCTCTCATCTGTCGTCTGCCTTTCTACACAACTTGTCTTTGTCCAACCTACGATACCTCTTCCAAAGAGGCACCAAGAGCAGATCCGAGCCTTGAACAACATCCCAGCTGCAGCGAGAGCACCAGGTGATCTGACATTGCACTACCGTGGGACTACGTTCTGACTCTAAATGTGGAGAGGTGGGGCAGAGCCATTGAATCTCATTGGAAAGGAGAAGCTTTTGTGACATTGGGCGGGCTGGGGAAGATCGTGAATGTATAGCGGGCAGGAAGTGACACAGTCACGGGAAAAAGGCCTAAATACAGAATACAGAAGTGTGATCTGCAATGAGAGCACCCGTGGCTAGTGGGGAATGCACTCTGTGAACCCCACCTGACACCCCACCCCACCTCAATCGACGCAGCGAACCACCAAATGACCAAGTAAGGAAATGGCAACGTTAACTACATCTATCATCCATGGAGAAAGGTGCACCCAGTGTGCTCTTTGGGAGGCAGAAGTCTGCAGCAAAACACCCAATACTCCAATGCCAGAAAACAATAAACTGTGTGATGTCCTGTAGGTTATGTCGTCACAAAACTGTCTGATGTCATGTAGGTTCAGGTCAGGTCATCCCGTAACCGGTAAGGTCGTTGGGGCACACATGAAGACATCCTCACAACTCCACGCCATCCCTCTCTGTCAGAAGCCGCTGCCTGTGACTCTTCTGGTCGGAGACTGGTCCATTCTTTTATGTTGTCTTCCCATTTCTTTTTGGGCCGGCCTCTTCGTCGTCTGCCATGCACCTTCCCGTGGAGGATTGTGTTTGCAAGACCATTTGATCTCGATATGTGACCGTACCAAGTGAGTTTCCTTCTTTTGACAGTTGCCAAGAGATCTTAGAAAGGCCCTATTGCCGTCGTAATTCTATTTCGGATTTCCTCGTTTGTAACTCGATCTTTGTACGTGACGTTTAAAAGTCTTCGGAAACATCTCATCTCCAAGGCCTGTATCCTTCGTTGAAGGTCAGCTGTAACTGTCCATGTCTCACACGCATAGAGAAATATTGACAGGACCAGTGTACGCATTAATCTGATTTTCGTGCGTAGTGCTAACCGTTTATCTTGCCAGATTTTGTTAAGCCGTGCAAGCGCCGCTATTGTCTGTGGTATTCTGGCCAATACTTTACATTTTGATCCTTCATCACTGACAATCGACCCAAGATATTTAAAATGGTCAACTACTTCTAGTTCTTGACAGTTTGCTTTTATCTTGCTGTTGAAGCCCGTAGGGTTGTTTGTCATTAGTTTTGTCTTTCCAGCGTTTATCTCCATACCATAGTCAAGAGCTGTTTCATCGAGCCTTCTGACCCATTCCTGGAGTTCTGCTTCTGAACCCGCCAACCCGTCGATATCATCTGCAAAACGAAGGTTAGTAATCGTTCGGCCCCCTATCTTGGCAGTACCAACGTGACCTCCAAGTGCCTCACTCATAATTCCTTCAAGGAATATATTGAAAAGAGTTGGAGAGAGTGTACACCCCTGTCTCACACCAACTGATGTGCGAAACCAGTCTCCTCGCCTCCCATTCACAAGAACTGCACTAGACGCCTTGTTATACAGGTGTTCAAGGACCGTTATAATATTTCCGTTGATATTATACATCCTCATGGTTTGCCCAAAGCGTTTTATGCCATACCCTATCAAACGCCTTCTTAAAATCCACAAACACATGATACAGTGTTTGCTGCTGTTCTAGATATTTCTCGCTTAGCAGCCTTAAATTAAATATCTGTTCTGTAGTGCTTCTTCCCTGTCTGAACCCTGCTTGCTCCTCGGCAATAATGTTCTCTGCTTGGGGTTTCAATCGGTCGAGGATTAATTTAAGCATGACCTTGTAGGTTATGTCGTCAAAATACCGTGTGATGTCATGTAGGTTATGTCGTCACAAAACTGTCTGATGTCATGTAGGTTATGTCGTCACAATACCGTGTGATGTCATGTAGGTTATGTCGTCACAATACCGTATGATGTCATGTAGGTTATGTCGTCACAATACTGTGTGATGTCATGTAGGTTATGTCGTCACAAAACTGTATGATGTCATGTAGGTTATGTCGTCACAATACTGTGTGATGTCATGTAGGTTATGTCGTCACAATACCGTGTGATGTCCTGTAGGTTATGTCGTCACAAAACTGTGTGATGTCATGTAGGTTATGTCGTCACAATACCGTGTGATGTCCTGTAGGTTATGTCCTCACAAATTTGTGTGATGCCCTGTAGGTTATGTCGTCACAATACCGTGTGGTGTCTTGTATGTCATCTTGTCACAACACAATACCGTGTGGTGTCCTGTATGTCATGTTGTCACTACACAATACCGTGTGATGTCATGTTATCATAGGCGTCTCCGTCTCTATAGCCCATGCACGTGGCGCTCTGTAAGTTTTGTCCAGCTCTTTTTCCTGTATTTCGACACTGTCTGCTACGGCTGTAAAGGTCGATCCGTGAGTGACAGTCCCTGCCACATATCATACAACCATACTGAGCAGGCTGGCTTGCCTGACTGTTCCTTGATCTTTCAGTCTTTCTCTTTTCTTTGCAGCCAAAAGACCTCTACGAGTGTCAGCAGCTACTATGCCCCCTCCAACTGACTGTCTCCAGATAGCTCGATCCTGAGCGATTTCTTCCCAGCCCTCGGATGGGATGTCACATGACTTCAGGTCCCTCTTGCATACGTCCTTGAATCTCAGTGTAGGACAGCCGATTCTTCTAACTCCAATGACTAGCAGTGCATAAAGGATATCCTTTGGCAGCCTCTCGTCTTCCATGCGATAAACTTGTCCCAACCACCGTAGACGTCGCTGGCTCAACATCGAGAACATGCTGTGAGTGTTTGTTTTCTGTAAGACCGTATTATGTGACACTCTCTCTTGTCACTCATTCCCCAATATACGCCGTAGACACCTCACGTGAAAGGTGTTCAGCCGCGGTTCCTGTTAAGTGTAAGTGCTCCAAGTCTGGCTTCCATACATGAGAGGGCCAAGAACGCAGGTCTGATAGACCCGGACCGTCGTGTAGCGAGACAAAGTAGTATTCGCCGAGACTCTCTTTATCAGGTGGGTCATGACGGTACTTGCCCTGTCAAGTCAACTGTCTATCTCCTTCTCGAGCGAGAGAGTGTTGCTGATGGTAGACCCCAGATAAGTGAAACTGTTGACGACCTCCAGAATGACACCATCAAACCTTAAGGAGGGCGTAGCGGTAATGCCCTGTGGGCAGACATATGTAGAATTGTGGTTTGTAGGAAGATCAATATTCCAACAGTTTGAGTTTGTAGATCTCCCTTTAAATTCTAACCTTTCCCATCTTGGGGAAATGCTGCACTGGTTGAGGACCCTAAATGAGACAGCTCATCACAAGATATTTCTCTAATTCAAAATTTCTCAAAGTGTCCACGCCCCGGTTATCAGGTAAAGGTACATATGAATGTTATCCAAAAGTAGTCCGCCCTGTTTACCAGTAGAAATGCAAATAACGTTACTCCCAAAGCAAACAATACCGTCAGTGCCGAAGTGTTTACAGATATTATTTGCTATGTCTCAGTAGTTCTTTTCAGGTGAGGCGACTAATTATCTTCCCGATGCATTTTTTCCTTCACTGAACGTCACATATCTATTTACAAATGGCTAAACTAATATCAGGGATTGAATCCGGTGCCTTCACCGCTCTAACCAACCCGATCTAACCATTGTACTATGTAGATTTCTCAGTGAAACATGTCCTCTAATGTAAATGTGTACATAGTCTGAATTACAAGTAAACGAAGAGACCAGTTTCACACTTAAATGACTCGATTTACAAAAAAGCGAGTCTCATTCATATCTGACAATCCACATAAAAGTCTAGTCTCGTACATACCTGACTTAATCTATATAAAGAGACCAATCTCATTCATACCTGACTTGATCCACATAAAAGGCTAGTCTCGAACATACCTGACTTAATCTATATAAAGAGACCAATCTCATTCATATCTGACAATCCACATAAAAGCCTAGTCTCGTACATACCTGACTTAATCTATATAAAGAGACCAATCTCATTCATACCTGACTTGATCCACATAAAAGGCTAGTCTCGAACATACTTGACTTAATCTATATAAAGAGACCAATCTCATTCATAGCTGACTTTATCCACATAAAAGGCTAGTCTCGTACATACCTGACTTAATCTATATAAAGAGACCAATCTCATTCATACCGACTTGATCCACATAAAAGACTAGTCTCGAACATACCTGACTTAATCTATATAAAGAGACCAATCTCATTCATACCTGACTTGATCCACATAAAAGGCTAGTCTCGTACATACATGACTTAATCTATATAAAGAGACCAAACTCATAGATACCTGACTTTATCCACATAAAAGCCTAGTCTCGTACATACATGACTTAATCTATATAAAGAGACCAATCTCATTCATACCTGACTTGATCCACATAAAAGGCTAGTCTCGAACATACCTGACTTAATCTATATAAAGAGACCAATCTCATTCATACCTGACTTGATCTACCTAAAGAGGCTAGTCTCGCACATATCTGACTTAATCTTTATAAAGAGACCAATCTCATTCATACCTGGCTTGATCTACATAAAGAGATTAGTCTCGAACATACCTGACTTGATCTACATAATTAAATGAATCATTATTTACCTGATTGGATCTACTATTTTGTAGACCTTCCCATTACACGTTGCGCTTGACCCACTTTTGCTGGTCAACATGTAGATTTCTCCTGACACCATACAACAGTTAAATATGTTATAATATCTATCTATCTATCTATCTATCTATCTATCTATCTATCTATCTATCTATCTATCTATCTATCTATCTATCTATCTATCTATCTATCTATCTATCTATCTATCTATCTATCTATTTATCTATCTATCTATCTATCTATCTATCTAACTATCTATCTATCTAATCTAATATACCTTCTATCTATCTATCTATCTATCTATCTATCTATCTATCTATCTATCTATCTATCTATCTATCTATCTATCTATCTATCTATCTATCTATTTATCTATCTATCTATCTATCTATCTATCTATCTATCTATCTATCTATCTATCTATCTATCTATCTATATATTTGTCTATATATCTGTCTATCTGTCTGTTTGCCTGTCTATCTGTCTATCTATCTGTCTGTCTGTGTCTGTCTGTCTTTCTGTCTGTCTGCCTGTATATCTATCTATGTATCTATCTATCTAAATTGTCTGTCTGTTCATCTGTTCGTCCGTCCATGGATCTGTTCGTTTGTCTGACTGTTTGTCAGTCTGCCTGACTGTCTGCATGTCTGTCTGCTTTGTCCGTATGTTTATCTGTAGGTCTGCCTGTTTGTCGATATGTCTGTCTATCAGTCCTTAAACTGTGACTTGTTTTTAAAAAAATGTGCTTTCTTGTCTGCCCCCGAGTACTACCTTACTTAGCATGACAACATCTCTAGACACACGTATCTTTTGCTGTTTATGTAAATGCTTATTTCTCATTGTCTTACTGTTGATCTCATCCCATGGTTAGCCTCGTATTACTCTGCTGGTCTATTTATTTGCTTAAGAGTCGGTTGATCAATTTGAAATTCTCTATTTTCCCACCATCTTCTCTTTGCTGTTATTGTAGATACTCTTTTTTGTGGATATCTCTTTCAGTTTATCTGCTTCTATAACCTGATTTTAACGAGGTATAATTGTGTCACTTTTATTTACACTTAGAAGGAATCTTGTTTGGTTATATTACTGCATGTTTGTTAAACATTGTTGTGAGACTATCTAGTCTGAATTTGAATGGCTGAAAAACACAAGAGTATTCAGCAACATTTATAGGGAGCAAACTGCAACAGTAAAATCTAACATAATTGTCTTTCTAGGCACATATGTCAAGCGTGATTTGAGACAAGGATTTTTACTATCCCCATCTCTATGTAATATTTATACACAACAAATCTTTCACAATATAGAATGTATGCCATGACTCATTATCGGTAGATAACTTCAGAAAAATGGATACATTGTTTAGCTTGCTGAACGTGAACACATCATTAGAAGAATTCGACAACTGACTGAACAATACAACTCAAGATTAAGGATTAGAAATTAGCTGAGAAAAGGATTATCAGGATAAGTCATAAATCAGCTCTAAGACAATAAAAAGTAATACAATACTAGATCAAGTTAAGAGCTTCTCAAGTCATGGAATTATAATAATGAAAAAACCGGTTTAAAATTGAGTTAATTCTGTAAAGAATAATTATGAAAGATTTGATAGCACTGGTCTAATTGGTGAAATATAAGCTTATTTCATTTAGAATATAGCAGTCAACAAGTCCAAACTCTTGAGCCTCTGATCAGTTATGTGAAGGAGTTCTAGTATTGCTCTAGTCTAAGCTGTTGATCATCTGATCAGTCAGTTATATGAAGGACTTCTAATGCTGCTCTAGTCTACTCTTGAGCCTCTGATCAGTCAGTTATGTGAAGGACTTCTAATGTTGCTCTAGTCTATTCTTGAGCCTCTGATCAGTCAGTTATGTGAAGGACTTCTAATGTTGCTCTAGTCTACTCTTGATCATCTGATCAGTCAGTTATATGAAGGACTTATAATGTTGCTCTTATTTCATGTTTCTATAAGGTTAACCTTTCTTTTGGCGTGACATGCCGCTTTCAACCACATACGGAAACTAGAAGTAATACTGTCATTAATTCAATCTTATCAATGCGTTAGATTTTCTCTCTTAGAAAACCGTGTCTTTATACATCTGTCCTTGTGTAGTTTTTATATACTAGGATCTCTATTCTTGTATATCTAGTTCCGTCGTTTACGATTCAGCATACTTCTTCTGATCTGGCCGACTGGGATAATGAATCTCACACATTCTAGCTAATTCCCTCTGCCTCTTATATAAAAGTTCACTTTTGAGATCTAGGTCGAACATGTACCAGTTAAGTACATCAATATTTATCCATCTTTATTTTAAATTTTGTATGTTATTTTTTTCTGTGTACTTCATCGTCTCCAAGAAATGCTTTGTGGTTGTACCGTATGTTTTGTTATTGTTTCTGTTACAGTTTGGTGCTTGGGCTATGCCTATCTTTATTATTTTCATCCTTTTAATTTACTTTATCGTGAGAGCTACGGTTGATTTTCTATTTCTCTCGATAAAAGTTCTTCCTTACTTTACGTTCTATGACACAAAAGACACGAAGATCCTTTCAAGACAGGTCAAGCCTAACTTACCGTCCTCGTCTTCACCAAACGACAAGATATACTCGCTTGAGCTGCCCACAAGCCCGCCCTGACACAGAGATGGCCCACATAGATGGACATCATTGTTCGTCCAAACTCCGTCAGACTCGGTCAGAGAAAACAAACGGCTGGCAAACAGTTTCAAAGAAAGTCAGTTAAATGCATTGTTTAATTCCTTATTCCATCAGTTTCTGTTCACTTCTTGTGCCGTGCAAAATTTAAGATCACCGCTACAGTTGGCTCGCTTACATGAAATCTGAACCCGATAACTTTTAGTGACAGTTTCAGTATTAATAGCTTTACATGAAGAGGCTGGTAGCCCTATGAATAACCTTATCTCTGTGGACTTTCATGACCCCTTGTGAAAGGTTACATTGGTTCCACTCGGGTAATTATTTAATTCGAAATGATAATGGTATTTCCCTTCGCCATCGTTGCATCCATCCACCAACATTATTATATATTCCACTTTGACTTCCAGTTGCGTGAGAAGCTGAGATTTCCAGCTCAGCTCAGACCTTCTCAGTAAATTGGGAAGAATATAGATATTGATGGTTCCTGTAGCTCGCTGATTGTACACATTTCCACCTTCTCATGCGCCCTTCTCTGTTGGACTAGCGTTTGATTAGCTACTTGTAATAAGTTTTTCACTGGTGACGAACGTTCTCTAGTAGGTTATTTGCATTGACTCTTCTTGTATTCTGATGCGCACTGAAGAAAGTGGGCATGTGTCCTGCTTGCTAAAATGCAACACAAGCCATCTCAACAGGATCCTCGTTATGGGGATCAGATCTTTGATCCTCACCTTGCTGGCCCTGCTGCTGTACCACAGTTTATTTACTGGTACACGGGGCGGAAGTGAGTTGAGCCTGACTTATGATGTTTCTAATGACCCTGACATTGGCCTTTGTAATTGATGTTGTTATCGTATAACACTATAACATCGTTTAACATGAAATAGATAATGGAGCAAAGATATGTTTAAAAATAGTGAGTGAGTGAGAGAGAGAAAGAAATACAGAAAGAGGGAGAGCGATAGAGAGAGAAATTACGTCAGAAGCATATACTCTAATGGAGGAATGTACAATCGGTATTGTCCTCTACAGGAAAGTGTTAATTGTACATTAAATTCAAGGGTTGTCCCATAGTAGTTGCACTTCTGTCAGAGAATGAAATTGTAGAGATTTCATTATACTAAGTCAAGGTTTGTCCCATAGTAGTTACACTTCTGTCAGAGAATGAAATTATAGAGACTTCATTATACTAAGTCAAGGTTTGTCCCATAGTAGTTACACTTCTGTCAGAGAATGAAATTGTAGAGACTTCATTATACTAAGTCAAGATTTGTCCCATAATAGTTACACTTCTGTCAGAGAATGAAATTGTAGAGACTTCATTATACTAAGTCAAGGTTTGTCCCATAGTAGTTACACTTCTGTCAGAAAATGAAATTGTAGAGACTTCATTATACTAAGTCAAGGTTTGTCCCATAATAGTTACACTTCTGTCAGAGAATGAAGTTGTAGAGACTTCATTATACTAAGTCAAGGTTTGTCCCATAATAGTTACACTTCTGTCAGAGAATGAAATTGTTAGAGACTGCAGTATACTAAGTCAAGGTTTGTCCCATAATAGTTACACTTCTGTCAGAGAATGAAGTTGTTAGAGACTGGACTGCAGTATACTAATTCATAACTTGCATGAGGACGAGTGGCCAGTTTCTTTCATCGCTGCCTCTTACTTTCCTAGCTGTGTGCCAGGTACTCAGTTACAGCTGGATCGAATGGAGCGTACCGATGGCGGTATTCGTACCCAGTATCTTTGTACATTAGGGAGCTTATAAAACATTTAAAAAAAAAAAAAAAAAGCTAACTAAAAGCCGATGAAAGGGACAATTGAGATACAGATATTGATAACACGGGTTAGAAGCAGCACACATTTCTGTAGACGCGTTAAAGCGGTCTGGTGGCAAGACTGGTTGGAAGAAAGACTGAATTGTCTGTGCAGTTTTGCTTCAGAAGGGTCAGCATCCTAACTGATGAACAGCGTTAGGGATAGGATGTTGTGAATAGGAATGTGCACCTACATCTGTCGGCAGCATGATGATGATGATGATATCGGTGATAACTCTAACTACTCACCTGCTAGTAAAATCGCCATATATGTACTGCCCCAGTAAGGCTGGATTTTCACAGCCACGATAGAACACGCCTCCTGTCACGGACTGACCAATGCTGTGGTCGTAGGCGTGAATAGGTAGATCCTCGCGACCTGTGAAGGATTGTCAAGTAAAAGTAACGATAGTCCCTTTGTATATACTAGTAACACTGCTGTCAGGGATGAAGTGTGAATGATGTCTTGAGGTTAGGCTCTGGTATTATCATGTTGGGTAGTAATTTCCATTCTTCGCTTCCTTACCTTACCAAACAGTAAGCCGGGTACCCATTTACAATTTGGGTGCACTAGTCAAGCGTGTCGATATCACAACAGAAAGATACACATTGTTACTACCAAGGTAAGTAAAACTGTCAACTGCTTGTAGACATTGGCACTGAACAATGATGTTTGGTTCGCAGTAGGGCTCCCTGGGAGCAGGTAGAAACAATACCTCCGTTTTCTTGGTGCTAACCGTAAACCAAAGTTAGTGCATCCAGTTGAAAACTCCTATGTCGTTGTCTGCACGTCTTGTTCTGAACACGTGTTAATGGCGATGTGATCTGCGAAAAGGAGAACTAAGATTGTTGCCTCTTTCACCTGTGTGATGGACCTTAGGTGCCTCAGAGTGAACAACTGTCCGTCTATCCTGTTTCGGATATGCACGCCAGTGTCAGAACCCTGCGTTGCATCAAATACCATGCTAAGGAACTAGGTACCTCAGAGTGAACATCTGTCCATCTGTCCTGTTTCGGATATGCACGCCAGTGTCAGAACCCTGCGTTGCATCAAATACCATGCTAACGAACTAGGTGCCTCAGAGTGAACAACTGTCCATCTGTCCTGTTTCGGATATGCACGCCAGTGTCAGAACCCTGCGTTGCATCAAATACCATGCTAACGAACTAGGTGCCTCAGAGTGAACAACTGTCCATCTGTCCTGTTTCGGATACGCACGCCAGTGTCAGAACCCTGCGTTGCATCAAATACCATGCTAATGAACTAGGTGCCTCAGAGTGAACAACTGTCCATCTGTCCTGTTTCGGATACGCACGCCAGTGTCAGAACCCTGCGTTGCATCAAATACCATGCTAACGAACTAGGTGCCTCAGAGTGAACAACTGTCCATCTGTCCTGTTTCGGATATGCACGCCAGTGTCAGAACCCTGCGTTGCATCAAATACCATGCTAACGAACGTTGGGGCCAATCCCCCAGCGCTGTTTGATTCCATTTATGACTGGAATCGCTGCAGAATGTTCACCATCATTCAGTACACGATTCCTCATGAAACTGTTCACCTTTTCGTTATTTGGGACTTACATTAAATTCGTTAAACACCGATATTAGTGGCTGACAATTTCAGTATTACGTATGCCAAATTATCTCGTTTGACCAGAAGAATATGTTTTATTTTTACAAGTATTTTTGTTGTTGTTTTGGTTATTGATTATATTTGTGTAATTAGTTACTCTGGCTTCACCCATTTGTTGCCAGTACATGTTTCTTATGATTATGACATTTTTATAATTGACGTTCAATCGCTAATCATTATCATATCTGCACGTGGAACTCTGACGAAGGCCTTTGTGTAGTCTTTTTGCATCTCAAGAGATCTTTCTTTTGTTGAATGCAGTATAGATATTCTATTATTTGTCCCTGTCCCCTTCGCAAATACATTGTTTTTTATGACAGATCATGTTTTATTTGGTTACATTTTGTATGCAGTATTATTCACATACGAATGTTAGTGATATGCACATGATACTGATTGTTGTATGTTCTTCACACTTTTCCGACCTGGATTTCTTTAATAATGCTATATAAATGAATGTTAACCATATCTGATGGCATTTTTCCTGTTTCATTAAAGATTTTTAGAAAATTTATTCGGATGCAGTTCAAAGTCTTTCAGAGTGTGTATGTTGTCTACGCAAAGGGCTGTGTCTTGTTTTAGGTTTAAACGCAGCTAACAAAGTAATGATACAACATTCAGAACCTGTTGAACAACCATAACGTGTTCTGCTTACTGAAAGAATTTAACAGTATTCAGTTTGTTAATTTCTCCACCTAATGCACCAGCAAAGGATCGTACAGATTCAAACTGTATTACGTTGATACTTCCGTGAAAAACATGGACAAGTTGGATTGGCCAAAGATTAAAGAGCTTTGTCGGTGTTTTGTCAGAAGCCGGTAAAGGGGGGGGGGGGGGGAGGAGGAGAAGAAGGGTGAGGGGGGGGGGGGGGCTCACTTTTTCTGCTTGTCTGTTTGGAAGCCCGGGAAGACATCTGGTTTCGTTTCTGTAGGTGCAGTCCTGTTCCCGATGTTTTCCAACAAGTTCACATTTTCTGTTCTTAAGGTGTTCGGTTGTTTTAATATCGATCACTGTCTATTACCATAAACTCACATTTCGTCGACTTTAGTTAGACCGACCGTACTGTATTAAGATAAATGATGTTCTGTATTATTGTATAATCTGTAATATCTCATATCGCACAATAAAAAATGGCATTTTAAGATCCCTGGTGCAAGTAGTGGGTGTATTTGTTGGGTACAAATGGTGGAGGAGCTTTCACAAACTTGAGATCCTTGACGTACGTGATAGCGAAATCCATTTTGTTTCTGTTTACTAAAAATGACGGAGTTTTCACACGTATTTGCGTTTTTGAATACTCGAGAAACAGGCATTCCAACTGACGGCTCAGACTAGTTCTTGATATTTACATGTGCAGCTGCGAGACTATTGTGCGCCCTAGGTAAGGTGAACTACCCGCACCCCGACCCCTCAAGACGATTGGAGTCATGTCCCATTATGTAACTTATCCAACTACAAACAACACATTGTCAAATAACAGAAAATAGGCCCAAAATATTCGAACATTTTACACAAAAAAAGGACCTCTTCCAGCTTGTTGTTGAATGCCCACCGTGAGTAGGATCACTTTTTTGTGCGCCATAAAAATGACGTTAAGTGGCGGGTTGTCGTAGCTTTCCTCATATTCCGAGCGTGTTGATTAAAGTGGACAGGGGTCCTCCATGCGGTAGTGCCTGGCTTCATCTGCGTGTCGCTCACTACTACGGGTATCACGTCGATCCCTCACCTTAGCCAGGCTGCCATGAAAACAGCCCATTTCCAGTTAGTGCTACGTGGAAGCCAAGGTGAAGATCTTGTCCAGTATGTTTTGCCTGAACCTAACATGTCTGATCAGTATATTTTGCCTGAACCTAATATGTCTGATCAGTATATTTTGCCTGACCAGACGTCAGTCTTTCTTCCCTCCAGATCGTTGTAAAACTAGAGATTTTGTTGTTTAATATATTCGGCCTTGTTAGTGAATGATCTTGATATTGCTGTTTGTGTTGCTAGTTCTAAAGCTTGAGCTCATGATTCTATTGGTAATGTGGAAGGCTATTCCACTTTATGAGCGCCCTATGTGCCTCTCTAGAAAGCATCAGTGCCACTCCCACTGTGTATTATGTGTCAGTTCCCTCGTTTTCAGTTTCTATTTCCCCAGTTGTCAGTTTCCTTTTTCCTGATTGTCAGTTTCCTTTTTTCCTGATTGTGTCCATCTTGTTTCGTAGTCCTAGCACTGCCAGGTTGCGATTTCTTATCTCATTTTGCTCTGTTGTCACCGTTTTCGTAGCGCTTTGTTTTTATAGATTTTAGGTAGTCGGCCCTAACTTAACATATTATACTCTAGATGAGTTGTCTATTCCAAGGCTTATGGTCTATGCAGATTGGGGGACCTTTCTGGATCCTGTGATCCTTGAGACATGCAAGCTACCCCACCTTTTCAGGGTAACGGACTCGATGGTTATACCCTTCTTTGCTGCCGTTAAATCTGTTGTGCGTGTGTTGCAGTCACCACTAACAATACATTCCTTGTATATTACATCTGTACTTACCAATACGTCCGCATAGCAAATCATCGTAGCATTCAAATCCCTCTCTTGAGTTCCAACCGTAATTAGCTCCCTTCCTTATGATATCGAGTTCTTCAAACGCATTCTGGCCCACGTCTCCACATAGAATACGTCCTCTAGATTTCCCTAAGAAGAGGAAGTCGCAAAATTGACAGATTGTGCTATGAGAGAAAGAAGATTACATAAATATAGCTCTTATATAGCCTTTGGCAATAACTGAGAACTCATTCTTAGTTATTTTCATGTCTATGACAGACTTTAGGAACAACCTCCTCAGCATTTGACTGAATAACGTAGGGGTCTTTACACTATTCAGTACGAGGATCACGTGGTGTATTTTAGACAGGCTCGCCGACCGCAGCAAGAATATCAGGTCTATAAATAATTGAACTAGTTGCTTTTTTATCATCTTGGGCAATCAGCACGATATTATTCAGAAACACCCCCACAAGAAATAGGACCATTACTGAAAAGTTATGCAAGATTTATACTGGGAAATTATAAATATATATATATAAGTAACAATGTTAAAACTCAACAAACGATCTGATGAAAGAATCATTGATTTAATTATGGATGAGAATTGTAGAGTATTCATGTTTGACTAATTATATCTGTAATGGGGATCAAGATGCTGAGCAGCACATGAGCTGCAGTGGTCAGCGACCCATAGCTGACTGCTACTGTCAGCGAACCATAGCTGCCAAGACCCTTCTACACCTCCACGCGGTGATCCTGGATAACAGGCTGCAGCAGGGCAGACTGTCTAGGGAGAAGAGATCGAAGAGGGAATGCTAACCCGGTACTCAAAAAATGATTGCTGAAGTCGGAGTGTTGGACCGAAAGGTGCAAATATCGCAGCCAAGCTGTAAACTACGACACAACGCATTCCGTTCTCTGGACTACATTCTGCTAATTACCCTTTCAAGGTTTGGTAGTGGGAGATTGAGAACGAACGAAGAAGATGAAGAAGAAGAAGAAGAAGAAGATATATGTAATGTTGATAATGTTTAGCTGATATGAGAAAAGTATGTTCATAATATTTAGCTGATATAGAATAGAATGTTGATAATGTTTAGCTGATATGAGAATTGACTCATGTTTGTGGCAAAACATATTTTGACAGTTGATGTCGTGGGGCCACTTCGTTGAAGATATCCTCTCCATATACTGCGATATACATGCTATGCAATGATGCTAATTCTTGGGGGAGACTGGTTGGGGGAAAGGGGGGTAATTATCTTGACTGTCGATGCAATGGATGAATACAAGGAGTTGAGAAGTCGAATCTTCAAGTACGACAGAATACCGTTACAAAAACGTCCAGTGACTGCTTGCATATTACACTCGTTGATGGCATTTTGCTTGCATCGTTTAGCGACAACATCAGCTAATGTGTAACTGACCTTGGTTTATCTTGACTTTCAGTTTATTTTTGTCATACATGAGCTTGATGTGAAAGCAAACTGCGTTGCATTGATTTCAGACCAATATTTCTCAGGTTCCTAATGTCTTCAACCCGTGTCTACCAGTCTCTGCTATGCATGTCTGGCACCTATGTCAGCATGAAGTAAAGCAATTAGCCGACTGCTAGTTCATCCACACGTCGTGCACCTGGTTCCCAACTATCCCCTTACTTAAAACTATCACCAGTGAGAAACTCTCGCTCAAGATAACAGAAATTGAACATGTTACCCTCAGTTTGACAGCGTGGAGTATGGCTGTGTATTCACTCTGTCATAACTATCACTCTCACGCCCTAGATCAGAGAGAATGGGAGTCACTCTGTCATAACTATCACTTTTACGCTCTAGGTCACAGATTATTTGGTCACTGTCAAAGGTATCACTTTTACGCTCTAGATAGGAGGCGCGTGGTCTGTCGTATGGTTTGCCTCTATCACAAACGTCACATACACATTCCGTGTCGGAAAACATGTGGTCTGGTCGTCAGGTCAGACTCAAGTAACAAAATATAATTTACACCAGATCAAAGCCTTTTTCTATCTATTCATCTTCAGGTGAATATTTTCATATATATATATATATATATATATATATATATATATATATATATATATATATATATATATATATATATATATATATATACATCTTGCAGACCGAATAAAAGCATGTGTCGGAACGGCTGTAGTTTAGAGACCGCTATCAGAGTTACCTCCTTTGTCCAGGCCACATCTCCAGATGTTACGGATGCCGTATGCAAAAATCTCAGGTCTGGTGCCCGGCTCTGCCACGAAAGGGTTGTCCAGTGGAATGGTGTACGGCTTAGTGGTATCTGCGTCTACATCAACGCGGATCACTTTCCCGTGCAACATAGATCTGTGTCATCGATAAAACAAACATAGCGACCTAAAGAACTTTAAACCTGGAAGTATTATATTCTCTTTTTATATTTGTTATCGACATGGCCGGTAGTGCCATGTTGGTTGGACCCATTGAAAAGGCAATATTGGTCCCTCTCAATGTTTTAAATAACGAAAAATCAAAAACAGCAATTTAATAGTTATAAAACAATTTGATGTTTAGATAATCTGTGAAGCCAGACCTATCTAACACGAGATTTTTAAACTAGGTCAGTTTTGACACCAAACAATAATCTGAAGTTCTTAAAATTAATTATATATATTGTACATTAAAAAGAAAATGATAACTCTACTTAACATCTGTATACTGATTTAGAAGACTCATTTACAACTGGGTCGACCGGGGCTGTCGGTAACGGGAGTTGAACCCCGTATCGTGGCAATATTTGAAAAGTCATACCAAAACACATCACATTTAGAACAACTCAGACATAGCATCACAAATTGATTACATATTTGTAAGACAAAGGCAAAGAAGAAATGCCCCAGACGCCAGATTAAGCCCCAACAGCTGTACAGATACTGAGCACTGACCAATGGTAATGAAACGAACGATTGACACAACCTGGGAAAGATCTGTACAATTCAGATATGCACATTAAAGACAAACCATTAAGATTAGCAGAACACAGGGTCCGCTAAACACAACATTAAACAATATCGAACTTAAAAGGTCCAAGAGCTCCAATATCTGATAATTATTTGTATGAAAGGCTTGATAGAGCTACTGAAACTAGGGGACTGAGTGGTCTCGAAGTAAGACGTCAGTCTCGGATGCTGGGGGAGATGGGTTCAAATCCATGTGGAGACCGTGATTTTTTCACGGGGACTTTCTGGTATTTCCCCTGATCTCTGGGTAGTAGAGATCGATGGCCCGTGTACAGTGTCGCGCACGTTAAAAATTCATCGGCAGTTGGAAATCGAAAAGAGTAGGCTTAATGACAGCTGTGAGGCTAAATTCAAAATATGTTTAAAATCTACAAAATCTATTACGGGTTCCTTGTCGGTGCTGCGGAGTTCGTGCATTGTGATGAGATTCTCCCGAAAATATGAAGAACAACAGTGCACTTTTGGGTTCAACCGTCTCCAATGGCGTTGATTCTTCGACTAAGCTAAACTAAACTAAGCTGAACTAGATGTCAGAAAACCTCTGCTATGACTAATCAACTGTCACCTTTGCTTGAACACCTGAGCATCGGATATAGCAACAAAGCAGCAACTGATACACATTATATATATGTCAACTCTGTGCAACCAACATCACATTTGCTTCCTATCCAAAGCACATGAGTAGGAATCTTAATGTGTGAAATGAAATGTCTAAGAAAAGACGTTGGTGTCAAGATGGACAGATAAAATAAAAATCGTGGATATCAGAAAGATTATGAGAACTACATCTTGTGTTGAATACATTTCTAAAACATAAATTACGATGCTCCAGTCATCTAGCAAGATAAGCTATCACTGCAAGCTTACAGAGCAAGAAGATCTGGTCACAGCGCATTGGAACGGTCACTTGGCAGAGGGACATATAATTTAACAATAAATCTTACAACACGAGGCTACAACAACAAGGGCTACAACACGAGGCTACAACACGAGGCTACAACAACACTGGGCTACAACTACACAGGCTACAACACGGGGCTACAATAACACATGCTACAACAACACATGCTACAACACCACAGGCTACAACAACACGGGGCTACAACAACACAGGCTACAACACGAGGCTACAACAACCCAGGCTACAACACGAGGCTAGAACAACACAGGCTGCAACAAAACACGCTACAACACGGGGCTACAACAACACAGACTACAACAACACGGGGCTACAACAACACAGGCTGCAACAGAACACGCTACAACACGGGGCTACAACACGAGGCTACAACAACACAGGCTACAACAACACGGGGCTACAACAACACATGCTACAACAACACAGACTACAACACGGGGTTACAACAACACGAGGCTACAACAACACAGGTTACAACAACACGAGACTACAACAACACAGGCTACAACAACACAGGCTACAACAACACGGGGCTACAACAACTGACTCAACACACGTGGCACTAGAAAGGCACACACCCATTAAGGCACTGGTGGGTGGACAAGAAATTAGGTCAGTATGTATGCATATAAGTGTGTGTATGTGTGTGCGTACGTGTGTGCGTGCGTGCGCGTATGTATGTGGTGTATGTATGCATGTATGTAGATATGGGTGTAGGTATGTATGTATGTAGGTAGGTAAGTTGGTCGATAAGTAGGAGGCTAAGCAGGTAGGCAGTTAGGGAGGTAGATATGCATGCGTGCGTGTATGTATGTATGTAGGTAGGTAAGTTGGTCGATAAGTAGGAGGCTAAGCAGGTAGGCAGTTAGGAAGGTAGATATGCATGCGTGCGTGTATGTATGTATGTGTGGATTAATGTATGAGTGTGTGTCCGCGTGTTTTTGTGTGAGTGTAGTGGGTTCGTGTATCTGAATGTGTGTGAAAGTGTAACATTCGTGTATGTGTTTGTATGTACGTGCGTGTATGATTGTGTGTGTGTTTGTGGGTATATGTGACTGTGTGCTGGTGTCTGTGTTTTTGTGTATATACCTTTGTATTTAATGTTTGCATGTGTGTGTGTTTGTCTACATGTGTGTTTGTATGTGCGTACGTGTGTGATTGTGTGTGTGTGTTTGTCTACATGTGTGTTTTTATTTTCTTCTTAATGTCTATCTAACAGTGTTTGTAAGTGTGTGTTGTTTTTTTATTTGTATTTGTTTGTGTGCGTATACTGTGTTTGTTTACATGCGTTTGTGTATGTATGCGTTTGTGGGGGTGTATATGTGTTTGGGTATTTATGGCCTTGTGTGTGTATGCGTTTGTGTGTGTGTTTCTGTATCTCTTTGTGGATGCAATTCTGTGTGTTCGGGAGTGTCTATGCGTATGTGTTGTGTGTGTGAGTGTTTCTGGCGTGTGTTTGTGTGTATGTATTTGCGTGTGTGTTTGTGTGTGTGAGAGAGAGAGAGAGAGAGAGAGAGAGAGAGAGAGAGTGTGTGTGTGTAATATAATAGAAGAACACCAACAGTGTGTATAGCCAAAGGTAAAGCTGTAGCTCTTACTTGTTCTGTCCGGCTTCCATCGGATCACCAGCCCCTCCCCCGTCACCAATGAAAGCATACAAGTAGCCATCCAAGCCAAACATCAGCTTAGGGAGTGATATAAAAGAGAATCATTGAGGTATTGGGGAGTTAGAGAGACTGTGAGTGCGCGAAAGAGAGAGAGAGAGAAAGAGAGAGAGAGAGAGTGAACACATGTATAAAAGACGGCATTAAAAAAAAACTATGCCAGCCAAACATCAATTTAGAGCAACATTTCTCTTTCTTTTCTAATCATAGGGGGGGGGAGGGGGGGGGGATTTGCTAAATGAAGAAGATAAAAGGACTTTTAAGAAGATAAAACGACTTTTAAGAAGATAAAAGGACTTGTATTTTGGTTAGTCCATATCTCTCGCGGAACTCGTTAAAAACGTTCAAGGTTTCGCAGAACTCAGACTAAGATAACCTGGCTTAGCGTAGCAATTGCGTGTCTATATGTTTCTTCTTTTCTTCTTCGTTTGTTTTCAATTTCTCGCTACCAAGCCCTGAAAATGGCAAGTAGCAGGATGTTGTCATGAGAATGGAATGCGTTGTGTCGTAGTTTACAGCTTGACTGCGATATTTGCACCTTTCGGTCCGACACATCTGACTTCAGCTTGACATTTATGAGTACCGGGTTAGCCTTCCCTCTCCCATCCCTTCTCCTTAGCCAGTCTGCCCCGTTGCAGTCTATTATGCAAGATCACCACGTGGAAGTGGAGAAGGATTTTGATAGTTCGCGTGTGTATCTAAAATGATTAGGAATACGGAGGGATTTGGGTAGAGAGAGAGAGAAAAGACAGAAGGAGAATGAGAAAGACAGAGAGAGAGAGAGAGAGAGAGCAAGATGAAGACAGAGACAATGAGTGGGAAAGACAGTGAGTGAGAAAGACATATATGTATGAATATATATATATATATATATATATATATATAGAGAGAGAGAGAGAGAGAGAGGCAAAGAACGTAAAAAAGACTGCTGTTAAAAGAAAGAGCAAGGCATACAAATAACTACCATAGTCAAAGACCATATTGGAGTGGCAGGCACTGGAGTGAGTATTCGAGACAATGAGAAATGATAGAGAGAAAGAGAGAGAGAGAGAGAGAGAGAGAGATAGGTGGGAAAACAATAGAGTATCTCAAACAAGGAGAAGTTATAAACGTATATAAGATCTATACATATGTTACCTGTAGCCGAGACCTTGCACAACCAAGGGTGTAACACTTCATCCCAGGCGGCAGTGCCTGCTGTACTTGACCTTTCTAAAGTTGCTCATGGGTATGGTGTGATTACCTCTCTTATATAAGAAAAAGTACGACAGTAGTTACATTTCGTCAACTTGTTTCTCATCATGAACTCACCTCGCCTCCATTGTGGTTCTCGTAAGGCTGGAACACTTCAATCAGCACACGCTCGTAGCTAGGGTCAGCCATGTTAGGATCAGAATCTGAAACTCTCACCTCGCTGATCACTATCTTGGACTTAAATGGGAAGGCGCGATCGCTCAGTTCTCGCGGTAAAACATCACCAGGTTTTCTGCTTGTTGAATAATATACAAAAAATCGTCCGTTACTGGCGTACCTGGGGTGGAAGGCCATTCCTAGGAAACCTCGCTCATCACCGACAAATTTGCTGACCTCTGTTTTTCTGGTGAAATCTAGAAAACAATTTTTGTTCCACCGTTTAGTTCTAGTGTTGTAAATTCGAACCCGGCCTTTCTGAAAGAAAGCGATTTTAAAAAAAAGGACCTGTTTAACCGTGCTGATAACAATGCCGTTACTAGTTGGTACAGTTATCAGTTTGTCAAGATACATTTAAATTGTATTTCCTTTTGTCCAATATAAATTTGAAACTCATAATATTATAATTTATAGTCAGCCATGTCAATCCTCACATACGAAACCATAGATTGTGCGAAGTGTTTACCTATTTAGTAAGTAATAGGGATGAAGGCGGAGGAACACATCATGATGTTAACGTCAGGATTAACAAGGCCAGGTTTGCTTTCAATTCGCTTCGTCAACTATGGAATTCGGCTTGGGATCAAGATGCTGCAGTGGTCAGCGACCCATAGCTGACTGCTAGCGTCAGGGCCAGCGAATCATAGCTGCCAAGACCCTTCTACACCTCCACGTGGTGATCTTGGATAACACGCTGCAGCAGGGCAGACTGGCTAAGGAGAAGGGATCGAAGAGGGAATGCTAACCCAGTACTCAAAAAAATGCTTGCTGAAGTCGGATGTGTTGGACCGAAAGGTGCAAATATCGCAGCCAAGCTGTAAACTACAACACAACGCATTCCGTTCTCTGGACTACATTCTGCTACTTTAAGTCCTTTCAGGGTTTGGTAGTGGGAGATTGAGAACGAACGTAGAAGAAGAAGAAGACGAATTCAGCTGCATTATCCGTTGGGAATAAGATTAGGTTGATACGTGACTCTGAGATCTGAGACATGACATGTGACTGCATACCTTCATCAACAAGTGATTTATCCGCATACTTCGCTAACACCTCACACCCCTAGGGCAGTAATGCAATGGGATATTTACTTTACTTCGTGTTAGATGCCAGAACTAATGGCAAACACAGATCTGGGGGAAAGAATACGGCAACAACTTAAACAGTAGGAAATTTGTGAGAGAAAGTGGTGATTGACCGAATGAAGTCGGACAGCATAACCAGACATGTGCTGGATTGGAAGCCACAGAGAATGAAACGAGCGGAAAGACCAAGGAACATACAGCGGAGAACGGTCGAGGAGGAAAACGGCTTAATTGGGTTATCATTGGGCGGGTATCTCAAGACGACGGCACATAATAGAAACAGATAGGGAGCATCTATTGCAGCTCTATGTTCCAATGAGAACAAGACGGATACATGATGATGCTGATCCTGAGCATTGACGTATGGGAGCTAGCTCAGTTGTTCTCCGTGTTCTGCTTGTTCTGGGCTCTTGATGACTGTTTTCGGGGAGTAGGTGTTTAGTGGCGCTTCTTACACCCCTGGGCGCACTAATGATGGGGGACAGGGCTCCTCCAAACTGTAGTACAATGAAAGTCTCATCAGGTTCACCACTACGGGGATCACATTTTTAATTACGACCTCGATGACCAGGCTCCTGTAATTCTTCTTGATTAACAGTGCATATCGTGAACGTGATTTGGAGTCTTAGTCAGTATGTTGCACCTGACACAGACGTAAAAACTTTGCAACTTTGAAGATCATTTAACAGGTAAAGGTGGTTTCTATGGCAACAATTACCGTCAGGGATAACGATAACTCTTCGTGAACTAAGCCCCAGCCCATGTCAGGTGTGGTGGTCAGTTCCCGTCCTTGCTGTTTATATCTTTCCTAACTCACACGTCATAAGATCACATGTTCAACCACTAACGGGTTTGTATGAATGCAGCAATTTGACCTTGCGAGATAAACCTTTGCAAGCACAATAACTTCTGGAGCTAGTCAAATAGATAACGCCCACTTTCTGCTAGGCGACCGGCTGAAATAGTGGTACTTTGGGTGTGTTAAAGTGGTGAAAAAAATGGGGGAGGGGATGAAATAAAGAGTATGCTTAAGATGGATTGATCACTCTGATCAATGAGGCTCTCTAATTAAATTTTTTACATGGCACGGGGTTTGTTGTTTGACGAGTTTGTGGCCCAGTGATTTGATATGGGTTGGGGTTTGTTGCTTGAGGAGTTTGGGGCCGAGTGGTTTGATATGGGACGGAGTTTATTGTTTGATGAGTTTGGGGCCGAGTGGTTTGATATGGGACGGAGTTTATTGTTTGAGGAGTTTGTGGCCGAGTGGTTTGATATGGGTTGGGGTTTGTTGTTTGAGGAGTTTGGGGCCGAGTGGTTTGATATGAGACGGGGTTTGTTGCTTTAGGCAATAGTAGCGAGTGTACACCTGGTTTACGTGTACCAGAGCCGATCGATTTGATGGAGCTCTGTCGCAGACGGTAAAGGGGTCTGCTCTATTCTATTGCACTCTACACTCATTCTAAACAAATTCTAGTAACACTAAATATAAACACAATACAACAGATTGTTTATTCAGGTAACACTGCCAACTATAAACTCTCTAACAACTTAAATTCTTTCTCTCACCATTTATACGTCACGATACCCTATTCTTCTAATCTGGTCTGCTGAGATCGAACTTAGTTGCGGATTGCCGCTGATGGTAAAGTTCGTAGGTTCTGAACCCGAGTATGACATCTGTGGTCTTGTTCCTCTTTGTCGGCGGTAGTTAAAAGTTATCTTAACATAGTCGGGATAGACTTCATGAAATATTATCCATGGGATCACGGCATACCTGCCTCTATCTGCGATCGACGACTTACATTCACGTGATAAAGGTGATATAGCCGTAATCTTAACTTAAACTTAACGTCTTTATACTGGTTTAGAAGACCCTGCAGAGTGTGTATACAACCAGTTACATTTACATCACCTTGCTCTAAAAGCTATGCGCATCCAGTTTATTCTTAAATGCATTAACTGTCCCTGCCTCCACTACCTCCCCTGGCAATGCATTCCAAGCAGACACCACTCTCTGACTAACAAAATATTTTCTAATATCTAACCTGGACCTCTCTTTAGTCAGCTTGTAGCTATGCCCTCGTGTTATTGTAGGTGGCTGTATTTAAAAAAAACTTGTTATAGTCTAATTTATCGATTCCTCTGATCATCTTATAAACCTGTATTAAGTCACCACGAATTCTTCTCTCTTCGAGACACTGTAGGCCGGTTTTTCTGAGTCGTTCCTCATAACTGTAATTCTGGAATCCCACTATCATCTTTGTCGCTCTTTTTTGTATTCTTTCTAGCACGTTTATGTCCCCTCTATGATAAGGACTCCACACCTGTACACAGTACTCCAATCTAGGTCTAACTAAAGCTTTATACAGTTTGACGATCACTTCATTGCTCCTATGTTTAATATTTCTTGTTATCATACCTAACATTGCATTTGCCTTTTTCACTGCTACCTTAACTTGCTCCCTCACCTTTCCTGTATGATCTATTATAACCCCCAGGTCGCTTTCCTTATCTATCTTTCTAATATTGTTCTCTCCCATTCTGTAATTATGTTCCATATTGGATCTACCCATGTGGATGACAGTACATTTATCTACATTAAACTCCATTTGCCAGCTTACAGACCATTCTCGAATTTTATCTAAATCCGACATCAATATATCCACTTCCGCTTTACATGAGACACTACTGCATAGTTTTGTGTCATCAGCAAATTTTGCAATCATGGATCTCATATCAATGTCCAAATCATTTATATATATCAAGAACAAAATTGGTCCCAAAACCGAGCCCTGTGGCACACCACTTTTCACTTCACTCCACTCAGTAGGACTGCGTCACTATGATGAATGGGATGACCGGAAAACTACTTCTATAAGCTACTGACGACTTGTAAATACGACCACTACATAATATGAGGATAGTTACCTTGCTCTCTGCGTGTCTATATCAACTGCCTCTCTCTGTTGCCTAAATCTCAACTCAAATCTGCCTCGACTGCATATCTTCGTCGCCTGTATTCCACTGAACGTCGCTTTCCAAAGTACCTCTGTCTCTGAAGGGAAATTTTCTCTCTCTGTTTCTGAAGGGAAATGTTCTCTCTCCGTGGTTCTCAACTCCGATCTGCCTCAACTGCATATTTCCGTCGCCTGCCCTCCATTGAGCATCTCTATCGAATGTCTTGCTCATATAATTGTTGAAGTGAAATGTTCTCTCTCTGTTTCTGAAGTGAAATGTTCTTTCTCTCTGTGTCTATCTGATGTCATGCGCTCACGTCTCTCTGCCGGGATCTATATTCGATCTGCCTCCCAGATCACGTGATTTCCAAAACCGCCCGCGTTTTTGTCCGTGTGCTTGCCATCATACATCCTGTTCGCGTGGTTTCCAGACGACGCGGGTTTGTCGGCGCAACAAGTCTACCACTACTATCTTTCCAGGTGTAGACACATGGCCTGTAACTTACGTCAGGGTACGTTGTGGTTCGATTTGGTTACTCAAATTCTGGCGGGACTGGGTTCAGCTGCACTGAATCAAATCCCATGAAGTAGAAAGAAAGAAATGGTTGTCTAAGCTCCTACCTATATATTGTCTCTACAGCTAAGATCTGTTACATTCGGTTAAGAAAGAAGAGACGGCGAGGAAGGGGACTGGTCAGCAAACCTCATAAATAACTGATACCTCGTACAATACAACTCGGAAATTGTATCCTTTAGGGAAGTTTCCTTTATGAGACTCCCGAAAGTTATCGGCCGAAATGTTTTAGTTCGACCCCTCGTTCGTCTCTCTTCTATGGTCAATAGAAGAGCACTTCAGGCGATGGTATCAAGCTCACTTGTGGGGACATGTTCAATCTAATTCCAAACTTTCCTTTAGTTAATAAGAATGTACTGTCTTACGTGAAATCTCTCACTTGAGTGGTAACCTGTGTGGAACGAATAGGGCGACTGTACCTTTTCAAGGATGTGACAGAAGGTGATTAGCGAAGGTTGTACATTGTACAGAGTGCGACTATTGAGCTCATATTTTAGGTGTGTACAAACAGACGCAGTGCGACTATTGAGCTCATGTTTTAGGTGTGTACAAGCATAGAAAGTGCGACTATTGAGCTCATGTTTTAGATGTGTACAAACATACAAAGTGCGACTATTCAGCTCATATTTTAGGTGTGTACAAACATACAAAGTGTGACTAATGAGCTCACATTTTAGGTGTGTATAAACATAGAAAGTGAAACTATTCAGCTCATGTTTCAGGTGTGTACAAACAGACGTAGTGCGACTATTGAGCTCATGTTTTAGGTGTGTACAGACGCAGTGCGACTATTGAGCTCATATTTTAGGTGTGTACAAACAGACGCAGTGCGACTATTGAGCTCATATTTTAGATGTGTACAAACAGACGCAATGCGACTATTGAGCTCATATTTTAGGTGTGTACAAACAGACACAGTGCGACTATTGAGCTCATATTTTAGGTGTGTAAAAACAGACACAGTGCGACTATTGAGCTCATATTTTAGGTGTGTACAAATAGACACAGTGCGACTATTGAGCTCATATTTTAGGTGTGTACAAACATACAAAGTGCGACTATTGAGCTCATATTTTAGGTGTGTACAAACAGACGCAGTGCGACTATTGAGCTCATATTTTAGGTGTGTACAAACAGACGCAGTGCGACTATTGAGCTCATATTTTAGGTGTGTACAAACAAACGCAGTGCTGATGTTTTTGGTGTGTCTTTCCCTAAATAAGTATGAACTTACTTGCTCGGCTACAAACATTCTTCCAGAACCATCACCTGCGTGTCGTGCCCAAAGGGGATTGGCAAGGTTGTCCCTAATCGTCTCCAGGCAAAGACAGCCAGGTGTGGCAGTTGGGTTGTGAAAGGATGTCAGATTGCGGAGGAGCAGAGGTCTGGTCAAGAGATCGGGGTAGCAATATAGGACATCAGTTATAGCTACCTCCTTGCAGAATCTGTAATAAAAGTCACTCAAAACAGTCTCGCATACAGACGATTGAGTGAAAGTAGTGGAGAACTAAGACAGTCGTAGCAGTAACTTTATCAGAGATGTTGTTTAATGCACACAATGAATAAGTTTACACTTTTGTGCGTCCTGTTAAGTGACAGCTTATAGTAGATTTCCCCACATCCCAAATGTGCTGATGAAGATGGACCGGAGACCTCCAGGCGGGTGTGCTATGATTGGCTTGATCTTCGTGTTGTTAACTACCACGGGGATCAGAGATATGCATGTGTTCAGACAAAATCATGTTTGTTCCGGAAAACATTGTATTATTAACGAACCTAGCACTCATCTAATTGTGGAGTGTGACTTTGAATATTAACACTGCAATCGATAATCGATTTTGAAATCAATCGTCTGTCAAGCAGGTAGGGGCACATGAGAGGAATACGCAAGAGTATGTACATCCAGTGGGCTAACTGGAACATCATCAATATTTATACTAATTCGTCATTTCTTATGTGTTTTTCCTGAGTGCAGTGACGTTGATAATTGGAAGAATATACAAGAACACTCGCCAATACGAGAAGAAAATTTTTAATAAAACAAAAGACAGTTTAAGGCAAGACAAATTCGACTTACATTCACATTCTAGGACAAGCAATATTATCTCTATGGCAACCACATAAGCTGATGACCAGCTTGACATAGGATAAGGCAACAAGAAAGCTTAAAGTTTCCACACAAAACGTATTTTTCCGATTTCGAGGTAAATATGATTACTAAATTATACAACAATACATTAGCACACAGAGTGATTTGGATCTGGTTTCTGCAAGAAGATGTTTTCGGTACAGGCTTTGTGAGTCTAGATCAGGTATTACTGTCAATGTGAGTCTAGATCAGGTATTACTGTCAATGTGAGTCTAGATCAGGTATTACTGTCAATGTGAGTCTAGATCAGGTATTACTGTCAATGTGAGTCTAGATCAGGTATTACTGTCAATGTGAGTCTAGATCAGGTATTACTGTCAATGTGAGTCTAGATCAGGTATTACTGTCAATGTGAGTCTAGATCAGGTATTACTGTCAATGTGAGTCTAGATAAGGTATTACTGTCAATGTGAGTCTAGATCAGGTATTACTGTCAATGGGAGTCTAGATCAGGTATTACTGTCAATGTGAGTCTAGATCAGGTATTACTGTCAATGTGAGTCTAGATCAGGTATTACTGTCAATGTGAGTCTAGATCAGGTATTACTGTCAATGTGAGCCTAGATCAGGTATTACTGTCAATGTGAGTCTAGATCAGATATTACTGTCAATGTGAGTCTAGATCAGGTATTACTGTCAATGTGAGTCTAGATCAGATATTACTGTCAATGTGAGTCTAGATCAGGTATTACTGTCAATGTGAGTCTAGATCAGGTATTACTGTCAATGTGAGTCTAGATCAGGTATTACTGTCAATGTGAGTCTAGATCAGGTATTACTGTCAATGTGAGTCTAGATCAGGTATTACTGTCAATGTGAGTCTAGATCAGGTATTACTGTCAATGTGAGTCTAGATCAGGTATTACTGTCAATGTGAGCCTAGATCAGGTATTACTGTCAATGTGAGTCTAGATCAGGTATTACTGTCAATGTGAGTCTAGATCAGGTATTACTGTCAATGTGAGTCTAGATCAGTTATTACTATCAATGTGAGTCTAGATCAGGTATTACTGTCAATGTGAGTCTAGATCAGGTATTACTGTCAATGTGAGTCTAAATCAGGTATTACTGCCAATTGTACTATTGTGCTATCATTGGACTGTCAAACTTGTCGTCGTTCAGCCTTAGTCCATGAACTAGTCTGTATACGGACATGACTGAACAGATAGAGCGGACTTCATCACATGGGATGTACGAACATCTTTCGGGCATTAGGGCATTAACTTGTCTGTAGATTAACTTGTCTGTAGATTAACTTGTTTGTAGATGCACTTGTCTGTAGATTAACTTGTTTGTAGATGAACTTGTCTGTAGATTAACTTGTCTACATTTGGACTTTTCGATATAACGTTGTCTTTATACGGACATTGGAACATTAACTTGTCTTTATTCAGACATTGGGACATTTCCTAGTCTTTATTCAGACATTGAGACATTTTCTAGTCTTTACTCGGACATTGGGACATTAACTTGACGTATGGCTCTCATTGTGGTTTGAGTTTGAGACTCCAGACATAGAGGAACAATGATAGCCATGCACGAAACACAGCGGCGGGGAGAGTGAAGAGACCACAGTGGACGCCAGAGAGAATCAGGATTCTTTGTCGTAACTCAAGAAGATGGCTCAACATAGGAATCAATGGCGAATGACAGTGACATCTACGTTTACTTAAGGTTCACATAGAAGGCAATGATAAAATAATAACATGGCGAGGCTGCGGAGGAACAAACGTCGAAACAGAGAGTATACACATATAGGCAGGTAAGTTGAAATACAGCGTCAAGACTAGATCATGAATTACGTTACAACCTAAAGGTCTTTATCAGGGATACAGAACAGCACAAATGAAAACACCTAAAAAATCATGAGAGTAATGATTAATACATACAGGTACTTAGCTACAGGCGCTCGTCTTAAGAGTAGAGGGGTATACATGAACAGATGAAAGTGCTTTCTTTAAGAGCTAGAAACGTCATCAAGTGAAATGAAGCGCTATAGTAATTTTGAATGCAGGATCAGTGAAATTAAAAGTGACTTGGTGCATGCCTGCTGTACGAATCTATTAACGGTTAGTGGATGACATATGTTTTTAAGCAGCAAGACGGAGAAGAAGAACAAGAGCAACACGAACAACAAGAACAAGACGAATAACAAGAACAAGGCGAACAACAAGAACAAGGCGAACAACAAGAACAAGGCGAACAACAAGAACAAGGCGAACAACAAGAACAAGACGAACAACAAGAACAAGACGAACAACAAGAACAAGGCGAACAACAAGAACAATGCGAACAACAAGAACAAGGCGAACAACAAGAACAAGACGAACAACAAGAACAATACAAACAACAAGAACAAGGCGAACAACAAGAGCAAGACGAACAACAAGAACAAGGCGAACAACAAGAACAAGGCGAACAACAAGAGCAAGACGAACAACAAGAACAAGGCGAACAACAAGAGCAAGACGAACAACAAGAACAAGACGAACAACAAGAACAATGCGAACAACAAGAACAAGGCGAACAACAAGAACAATGCGAACAACAAGAACAAGACGAACAACAAGAACAAGACGAACAACAAGAACAATGCGAACAAAATGGACAAGGCAAACAACAAGAACAAGGCGAACAACAAGAACAAGACGAACAACAAGAACAAGACGAACAACAAGAACAAGACGAACAAAATGGACAAGGCAAACAACAAGAACAAGGCGAACAACAAGAACAAGACGAACAACAAGAACAAGACGAACAAAATGGACAAGGCAAACAACAAGAACAAGGCGAACAACAAGAACAAGACGAACAACAAGAACAAGACGAACAAAATGGACAAGGCAAACAACAAGAACAAGGCGAACAACAAGAACAAGACGAACAACAAGAACAATACAAACAACAAGAACAAGGCGAACAACAAGAACAAGACGAACAACAAGAACAAGACGAACAACAAGAACAATGCGAACAACAAGAACAAGACGAACAAGAACAAGGCGAACAACAAGAACAAGGCGAACAACAAGAACAAGACGAACAACAAGAACAAGACGAACAACAAGAACAAGGCGAACAACAAGAACAAGACGAACAACAAGAACAAGGCGAACAACAAGAACAAGACGAACAACAAGAACAAGGCGAACAACAAGAACAAGACGAACAACAAGAACAAGACGAACAACAAGAACAAGACGAACAACAAGAACAAGGCGAACAACAAGAACAAGGCGAACAACAAGAACAAGACGAACAACAAGAACAAGGCGAACAACAAGAACAAGGCGAACAACAAGAACAAGACGAACAACAAGAACAAGGCGAACAACAAGAACAAGGCGAACAACAAGAACAAGGCGAACAACAAGAACAAGACGAACAACAAGAGCAAGACGAACAACAAGAACAAGACGAACAACAAGAACAAGACGAACAAGAACAAGAAGATTGTACCCACCTGTCCTTTTCTTTTAAGGCACTAGTGACTGTATTACCCCGATCCAGGAACCACACGAAGTCGCTGCACTGGTCATGAAAATCGTAACAGTAACTTCTACACAGACCTGGAAACTCTCGCGCCTTAAACGAGATATAGAACAGTATATTATTCAAAAGTGCAGATTTTACTGTCATTCAGTTAACAACATTTACTCAGGGTTCTGGTATATGCCTAATTAGACAGTACCCTCACTGGAGACGAGGATACTGTCTCGGAGGTCAGAAACGGGATTGCAAACGCAAGCTATGCGTTTATGGGGCTAGAATAGAACGTTTAGAACCGACAAGGCATCAGTGTCGTCACCAAGGTAAAAGTGTGTCCTGCTGTGATACCAACCTCTCTGTTGCATGTCTGCGAAACATAGACAGCGTGTAACAGACAGCTATATCGTTTCCACGTGAACTGTTTTCGCAAACTGCTGAAGACCAAGGGGCGGGACATTTTACATACCTCTGAAATTAATAACAAGTCCAACATGTTGAGCACCCATACGTTTCTACCAAAACCTCAGATACTTCTTCTTCTTCTTCTTCTTCTTCTTCGAACGCAGTCAGACAGTAACCATTATTTTTTCGAAAAAAGCGGCGGTCATCCTGAGGCTGTCGCCGCTGCCATAGAGCTTGTCTTGCAGTTCCACTGATGATGGCCACATCTGCTCTCTCTGATCCTCGTATGTCGGGCAGTTCTGCAGCAGATGTTCAGCGGTCATTTTCCCAGCCAGTACCGCACGGGCATTCGTCGGTACACCCTATCTTCAATTTGTTGAATAGGTGGTACCTCAGTCTATTGTGGCCAGTGTGAAGTCTGAAGACAACGACCTGCTCTCTTCGGTTCAACTGGTAATAGGCATCGTTTTTGGTGTAACCAGTATGTTCGGTTTCCCATTTGGTCATGTATCTGGCTTTGATAAGCCGTTTTGACTCTTCGTACGTCATACTAGTATCTGTTTGTGGTAGTCTTGCACCTTCTTTTGCCAGTCTGTCTGCCTCCTCGTTGCCTTGGATGTTGCAGTGTGATGGGACCCACTGTACCACTACCCTTTTTGGTGCGGACTGCTGGCACAGTTTGCAGAGTGCTGCTCTTAAGTCATTAAGCTCAGTGTTTTTCTGGCTTTTTAGCGCTGTGACTACGGCGAGAGCATCTGTAAGCAGGACTATATGGCTTTCATTTTCTTTATGTGTCACCATTTCTTCCACTGCCGCCCTCAGTGCCTCTGCCTCCGCTCTGAAATTGCTTGTGTACTTACCAGTAGCGAATGACAGTGTTATTTGTCTGCCATTTGGTAGGTTCAGGAATGCTCCTGTCCCTCCGTTCTGTGTAGTGTTTGTTACAGAACCGTCGGTGTATGCATGGGTCCAGTCCATGCTTGGGTAGCTTTTCGATATAAAGCTTAGGGTAGTATCTCTCCTTACTTTTTCAGTCTGGCAGTTTTTGTTTCCAACACCTGGTATATTTTCTACCACCTCTGGAAATATATCCTGCCTCCAGGTAGGTTTTCGTACAGTAGTGATGGGTTTTGGTGTTGTTAGTGCGTTTATGGGATCTTCGTGCATCTTTGCTTTGGCTATTTCTGCAAAGTTTCTCCGCTTTAGTTTCCCATTTCCCAAATTGTTTAGTCTCTGGTGCATTGGATGGTCAGTCAGTCTTCGGAGTTTCTCTGACTGCAGCTGGGCTCTGCAGTCTCTTCTATCGGTCATGGATTGCAGTTTTGTAATCTTTTCAAGTTCTACAATTGGCGTTGACTTCATGCCACCTGTTATAACTCTCGTGGCTTGGTTTTGAAGTTTGCTAACTTTATCGAAGTTCGCCTTTGCTGCTGTTGTCCATGCCGCAATGTCATACTCGAGAACTGGTCTCACTCTTCCAGTGTACAGTTTCTTTAGTATGCCTTCGTCTGCTCTCCAGCTTGTGCCAGCAAGTTTCCTCATGATTGCCATTCTTTCTCTGACTCTCATTCGGTTTCTCTCGATCTGACTTTTCCATGTCATGCGCCGATCAAATGTGACTCCCAGATATGTTGGGTTGTCGTTTGGCTGCAGGAATTTGCCATTTAGACTTAATTTGGTATTTTGGGGTTTTATTGAAAGCGAGAATATTGTGTATGTGGTTTTCTCCTCGTTTATTTTGACCAGCCATGAGTTCGCCCACTCTTCCAGCGATGTTAGGGCCTGCTGCATCCGATTTCCGGCTATGGTGAGATTCTTTTCAGAGGTCCACATAGCCAGATCGTCTGCAAACATTGAGCTATGGACTCTCCTTGGTATATTCTCTGTAATGTCGTTTATATATACCAGGAAGAGTGTGGGTGACAGTACTCCCCCTTGGGGTACTCCCTGCTCGAGTGTCACCTTCTTGCTCATCTGCCCTTGTACTTGGACTCAGACCGTTCTTTGTTTGAGGTAGTGGTTGATCCACTTGTACATTTTCCCACAAACATCACTTCTTCTTAGCTTGATTCTAAGACCGTCTTTCCAGACTTTGTCAAATGCCTTTTCCAGATCCACCCAAACAGCTACTGTGTGTTTCTGTGCCTGGTAGGCATCTTCTATTTCCTGGGCTATGAGGATGACCTGGTCCTCAGTGGATCTGTGCTGTCTAAAGCCGGCTTGCTGTAAACCTCAGATACGATAGAGGAGCCATATTGTTCGCAAGCAAAATTAGTTCCCCTCCAAGCAACTGATGTACAGTGACCTGGAACAGACAGTCGCTCGTCAGGGGGACAGAAGAAACGCTACCGAGACTCATTAAGACTGTCTCTGACAAGTTTCATTATTGATGCCACTTTCTGGGAGATGCTTGCACAGAACCACTCGCCCGGGCACGGTAGAATCCCACAAGGTGCTCAGATCGCTGAGAGGAATATTATCGTTGTGGCTCCGAGGAAGCGGCTTGTCAGAAAGTACAGAACGACAATCCTACAATCGACTCTTGACATGCATTTCCCATACGGCAGAGTCTGCCCTGCCAGGATTGGACTTGAAAGTTATTTGAGATCACATCTTGCAACAAATTGCTCATGCTGTCCCCATCTTAGATTGCGATGAACAACTATTATTATTTCTTTGTGTTTGGACGAGGACATTATCCAAAGACGAGGTCTACTAATATCATCAATGACGTGCAGTCACGTGAGATGATCTGTAGTCTTCTGAATAAGCTCAATATATATAATCTGGAGGACGCCATTGACCGAATGAATCGTAATAGATGCACAAATAATAGTTCTTCCATATTGTTTTGCTTCGCCATAAAACTCCAGCACATGATGCCAAACAGGAACACTATGTCGGGAGGAGAGTTAAGAAGACAAAGGGAAGACTGTGAACGAATTAACACTGTCCTTATTTTTGTATTGGTTAACCAACGAGAAGCATAATATTGCACTACTGAGACAACGACAGAGGCTTACCTTCTTCAGTACTTTCCAGGATATATAAGGAGAGGCACAAAAACCTGATGCCAGAGAAACAACTGTCAAGACTGAAGAACTCAGTGCGGGTAGCTTGGAACAACACAGTGATGGCATGTAAGTGAACCAGCAAAAGAATTCTTAGACAGCATTAAGGACAAGTCTGCGGGTGGGCCCATGTTCTCTTGTACTGGGAGATTGAAACATAGGATCCCTGCCGGCTACTGTGTATATCGTATAATGCTACTAACTAGGGTTGTGTATGGAGCTGGTAAACTCAACACTCAAAACAAAGTGCCTAAGAATCCATTTCTACAAGAACGCTAGCATGCACGCTTTATCACAGACTACTTCAAAGAGTCCAAACATAGTGGAAACCTCGTGCTTTTATTTTAATTTTAACAAGTGCAAATGTCAAGGAATTGTGGGGAAAAAATTATCCCCCCGAACCAGTCGACTCTGGGTGCTGTTGATCATGATAATAACTAACGCTATGGCCGAGAGGTAGGGAGCTCGCCTCTCAAACCGTTGAACGAAAACGGTGTGCGTTCTAGTCCCGTAGGTTTCAAGTGACCCATGGTCTCAACGGAGGTGGAACCAGAGTGCCTGCATCCTGAATTACCTCCATTCGGCTCGACTTATTGTCTTGCCACTGGTCTACGGTAGCTCGGGACTAGAGAGTGAGGTTGATGACCAGTGTAATAACTTACTCACAATAATCCGAATGCATAGAACAAGTTACATCCTCAATACAAAACTGTTTGATGATATCGCATCATAGCTTGCGATGGGCAGCTAACAATGAATATATTAGAGGACGGCGTGGGCTAGTGGTTAAGTGGCACTGCTCCCAATCCGAAGGTGCTGGGTTCGATCCCCATCACAGCACCTGCCTTTACCCCGTGGAAGCAAACCCTTAGAAAATGCAGGAGGAAGCAGACCCTTACATAAAATGCATGCTGAAGTCAGATGCACTGGGCCGACAGGCGCAAAATAAAAACCACAGTGCAACGCATACGGCCTTAGGGATTACAAAAATATGGTGAACGCAAAAAAAACATTATTAATATATTGAGCAATTTTTTCTGAATATATTTTTAAAAAGCAGAGCAAACCGTACCTTATGTGTTCCCTCTGCATCGTAAATATGGGCGGCATAAGGTGAGCACTTCTGACACAGGATGTCTTTGATGTAACCCTGACAACGGTTCCATGCGTTTTCGTCCGCACGTGACCGGATGAACTCAAATTCCTTCTGAAGCTTTTTGTCATCTTGTAACCTGTCGGGAGTTCCATTTCTAAAGTTATTACGTTTACTCGATCTGTAAACAAATGAATGTATTTCAGATTCCATAAATGTGAACTGGAAACAGCTGAACCAAATAGAATAATAAATAGCAAATTGGAAAATTAGTTCATATCTCCAGAAGATTGAAGGTTCAGTATGGAGACGGTTCAAGTCAGGGGAGAATGTTTGAATGGACAGAAAGATTTCAAAACGGAAGACAAAACGCCATTGATGCGTGGGAGAGAAGCAAGCGTGGCAACTGACACAGGGGAACAGCACATCGACCAGCTAGTCCGTGGCAACAGGCAAGTCACTATTGATGAGGAGGCCAAAAGGAGGCAGCCATTCCACCATGTAAAGACACAACTGGCCAATCACTCGTTTGTCTACCCACCCGATTACAACTCAGCAAAATAAGAAAACCGAACAGGCTTAAACGATGACAAACTGGCGTGAATTATGGACTATGATTTTTGGAACATGGAATATTAGAAGTATAAAGGAAGAGAAAGATGAGCTCATGAAAAAAATGAAGAAATTCAAATTGGTAATCCTAGCTCTTACAGAAACTAAGAAAACAGAACAGTGGATCATAGATCGTGAGGACAATAAGCTTCCCAGAAGTGGCGGTCCCACTACTGACAGTGAAAGTTAGAGCAAGCGGTATTGTGTCCAGGGGTCAAAATGACAAACTTAAGGGATGGACAATTTTTCTCCTAATGTATTATGGTACTGGACCTTAAAGAAGAAGCCAAGTAAGTTAACATCGTCCTTATTTATGCCACTTATGATGGAGATAGTGCTGATGTCAAAGACGAGTTCTTTGAACTGCTTGAAATGACAGTGGACGGATCGTCAAGACGAAACTATCCTCCTTGGAAATCTAAACATCAGATTTGGAAACGATCATTATAAATGGCATGGAGCGGTTGGAAGATATGGTGAAGATGTTTTAAATTACAATGGACGGTGACTCATGAGATTTTGCAGCGAGCAAAGCCTGGTCATCACAAACACAAAGTTGCCTCACAAGCGCATGCAAACACATATTCAATGTGAACCGACAAGGAAAGAGAAATCTATCATTGATTATTTCATCATGAGGAAAGATTCATTTAAGTATAGGAGAGATGCCAGAGTCTGAAGAGGATCAGAAATTGTAAGTGACCACAACTTAGTGGCAATAAAGAGAGCAACAGAAAGAGTAGCCTCATCAAAACAGCATCTCCAATCAAGTAAAAAACCAAACACCAGAGAAGAAGAATCAAGAATAAAGACATGCAAGCTAAATGAGCCAAAAGTTAGGATCAGATTCCATATGCGTATGTCCATAGCACTAGGAAGGGCAGAAGAACCACTTGAGAATACAGAAACCCTCCGGTTAAGATTCAAGACTACACTCAAAGCAGAAGCAGCAAAAGCATGCGGTGAAGTGAGTCGTGAATCTAGAGAGGAGACACTGGTGGACAGAAGAAGTGAAAACGATAATAAGGCAAAAGAAAAATACATTAAAATACTACTTGGAAACCTGTAAGAAACAGAGACATGCAGAAAATAATAAGATAATATGTTGCAGCTTAAGAATCAGAGACATGCAGAAAATAATAAGATAATATGTTGCAGCTTAAGAATCAGAGACATGCAGAAAATAATAAGATAATATGTTGCAGCTTAAGAAACAGAGACATGCAGAAAATAATAAGATAATATGTTGCAGCTTAAGAAACAGAGACATGCAGAAAATAATAAGATAATATGTTGCAGCTTAAGAAACAGAGACATGCAGAAAATAATAAGATAATATGTTGCAGCTTAAGAAACAGAGACATGCAGAAAATAATAAGATAATATGTTGCAGCTTAAGAAACAGAGACATGCAGAAAATAATAAGATAATATGTTGCAGCTTAAGAAACAGAGACATGCAGAAAATAATAAGATAATATGTTGCAGCTTAAGAAACAGAGACATGCAGAAAATAATAAGATAATATGTTGCAGCTTAAGAAACAGAGACATGCAGAAAATAATAAGATAATATGTTGCAGCTTAAGAAACAGAGACATGCAGAAAATAATAAGATAATATGTTGCAGCTTAAGAAACAGAGACATGCAGAAAATAATAAGATAATATGTTGCAGCTTAAGAAACAGAGACATGCAGAAAATAATAAGATAATATGTTGCAGCTTAAGAAACAGAGACATGCAGAAAATAATAAGATAATATGTTGCAGCTTAAGAAACAGAGACATGCAGAAAATAATAAGATAATATGTTGCAGCTTAAGAAACAGAGACATGCAGAAAATAATAAGATAATATGTTGCAGCTTAAGAAACAGAGACATGCAGAAAATAATAAGATAATATGTTGCAGCTGCAATAAAAGCAACAACAAAAAAAACACCAAAAAAACAGTGCTAAAAGCAAAATAAAAATAATTGAATGACGTAGCAGAAAGACTGAAAAAGAATGATGAAGAAAACCAGAAACTGTTTTAAAGGACCCAAAAGATGATAATGGAAGAAGAGTGTTCACTAAAATTTATAAAAGACAAACAACGCGCTTTGCATACCACTCCGAGTGATAATGGACAGGTGGAAGGAATATTTATCAGAGCTCCTCTGTGCAGAGGAAGACCAAGTTGCAGATACGACAGATCCTAATACAGAGGAGGAAATTATTGACCGGGGAAAACATTACAATGTAGGAGTTGAAGTCGACATTGACAAAGCAGTTGAACATGGTGGTATAATACCAGAAATGGTAAAGTATATGAGGACTGCCGGTGAATTGTTATTCCTGAGGGTTTTTTTTTGGTTTTTTGGGGGAAAGGGGGGGGGGGCAGTCTGTAGCCGCTATACCAAAGGACTGAGAGTTAGACATAATAATACACATTTTCAAGAAGTGTAACAACATACAATGGGAAAACCAAAGAGTTATATTGGGTGTTCCCGGCAACACCTACTCTAGAATACTGGAGCAGAGACTAAGACATCTGGATGTGGAACAGATGATCGAAAACTAATGCGGTTTTGGAGCAAACTGCAGTGTTCAAAGTCTTATCTTGACACTCGGATGGCTCAGTTTAAAGGTTCTTGAGTATGATGATGATGAAATGCATCTTTGTTTTATAATGCCTGGAAAAGGCATTCGATAAGGCTCAATGGAGTCGGCGCTGGGACTGTTTGGAAAGGAAGACCATCCTATCACCCACGATCTGGGCACTTCATAGTTTTTACAGGACCTGCAAACAGCACATTACGATAAAGGGGTTCAAGACCACCATTGGCCTAAGACAGTGCGGAATTATATGATCACACCTTTTCATACTTCTCATAGACGATATGATCACACCTTTTCATACTTCTCATAGACGATATGATCACACCTTTTCATACTTCTCATAGACGATATGATCACACCTTTTCATACTTCTCATAGACGATATGATCACACCTTTTCATACTTCTCATAGACGATATGATCACACCTTTTCATACTTCTCATAGACGATATGATCACACCTTTTCATACTTCTCATAGACGATATGATCACACCTTTTCATACTTCTCATAGACGATATGATCACACCTTTTCATACTTCTCATAGACGATATGATCACACCTTTTCATACTTCTCATAGACGATATGATCACACCTTGTCATACTTCTCATAGACGATATGATCACACCTTTTCATACTTCTCATAGACGATATGATCATACCTTTTCATACTTCTCATAGACGATATGATCATACCTCTTCATACTTCTTATGGATGATATGATCATACCTCTTCATACTTCTCATGGATGATGCATCAAAGTCTGTAGGGACAGGACCAAAAAGTAATCAGTGGGGTACTGAAAAATCAGACCAGACTATATATCGGAGGTGGCGTTTGCCGATGATGTGGTCCTGATTACTAAATTGGAGGCATAGCTCTAGACCAACCTTCAAACCTTGATAGAGGATTTGGGGAAGAGAGGGATTATTATTAGCAGCTCAAAAACAAAAAACCATGGTAGTCTTGGGAGAAGAGAAGACATCACATTTTCTGGAGGAACAGCCTCTACAACAGGCCAAGCAGTTAAAATATCTTAAAGCCACAATAAACCAAAAGGCAGATATTAAAAAAGAGTTGGCTACGCGACGAAGGACAATAACTGGTCAACTTTGTCATGCCATAAATAGAGGATTTCTCAACAAAAGAGAAATAACTGACAAAAATAAAAAGGCTATATACCACTTCCCCTATGCACTAGTCTTGACTTATGGATGCGAATCATGGACAATGATAATAACTCAGAAAAGCCAATTCCACGCGTCAGAAATGAGATATATAAGGATAGTAGTCTTAGTGACAAAGAACGCAATCAGACAACATGACAAAATCTCCAAGCCCAGCATTTGCAGACTCGTGGAGCAATATTAACTTCGGTGGTTTGGCCATGCATGCAAAATGAAAGAAGATCGGCTATCATGCAGTCATAGGAAGCAAATAAGGATCCAGACCCCTAGACAACCCAAGGTCCACTGGGATGACTACATAAGACAGTCTATAAGAGTCCTATAAGAGGACTAGACCATAACCGTGAAGCGAGGAAAATAGCAGATAGAATAGTCTGAAGCCCTTTCTGGCAAACCTCTACACCTCAGAATAGAAGAGTAGCGACTATGGAAGTAAGAAAGTGTGTTATCTAGAATAAGAGCACATACTCACACGAATGGTAACAGCACATACTCACACAACTGGTAACAGTAAACACTCACACAAATGGTAACAGTACATACTCACACAAATGGTAACAGTACATACACAAATGATAACAGTACATACTCACACAAATGGTAACAGTGCATACTCACACAAATGATAACAGTACATACACAAATGGTAACAGTACATACTCACACAAATGGTAACAGTACATACTCACACAAATGATAACAGTACATACACAAATGGTAACAGTACATACTCACACAGATGGTAACAGTACATACTCACACAAATGGTAACAGTACATACTCACACAAATGGTAACAGTACATACTCACACAAATGGTAACAGTACATACTCACACAAATGGTAACAGTACATACTCACACACATGGTAACAGTACAAACTCACACAAATGATAACAGTACATATTCACACAAATGATAACAGTACATACACAAATGATAACAGTACATACTCACACAAATGGTAACAGTGCATACTCACACAAATGATAACAGTACATACACAAATGGTAACAGTACATACTCACACAGATGGTAACAGTACATACTCACACAAATGGTAACAGTACATGCTCACACAAATGGTAACAGTACATACTCACACAAATGGTAACAGTACATACTCACACAAATGGTAACAGTACATACTCACACAAATGGTAACAGTACATACTCACACAAATGATAACACTACATACACAAATGGTAACAGTACATACTCACACAGATGGTAACAGTACATACTCACACAAATGGTAACAGTACATACTCACACAAATGGTAACAGTACATACTCACACAAATGGTAACAGTACATACTCACACAAATGATAACAGTACATATTCACACAAATGATAACAGTACATACACAAATGATAACAGTACATACACAAATGATAACAGTACATACTCACACAAATGGTAACAGTGCATACTCACACAAATGATAACAGTACATACCCAAATGGTAACAGTACATACTCACACAGATGGTAACAGTACATACTCACACAAATGATAACAGTACATACTCACACAAATGATAACAGTACATACTCACAAATGATAACAGTACATACACAAATGGTAACAGTACATACTCACACAGATGGTAACAGTACATACTCACACAAATGGTAACAGTACATACTCACACAAATGGTAACAGTACATACTCACACAAATGGTAACAGTACATACTCACACAAATGGTAACAGTACATACTCACACACATGGTAACAGTACATACTCACACAAATGATAACAGTACATATTCACACAAATGATAACAGTACATACACAAATGATAACAGTACATACTCACACAAATGGTAACAGTGCATACTCACACAAATGATAACAGTACATACACAAATGGTAACAGTACATACTCACACAGATGGTAACAGTACATACTCACACAAATGATAACAGTACATACTCACACAAATGATAACAGTACATACTCACACAAATGGTAACAGTACATACTCACACAAATGGTAACAGTACATACTCACACAAATGATAACAGTACATACTCACACAAATGGTAACAGTACATACTCACACAAATGGTAACAGTACATACTCACACAAATGGTAACAGTACATACTCATACAAATGGTAACAGTACATACTCACACAAATGGTAACAGTACATAGTCACACAAATGGTAACAGTACATACTCACACAAATGGTAACAGTACATACTCACACAAATGGTAACAGTACATACTCACACAAATGGTAACAGTACATACTCACACAAATGGTAACAGTACATACTCACACAAATGATAACAGTACATACACAAATGGTAACAGTACATACTCACACAGATGGTAACAGTACATACTCACACAAATGGTAACAGTACATACTCACACAAATGGTAACAGTACATACTCACACAAATGGTAACAGTACATACTCACACAAATGATAACAGTACATATTCACACAAATGATAACAGTACATACACAAATGATAACAGTACATACACAAATGATAACAGTACATACTCACACAAATGGTAACAGTGCATACTCACACAAATGATAACAGTACATACACGAATGGTAACAGTACATACTCACACAGATGGTAACAGTACATACTCACACAAATGATAACAGTACATACTCACACAAATGATAACAGTACATACTCACACAAATGGTAACACTACATACTCACACAAATGGTAACAGTACATACTCACACAAATGATAACAGTACATACTCACACAAATGGTAACAGTACATACTCACACAAATGATAACACTACATACTCACACAAATGATAACAGTACATACTCACACAAATGGTAACAATACATACTCACACAAATGGTAACAGTACATACTCACACAAATGGTAACAGTACATACTCACACAAATGGTAACAGTACATACTCACACAACTGGTAATAGTACATACTCACACAAATGGTAACAGTACATACTCACACAAATGGTAACAGTACATACTCACACAAATGATAACAGTACATACTCACACGAATGGTAACAGTACATACTCACACAAATGATAACAGTACATACATAAATGATAAGAGTACATACTCACACAAATGGTAACAGTACATACTCACACATATGGTAACAGTACATACTCACACAAATGGTAACAGTACATTCTCACACATATGGTAACAGTACATACTCACACAAATGGTAACAGTACATACTCATACAAATGATAAGAGTACATACTCACACAAATGGTAACAGTACATACTCACACAAATGGTAACAGTGCATACTCACACAAATGATAACAGTACATACACAAATGGTAACAGTACATACTCACACAGATGGTAACAGTACATACTCACACAAATGATAACAGTACATACTCACACAAATGATAACAGTACATACTCACACAAATGGTAACAGTACATACTCACACAAATGGTAACAGTACATACTCACACAAATGATAACAGTACATACTCACACAAATGGTAACAGTACATACTCACACAAATGATAACAGTACATACTCACACAAATGATAACAGTACATACTCACACAAATGGTAACAATACATACTCACACAAATGGTAACAGTACACACTCACACAAATGGTAACAGTACATACTCACACAAATGATAACAGTACATATTCACACAAATGATAACAGTACATACACAAATGATAACAGTACATACTCACACAAATGGTAACAGTGCATACTCACACAAATGATAACAGTACATACACAAATGGTAACAGTACATACTCACACAGATGGTAACAGTACATACTCACACAAATGATAACAGTACATACTCACACAAATGATAACAGTACATACTCACACAAATGGTAACAGTACATACTCACACAAATGGTAACAGTACATACTCACACAAATGATAACAGTACATACTCACACAAATGGTAACAGTACATACTCACACAAATGGTAACAGTACATACTAACACAAATGGTAACAGTACATACTCACACAAATGGTAACAGTACATACTCACACAAATGGTAACAGTACATACTCACACAAATGGTAACAGTACATACTCACACAAATGGTAACAGTACATACTCACACAAATGGTAACAGTACATACTCACACAAATGGTAACAGTACATACTCACACAAATGGTAACAGTACATACTCACACAAATGATAACAGTACATACACAAATGGTAACAGTACATACTCACACAGATGGTAACAGTACATACTCACACAAATGGTAACAGTACATACTCACACAAATGGTAACAGTACATACTCACACAAATGGTAACAGTACATACTCACACAAATGATAACAGTACATATTCACACAAATGATAACAGTACATACACAAATGATAACAGTACATACACAAATGATAACAGTACATAGTCACACAAATGGTAACAGTGCATACTCACACAAATGATAACAGTACATACACGAATGGTAACAGTACATACTCACACAGATGGTAACAGTACATACTCACACAAATGATAACAGTACATACTCACACAAATGATAACAGTACATACTCACACAAATGGTAACACTACATACTCACACAAATGGTAACAGTACATACTCACACAAATGATAACAGTACATACTCACACAAATGGTAACAGTACATACTCACACAAATGATAACAGTACATACTCACACAAATGATAACAGTACATACTCACACAAATGGTAACAATACATACTCACACAAATGGTAACAGTACATACTCACACAAATGGTAACAGTACATACTCACACAAATGGTAACAGTACATACTCACACAACTGGTAACAGTACATACTCACACAAATGGTAACAGTACATACTCACACAAATGGTAACAGTAGATACTCACACAAATGATAACAGTACATACTCACACAAATGGTAACAGTACATACTCACACAAATGGTAACAGTACATACTCACACAAATGATAACAGTACATACTCACACAAATGGTAACAGTACATACTCACACAAATGGTAACAGTACATACTAACACAAATGGTAACAGTACATACTCACACAAATGGTAACAGTACATACTCACACAAATGGTAACAGTACATACTCACACAAATGGTAACAGTACATACTCACACAAATGGTAACAGTACATACTCACACAAATGGTAACAGTACATACTCACACAAATGGTAACAGTACATACTCACACAAATGGTAACAGTACATACTCACACAAATGATAACAGTACATACACAAATGGTAACAGTACATACTCACACAGATGGTAACAGTACATACTCACACAAATGGTAACAGTACATACTCACACAAATGGTAACAGTACATACTCACACAAATGGTAACAGTACATACTCACACAAATGATAACAGTACATATTCACACAAATGATAACAGTACATACACAAATGATAACAGTACATACACAAATGATAACAGTACATACTCACACAAATGGTAACAGTGCATACTCACACAAATGATAACAGTACATACACGAATGGTAACAGTACATACTCACACAGATGGTAACAGTACATACTCACACAAATGATAACAGTACATACTCACACAAATGATAACAGTACATACTCACACAAATGGTAACACTACATACTCACACAAATGGTAACAGTACATACTCACACAAATGATAACAGTACATACTCACACAAATGGTAACAGTACATACTCACACAAATGATAACAGTACATACTCACACAAATGATAACAGTACATACTCACACAAATGGTAACAATACATACTCACACAAATGGTAACAGTACATACTCACACAAATGGTAACAGTACATACTCACACAAATGGTAACAGTACATACTCACACAACTGGTAACAGTACATACTCACACAAATGGTAACAGTACATACTCACACAAATGGTAACAGTACATACTCACACAAATGATAACAGTACATACTCACACGAATGGTAACAGTACATACTCACACAAATGATAACAGTACATACATAAATGATAAGAGTACATACTCACACAAATGGTAACAGTACATACTCACACAAATGGTAACAGTACATACTCACACAAATGGTAACAGTACATTCTCACACATATGGTAACAGTACATACTCACACAAATGGTAACAGTACATACTCATACAAATGATAAGAGTACATACTCACACAAATGGTAACAGTACATACTCACACAAATGGTAATAGTGCATACTCACACAAATGATAACAGTACATACACAAATGGTAACAGTACATACTCACACAGATGGTAACAGTACATACTCACACAAATGATAACAGTACATACTCACACAAATGATAACAGTACATACTCACACAAATGGTAACACTACATACTCACACAAATGGTAACAGTACATACTCACACAAATGATAACAGTACATACTCACACAAATGGTAACAGTACATACTCACACAAATGATAACAGTACATACTCACACAAATGATAACAGTACATACTCACACAAATGGTAACAATACATACTCACACAAATGGTAACAGTACACACTCACACAAATGGTAACAGTACATACTCACACAAATGGTAACAGTACATACTCACACAAATGGTAACAGTACATACTCACACAAATGGTAACAGTACATACTCACACAAATGGTAACAGTACATACTCACACAAATCATAACAGTACATACTCACACAAATGGTAACAGTACATACGCACACAAATGATAACAGTACATACATAAATGATAAGAGTACATACTCACGCAAATGGTAACAGTACATACTCACACAAATGGTAACAGTACATACTCACACAAATGGTAACAGTACATTATCACACATATGGTAACAGTACATACTTACACAAATGGTAACAGTACATACTCATACAAATGATAAGAGTACATACTCACACAAATGGTAACAGTACATACTCACACAAATGATAACAGTACATACTCACACAAATGATAACAGTACATACTCACACAAATGGTAACAATACATACTCACACAAATGGTAACAGTACATACTCACACAAATGGTAACAGTACATACTCACACAAATGGTAACAGTACATACTCACACAAATGGTAACAGTACATACTCACACAAATGGTAACAGTACATACTCACACAAATGGTAACAGTACATACTCACACAAATGGTAACAGTACATACTCACACAAATGATAACAGTACATACTCACACAAATGGTAACAGTACATACTCACACAAATGGTAACAGTATATACTCACACAAATGGTAACAGTATATACACAAATGATAACAGTACATACTCACACAAATGGTAACAGTGCATACTCACACAAATGATAACAGTACATACACAAATGGTAACAGTACATACTCACACAGATGGTAACAGTACATACTCACACAAATGATAACAGTACATACTCACACAAATGATAACAGTACATACTCACACAAATGGTAACATTACATACTCACACAAATGGTAACAGTACATACTCACACAAATGATAACAGTACATACTCACACAAATGGTAACAGTACATACTCACACAAATGGTAACAGTACATACTCACACAGATGGTAACAGTACATACTCACACAAATGGTAACAGTACATACTCACACAAATGGTAACAGTACATACTCACACAAATGGTAACAGTACATACTCACACAAATGATAACAGTACATATTCACACAAATGATAACAGTACATACACAAATGATAACAGTACATACACAAATGATAACAGTACATACTCACACAAATGGTAACAGTGCATACTCACACAAATGATAACAGTACATACACGAATGGTAACAGTACATACTCACACAGATGGTAACAGTACATACTCACACAAATGATAACAGTACATACTCACACAAATGATAACAGTACATACTCACACAAATGGTAACACTACATACTCACACAAATGGTAACAGTACATACTCACACAAATGATAACAGTACATACTCACACAAATGGTAACAGTACATACTCACACAAATGATAACAGTACATACTCACACAAATGATAACAGTACATATTCACACAAATGATAACAGTACATACACAAATGATAACAGTACATACACAAATGATAACAGTACATAGTCACACAAATGGTAACAGTGCATACTCACACAAATGATAACAGTACATACACGAATGGTAACAGTACATACTCACACAGATGGTAACAGTACATACTCACACAAATGATAACAGTACATACTCACACAAATGATAACAGTACATACTCACACAAATGGTAACACTACATACTCACACAAATGGTAACAGTACATACTCACACAAATGATAACAGTACATACTCACACAAATGGTAACAGTACATACTCACACAAATGATAACAGTACATACTCACACAAATGATAACAGTACATACTCACACAAATGGTAACAATACATACTCACACAAATGGTAACAGTACATACTCACACAAATGGTAACAGTACATACTCACACAAATGGTAACAGTACATACTCACACAACTGGTAACAGTACATACTCACACAAATGGTAACAGTACATACTCACACAAATGGTAACAGTAGATACTCACACAAATGATAACAGTACATACTCACACAAATGGTAACAGTACATACTCACACAAATGGTAACAGTACATACTCACACAAATGATAACAGTACATACTCACACAAATGGTAACAGTACATACTCACACAAATGGTAACAGTACATACTAACACAAATGGTAACAGTACATACTCACACAAATGGTAACAGTACATACTCACACAAATGGTAACAGTACATACTCACACAAATGGTAACAGTACATACTCACACAAATGGTAACAGTACATACTCACACAAATGGTAACAGTACATACTCACACAAATGGTAACAGTACATACTCACACAAATGGTAACAGTACATACTCACACAAATGATAACAGTACATACACAAATGGTAACAGTACATACTCACACAGATGGTAACAGTACATACTCACACAAATGGTAACAGTACATACTCACACAAATGGTAACAGTACATACTCACACAAATGGTAACAGTACATACTCACACAAATGATAACAGTACATATTCACACAAATGATAACAGTACATACACAAATGATAACAGTACATACACAAATGATAACAGTACATACTCACACAAATGGTAACAGTGCATACTCACACAAATGATAACAGTACATACACGAATGGTAACAGTACATACTCACACAGATGGTAACAGTACATACTCACACAAATGATAACAGTACATACTCACACAAATGATAACAGTACATACTCACACAAATGGTAACACTACATACTCACACAAATGGTAACAGTACATACTCACACAAATGATAACAGTACATACTCACACAAATGGTAACAGTACATACTCACACAAATGATAACAGTACATACTCACACAAATGATAACAGTACATACTCACACAAATGGTAACAATACATACTCACACAAATGGTAACAGTACATACTCACACAAATGGTAACAGTACATACTCACACAAATGGTAACAGTACATACTCACACAACTGGTAACAGTACATACTCACACAAATGGTAACAGTACATACTCACACAAATGGTAACAGTACATACTCACACAAATGATAACAGTACATACTCACACGAATGGTAACAGTACATACTCACACAAATGATAACAGTACATACATAAATGATAAGAGTACATACTCACACAAATGGTAACAGTACATACTCACACAAATGGTAACAGTACATACTCACACAAATGGTAACAGTACATTCTCACACATATGGTAACAGTACATACTCACACAAATGGTAACAGTACATACTCATACAAATGATAAGAGTACATACTCACACAAATGGTAACAGTACATACTCACACAAATGGTAATAGTGCATACTCACACAAATGATAACAGTACATACACAAATGGTAACAGTACATACTCACACAGATGGTAACAGTACATACTCACACAAATGATAACAGTACATACTCACACAAATGATAACAGTACATACTCACACAAATGGTAACACTACATACTCACACAAATGGTAACAGTACATACTCACACAAATGATAACAGTACATACTCACACAAATGGTAACAGTACATACTCACACAAATGATAACAGTACATACTCACACAAATGATAACAGTACATACTCACACAAATGGTAACAATACATACTCACACAAATGGTAACAGTACACACTCACACAAATGGTAACAGTACATACTCACACAAATGGTAACAGTACATACTCACACAAATGGTAACAGTACATACTCACACAAATGGTAACAGTACATACTCACACAAATGGTAACAGTACATACTCACACAAATCATAACAGTACATACTCACACAAATGGTAACAGTACATACGCACACAAATGATAACAGTACATACATAAATGATAAGAGTACATACTCACGCAAATGGTAACAGTACATACTCACACAAATGGTAACAGTACATACTCACACAAATGGTAACAGTACATTATCACACATATGGTAACAGTACATACTTACACAAATGGTAACAGTACATACTCATACAAATGATAAGAGTACATACTCACACAAATGGTAACAGTACATACTCACACAAATGATAACAGTACATACTCACACAAATGATAACAGTACATACTCACACAAATGGTAACAATACATACTCACACAAATGGTAACAGTACATACTCACACAAATGGTAACAGTACATACTCACACAAATGGTAACAGTACATACTCACACAAATGGTAACAGTACATACTCACACAAATGGTAACAGTACATACTCACACAAATGGTAACAGTACATACTCACACAAATGGTAACAGTACATACTCACACAAATGATAACAGTACATACTCACACAAATGGTAACAGTACATACTCACACAAATGGTAACAGTATATACTCACACAAATGGTAACAGTATATACACAAATGATAACAGTACATACTCACACAAATGGTAACAGTGCATACTCACACAAATGATAACAGTACATACACAAATGGTAACAGTACATACTCACACAGATGGTAACAGTACATACTCACACAAATGATAACAGTACATACTCACACAAATGATAACAGTACATACTCACACAAATGGTAACATTACATACTCACACAAATGGTAACAGTACATACTCACACAAATGATAACAGTACATACTCACACAAATGGTAACAGTACATACTCACACAAATGGTAACAGTACATACTCACACAGATGGTAACAGTACATACTCACACAAATGGTAACAGTACATACTCACACAAATGGTAACAGTACATACTCACACAAATGGTAACAGTACATACTCACACAAATGATAACAGTACATATTCACACAAATGATAACAGTACATACACAAATGATAACAGTACATACACAAATGATAACAGTACATACTCACACAAATGGTAACAGTGCATACTCACACAAATGATAACAGTACATACACGAATGGTAACAGTACATACTCACACAGATGGTAACAGTACATACTCACACAAATGATAACAGTACATACTCACACAAATGATAACAGTACATACTCACACAAATGGTAACACTACATACTCACACAAATGGTAACAGTACATACTCACACAAATGATAACAGTACATACTCACACAAATGGTAACAGTACATACTCACACAAATGATAACAGTACATACTCACACAAATGATAACAGTACATACTCACACAAATGGTAACAATACATACTCACACAAATGGTAACAGTACATACTCACACAAATGGTAACAGTACATACTCACACAAATGGTAACAGTACATACTCACACAACTGGTAACAGTACATACTCACACAAATGGTAACAGTACATACTCACACAAATGGTAACAGTACATACTCACACAAATGATAACAGTACATACTCACACGAATGGTAACAGTACATACTCACACAAATGATAACAGTACATACATAAATGATAAGAGTACATACTCACACAAATGGTAACAGTACATACTCACACAAATGGTAACAGTACATACTCACACAAATGGTAACAGTACATTCTCACACATATGGTAACAGTACATACTCACACAAATGGTAACAGTACATACTCATACAAATGATAAGAGTACATACTCACACAAATGGTAACAGTACATACTCACACAAATGGTAATAGTGCATACTCACACAAATGATAACAGTACATACACAAATGGTAACAGTACATACTCACACAGATGGTAACAGTACATACTCACACAAATGATAACAGTACATACTCACACAAATGATAACAGTACATACTCACACAAATGGTAACACTACATACTCACACAAATGGTAACAGTACATACTCACACAAATGATAACAGTACATACTCACACAAATGGTAACAGTACATACTCACACAAATGATAACAGTACATACTCACACAAATGATAACAGTACATACTCACACAAATGGTAACAATACATACTCACACAAATGGTAACAGTACACACTCACACAAATTGTAACAGTACATACTCACACAAATGGTAACAGTACATACTCACACAAATGGTAACAGTACATACTCACACAAATGGTAACAGTACATACTCACACAAATGGTAACAGTACATACTCACACAAATCATAACAGTACATACTCACACAAATGGTAACAGTACATACGCACACAAATGATAACAGTACATACATAAATGATAAGAGTACATACTCACGCAAATGGTAACAGTACATACTCACACAAATGGTAACAGTACATACTCACACAAATGGTAACAGTACATTATCACACATATGGTAACAGTACATACTTACACAAATGGTAACAGTACATACTCATACAAATGATAAGAGTACATACTCACACAAATGGTAACAGTACATACTCACACAAATGATAACAGTACATACTCACACAAATGATAACAGTACATACTCACACAAATGGTAACAATACATACTCACACAAATGGTAACAGTACATACTCACACAAATGGTAACAGTACATACTCACACAAATGGTAACAGTACATACTCACACAAATGGTAACAGTACATACTCACACAAATGGTAACAGTACATACTCACACAAATGGTAACAGTACATACTCACACAAATGGTAACAGTACATACTCACACAAATGATAACAGTACATACTCACACAAATGGTAACAGTACATACTCACACAAATGGTAACAGTATATACTCACACAAATGGTAACAGTATATACACAAATGATAACAGTACATACTCACACAAATGGTAACAGTGCATACTCACACAAATGATAACAGTACATACACAAATGGTAACAGTACATACTCACACAGATGGTAACAGTACATACTCACACAAATGATAACAGTACATACTCACACAAATGATAACAGTACATACTCACACAAATGGTAACATTACATACTCACACAAATGGTAACAGTACATACTCACACAAATGATAACAGTACATACTCACACAAATGGTAACAGTACATACTCACACAAATGATAACAGTACATACTCACACAAATGATAACAGTACATACTCACACAAATGGTAACAATACATACTCACACAAATGGTAACAGTACATACTCACACAAATGGTAACAGTACATACTCACACAAATGGTAACAGTACATACTCACACAAATGGTAACAGTACATACTCACACAAATGGTAACAGTACATACTCACACAAATGGTAACAGTACATACTCACACAAATGATAACAGTACATACTCACACAAATGGTAACAGTACATACTCACACAAATGGTAACAGTACATACTCACACAAATGATAACAGTACATACATAAATGATAAGAGTACATACTCACACAAATGGTAACAGTACATACTCACACAAATGGTAACAGTACATACTCACACAAATGATAACAGTACATACTCACACAAATGATAACAGTACATACTCACACAAATGGTAACAATACATACTCACACAAATGATAACAGTACATACTCACACAAATGGTAACAGTACATACTCACACAAATGATAACAGTACATACTCACACAAATGATAACAGTACATACTCACACAAATGGTAACAATACATACTCACACAAATGGTAACAGTACATACTCACACAAATGGTAACAGTACATACTCACACAAATGGTAACAGTACATACTCACACAAATGATAACAGTACATACTCACACAAATGGTAACAGTACATAATCACACAAATGGTAACAGTACATACTCACACAAATGGTAACAGTACATACTCACACAAATGGTAACAGTACATACTCACACAAATGGTAACAGTACATACACAAATGATAAGAGTACATACTCACACAAATGGTAACAGTACATACTCACACAAATGATAACAATACATACCCAGCTTCCGTATTCAAGCATCAGCACACATCATGTATCCAGTATCCAGTATATGGATGACCTTGTCATTGTCTCCAGCATGTCCCACCAATTGCCTCTTTCCTGCAGATTGGGGCCGGTCATCAGGTGGTCTTGGCACGTATTGCGCCAGTCACGTGTGTCATCATCTGTATATCCCCATCTCTTCATATTCTTCTTGCACCGTGATAAACCAGCTCGGAGTCTGTTAAGTGACTCCCATGTTGTGTACTTAACTTAACTTAACTTAACGTCTTTATACTGGTTTAGAAGACCCTGCAGAGTCTGTATACAACCAGTTACATTTACATCACCTTGCTCTAAAAGTTATGCGCATCCAGTTTATTCTTAAATGCATTAACTGTCCCTGCCTCCACTACCTCCCCTGGCAATGCATTCCAAGCAGACACCACTATCTGACTAAAAAAATATTTCCTAATATCTAACCTGGACCTCTCTTTAGTCAGCTTGTAGCTATGCCCTCGTGTTATTGTGGGGGGCTGTATTTTTAAAAAAACTTGTTATAGTCTAATTTATCCATTCCTCTGATCATCTTATAAACCTGTATTAAGTCACCACGAATTCTTCTCTCTTCGAGACACTGTAGGCCGGTTTTTCTGAGTCTTTCCTCATAACTGTAATTCTGGAATCCCACTATCATCTTTGTCGCTCTTTTTTGTATTCTTTCTAGCATGTTTATGTCCCCTCTATGATAAGGACTCCACACTTGTACACAGTACTCCAATCTAGGTCTAACTAAAGCTTTATACAGTTTGACGATCACTTCCTTGCTCCTATGTTTAATATTTCTTTTTATCATACCTAACATTGCATTTGCCTTTTTCACTGCTATCTTAACTTGCTCACTCACCGTTCCTGTATGATCTATTATAACCCATAGGTCCCTTTCCTTATCTATCGTTCTAATATAGTTTTGTGTCATCAACAAATTTTCCAATCATGGATCTCATATCAATGTCCAAATCATTTATATATATCAAGAACAAAATTGGTCCCAAAACCGAGCCCTGTGGCAAACCACTTTTCACTTCACTCCACTAAGAGTACTCCTTATTTATGCCCACCCTCTGCCTTCTTCCCGTTAACCAATTTTCAATCCATTTGGCAACTTCCCCACCTAGTCCATGTGATTTTAACTTTCGAAATAATCGTTGATGAGGTACTCTATCAAAGGCCTTTGCAAAGTCTAGATAAATAACATCCACTGGCTCCCCTTTATCTATGATTTTAGTAACCTCCTCCATGAATTCTAATAGATTTGTTAATTAAGCATGATCTCCCTCTAGTAAACCCATGCTGACTATTTCTAATTAGATTAAATTTGTCTAAATGCATTACAATGTTTTCTTTGATTATTGACTCTAACAATTTACAGACTATGCTCGTTAAACTCACCGGTCTATAATTTGCTGGATCTGATTTTTTGCCTTTTTTGAATAAGGGGATCACTCCTGCATCTTTCCAATCCCGTGGAACAATCCCTTTTGTAAGTGATTGAGAACATAATATAGCCAATGGTACTGTAGATGATGTTCGGGGACAGGTTCTTTGCCAAGTTCCATCAATGGGGTCTGCATCAATTCGTGCCATCACTCGATACGGCGGCCTTCAGGGCGTGTCTGTATTGGCTCTAGTTGTGTATGTGTGTGTGGGGGGGGGGGGGGGGATTTGGAGAAGAGGTTGTATGACTACTATAATCTTAAAAAGCATGTCGTAAAACACAGGTTTAAATACGATGTCAATGAGCCTAGCGACCTCATCATGCATAACCATTGCCATTAAAACTGCCACTGCACGTGCTTGAATACAGATTTCTTTTTAAAGCGTCATCTGCAGTTGTGACTCTATGCTTCACCTAAAGCAAAAAGACAAATGAATGATTCACGGAATCAATGGATGGTATATACTGTGACATATAAGCCACTTACCCACAGCATCCAAGCTTAGAGTATTCAGAACAGAAGGTCAAGTTCTTGCCTGGTCTAAACGGCGCGCGGAAGTCCAAGCACTGTGGGTGGCTGTCAATAATTTTAATAAAGTGCACCAGTAGCACCAGCATCCACACGTAACCTTTGACGTCTGACATTCTAGCACCAGATGTAACCAGACCAGGCGAGATTACTTGCACAGTTATGACTAGCTCAAACATCGGGCTGGAACAAAAAACATGAAAGAAACTCAATTTACGACGAAAAGACCTTCGTCAGGAACAAATATCAACATAAATGAAAATAAATATCAAACGATAGCATCGAGGAATGTCGATTAGAGTTATACTTATCTTAGCGCGTGTCCAACATACATTATACGTGTTAGAGGAACTAAGGACGCAACCTTGCCACGACCAAATAAAGAGATGTCTTTCAGCATAAATTAGTTTGGTAAAGTGACAGGGATTGAACAAATATTCATTAATTTGGTAATGTGACAGAGAAAAGAGTAAGTTGTGGTATTAATAATCATCGTTTTATGATTATATGAAGATACGTGATTACGTGATTAACAAGAAGAAATAAAAAATTATGAGGATGAATAAAATACCTGGGCCACTCAAGATCAGTATAAATGATATTGCTCTTCAACAAGTCTATGAGTTCAAGTATTTGGGCGGTATTTTTTTGGCAGACGGCAGAATCGACAGGAACATCGAGACCAGGTGTCACAAAGCATCTGGAGTAACTTATCAGCTGTAACCTCTACTTAAGCACCCGAGCATAAGTTTTGGAACACATCAACAGCTGATAAACAGTATTTTGATGCCGACTCTGTGTTACAAGTGCCAACCATGGCATATGCACAGGGCGCGTGAGAGCAGAATTTCGACGTCTAAAATGAAGTTTTTGAGGAAGGGCATCGGTGTTACCTAGAAAGACACAATGCGGAACAACATTTGCAGTGTGGTCGACACTACGTCTTGTGCAGAATACATTTCGAGGGACGTTGGTTTGGTCATCTCGTGAGAATCCACCCTCATCAACTTCCACTGATGACTGACAACGCTAGTAGATCTGGCTACAGGGCAAGGGGGCGACCGCAAGGCAGATGGATAGATGGCATTAGAGTGATTGTGTAGCGACACGGGCTCACATTAATCAACGCAACGCACTTGGCGCAGGACAAACAACTTAAGTTCCCCACGCCACTTAACGGCATTAAGTGGAAAGAAAACTAAAAAACGTGATGACAGTCGCCAGTAGATTAGACACATTATAATGATGATCTGTAGCAGTCAGCATATGTAAACAGAGAAAACATAGGTACATGCACTTGGAGAACGTACGACCATTTTAACTGTTTTAACTATCACAACAAACAAGCAACTACAACAGGACCTCGTCATTTACATTTCGGAGGTCCACCGGCAGGATTTATATGGCTGACCAATAACGGTCGCTTGTTTATAACCTATGCAGGCTAGGTTTGTATTTTACCTCCGATAGAAAAAAAAAACTAGAAGCCATTCCCAGGATTTGAACGATTGTCTTCATGGTCACCAGAAAGACATTCCGACTACTAGACCAGCCACTCCTCCTACCACTTGATGTATTGAATGATACCGGTCAAACAAAGCAACTGTTTGGCTACTTTTTCCACAAAAATCCTTGGATGGACAGACCACCAGAGCTCAGAAGCAACATACATTAGACTTATCGAGTATTTATAACTAGGAAACAAAAATAAAAACATTCAATAGGGTGAGTCAGATATCTCTACTTTTTAGCTCCAATCTCATAAAATAGAAAATGGTTCATCACACATGCTCAGTTCCTTTCATTGCTGCAAGTGTCGACGGCAGAGCCTGAAGTCCGTAGCTCTCGAGGGGGCTCCGAAATGTTCCTCTGGCTTCGTCAGGTGCCCATTTACAGCTATATTAGCTGGAATAATACTGTCTTACAGTGAATAAATTCAGAATATGCCTGGTCTGCCAAACTAATCACTAAGTGAAACAGACCCGGTATATCAAACTGATCACGACATGATACGCACCGGGTCTGTCAAAATGATCACGCACGACATAAACCTCGTTCGTTGGGTCTGCCGCAGAATGTATTGGTTGTTGGTTTCTTATCTTCCAGCAGAGGTCTCAGCAATTTAGGTATTCTTCGGGGCCTTCTGGTGATCCCCCTAGTTGCGAGCTTACTGAGAAGCCTCACATTGCACTAACGGTCAGAAAGAGCCCAGTTCAGTTTCTCAAGTATGTATGTGAATGTGAGAGGAAATAGAAGCCCAGGAAATAGAAGATGCCTACCAGGCACAGAAACACACAGTAGCGGTTTGGGTGGACCTGGAAAAGGCATTTGACAAAGTCTGGAAAGATGGACTTAGAGTCAAGCTAAGGAGAAGTGAAGTTTGTGGGAGAATGTACAAGTGGATCAACCACTACCTCAAACAAAGAACGGCCAGAGTCCAAGTACAAGGGCAGATGAGCAAACAGGTGACACTCGAGCAAGTAGTACCCCAAGGGGGAGTACTGTCACCCACACTCTTCCTGGTGTATATAAACGACATTACAGAGAATATACCAAGAAGAGTCCATAGCTCAATGTTTGCAGACGATCTGGCTATGTGGACCTTTGAAAAGAATCTCACCATAGCAAGAAATCTGATGCAGAAGGCCCTAACATCGCTGGAAGAGTGGGCGAACTCATGGCTGGTCAAAATAAACGAGGAGAAAACCACATGTACAATATTCTCGCTTTCAATCAAACCCCAAAACACCAAATTAAGTCTAAATGGCACATTCATGCAGCCAAACGACAACCCAAACTATCTGGGAGTCACATTTGATCGGCGCATGACATGGAAAAGCCAGATCGAGAGAAACCGAATGAGAGACAGAGAAAGAATGGCAATCATGAGGAAACTTGCTGGCACAAGCTGGGGAGCAGACGAAAGTATACTAAAGAAACTGTACACTGGAAGAGTGAGACCAGTTCTCGAGTATGGCATTGCGGCATGGACAACAGCAGCAAAGGCGAACTTCGATAAAGTTAGCAAACTTCAAAACCAAGCCATGAGAGTTATAACAGGAGGTATGAAGTCAACGCCAATTGTAGAACTTGAAAAGATTACAAAACTGCAATCCATGACCGATAGAAGAGACTACAGAGCCCAGCTGCAGTCGGAGAAACTCCGAAGACTGACTGACCATCCAATGCACCAGAGACTAAACAATTTGGGAAATGGGAAACTAAAGCGGAGAAACTTTGCAGAAATAGCCAAAGCAAAGATGCACGAAGATCCCATAAACGCACTAACAACACCAAAGCCCATCACTACTGTACGAAAACCTACCTGGAGGCAGGATATATTTCCAGAGGTGGTATAAAATATACCAGGTATTGGAAACAAAAACTGCCAGACTGAAAAAGAAAGGAGAGATACTACCCTAAGCTTTATATCGAAAAACTACCCAAGCATGGACTGGACCCATGCATACACCGACGGTTCTGTAACAAACACTACACAGAACGGAGGGGCAGGAGCATTCCTGAACCTACCAAAGGGCAGAAAAATAACACTGTCATTCGCTACTGGTAAGTACACAAGCAATTTCAGAGCGGAGGCAGAGGCACTGAGGGCGGCAGTGGAAGAAATGGTGACACATAAAGAAAATGAAAGCCATACAGTTCTGCTTACAGATGCTCTGGCCGTAGTCACAGCGCTAAAAAGCCAGAAAAACACTGAGCTTAATGACTTAAGAGCAGTACTCTGTCAACTATGCCAGCAGTCCGCACCAAAAAGGGTAGTGGTACAGTGGGTCCCATCACACTGCAACATCCAAGGCAACGAGGAGGCAGACAGACTGGCAAAAGAAGGTGCAAGACTACCACAAACATATACTAGTATGACGTACGAAGAGTCAAAACGGCTTATTAAAGCCAGATACATGACCAAATGGGAAACTGAACATACCGGCTACACCAAAAACGATGCCTATTACCAGTTGAACAGAAGAGAGCAGGTCGCGGTCTTCAGACTTCGCACTGGCCATAATAGACTGAGGTACCACCTATTCAACAAATTGAAGATAGGTGGTGCCGTCGAATGCCCGTGTGGTACCGGGAAAATGACCGCTGAGCATCTGCTGTAGAACTGCCCGACATACGAGGATCAGAGAGAGCAGATGTGGCCATCACCAGTGGAACCACAAGACAAGCTCTATGGCAGTTTCGACAGCCTCAGGATGACCGCCGCTTTTTTCGAAAAAATAATGGTTACTGTCTGACTGCGTACGAGGAAGAAGAAGAAGAAGACTTAGGAAGTACCCATTCTGGAGACATTAGATATGAATAGTGGGTCACATATTCTGGTCCAGTAAATGATCACCTCTTGGTGGATGGCCATGCCATCGATGAACTGACGATCCACAAACTGCAGAAGTTTTACATCAAACATAGGTTTGAAAATGGAAGGACGCTGGAGATGACAAGGTGTGTGCACAATTAGCTACCTACTGGAACCGTAGCAGCATACATACGCTTTGCATTTGCTAGAATAAATCGAATACCTATCAGTTTGTTGGATTGCAGTGATGTCGATTGTGTACAACATAAAATAACATAACTTCTACCACGCGTGTGTTTATCCTTACTTATGACCGACCGACCATCTGCTGTGACATTACTCAAACATAACGACTGAACATCAAACCCACAGCAGATACGCCATGTATAATCACATTTCAACAATCAACGAAACCCAATGTTAAACTAAATAAGCTTACACATGGCGTTAATTCCGTTCTATAGCACAACCGTCTCAAGCACATTAGATAGCTGCTACAAGTTCACCGCGAGAACCCCACCAACAGCTTAGATCTAGAAATAATTACCCAAGCAGGTACAGTATACCCGCTAAACTTTTTTCAAAGCCATGCATCGAGCTCGAGGGATGAAGAGATAAGAAACCACACGCCCCAACTGGCAGATCACGGCTACAAGTTAATAATGTTTATGCCACACTCATTTTTATATAAACGGCAGTCCGTGTAATTATATAAGTGCTGGAGTGGTTTGTCTCTATATCATATAGGGTGTGTGTGTGTATGTGTGCGTCTATTAATATATATATATATATACACACAAATATATAGGATTGGCTTATTTAGCCATCTTCGAAATCATGGGAACAGTGAATGTTGATACAGTGACCCTCATCTGTTACCATGGACAAACAACAACAGCAATATATATATATACTGAGGGGAATCAGTGGTCTCGTGGTAAGGTGTCCGCCTCGGGTGGTGGACTGAGTGACCTCAAGGTAAGGTGTCCGCCTCAGGTGGTTGACTGGCCCCGAGGTAAGGTGTCGGCCTCGGGTGGTGGACTGAGTGGCCTTGAGGTAATGTGTCGGCCTCGGGTGATGGACATAGTGGCCTCGAGGTAAGGTGTCGGCCTCAGGTGGTTGACTGAGTGGCCTCGAGGTAAGGTGTCGGCCTCAGGTGGTTGACTGAGTGGCCTCGAGGTAAGGTGTCGGCCTCAGGTGGTTGACTGAGTGGCCTCGAGGTAAGGTGTCGGCCTCAGGTGGTTGACTGAGTGGCCTCGAGGTAAGGTGTCGGCCTCGGGTGATGGACTGAGTGACCTCAAGGTAAGGTGTCCGCCTCGGGTGATGGACTGAGTGGCCTCGAGGTAAGGTGTCCGCCTCGGGTGATGGACTGAGTGGCCTCGAGGTAAGGTGTCCGCCTCGGGTGATGGACTGAGTGGCCTCGAGGTAAGGTGTCCGCCTCGGGTGATGGACTGAGTGGCCTCGAGGTAAGGTGTCCGCCTCGGGTGGGGGGACTCAGTTGTCTCGAGGTAAGGTGTCCGCCTCGGGTGATGGACTGAGTGGCCTCGAGGTAAGGTGTCCGCCTCGGGTGGGGGGACTCAGTTGTCTCGAGGTAAGTTGTCCGTTTCGGGTGCCGGAGGTCACGAGTTCCAATCCCGGTAGAGACCTGGATTTTTTCACGTGTATCTTCTGGTAAAAAATCTCCTGATCTCTGGGTAGTGTGATCGGACTCCTGTGTTCAGTGTCAAGCACGTTAAAAATCCCCTGGCAGTTAGAAATCGAAAACGACCGTTGCTTGGACAAAATTCAAAGATTCTAGTAACAGATCTACCCAAATTGTTTGTATCTTCCCATAGGCCTAATAAGCCGCAGGAAGTTTAAAATACCCACTAGGGATAGTCGAGGCCTTCGGCTACCTGGCAACAGACATTTACATTCCAAGTATATATATATATATATATATATTATATACACACACACACGAACACATACTAGTATTGTATCTTCTTCTTCTTGTCTTCATTTCGCTCCCTGCGAGGCAAATGTACACGACAGAAGTTGGCACATAGCTGAAACATGTTGTTGTTTTTGTTGTTGTTGCTGTTATTGTCAATAACTGTATATGTCTCACTCTTTATTCCTCACATTCTTGATGTGATGTTTTCGACTAAGTTGTCACATAACTCTAAGACATATGGGGTGTTCCCCTCTTATCAGTTGATGTTCCAATTTTACAATAATGTACTGTTTGGCAACTTTGTGGCTCTTGCTGATGTTGGCGTGCACTGTCTTTCCACAACTGATTTGTAATTTATATGTTTGGCAGTCTCATGTATTCATTTAGCCTTTGTGTCCGACTCTCTATGTCTTAATCGATCAGCCATATTGTCAGGTAATCAACACGCATAACATTCTCTACTTTGATCTGGCCAGACGAGACAATGATGTAGATCAGAAAAACGGTACACATTAAAGATGAGCCTTATAAACCTTCTGACTGCTTTAGAAGAGTTCGCATCCTTCATTTTCGTCTGCATCATTAGCTCAATAAGGAGGTACTGTAGAGCTTGCTGTGCATTCCTGTGTTTAACATCTTTGTCAGAAGATCTTTTCTCCTGAAACATGTACCAAAGCAAGTCGTGTGCTCTGGCAGTGGTGGTTTCTGAAGCAATGTGTTTTACATAGTGAGGCTCGTAGCTATAACCATGCACATCCTTCCTAGCCGCCTTTTACCACATGTTTAGAATGACACAGTGGCACTATTTATAGGTTCCCGCCACAAAAAAGTATATCAGCTAAAACACAGCAGCTTGTTGTACATGCTCGTGCTAATGAATTCACTTTGGTCGAACAGTTCATCTAATCGATGTGAATGTTTTGAGTTTTAATTAAATTAAAAACAAAACATTTACAAAAATATTATGTCGGCGTTTCTTCCATTTACTGTGGTCTACTAGGAGGATTTATATGGCTGAGGAATAAACGCCTCTTGTATTTGCAGTCTAAACATACTGTATACTATCTGTGGAGGCTTAATTTTGATTATACCTACGATTAAAAATAATATCTTTACTAGGCTTTGAAAGCATGCCCTTGTTGTCAGAGGATCTACATCCAAACCCCACGACCAGCTGCAAGCATGTCCTTGTTGTCAGACGACCTACATCCAAACCTCATGACCAGCTGCAAGCATGTCCTTGTTGTCAGACGACCTACATTCAACCCACACGACCAGTTGCAAGCATGTCCTTGTTTTCAGATGACCTACATCCAAACTACATGATCAGCTACAAGCATGTCATTGTCAGACGACCTACATCCAAAATATACGACCAGCTGCAAGCATGTCCTTGTTGTCAGACGACCTACATCCAAACTACATGACCAGTTACACTTGTTGTCGGACGACCTACATCCAAACTACACGACCAGCTACACTTGTTGTCAGACGACCTACATCCAAACTACACGACCAGCTACACTTGTTGTCAGACGACCTACATCCAAACCACACGACCAGCTAAACTTGTTGTCAGACGACCTACATCCAAACTACATGACCAGCTAAACTTGTTGTCAGACGACCTACATCCAAACCACATGACCAGCTGCACTTGTTGTCAGACGACCTACATCCAAACCATACGATCAGCTGCACTTGTTGTCAGACGACCTACATCCAAACTACACGACCAGCTACACTTGTTGTCAAACGACCTACATCCAAACTACACGACCAGCTACACTTGTTGTCAGACGATCTACATCCAAACTACACGACCAGCTACACTTGTTGTCAGACGACCTACATCCAAACCACACGACCAGCTGCACTTGTTGTCAGACGACCTACATCCAAACTACACGATCAGCTAAACTTGTTGTCAGACGACCTACATCCAAACCATACGATCAGCTGCCACCCTGCATGTCAAGTCCAGTAACCAAATAAAGTCACGCCCACTGATTACGGCGGTAATGGTTTCCCAGCAAGCGACGATTGTTAGATATATCATAATTCTGATCTAATAATACATGATTGGTCAGCTGGTCGTTCGTGTTGGAGTAATAAAGTTGTGTGTGCGTGGACTCTTATGGGCCGTTTCTATCAATAATTATTTGATACCGTTCATTCGTTTTCCAGCCCAATGCATCAAGTGCGCAATGGACAAGAGTACTTGAGGTGAAACATCTAAGTGATAGTGTCCACGATATCGATCAATCAACCTATCAAAACCGTTCAACTCCCGGCTGAACATAAGCCATCAACAAATGCTTGTCAAGGTTACTTGTCATATTTTCCATCTATGCTTACGTCTTACCTGCCATTTTGAAGTTTGTCTCGACCTCCTTTCCTCGTGACTGTTTAGGTCTGCACTTACTTCCCTTGTCTTGAAGATTCCAGAACAATGATTGCCTAATAATGCTATCAGGTGTTATTCGTATTGGGTGTCTTATCCATCGCCAGCACCATCCCTTCACGTCTAGTCCTTACCGACATCTATCTCTGTTTCGTTCCCACAATTCTATGCTAGTGACTTTATCACAAATATATGTGAACCTATGCTTCGCTGCAAAGCTGGTTGGGGCTTATCTGCTGAAGTGAGGTAGATGATCGTTGCTGAGTGGAGCGGTGCAGACGTGATTACAACCTCCAGTATGAGAATGGCGATCGAGGCAGTGACTTCGACACTGAATTGGTTAACTGAGACCTCTTTAATGAGTTCAATAATCGTTTCTTATTCTCAATTCTTGATTCGGCAGGTACAGAAGGGCTGACTATGGAATGAGTGGATATCGGACATAGAGGTCTCAGACCTTGGGGACCTTGCGTGGATCTACTGTCCTGGTCATGATGGGACGTGCAGAAATAAAAGAGCTGACATCCTGGCCTTAGCGACACCCGTAATGGATTGAGGTTATATTTTGAAGTTGATCAACTACGATGTCTTGAATAAAGACGCTGCATTCAGCGATTCACAGGCTGCAAAGTTCTGAAATTATTAGCAGGTCCTAAGAGGACGTAGCAAGAGTGTGTGCAACCATCGAGCTACGGGAACATCAGTATCAACACTTTTCGAAATTTACTGAGAAGGACAGTGCACCTATGGATCTACCCAGACTGCAATGCCTTCTATTATTAACAGAGCAGAACGGATAGCCCAACGCACACCTTTCCTTAGTTGATTACTAACGATGGAGGGGTCAAATGGAGAGATGCTCAGACAAGCTTACAACCAGTCTTAGGGCTGATCAATCGGAGAATGGTGTCAGCTGGAGAGATGCTTAGACAACCTTACAACCAGTCTTAGGGCTGATCCACCAGAAGAAAGAGTCAAATGCAGAGATGCTCAGACAACCTTACAACCAGTCTTAGGGCTGATCAATCGGAGAATGAGGTCAACTGGAGAGATGCTCAGACAACCTTACAACCAGTCTTAGGGCTGATCAATAGGAGAATGGGGTCAACTGAAGAGAGGCTCAGACAACCTTACAACCAGTCTTAGGGCTGATCAATCGGAGAATGGGGTCAACTGGAGAGATGCTCAGACAACCGTACAACCAGTCTTAGGGCTGATCAACCAGATGGTGATGCTAAAGGTCGGGGCACTTTCTTGTTTTCCGTTTTAGGCCCCGTTATCCGCATGTGAGAACTGATTAAAATACGTGTACAGCCCAAACATGAATTGTACAATAATAACCAAACACTGTCCACGTTTTTTTGTTTGTTAGTGACATCACTATTAATACAAGCAGGAGGGGAGGCCAGTGCTCGAGTTCATCACAATATGTGTTAAAAGATATGGCACAGCGCAGAGTGACCAGAAGAATGGAAGAAATTAATGTATATTCCCCTGCCCACAAAAAGGCAATCTAAAGATGTGCACAAACTACCGAACTATTGCGCTAGTCACGCTAGCAAGGTTCTCTTGCGAATCTTATTAAGAAGGATAGCGAAAAGGTTTGTATCTGAAATTCACGGTTCAATCAGGTTTTAGAAAAGAGGACACAGAGATCATATATTCAATAAGAAATATCTACGAAAAATGTAGAGAGTTTAATGCATACCTGTACACATGTTTCATTTATTACATCAAAGCCTTGAATACAGTAAAACATCAGAATCTGTGAAACATCATGAAAGAAATGGGTTTTCATATACACAGTATACATCTTATTGAAACATTATACCACGATCAACGAGCCGCTGTCCGAGTATCTGGGCAAACATCAGATTGGTTTGCAGTACAAAAGGGAGTAAGACAGGGATGTATCCTCTCACTTTATCTTTACAACATGTATGCTGAATGTATAATGAGAAATGTTCGAGAAAACGATAACATTGAAAGTTTAGACCCATTTACGATTGGCGGGTACGAGATTCCAGAGTTACGATAGGCAGATAACACAGTGATACAATCAAAAAGTGCAGAAGGGCTAGAGCAGCTAACATTTCAGCCGTAAATGGACACAGATACAGTAAAGATCAAAACCTGTTTATAAACAAAACAAAGATAATGACCCCCGACAAAACACGATATCAACATAAATTTACAGTAGGTGGTGAGGAAATAGATCAGGTCACGCATTTTGAATATCTGGGAATCAGAATTGACAAAAATGGGGACTACTCGAAAGAAATCAGAACAAGACTAACCATGGCAACGCAGAGACTAAGCAACCTGAAGAAATTATGGCAGAACACCAACAAAACGACAAAAGTAAAAGTCTTGAAAGCCTGTGTTTTTGCTTTGTAGCACATGCGAATCATGGACGATTACCAAAACTTACAGACAAAGAATCGAATCCTTCGAGTCCAAATGTCCACATTGATGTCCCTACAGATAGGCATACAGACATTAGTGAAGAACAAAAGCGTTACGACAACATCAATATGGCACCAGAGGAGCACATGATGGCAAAACTAACAATGAATGAAATAGAAGAGGCCATGAGAACTTTAAAGAAAAAGAAATCGCCCGGAAAAGATGGGGTAACAAACGAAATGCTGATGGGGTTTGGGCCAAATAGCAAAGAGGAAGTTACTATCAGTCCTGAACCAAAGCTGGAAAAGGGGAATTGTGCCGCAGGCATGGAAAGACGCTGTACTTATACCAGTACCAGAGAAAGAAAAAGATAGAAAAGATCCAAATGGATACAGGCCTATCAGTCTACTGAGCTGTGTATGAAAACGGATGGAGCGTATGATAAACACCAGACTGATGTGGCATCTGGAAGAAAAACACATACTAATTCCACAGCAAGCAGGCTTTAGACAGCACAGATCTACTGAGGACCAGATCACTCTCATAGCCCAGGAAATAGAGGATGCTTACCAGGAGAAAAAACACACAGTAGCGGTTTGGGTGGATTTAGAGAAGGCATTTGACAAGGTGTGGAAAGAGGCACTTAAAGTCAAGCTACGAAGAAGTGAAGTTTGTGGGAAAATGTACAGATGGATCACCCACTACCTCGAAAACAGAACAGCCAGATTTCAAGTAAAAGGCAGATAAGCAAAAAGGTGACACTTGAGCAGGGAGTACCGAAGGGGGAGTACTGTCATCCACACTTTTCCTGGTGTATATAAACAACATCACAGAGAATATACCAAGAAGAGTCCACAGCTCCATGTTTGCAGACGATCTGGCTATGTGGACCTCTGAAAAGAATCTCACCATAGCAAGCAATTGGATGCAGCAGGCCATAACATCGTTGGAGGAGTGGGCGAACGCATGGCTGGTCAAAATAAATCAAGAAAAAACAACATGTACGATATTCTCGCTTTCAAATAAACCCCAGAACACCAAAATAAGTCTTAACGGCAAATATCTGCGGCTAAACGACAACCCAAACTACCTCGGAGTCACATTTGATCGGCGCATAACATGGAAAAGTCAGATCGAGAGAAACCGAATGAGAGCCAGAAAAAGAATGGCAATCATGAGGAAACTTGCTGGCACAAGCTGGGGAGCAGACGAAAGTATACTAAAGAAACTGTACACTGGAAGAGTGAGACCAGTTCTCGAGTATGGCATTGCGGCATGGACAACAGCAGCAAAGGCGAACTTCGATAAAATTAGAAAACTTCAAAACCAAGCCATGAGAGTTATAACAGGAGGCATGAAGTCAACGCCAATTGTAGAACTTGAAAAGATTACAAATCTGCAATCCATGACCGACAGAAGAGACTGCAGAGCCCAGCAGCAAGCAGAGAAACTAAGAAAACTGACAGACCATCCAATGCATCAGAGACTAAATAGATTTGGAAATGGGAAATTAAAGCGGAGAAACTTTGCAGAAATAGCCAAAGCAAAGATGAGCAAAGACCCTATGAACACATTAACAACACCAAAGCCCATCCCTACTGTACGCAAACCTACCTGGAGGCAGCATATATTTCCGGAGGTGGTAGAAAATATACCAGGTATTGGAAACAAGAACAGCCAGACTGAAAAAGAAAGAAGAGACATAACCCTTAGGTACATAACGAAAAACTACCCAAGCATGGACTGGACCCATGCATGCACGGACGGTTCTGTAACAAACACAACACAGAACGGAGGAGCAGGGATATTCCTGAGCCTACCGAATGGTAGAAAAATAACACTGTCAGTGGCAACTGGAAAATACTCAAGCAATTTCAAAGCGGAGGCAGAGGCACTGAGGGCTGCAGTAGAAGCAATGCTGCCATGCAAAATAAATGAAAGCCAGATAGTCCTGTTTACAGATGCCCTGGCCGTAGTCACAGCACAAAAAAGCCAGAAAAATACTGAACTTAATGATTTAAGAGTAGTACTCTGTCAACTATGCCAGCAGTCCGCACCAAAAAGAGTAGTGGTACAGTGGATTCCATCCCACTGTAACATCAAAGGCAACGAGGAGGTAGACTGGCAAAAGAAGGTGCAAGACTACCACAACCAGATTCTAGTGTGACCTACGAAGAGTCCAAAAGGCTTATTAGAGCCAGATACATGGCCAAATGGAAAACAGAACATACTGGCTACACAAAAAACGATGCCTATTACCATTTGAACAGAAGAGAGCAGGTCGTGGTCTTCAGACTCCGCACAGGCCACAACAGACTGAGATACCACCTATTCCATAAACTGAGGATAGGTGGCACTGACGAATGCACTTGTGGTACCGGGAAAATGATCGCTGAACATCTGCTGCAAAACTGCCCGACATACGAGGACCAGAGAAAGCACATGTGGCCATCACCAGTGGCAACACTAGACAAGCTCTGTGGCAGTGCCCACAGCCTTAGGATGACCGCCGCTTTTTTCGAAAAAATACAGGTTGACGTTTGACAGCGTACGAAGAAGAAGAAGAAGAAGAAGAAGAAGAAGAAGAAGAAGAAGAAGAAGAAGAAGAAGAAGAAGAACAAGAACAAGAACAAGAACAAGAACAAGAGTCAAAATGTTACAGAAAGATCATCAGATTACCCAGGACGGAGAAAAAGACAAAGATAAACATTCGGCAAAGGTTGAACATAGAGGAGAACTGGTTTATCAATTCCATTTTGGCTAGAAAATGTAAATACTTTGGTTACATAAAGAGACACTACGGTCTCGAGAGAACAGTGATGGAAGGTACGGTGTCAGGCAAAAGAGACAGAGGTAGACCAAGAAGACGATAGCACCAAGATATCCAGGAATGCCTGGGTATGACTGTGGCAGATGCTGGGGTTCAGGCAAGAGAAAAAGTTTCTTTTATTCAGGCTGTGATGGGAGTGACGTTCTATAATGGACATGCTACATGATGATGATGATGACATCACTTCCGTTCTGCCTGCGTCATCGTAACCAGGACGAAATAAGCATGCACGGCAACAATCTTTACTGAAGAATTCTTCTGTGGCCAAGGCCGCTGTTCTTGTCCATCGCAACACAGCTGTCTGCCCAATTTACCTGTAATCCCAATAACACGTGCTGTGTAGACTGATTTCAGAATATCGAAAACATCCAAGTAGATCCGCATTGAGTGAGCAATTTCAAAATGTCTGATAATGTAATTCGTCGCGAGGTTCAGAGGCGGGATGACCCGTTTGGTATACCAGCTTGCTTCTACTGGACCATCGATGAAGTTGCTGATTGGATCGAAAGTATTGGCTACGGAAAATACAAGGTATTTGATTTGCACGTTGTTCTGATGCGAAGTTACTCCCACACTAGGTGGTGGGTGTCGAGCAAGGATATTTGTTGCACTAATTTGGTTGCACCCGTCTTTGATATCAAATGGTACCCGTACGGCATCCGGAAGTGGCTTAGTGAATAACAGATAAGAGAACAGGCTACTGCCACACTTAGCTCATGTCTTTCGAGACGAGCAACAGGTTGGTTTAACATCTCTAGAGTAGAAGATGCTCCAACTCGTCGGTTCGCAAACCATCCATTCCCACAGAGCTCAAATTTCGCTGAGTTGAGAGTAATGTTCTGTGTGTGACAGATAGCTCTAGAAACAAAGGACCATAAATGATAGAGAAATACAAGTTTAAATAACCTTTTAGCTGAAAGAAGGGGGGGGGGGGTCTAAGAGGGGTGGACTGAAGGGAGGGAGGGGCGGAAGAAGTTTATTAGAAACAGCAGCAAAAATACAATAAGAAATTATCTGTGGCCAGATTTTGTGAGTTTCAAATAGGTAAAAATACTAAGTTTTGTTGTTGCTGACAAATAGGTAAAAATACTATGTTTTGTTGTTGCTGACAAATAGGTAAAAATACTATGTTTTGTTCTTGCTGACAAATAGGTAAAAATACTATGTTTTGTTGTTACTGACAAATAGGTAAAAATACTATGTTTTGTTGTTGCTGACAAATAGGTAAAAATACTATGTTTTGTTGTTGCTGACAAATAGGTAAAAATACTATGTTTTGTTGTTGCTCACAAATTGTTCGTCAGAATGTCTTTAACGTTTAATTTAATGTCATTTAATTTTAGTCATTTTTCTTTGTTAATACCTCTCATATTAAGCCATTAAGGTCTTAGTCGACCTGTACTGCTACAGGGGCGGATGTCCCAGTGCAGTCGCCAGCTCTGGCGTTAGCTGGATGTAGCCGGGTGGAGGATTTCCTGCTTAGCGTGCTAGGTTCGATCAGCTAATTACTCTACTGCGTTGTGATAAGTGCTGCGGAGAGTGGTGCGAGTCCATCTTAAAGGACTCAAACACTAGAGCAAAGTAGACTCGCAGCGTGTTGAGCGCCATCTATGCTATCCTTAACAAACCACCTAATCATGGCCGGTGCCAAGCCATGTCTCACAGTTATTCCTCTCTTACGACAGGCTCTATGTGAGGCAGTGGTGCTATTCTTGTTCTTGTCATACACAAAGACCCCGGCGGACTATTCTCTCTCTAATCTCTAAATCCTGGTATCCAATCAGGCACGTGTGTCTGATGACAGGTAGCCAAATGTTGAGTAAACTCATTTGGCTCTTTTGCTTTGGTAAACAATGTTGGACCCATGACTTCCTTCAGGCCATCTCTCCACCTCAATCTCGGTCGCCCACGACGCCGTCTGAAGTTGTAAGACCACCAGGACGGCACTCTACTTGTCCATTTGTTATCCGCCATTAAGGTAATATGTATAAACAAATGTGATTTATTTTGTCTTATTTAATTTGTTTTTCTTGTGCTGCTCTTAAGAATGTGCCACTGCTAATACGAATGTTTAAATCACTGTAAATCTTTCATTCGTGCTGCACATATGCCCAATGTTAGATGGCGGTGCAGTGTACTTTAATTATTATCATGTCAAGAAGCTGTAACCCACCCCACGGCGTATAAATCTTGGAATCCTTTACAGGGATCGCAGAATAGGCCCACTGCACACAAGACTGCACGTCGTCAATAGTGACTTAGGATGGCTGTGCGTGTGGCACCTCATTATGTAACTCGAAACCACTGTTACAGGCCAGGCCAGGTTAGGTCAGGTCAGGTCAGGCCAGGTCATCCCGTAACTGGTGAGGTTGTTAGGGCACACATGACACCTCCAGTACTCCACACCATCTCTCTCTGTCAGCGACCGCTGCCTGTGTCTCCTCTGGTCCATTCTTATATGTTGATCTCCAACCTCTTTTTGGGACAACCTCTTCGTCGTCTGCCTTCCACTTGTTCGTGCATGATCGTATTTACAAGACCATTTGATCTCGATATGTGGCTGTTCTAAGCGAATTTCCGTCTTTTTCACCGCTGGTAAGAGGTCTTCAAACGGTCATATTACAACAACAATTACTGCCATAAGAGTACATTAAATCTTTGCACAGCCTCCCTGCTAGGCCACCAACTGCAACGACGACAGTCATGATCGTTTCACATCTGATCGAAAAATGAGACAACTTGAAGAAAAAGTCCAGCGCCTTTACTTTTGCTCAGACAGCAAATTATTTTATTATTTCTTTGAGACGTATGTTTGTCCCGAAAAATCCATTTGCATAAATTACTGCATGCCTAACAGAAATAGGAGAGTATCTATATACGTGCGTCATCGAAGACTCTTTATCAAGATGGAAGCCCTTTTTCAGTCATGTCTGACTATAAGTTGATGTTATCTTGGAGTAGCAACTCTCTACTTAGTTTTTGGTTTTCCTTTTCCCTTGTTGCCTCTTCACTTCCCTGTGTTGCATGAGCTTATTTTCGCCCAGCCTGAGGTGGCTCTTCAGGTTATATCTAATATTGGATCTGTCTGCAGCTATGTCTTCCCAAGATGTCAGATCCATATCCAGAGTCTTCATGCCCCACTTACATGTGTCTTTGAACCGCAGCTGTGGTCGGTCAGTTGTTGTTTTACCACATGCCAGATGCCCATAGAGAATATCTTTGGGAATGCGACCGTCTTCCACGCGACAAACACGACCAAGTCACCGCAGTCTTCGTTGGCGAGGGAGGGTGTAGATACTTAGAAGACCGGTGCGAGAATGCACTTCCGCTTTTATCACCCTGTCTCTTCATAAGATGCCAAGGATGGATGTCATGCGTCGTAGGTGAAAGGTGTTGAACCGGTGCTCTTGTTTGGCATATGTTGTCCACGTCTCGCTGTCATATAGACGCGCACTGACGACACAGGCATTGTAGACCATGACCCTGATTTTGGCTGTAAGTTTGGGGTTTTCCCACTTGTTGTGAAACGAGAAAATATGGTAGCAGCTCTGCCAATGCGATTACCTATTTCGGGATCTAGCGAGAGCTTATCATTGATTAGAGACCCCAGGTAAGAGAACTGGTCCACAGTTGCCAGTTTATAGTTAATGGTAGTGATAGCAGCTAATGTTAGAAAGATACGGTAGCTATTATTAGAGCGTTAAATAATGTTCTTCCTACAGATAAAACAGGTTTGTCGCACGGATAATATTTTGTGGCTGTTGGAAAGTATTGCATTACCTGTCTTGGATTGACTTACCATACTAGTTACAAACATACGGAATATCACTTTCATAATATCGATGCCAAGAATGGCATGCTGAATGGAATAATAACTTGTTATGGGATCTATATTTCAATGTCAAATTATGTGAAAAAAGGCGACGGCTGATGATAAGAGATAGGCGAACACACATTCACCCACCCACCAACACACACGTTTACACACACACAAATGAGCAGACAATAACACAGACATATGTACGAACCAGCGCGCCCGCAAACACACACGCAGATGCACAGACACAGTGGCACGAATGAACGAGCCCAACCGCACACACACACACACACACACACGCCGATGGACAGACACAAACACAGATACAAGAACGAACAAACGCGCCAGCGCGCGGCCACACACACACACGCGCGCACACACACGCACACACAAACGTACACACTAAGATGAGCAATAGGAACAGTTAATGACGAGAGCTGCCTATTTCAGGAAAATTTCCGCTCACACTTTGTAAATGGCCGGAAACTGTTGACCGTGGACGCATGCGTTCTTCCTAAGATGGGCATCACACATTTTGGCGACATTCTGGTAAGCAATACAGTTTTTAGTAATGATTTAATTTTGCCGTAGAATTCCAGTTGTTCATATTTTGTTCGATAGTTAAAGCTTACTCGTGTTTCACAGTTATGTAACGAATTTGCTATATGTTTATTGAATTAGTTTGGGATCAAGATGCTGCAGTGGTCAGCTAGCGTCAGGGCCAGCGAACCATAGCTGCCAAGACCCTTCTACACCTCCACGTGGTGATCCTGGATAACAGGCTGCAGCAGGGCAGACTGGCTAAGGAGAAGGGATCGAAGAGGGAATGCTAACCCGGTACTCAATAAATGCTTGCTGCAGTCGGATGTGTTGGACCGAAAGGTGCAAATATCGCAGCCAAGCTGTAAACTACAACACAACGCATTCCGTTCTCTGGACTACATTCTGCTACTTAAGCCCTTTCAAAGTTTGGTAGCGGGAGATTGAGAACGAACGAAGAAGAAGAATTATTTTGGTATGCGTTGCAAGCAACACAAAGAAATAGAAAGAGTCAAAATTAGAAGATGTCTAACTCTGAAAGTAAACTAAAAGCAGTTAAATGCATGAATATTAGTAAATAACATAAATTGTAAAGGCAGACGTAATGTATTAACGCGGTGAGATATGCTGCAATGGCACATGACGAGCATTCTAAGAGTTATGGCACAACCATAATTTATTTTATTGCTTTCGACAGATATTGGCAAAACCGAAGGCATGCTGTTGTTGTTGTTGGTGTTTCTATTGTTGTTGTTTTTGTTGAAAATCAGAACAGATTTGGATTTAAAACAAAGATGTTTATGCCCACCAGGCGTCTTTCAAGACATGCGTGTACTGTTCCAAGTTGGTTCTCTGCTACTTTTCTTAGAGACCAGGTTTCACTACCATAGCAGAGCGCTGGTATGACTACCGAATCGAAGATGTTCGCACAAAGTCTGGTGTCTTTTGTGGCGTCCGTTGCTGTCATGATGGAGTTGAAGGCTGCACAGCCCATCCGTTTCTGTCTGTCGATCTCAGCCAGGTTTTATGTTGATCTCCTTGTTGAGGAGCCTTCCCACATATACATATTCGTCAGCGTCCTCTATGAGCGTTTCACTCAAGAGTATTGGGTTAGGCTCTGCTAAGCGGATGCGCATATCTCTGTTTTCCCTTAGGTTTCTAGCCTTCCGTGTCTAGTGACAGCATCTCTGTCGCTTCTATGGGCGTCTCTGTGATAAGGACGATGTCGTCTGCGAATCTGGGGTGGTTTAGTCGTGTTCCTCTCAGACAGCAGCGGCAAAACGAACTACACAATATCGACATCCGGAGAATGTCACACATCAATGATCTCCTACAGCACGTCAACCATTCCAAATACCGCTAGGCAGGTCATGTAGCTAGACGACACGACAATGATGGAGTACCACAACCACCATGTGGTACCCGCGTGACAACAAGACGACCCTTAACTAGTTGGCAAAATGCAATAGACAAGCACAACATACACAATCCCACAACAAACAGACCAATATCCCACTGGACGATACGCGCCCGCGACAGAAACAACTAGGACCCGCTCAAGTGTGACCACCCCTTGACGAAGAACGAGTCGAACTAAGAAATATGGTGATAATTGTCCTCTCGAAGAGAAACAACAATAAAATATGGAACACATCTAAGCGATAACGTGCAGCAAGATTGACATATTTTCCTTCTGTATTAGTACGCGTATTACATGTGAGATGCTACAAGTTGTAAGGAGAGAGTTCTCAGACGGTTTGCGAATCAGCTTTCTGATCCAGGGGATATGAGTATGTGGTTCAGAACATCGATAGAGCATAAGTTTATTTGCTATTGGTGGAAAATGAAGATCCAGTCGACATAGTACGTAACAACTGCAGGGGCAAACGACCGTGAATCCTTAGTCGTATAAGGCTTTCATACAACTCTCTCTCTCTCTCTCTCTCTCTCTCATATACACACACACACACACACACGCATGCACACACATACACACGCATGCACACACACACACACACTTCTCCCCCCCCCCCTCTCTCTCTCTCTCTCTCTCTCTCGCTCTGTACATAAAGGGAAATAATCGCCGTAATGATTATTTATAATTCACTGCACAAAATAAAGTCCCATAGCAGACACTGTTGTCAGGGATGAAGTGGCTGAGACTTCATTGCACTAAGCCACAGGTTGTATAGTGTGGCCTGTTACCATCCTTCCCTAGCCATAGGCCAGGTGCCCATTTACAAATGAACCCCTTTAAAGTTGGGTCTAATAGAGAGGTGCACGTAGCGGGAGTAAAAATAGCCACAATGTACAATTATTCCATAGAAGGTGTGCAGTGAACGTTTTTCCAAACTTGTGTTGGATCACTCGGCACTCGTTTCTCTAAACTCGTATTGTGTTAGATCACTGGGCACTCGTTTCTCTAAACTCGTGTTGTGTTGGAGCACTCGGCACTCGTTTCTCTAAACTAAACTCGTATTGTGTTGGATCACTCGGCACTCGTTTCTCTAAACTCGTGTGTATTGTGTTGGATCACGTGGCACTCGTTTCTCTAAACTCGTATTGTGTTGGATCACGTGGCACTCTTTTCTCTACACTCGTATAGTGTTGGATCACGGGGCACTCGTGTCTCTAAACTCGTGTTGTGTTGGAGCACTCGGCACTCGTTTCTCTAAACTCGTGTGTATTGTGTTGGATCACGTGGCACTCTTTTCTCTAAACTCGTATTGTGTTGAATCACGGGGCACTAGTGTCTCTAAACTCGTGTTGTGTTGGAGCACTCGGCACTCGTTTCTCTAAGTACATGTGTAGTGTTGGATGACCGTGGGTGGTTGTTGTTGTTGGAAGCCACCCTTACTGAGCTCATTTCAACTCTTGACGATGTTTCTTTGGTGGTGGGTTACAGTGGCAATTCTTGCCTCCTGAAGCGTACTTGAAAAAGTGAATCTTGGTTCCACTGACAGTAGTGTAATGCGAGCTCCTCGGTAAACTAACTACTTTGGGGATCACAATCCGACTTTCAGCCAGATTGCTGCTTCCAGAAGCTTAACAAAGGATAAGATGGGGATCTTGATGAGTATTGTACACCAGACCCGGATGTTACTCTTCGCACCCACCCTACGATGAGCATGGTGGTAACTGGTTGAAACTTTGATGCTGTTTAGTCCAATTATGAGGTTCCAGATGACATATCTGTTAAAGTGATTGTCTTTTATGACAGAAGAACCCGATTCTCTGCCCTGTTTCGGTACGGTCATGAGTATTCAGCTGCAAATGTATACCTAACATACAGTTTGTGAAGTCAAAGCAGCACTGCATGAACTAGTGACACCACGTTGGTCAAAACTGAAGCACAACACAACAGATAGTCCAAATGGTTCGCGAGACAAACAGAATAGACCCACTGTTTCCTTCTCTATCGTCAGGAGGGACTAAAGAAAGTTTTCCATGAGGCTGGCAACCTCACCAAATAAAACCATTACTATAAAAACCACACGGTAAAAAAAAAGGTATTAGGCTCTGCTAAAAGCTAGTTGGAGGCGCCAAATATTGGACCTATGCTTCAACAAATGGGGCAGTGGGACAAGTTAAGTCAAGTATAAGGAATTATAGCCCCACTTTATCCCTGACGGCAGTGTCTTGCATGGGGCTGCCTCGACCTTTTATTGTTGAATCATAATTGAAATTGTACTGTCGTGTGTTTGTACTGGCGTTTGTTTGTACTGGCGTTTGTTTGTACTAGTGTTTGTTTGTACTAGCGTTTGTTTGTACTGGCGTTTGTTTGTACTGGGCGTTTGTTTGTACTGGCGTTTTTTTTGTACTGGCGTTTGTTTGTACTGGCGTTTGTTTCACTTGCGGACGAATGTTCTAGTTCACTAATTGTAATGATAACTCTGGGGGTACGCTTTCGTATGGTGTCCAGCAGAGTCTGTGAAGTGTATTGGTAACAAAAAAAATATGCCTTCCGACCTTGAACAGGCGAAGTGGCGAGTGGAACAGCAGGCGATCGTGGCCTGTGCAACATCGTAGCTCATCATCGAGGACATGTTCCCGAGACTGGCATGAGCTGTCCCAGGCAGAACGTTATGTTACTGTTGTCCGGAGCTAATCGAACTGAGTTGAGTTAACACTTTACGACATTTATGTCGTAGCTGGTTACAGTTGCCCTTCTTTCATCCCGGGGCGTTCTTGATAAGATGGATTGGTGTTCGCTTGGCTGTAGTGCAATGTCAGCCTTCTCGGTTCACCCCTTTAGGGATTCCAATGTCGATCCCTACTTCGTTGGCCAGACTGCTGTAATGCAGTCTGTTTCCAAGAGCGTGAACGAAGACATGGGTGAAGTATTGAGCATTATGTTTCACCTGATCACGATCTCTCTTCGCTCCATGCAGAGCGTTGATAAGAGACGATCGTGTATCACTTAATGATAACGCATGCAGTCATGTGTAGTTATAGTCTTCGTCGTACAATATGCTACCATCACAATCAATTGATATCAGTAAACCCCAACAACCTAGCGATTACAGAAACGAAAAAGGTGGTCCCATGGCGGACTTTGCTGTCGGGGATGGAGTGTTAGATACGTTATTTGCCTAGACATCAGCTTATTTCATGAAATGTGACCAGTTGCCGACCTCGCTGCCTCCCTTTCCCTAATAATGAGCCAGGTCCCAATACACTGGAGTGTGTCTATAACGGGTAATTAAGGGGGGATTGTGGGGGGGGGGCAGATCGAACGCAATACATTTGCACTGCGAAGTGAGAGTTATGCCACTTGGACACTAACCCTGTGAAAGTGGATCTAAACAAAATGTAAGTCAAAATACAGAAGTAAACATGGCAGCCCAACTCACCACTAACAGTATGCCGAACAACACAGGTGAATAATAGCTGGTCGGGCAACACAGATGAATAATAGCTGGTCGGGCAACACAGGTGAATAATAGCTGGTCGGACAACACAGGTGAATAATAGCAGGTCGGACAACACAGCTCACTAATAGCAGGTCGGACAACACAGCTCACTAATAGCCGTTCGGACAACACAGGTGAATAATAGCATATCGGACTTCACAGGTGAATAATAGCATGTCGGACAACACAGGTGAATAATAGAATGTCAGACCACACAGCTTCTTAGTGAAATTAATATACTACCTTGCTTGGTGGTTACTACTTCTTCTTTCTCTTATTCTTCTCCTTCACCTTCTGTTTCTTCGTTTTCTTTAAAATAATCCAAACTATTTTCCTCCTAATCTCGTTGGTCCGTCTCAGAATTTTCGTGCCGTCATACAGTTTATTCCGCGTTGAGGAGAGGCATGTTGTCATTCTGCCCCTCTCGTGGAGCCGACACTATTTGTATGTTTTCTCGAAATGGGCACATAATTGAGCGGTTTAACTTGTTGAACAGACTTCTTTGGCTGAATTGAAGGGTTTCTAAATGAGCCCACGTCACCTGTATCAAAATAGTACCTCCGCGTATGTATTTAATCCCCTAGTACCTCAGCGTATGTGTTCAATCCCCTAGTTTGACAGGTGGAAACTGTAAAAATACAGCAATAAAAAAACCGACAATGATTGAAGGACAATTGATAGTGAATAGCACTTAGAATATGAAGATGATGAAGTAGCCAATCGAATTTCGTTCTTGAAGCATCAAAACAAGGGATGTGACGATCAGATTGCCTTCTGAAGCACTGCACTGGAAAGCTTTCTATCACCCTCTAAATGACTGTTCATCGGCGAAGATCACTGGCAAGATGTATACATAGGTAGACGTAGTCACCTTCGATGATATCGACCTGATAAAGGGCCGATTCTTTGCTACTTCATCCAAGTCTGCTAATCAGTATGTCCACAAAATATGATATTAATCATTCCAAATCTTTCGATACAAAGAGCTTCATAATTGTTACTGCCTGAACAACTTGTAATCCATCTCGTTGCCAGTACTGTTCTTCTTCCAGGAGCACATGTTCAACACACTTCTTCCATAACTGAATGTCTATTTTTGAAAGGTACTCACGTGTCAGCTCTTCAACATCACACATTGTAAATGTCCTGTTCTGTTCGGCAACTTGTCCTTTGACTTTAGCTCACACAAGCTCTCTAGGGTTTAGATAGGGTTCAAATACGTGTCGTCAAAATTCACTTTTTCTTTAGCTAGTCATGTCCTAATTTGAGCTTTTTTATTTGATGCAGTTGGTACTTTGTCTTCCTCTGATACTGCATTGTGATAAGATACATTATCCCTTACTAGGCATGACGGTCTATTCAGAATTGTAAGCAGATCATTCGTCAGCCAGTGCTTGGAAATTTGTTCATTCATTTCAGTGTGGTAGTCTCTACCGTCGGTACTTTTTGATTTAAAAATAAGTTCAGCGCCATGGACAAGTCCTTTTTTTTACTGCTTCCGCTATACGTTAGTATAATACGCTGCCCTTTGCTGCTTGGAATTTGTCTTTTCTCTTCACCGTCTGATTGCTATTCTGTATCAAGGTGTGGTGAGCATTGACCCAGGATTCGTCCAAGTATACAGTATCAAAGCCTTGCCTACGTCATTCGCGTACCTGTCTCATGTATTTGTTTCTAGCAGCAATCAAGTCTGGCTTTTCACATATAATATTTCTGCCTCCTGAAGTTTTCCTGAATGTAACTCCGGCGGCTCTTACTATTTTCCAAAGAGTACTTTTGGAAATTGCAATGCTTTAGTCGGATTGCAATGTTAATTTTAGTTTCCGGAGAGTAACAAATTTATTTTCCGCCAACAGTTTCAAAAGTTCCAATTTTATTAAATATCTGTCGAAATAGTCAGATTTCCTTTTCCTACCTTGTCCGATATATATAATTTTTTTGTGTTCGCTTATTTCTTTATTCACTAAGGCGGTGTGCATTGCACTATATTTGTATTTTTGCGCTTGTCGGCTCAGTACATCCGACTTTGGCATGCATTTTATGTAAAGGTCTGCTTCCTCCTACATTATTTAAGGGTTTGCATCCCCGGAGTAACAGCTGGTGCTGTGATGGGGATTGAACCTAGCACCTTCGGTCGGTGAGCCGTGTCACTTAACCACTAGCCGACACCGTCTCCTTAAACCTTGCTTGATATGAGTGCACTTTGAGTTCTGTCTAATCCAACAGTTAAAGGATTATCTGTCCAGGTCGAGCACCAATCGTGGTCTTTTCTCTGGGTCAAGAATATCGCAATATTAATCATCCATCTTAGATTCCCAGCAGATGAATTGGTATAGTAGAACGGTAAACTTCTATAGAGTTATAAATGTACACTTCAAACTCATTTTAAAATTGATAACAATGTAAAATTGGAAAAAGCAACTATATGTCACAACAACAACCACACAAACTATAATATGATGATACGCCTAAATCTGAATGACAGTTTCCAATGAATTACCTTGTACCACGAGAAAATCAAGAACTTGTTTTTACTCATTGAATGTGAATGCCAAAACATCTATTTTTAAAACAGCATGAATGTGTACCATAAACATATTACAATTATGTCCAATTCAGTGAGGTAGCTTTTAATATAGCCTAATTAATACATTTTTTTTAATGCATCGAATTTCTTAGAGAACAAAAATATTTACTTAACGTCATGGGCATTCTAAGGTTGCATGCGAAAAATCATTTGGACATGACATGCAGTTTTGCTTCTGACCTTGTTTGTGAATTAAGAGATTGACCATGTAAGTTAATCTTGCTGTTTGTGGCTTAGTTTCTATAGGATCGGATAGCCTTCCCATGCGCTAGCCTTATTTGTGACCCATAATGACACGGATGGCAGGTTTCAGTGTTACTATTCTTTGCAAACCTTTCAGAACTTTATAAGACACGGATAGCTGATAAATATTTGATAGCGATAAATGCACTAGACCAGGTAGTAACGTATGCGATGTATTACTAAAACCGCCATTGCGATTCTTTCAAAAGTGTGTGTTGAATCACATCTTGTTTGTTCAAATCTTGTTGGTTCACAAGCTGTTGGTTCACATCTTGTTGGTGCACATCTTGATGGCTCACATCTTGTTGGTTCACATCTTGTTGGTTCACATCTTGTTAGTTCACATTTTGTTGGTTCAAATCTTGTTTTATTCACAAGTTGTTGGTTCAGATCTTGTTGGTTCACATTTTGTTGGTTCACATTTTGTTGGATCACATCTTGTTGGTTCACATCTTGTTAATTCACATCTTGTTGGTTCGCATCTTGTTAATTCACATCTTGTTGGTTCACATCTGTTGTTTCACAAGTTGTTGGTTCAGATCTTGTTGGTTCACATCTTATTTTTCACATCACGTCTTTTCGTTTGTCTAGTAAAGAACCATGTTTCATTGTATTCCCATATTCGCCCTGCATTCAATAAAATAATGTCTTTCTCATTTCGAACTTACCTAGAAGAGTTAGTTTTACGATGGAGATATTTATCAGTTTATAATTGGCAACATCAGGTAACAGTTTCTTCGTTATTTTCCTTTCATTTTTAAAAGTGTATCATCTGTTTCCAGTGTGCCCTGTCCTGGACGTTAAGTATGTGTACTCTAGATGAATTGATTAAGAAGAAATGTATATTTTTACTTGCTGACAAATTGACAAACCTGGGTAGGGAAAATTGTTTTGTTGTCTTACTCTAAACACGCAGAGGTAAAACAAGGACTGCAACATGTATCGAAAGAACTTGAGCTTGTCTGTACATGAAAGACGATATAATATATGTCCCTGAGGATTAGCGTAATGAGTAAGAGAGACACAGAGAGAGAGAGAGAGAGAGAGAGAGAGAGAGAGAGAGAGGAGACGGGGGGAGAGAGAAGGAGAGGTTTGTGAATTAAGAAATGAAGGAAACTAATGATTACATGTCTGTGTGGAATTGCATGTCTTGCCATTGTAAGCAAAATGGTATGGTCAGTACATATAAAATGTGCCGGACCTCTCTGTTCTCTACACGTTCCAGTCTACTCAGCAGTAAAGGGGTACATGACCAACACTTGGGGAGGCAATGCTGCGAAGAAAGGATTTGATCACCCACATTTCACAAAACGCAGAAACCTACTGCAATGAAAATTCTAACACTTTATCCTCGCCGGTAATGCTGGTTATGAGACAACATTTTCATCTGTTGTCCACGACAGTTTCTTACTGTGGGATGACAAGAACTGAAACTGCCTAGAAGGTCAAAGTCAAGGTTGCCCCATAGCAGACACTGCCGTCGGGAATGAAGTGAAGTGTTAGAGCCTGCATTGTACCAAGTCACAGCATTTTGAGGCGGGCTGACCAGTTTCTTCCTCGCTGCCTTTTTCCTTTCCTACCTGTCAGCTAGGTACCCATTTACAGCTTGGTGGACTGGAGCTGCCTGTAGCTGGAGTGGTCGTACCTTGCCGTGAAAAGCCAGTGCTCTACCACTGCGCTAATTTTACGAAACAAACCTTTTAAATCCAACCATTTTCTGTTTCTGGTCAATTATGTTGCCCCGCATGTCTTGCTATAAAGCAGGGGTCGGCAACCATCTTTAGTATTGGGCCGCTAGTTCGTGCGAATGGGTAGACAGAGGTCCACACTCGCGGTTAGTTTATAATATAAATATGTGTATACACAGGCACACACACAGGCAAACACACGCATGCACTCGAGCACACACACGCACGCACGCGCGCACACACACACATAAACACACACAATATATATATATATATATATATATATATATATATATATATATATATATATATATATATATATATCGATAACATTGATTCAAATGATAGAGTTCAACATCAGGTCTAAAAGATATATACAAATTGTTTGTTAGCACCAGCGACATTTATTTATGGTTATTAAGTTTTGAACGGGGAAACAGTTATTTCGTGTTGCCGAGCCCTGCTAAGAAGTGTTTTTTTTTACTGCGATGACGGGTCCCATCTGAGCGATGCTCTGATCTCTGTCTTGTAGGAGCTGGCCGGGTATATCCGTGACCTCTTAGGAAAAGGACCACGGGTCAGTCGGCTTCCGCCAGTTCCAGGACCTCGCTTTTACCAGCCTCCCGAGAAACTGGAGGTCAGCATCAAAGAAGGTAGGGACGTAGATTACAACTGGCGCTATTATGTGCCCGAGTTTCATTATGGCTACATGCCCAAGAAGTCGCCAGTCACCTTAGAGGATTTCCACATCCGATGGTACAACAACCGGAACGCTTACAAACTCCTCGGCAGACACCACTACGACCTGTTGCGGCCTGCATAAGCCAGTGTGTGTCAAGTCTGGAATGTTCGAAGTATATCTTGTTTTAAGGCACTGTACATGGTGATATGTATGTTACATTTTGTAAGTGGTTGATCATTATTATAATGGGCAACGTATCTTCTTCTTCTTCTTCTTCTTCTTATTCTTCTGTATTCATCCTCAGATAAAGGTCCCAGTTTCTCTTACAAAGGTCACCGTTGCTTGTAAGACTTTTATCTCTGTGCAGATTTTGTCTATCATCTTTATCGCGAGATCAGTATTGTTTTCTCACTTCCTATGTTAGCAGGCAGCTTTGTAGGATGTGTTAGGGTCATGGTATGCTTTCCACATGACCATCTGTCATCTGCCTTACAATTGTCTTATTTTCAGAAGTTGTTCACCCAATTCTCTTCTGAAGTTGGCTTTAATTGTGGTACTTACCTTGTTATAAGTGGTGATTAGATCCGTTTGTGAGAACGCTCCTGGTTTTAAAAGAGTAAATTTGAAACCAGGGAACTATAACTTGTGTGTGAAATTGTACGTGAGTGAACTTGTTACTAAGGCTCCAGTTCGGCTCCAGCTAGTTACAAGCAGGGTTCAAACAAAAAGTCGTTTTTAATGTTCGGCCGAACAGGAAAACAGACTTTACAACAATATGGCAGAACACGAAAACAGACTTTACAGCAATATGGTAGAACACATAAACAGACTTTACAGCAATATGGTAGAACACGAAAACAGACTTTACAGCAATATGGCAGAACACGAAAAAAGACTTTACAACAATATGGCAGAACACGAAAACAGACTTTACAACAATATGGCAGAACACGAAAACGGACTTTACAGCAATATGGTAGAACACATAAACAGACTTTACAGCAATATGGCAGAACACGAAAACAGACTTTACAACAATATGGTAGAACACATAAACAGACTTTACAGCAATATGGTAGAACACATAAACAGACTTTACAACAATATGGCAGAACACATAAACAGACTTTACAGCAATATGGCAGAACACGAAAACAGACTTTACAACAATATGGCAGAACACGAAAACGGACTTTACAGCATTATGGCAGAACATGAATGCCAATAGTTAGTGAAGGATTGACGTAATGAGTTGTTTTCATGAAGTCACTGACACTTGTATTCATTATAACGTAATAAACAACACACATCACGTGACGGTTGGATGTGCCAGTGTTACAAAAATATGTCAATTCTGTAGTACTATTGAAAGTTACTAACAACTGAATTATATGTTAATGTAGTTTAAGGTTCGTTTTAAGTATACACTCTAATGGATATCCTTTTGATTTGATTTATTTTTTTTTTTTTTTTTTTTTTTTTTGGGGGGGGGGGGGGGGGGGGGGAGGGGGTTGGTTAGAAAAACTATTCCTTTATATTGCAGTTTGTTAGTATGGTTGCTAAGGATGTTAAGAGTGTCCTGGAAATGCGATCATGGTGCAGACGAACAACATGACAATATAATTATTAACAAATGGCCGCCCCATTATATGTATACACCAAAGAGGAGCAGCCTTCAGTTCTCCGATTTAGAAATTCATCCAAAAGTGAATGTTCAGTATGGTGATGTATGCCTTTCACTCCATCATGTGTAGGAGTGGAGTAGGAAGGTCCAAAACGGCGTGAGCTATGTGACAGACTGTTCACAACCATATCAGACACCCCGAGTAGGGAACCCAAAGTCGATTGGTTCCGTTGACCGCCTCGTCAAGGAACATGATCGATATACTGATTGAAAGACATGCATCACCATACTGAACCTTTAATTGCCGATGAATTTCTATAGATTTCAACCCTTCATTGCTCAAAACACGGGATAACAGAACGCTAATCCTCTTTGCTGCATGTCAATAATGGGGCGGCCATCTTTTAACTGCAATTATGTCGTCACGTTGTTCGTCTGCACCGTGATGGCACGTGTAGGACAGCCTATACATCCTTAGCAGCCATATTAGCTGGTTACAATACAAAGGCATACTTCTTCTCATTTCTGTCCCACTTTTGAGGTTTCCATTAGAAGCTCCCTCGTATAAATGTGTTTTTTGACAGCCGGCGTTTAAGAACAATACCTGATAATTTTCCTGCCTTCTTCTTCTTATTCTGCGTTCATTCTCAATCTCCTGATACCAAGCCATGAACAGGGCTTTGCAAGTATCAAGAAGCAGTCCGGAGAACGGAATGCGTTGTATCGCTAGTTTACAGCTTGACTGCAATATTTGCACCTTTCGGTCCGGCACATCCGTCTTCGGCAGGTCTTGCCTATCAATTCAGGAGGAACGTATTCATAAGAAACGAAAGTTGGAGCTTGAAAGAGAACGGATTATTTTCAAAATTCAGTGTATAAACTACATAGCGCCAAAATGATTGTAGTGTCGGCTGTGGTGTTTGAAGTATACGATGAAATGGCCATTTTACTAAATGGATTACTTGTAGTTCACTTTTGAAAGCAGAATAATAAATATTTCAATAATAAACAGAATCATTTGAGCTACATAAAAATGGCTGCATTATCTCAGTTTATATATTATTGCGCAAGATAGCCACTGTGTCTGTTTATGATGATCAAATGTAATTTTTCACATGCATGCGGTAATAAATAAAGAGAATACGAAACCAGGCGCAGTGTAAGACGTCTAATTGGAGAATATAAAGATATTGAATGGGGAGGGGGGGGAGGGGGGGGGAGATTGCGGTCAGGCAAAACATACTTATGAGACATGTTAGAGTCAGGCAAAACATACTTATGAGACATGTTAGAGTCAGGCAAAACATACTTATAAGACATGTTAGTTAGTCAGGCAAAACATACTTATGAGACATGTTAGTTAGTCAGGCAAAACATACTTATGAGACATGTTAGAGTCAGGCAAAACATACTTATGATACATGTTAGAGTCAGGCAAAACATACTTATGAGACATGTTAGTTAGTCAGGCAAAACATACTTATGAGACATGTTAGTTAGAGTCAGGCAAAACATACTTATGAGACATGTTAGTTAGTCAGGCAAAACATACTTATGAGACATGTTAGAGTCAGGCAAAACATACTTATGAGACATGTTAGAGTCAGGCAAAACATGCTTATGAGACATGTTAGAGTCAGGCAAAACATACTTATGAGACATGTTAGTTAGTCAGGCAAAACATACTTATGAGACATGTTAGAGTCAGGCAAAACATACTTATGAGACAAGTTAGTTAGTCAGGCAAAACATACTTATGAGACATGTTAGAGTCAGGCAAAACATACTTATGAGACATGTTAGTTAGAGTCAGGCAAAACAAACTTATGAGACATGTTAGAGTCGGGCAAAACATACTTATGAGACATGTTAGAGTCAGGCAAAACATACTTATGAGACATGTTAGTTAGAGTCAAGCAAAACATACTTATGAGACATGTTAGTTAGTCGGGCGAAACATACTTATGAGACATGTTAGTTAGTGTTAGGCAAAGCATACTTATGAGACATGTTAGTTAGAGTCAGGCAAAATATACTGGCCAAGACCTCCACCTCGACTTCCCCGTAGTCCTCACTGAAAATTGGCTGCGTTTGTGGCAGTCTGGCTAATGAGGTGAGGGATCGACACCAAGCATAGCATGACTGCCTGGAGAACCACATTCCATCTTCATCAGCACGCTCGGGGCGGGAGGAAAGCTACAACTAACTGTTTCTAAACGTTTTTTTTTTTTTGCAGCGCACAAAAGAGTAAATCTACTCATTCTAGGCATTCAACAAAAACAACAGAGGTTTCGAATTGGTTGCTGGTGGAAATAGCTGTATCAGACATAGCATTTTGGGGCTGTTACTAACATAACATCTTAACCAGCACCTCCGACTATTTAAGAGTCGTGCGACAGTCAGATCGTGGGTGATTGTCTCATGAGAACTGTCAATTCAAGGGTTAACAAGCCAAAATTTGGCTGGATTATCTTTCTCCTGTTTCGTCGTTTTTATTGACGTTCTTCGGTCCAAGGGATACAGCCCCTGTTGATAAAATGAAGCAAAGAATAAGGCTAGTGCTGCCTCTTGAATATGCATAAATGGGAAACAAGTGGGATATGTATTGTACATTTTGTTGTTGTTATTGTTGTTGTTGTTGAATGCGCACAATGTGTAAGATTACTCTTTCATGAACACTGAAAAAGGCCTTAAATGGCGGGTTGCAGCAGCTGTCCTTGCATCCCGGGCGTGCTGATGAAGGAAGACATATGTCCATCAGCCAGTTGTGCTATGACTAGAAACGTTGTCATGTAGAAACATTTGCTGCATTAACTACTACTGCAAAAACACACGGTGTGCTTTAGTATATGCGTTGTATAAGTGGTCAGCATTCGTGGCTCTTTATTTCGTCTGGAGGAAACAAGAATGGACATACAAGTGTTTAGAACTACTTTAAAGTAATACGAGCAGACATTAGCATCACGCTTGCTGTCAGTTATAAACTTATCTGTTTAAGTGACACGCAGATGAAGCCAAGAATAGCACGATCGCCTGGAGGACCCCGGTACACCTTCATCAGAACGTTTGGGATGTGAGGAAAGCTACTGCAACCCGCCACTTAACGTCCTTTTCAGGGCGCACACAAGAGTAACAAACTCATTGTGGACATTCGCAAACAACAACAATAACTGTTTGCTATTTGAGCCTTCCTATACTTCTAGTACTCTTATTTTACTAGTCATGCTTCGTTTGTCTTTGTTTTGCTCTCATTATTTAGAAACAAGTATTGTCAGCCAACATCCAAGAGGTTACTAGGGTAAACAGAAAACCAACACTGTTCGTTCCTACCATATTGTAAGAGATAACTAAACAGGGCTGTGCATGGGGCTGGCAACCTCATCATGTAAAAAGCATTGCTATGAAACCACACAGCAAATGACTGGAACCAGGTTTCTTTAAAAGCTGGCTAGGTAAGCCAAATTCAATGGCGGACCTAAGCTTTGGCCAGGGTGTGCAATCAGGTTTCTTTAAAAGCTGGCTAGGTAAGCCAAATTCGATGGCGGACCTAAGCTTTGGCCAGTGTGTGGAATCAGGCTCCCTTATAAGTTGGCTAGGATATACCGAATGTAGTGTGGGCCTAAGCTTTGGCCAGTGTGTGAAATTAGGCTCCCTTATAAGTTGGCTAGGATATACCGAATGTAGTGTGGGCCTAAGATTTAGCCTTGTGTGGAACCAGGCTCCCTTATAAGTTGGCTAGGATATACCAAATGTAGTGTGGGCCTAAGCTTCAACATCTGGGGTGTTGGAGCATTAAGATGAAGAAGTCTTCGAACAAAATGGCTGGGGAAATGTATAACTTGTTGTAAGCAAAGCTGTAACTCATCATTCTACAATTCTAGCTGATTACTGTGACAAACATCATGCTGTCACATGCGATGATGTTGTTGGGGTGTTTATTTCAAAACACTTAACCCTAGATTTGCGGTGACTCCCTCTACTGCCGTATGATTGACGTAAGTAGCAAATAGGAATACTGATTTCCTTTGAAAGCGAGTGATGAGAATTACAAAAATATAAAAGAACTCCTCTAGGGGACATCACTAGGGCATGTACTTCCAGAACACAGGGCACGATGATCTATACATTCTTAACTGACAACAATTGGCGGAACTTTGGCTAAGCCACGATCTGTGAGTCACTGAAACTACGAAACGTGCACGTGATGGTGGTTACCATAGCAGATACTGCCATCAGGGCTGAAGCGTAAGTGAAGTGTTTGATACCTCGCTCACAATGGTAGGCTTCGATGTTATGACGTGCATCAGTAATCCTTTTTCTCGCTGTCATGCATTTCCTAATTCATAGCAGACTAATGTACCCTATTTACAGCTGGACATGCTTGATCATGCTGCCACAAAATGACGAACTCTGCCCCTTTGCTGTGAGAGGCATGGGCACTAACCACGTGCAAATAATGGGGCAAGTTTGCAGATACTTGTAAATTATTTTTTTTCAAGTATCTTCATAGATTAAAATGATTCTGTATTTTTTGTGTAGCAGTGGCATTCTCAAAAATTTCTAGATTTGTTTTCCAATTGAAAGTTTCTGCATCGCCCTTTTCTAATTTACCGTGTGGGTATTTTTACTGGCAAAAGAAAAATGTGGTAATTTAAGAACATTATAGATATGAACTGCACTGTTAAGCAAATAAAGTAGTGAACATGTCTGACAATAGATGGACACAAAGTAAGTGATGTTCTGGAGGACGTACAACTACAGGCGTCCAGTCGACCAATCACAAATGAGATGGACATGCGGCACGAGTAAAGCCACTAGTTCAACATGGTAGAGGTAGTACTAGGAGCCTCTTTCAGTCATGACTGACTACAGGATGATAACATCTTGGAGTGGTAAAATAAAACTCTACTTAGGTTTTTTTTGTTTTCTTTCTCCTTGCGGTGTTGTCATTTAACTTGTCCGTTTTGCAAGACCTCCTCTTCGTCAAATGGGAGGTGGCCTTTCAGGGTACTTTCACTTGAATCGCTGTGCAGCTTCGTCTTCCCAGAATGCCAGACTCGTGTCCAGTGCCTCCATAGCATGCTTTCAAATATCTTTGAACCCCAGCATGGTGCCCCAGAGCATAATCAAACAAACAGTACGATAACGTCCCCTGCGGAAAATTAGTTAAACTAAACACGTCACGTCTGCATATCATCTGCCATCCGCTCCAACATCTGCCATCCACCCCAGCATCTGTTCCCCGCTCCAACATCTTCCATCTGCTCCAACATCTGTCACACGCTCCAACACCTGTTCCCTGCTCCAACATATGTCACACTCTACAACACCTGTTCCCCGCTCCAACATCTGTCTCCCGCTCCAACTTCTGCCATCCGCTCCAACATCTGTCACACGCTCCAACATATGTCTCCCGCTACATCATCTGCCATCGGCTCCATCATCTGCCATCCGTTCCAACATCTGGCATCGGCTCAAGCAACTGTTCCCCGCTCCAACATCTGCCATCCACTCCAACATCTGCCATCCACTCCAACATCTGTCACATGCTACATCTGTCTCCCGCTACAACATCTGTCTCCCGCTACAGCATCTGCCATCGGCTCCAGCATCTGTTCCCCGCTTCAACATCTGCCATCCGCTCCAACATCTGTCACACGCTCCAACATCTGTCACATGCTCCAACATCTGTCTCCCGCTCAAACATCTGTGACCTGCTACAGCATCTGTCACTCGCTCCAACATCTGTCACACGCTCCAACATATGTCACGCGCTCCAATACCTGTTCACCGCTCCAACATCTGTCACTCGCTCCAATACCTGTTCACCGCTCCAACATCTGTCACGCGCTCCAATACCTGTTCACTGCTCCAATATCTGTCACTCGCTCCAACATCTGTCACACGCTCCAACATCTGTCACGCGCTCCAATACCTGTTCACCGCTCCAACATCTGTCTCACGCTTAAACATCTGTCTCATGCTCCAACATCTGTCACACGCTCCAACATCTGTCACGCGCTCCAATACCTGTTCACCGCTCCAACATCTGTCTCACGCTCCAACATCTGTCTCACGCTCCAACATCTGTCATACGCTCCAACATCTGTCACACGCTCCAACATCTGTCACACGCTCCAACATCTGTCACATGCTCCAACATCTGTCACGCGCTCCAGTACCTGTTCACCGCTCCAACATCTGTCTCACGCTCCAACATCTGTCACACGCTCCAATATCTGTTCACCGCTCCAACATCTGTCTCACGCTCCAACATCTGTCACACGCTCCAACATCTGTCACTCGCTCCAATACCTGTTCACCGCTCCAACATCTGTCTCATGCTCCAACATCTGTCTCACCGCTCCAACATCTATCACATGCTCCAACATCTGTCTCACGCTCCAACATCTGTCACGCGCTCCAATACCTGTTCACCGCTCCAACATCTGTCTCACGCTCCAACATCTGTCACACGCTCCAACATCTGTCACTCGCTCCAATACCTGTTCACCCCTCCAACATCTGTCTCACGCTCCAACATCTGTCTCACCGCTCCAACATCTATCACATGCTCCAACATCTGTCACACGCTCCAACATCTGTCACGCGCTCCAATACCTGTTCACCGCTCCAACATCTGTCTCACGCTCCAACATCTGTCTCACCGCTCCAACATCTATCACATGCTCCAACATCTGTCTCACGCTCCAATACCTGTTCACCGCTCCAACATCTATCACATGCTCCAACATCTGTCTCCCGCTCAAACATCTGTGACCTGCTACAGCATCTGTCACTCGCTCCAACATCTGTTCTACACACCAACACCTCTTCCCCGCTCCAACATTTGTTTACATCTCCAACATCTGTCACCTGCTCCAACATCTGTTTCCATCTCCAACATCTGTTTCCTTCTCCAACATATGTCACCCGCTCAAACACCTGTTCCCGTTCCAACATGTCTCCCGCTCTAATAGCTGTCTCCCACTCAAACATCTGTCACCCGCTTCAGCATATGTCCCCCGCTCCAGCATCTGTCACCTGCTCCAACATCTGTTTCCATCTTCAACATCTGTCACCCGCTCCAACATCTGTCACCTGCTCCAACATCTGTTTCCATCTCCAACATCTGTCACCCGCTCCAACATCTGCCACGTTGATCCTGCCGTCTGTGTATTGGCTTCTAGCTCCGTTCGCCAAGTACGTCTCTGTCTACCTCTACCTCAGCTCATCGGATCCCTCACAGTTGCAGTCTTGTGATAGTATCCGGATCCTTACTTATAGTTCGTCCTAACCAACGCCAGAGCCATACCCGCAAGGATACACGACGGGAATACATTCAAACATCTTCTGCCTAACTGGCATTATTTTCTCAATCTGCCTGATTGAATACCAGGATTGTTAGTAATATAGGAGAGCTAAAGACATATTAGCTCAAATAATTCCTTGGGCAAACAGAATAGCACCACGATTTCCTTCACTTCGTAAGAGGCTGCTATAAAAGGATGTGCATGGGATTGACACCCTCGTAGCGTAAAAACCTTTGCTTTGAGACCGCACTACAAACTTTCCTAATTGCAGTGTTGGACATATGCTTCAACAAATAAATAAAAGTAGGCTTTCCTGAACGCTGGTTACAGAGGTCAAATTCAGTGTTGGGATCTGTGCTTCAACAAATGATGCGATAGGGAAATGATTATGAATTAACATTGTTGAAGATATCCAGCAGTACTGTAGGTCGATTTTGATGGCCAGATTTCCAGACATCATATGTCAAAGTCAGTATATTGTCATTGCAGAGAATTAAACTAATGATTGTACTTGTTGCTGTAAACGCAATGACTACGACAACTACTGACGAGTAAACATCAGGTAGGCGCTATTTGTGCTCACGAAGTACAAGACGAGACCAAACCGCATCTCAAAGTGGGAAGGTTTTTTTTTTATACGTTTTTGTCTTTGAAATAATGGACACTAAGATACGCGAACTGCTAGAAATCTACAGCCAAATATAACTCTTTGACAAAAACAACACAAGACATAGAAGCAATAACTACTCACTGCAGACAGACTGAACACACAACTCTGATACATTGTCTTTCTAGGGGCTGACATTTGTGTTCGTTAGTTAATTAATGTCGTGTTTCCAGTTAGAAGTCAAACACATCGCGACAACAATTTGTAATCAGCTTCAAGTAAACACATAGAAACTTGTAAGTAAGGATTTGTTTGGTGGGGGGAACTAATATTAAAAACGAAAGCAAAGAACATACCTTGAAACATTTAGCGTGGTCCATATGGCTTCGGGAGCGAGACGTGTCATAATTCTTGGCTGCACGTGTTTTAGTCGAAAAGATAGCTAATGGTTACTATGTTGTGTGGGTTGATGACGGAGGAGACCACAGAAGTGAATGATATGAGATGCGTACGTCATGAATACACACACATCGTTGACAAACAGAACAAAACCATTTCAACCAGTTTTAATGTATCCCAGTGAAGCAGAGATGTTGATTAGGATAGTGTTTTACTGTTCTAAAATTGAACAAAATGTCTTCCTCTTGTCTTCGCGTGAAGTTCATTTATTTAATGCTGGGCATGTACGAGGCGTGTTCAAATGAAACCGGGCCAAACTGCACCAAGGAAGCATACGCACGGTGCGCATGATGACGTCACTTCTGATGTAAACAGCCCATGCCAACCGTCAAGTTTGTAAAATTTCATTATTCTCCGATTCACAGTTTCTTCAGCAGACCGTTGAAAACATGGCGGATGTGATACAGAATCCGTCCAGAGTTAATCAGCGATGATTCGGTTTCTAACAGCTAAATGATGTCAACCAGTCGACATTCATCCCAGAATGCAGGCACTGAATGGTGTCAAAAGTGTGACGAGCGTAAACTTCGGCGGCGGTCCACCCGAATTGCTGCATCAATTTTGGCGATGTCATCTTCTGACGTAACAATATGCACCTGACCGGGTCTCGGAAGATCTTTCGTTAACTCACGTCTCCTTTAAACATCGTTGTTCATTTCTTCACTGCTGTCTTCGATACACTTTTGTCACCATGCACTGCCTGCATTCTGCGATGAATGTCAACTGGTCGACATCCTTCAGATGTTAGAAACCGAATCACCGCTCGCTTAACAACTCTAGATGGATTCCGTATCACACCAGCCTTGTTTTCAACGGTCTGCTGAGGAAATTATGAGTCGGAGGATAATGACATTTTGCAAACTTGACGGTTGGTATGTGCTGTTTACATCAGAAGTGACGTCATCGTGCGATTTGTACGAATGTTCACTTGGTGCAGTTAGGTCCGGTTTCATTTGAAAATACCGCGTACTTTTGCTGTCACGTATTGCTAGTTGAAGTCTGTTACCAAATTTGTGAAGATTCGATTCTCACCGATATTCTCAGTTATCATGTTCCTTCCTACACCGATATTCTCAGTTATCATGTTCCTTCCTACACCGATATTCTCAGTTATCATGTTCCTTCCTACACCGATATTCTCAGTTATCATGTTCCTTCCTACATGACCTACACAGTTTGTTGTCTCATTTTGAAAGCAGGGGAAGAATTGTGTGTGAAACTGGTTGTAAACAGACTCTGCAGTGTCTTCTAAACCAGTATAAGGATGTTAAGTTAACGTGTTCGCAAATGTGAATGCTATTCGTTTGTGTTTCATGTCAAGAGTAAAACACACGGAGTAGATAAAACACACGGGGGAGATAAAACACAAGGAGGATATAAAACACATGAGGGAGATAAAACACGGAAGAGATTAAACACATGGATGATGATAAAACAGACCGGTGCGATAAAACAACGCAGGAAATAACACATGGATAAGGACAGACAGACACGCATATCCCTATAGCTGCCATGGTTGGATACCCGGTTTCTGCTTGTAATCGGATGCAGTCGATGTTTACACTAAAAAGCCACAGGCTGACTTGACTCGTTGCTAAATCTTTTAGAGACGTTTTTCTAAACTGCTTTAAATCATGTTCAGCGATGATCGTTGGTATGTTCCCTTGTTAGGCCATTGATTTGGAAGTGAAAGTTGGCAACAGTTGCATGTTTCTCGTTATAAACCACTAGTACTGACTTCATTTGAATTCTGGTCGACGTTTCTTTGATGGTATATTACTGTGGCTCTTCTTACATCCTCAAGCGTAATTGAAAAGATAGACCTGGGTCCTCCTTGGCTATAGTGAAATGACATCCTCCACAGTAAGTTCCCCCCTATGTGCATCATATGTGCCAGTTCCCACATCTCTGGTCAGTCTGACGGGACACAGTTTGTTTCTAAAAGAGTAATGTGGACGAGAAGTTAGGGCCTTGATCAGTATGTTCACCTGACCCTGGTTTCCTTTCGCTCTCAAATAGTGTTCAAAGAAGATTCACTTGTGATGCACAGAAATCACCTTTTACAAGTTTCTTGCACACGGATAATCGTGCGGAAATGATGCTTCAATCTGGGTGTAGAGTCTTGGAACATGTGACTATCATTGACCCACGAAGTAGACACGACACGTTCGACACATTTCAATTAGAACGTTGGGGCCGGGATGGTTAATGAGTCTTTTAACACTACGCTCCACCATTTGGATGAAGGAACGCCGAGTGTTCTAGTTAATATTGTCAACACTGGCAATGCTCAGAAGAATCGAGAGTGTGAAGGTACAAGATATCATCGCCTGGTCTGATCATGATCTAGCAATGGTGTGCACGACCTGAAAGATCACTATGTTGATTCACGTGCATTTCGTGAAACGGTGGAACGTTGCTAGCTTAGTTTCCAGCGTATAAATAATTGTGCTTTCTCCTCGATTGTTTTATGGTAGGACGGCAACAGCCAAACTAGTCATATGTGTTTTATTTTAATTCAAAGACGTTGACGTTAAAAAATGTATATTATAACAGACATGGTATCTGTATATAGTGTAATAAAGAACTTTAACTTTGTCACGCACTTCCGATGTATTTCAGTCTGTAGATTATAGTTCCATATTTTCTTAAGACATAAGGATGTTACTGTTTGTTTTGAAGAAGGAAATATAACCGTAGTTTAGGTATAGAATCATTATTGCATGTTTACGAACTGCATTCACCTCCTAAATAAACCATGTGATTTGAAATGTAAGTAAATTAAGCATATTTACACATGTCTTGAACAAAAAATGTGTGCATCGTAGGCATGTTGCGTTCAATAAATCAAGTTCAAGATATCATGTGACCAGTTTTGTGGTAGAGTTCATTTACAGGAAAAATGAGACTTATTTGTCCAAATAATAAAATAAACTAACAAGGAACTGTTGGTCGATGTTACTCCCAGGTCTGTGGTAGTCGAGGGATCTTTAGGCTGAGGGCTATCTGCTGGTTCACCACTGATGTCGCCTCGTCGTGTGCTGGTTATGTTTGTTTATTTCACCCCCAACAGAAAAACAACAGCAAGTTGACAACCTTATGAGCAAGTAGACATCGAAACCATTCGGCAACGTGCTCTACATAATGCACATCTTGTAATGGTGTTTTACTTGTGTAGTGACGTACTGATCTGTTGCCTTTTGGTCCATAACTCCAAGATAGAACAGGCAAAAAGAAAGCCATAAAGTGACAGAATAAAGCCGAGAAAAACAGTAAGATGGCTTGACATGCTAGTAATATCCCAGATTGTTATATTGTAAATGGATAATAAAACAATAATAACTAATGTGGGCACAGTAATCAGAATAAGTCATTGGGGAAAACATTTAGGAGAGAACAACACGGCGACAAGCAAAACAGTGTCTCTAATTGTGAACTGCTCATAAAGTTAACAATTAGGTAGGATATTCCTCGCAGACGTCAAACGTTTTATGATGACGTTTACGAAAATGACGTTCGTTCAATCAATCACAAACCTTTTCAGCTCCTTGTGGAGCATAGGTCTTCAACGCGTAATAGCCAAGTCATCTTAGACCTGTTGATGTTTGTGTGGTTTAACATTCCTACTGGATAGGGTAGTCAGTTCAATGACCAGCCCTCCTTAGTCGTCACTTATTCGTCTAGCAAGTTACAATTTTACTATTCGTTGCTTCATTTCCGGGCAAAACTTTAGATTGGAAATCCGATAGCCCCTTGTTGGAATCAAATGTGAGATGACGCAATTGTTAATATAAAAAAAATCAATGATATTTCTATGTTGGTGACACAACGACTAATAATAATAATTTTGGAAGCTGCTGATGGTGTGTCTTCTGCTTGCAGGACCTGTCCAAGGTTATCCAGTGTCTAAGTCATAGACGAGTTTCGGTGACGCAAGCAATTCAACAAAAATCCAAACCTGCTCCATTCCGCTTGCAGCATCATCTGGCTGTGCACAACGATAACATTGTTCCGTGGTATGAGCAGAGCCGCCATATTACATTTGTAGATTACGTACGCAGCATAAACAGGGTGCAACAGGCCCGTTTAGCCAACCAGAAGCAGTACTACATGGGGCCCTAATGTGGGCCAAGAACCTGAAGGCACAACTGAATAACAGCAATATGTGCGCGTGCTAACGTTACGTGCAAGCACATGACTGTCCTGACTGGTATCCTTAGCTCGATGAACGTGTAAGCTCGACGCCATAACTGCGGGGAATGTCCTACTGAGTGCTACGGAATGGATCCCTTATGATTGTGGGAAAATGCAAATGAAAAAAGAACAACTTTCAGCAAAACGTTTACAGCTTACAAAATAGTAGAAATAAAGCTTATCCAAAATGTGGTTGATCAATGAACAATATATATATTACCAACAGATGTGCTGACAAAAGTATTTTTGATTAGGAAGCTAAGATCTGCCTTTTTGTCAATGAATATCATTAAACACCATCTTGAGCATCTCTCGGGGTCCAACATTATGCCCCGTAGATGCAAATGTCGAATATTTTTCGTGTTTAATTTTTTAAATTTCCGATTGTATATATTTGTTCTCTTTAGCTTTGTTGCCGTTTCATGTGTTCAGAGTTTGTGTTAAGAAATATTAACATTCCCTAAATTGTACCTGTTGATTTGTAACAAGCCCGTATATACACTCACCGCACATCTGTCAATAAGTAATGCTGTACATCAAGGTAAGCAATGGGGATTTTACTTCCTCCAATCCACGGCTAACGAATTTTTCTCTCTATTCCTATGTTTCTTCCTCCAATCCACGCCTAACAAGTATGTTTCTCCACTGTTCCCATTTTTCCTTTTTGAGATAGTTGATTCTAGTGCTTTCCTTCAAGCTCAGAAGACTATTCAACACTGAGCATGCTTTTGGTTTCTGTGAATAGTAGAGTATGAAAACCCAAGTTAGAGGGTGTTCTACCCTAGAAAGGGTAACCGTACTTCTAGTTGCCAAATAAGACATGATGTCAATGTGACAGTGTGCATGCTTCTGGCTCTGTGACACAGAGCGTCTCGAACACGGGGACATCTAACATAAGCGGTATTTACTCTGCAACTGGCGTTTAATTCATTAGTCACTAGTTCCAGGACACGACAAATCCCGGGCGCCAGTTTTATGGGACATAAAATAGAATATTTGTTCGGGTAATAGCTCTCTCCTTCCGGCAACTTTTAAGGTGAGACTCCGGGCGTCATGTTGCACAGCAAAGGTATAACACAAATAAAGAAAAGGATAAATACTTTTAAGAAAAACTAAAACTGACATTTCTGCATTTAAAATTCATATTTTCAAGAACAATTCATTCACACCCTCCGACATGTTGCACAACTCTACAACGGACTGTTCATCCAGTGGTATATCTGGCCTACTTTGAGTAAAACCTGACTTCTAGATCCTAAGCAGGCTTGTCTCTTCCACATAACTCATGTCTTGGTCTCTTCTACATAGCTCATGTCTTGGTCTCTTTCACATAACTCTTGTATTGGTACTTCCACATAACTTATTTCTTGGTCTCTTTCACATAACTTATTTCTTGGTCTCTTTCACATAACTCTTCTATTGGTACTTCCACATAACCCATGTCTTGGTCTCTTCCACATAACTCCTGTCCTGGTATCTTTCATATAACTCATGTCTTGGTCTCTTCCACATAACTTATTTCTTGGTCTCTTTCACATAACTCATGTCTTGGTCTCTTCCACATAACTCATGTCTTGGTCTCTTCCACATAACTCATATATTGGTACTTCCACATAACTCATGTCTTAGTCTCTTCCACATAACTCATGTCTTAGTCTCTTCCACACAACTCATGTATTGGTCTCTTCCACATAACTCATGTCGTGGTCTCTTCCACATAACTCATGTATTGGTACTTCCACATAACTCATGTCTTGGTCTCTTCCACATAACTCATGTCTTGGTCTCTTCCACATAACTCATGTCTTAGTCTCTTCCACATAACTCATGTCTTGGTCTCTTCCACATAACTCATGTCGTGGTCTCTTCCACATAACTCATGTATTGGTACTTCCACATAACTCATGTCTTGGTCTCTTCCACATAACTCATGTCTTGGTCTCTTCCACATAACTCATGTCTTGGTCTCTTCCACATAACTCATGTCTTGGTCTCTTCCACATAACTCATGTCTTGGTCTCTTCCACATAACTCATGTCTTGGTCCTTCTACATAACTCATGTCTTGGTCTCTTTCACAAAACTCATGCCTTGGTCCTTCCACATAACTCATGTCTTGGTCTCTACCACATAACTCATGTCTTGGTCTCTTCCACACAACTCATTTCTTGGTCTCTTCCACATAACTCATGTCTTGGTCTCTTCCACATAACTCATGTCTTGGTCTCTTCCACATAACTCATGTCTTGGTCTCTACCACATAACTCATGTCTTGGTCTCTTCCACACAACTCATTTCTTGGTCTCTTTCACATAACTCATGTCTTGGTCTCTTCCACATAACTCATGTCGTGGTCTCTTCCACATAACTCATGTAATGGTACTTCCACATAACTCATGTCTTGGTCTCTTCCACATAACTCATGTCTTGGTCTCTTCCACACAACTCATTTCTTGGTCTCTTTCACATAACTCATGTCTTGGTCTCTTCCACATAACTCATGTCGTGGTCTCTTCCACATAACTCATGTAATGGTACTTCCACATAACTCATGTCTTGGTCTCTTCCACATAACTCATGTCTTGGTCTCTTCCACATAACTCATGTCTTGGTCTCTTCCACATAACTCATGTCTTGGTCTCTTCCACATAACTCATGTCGTGGTCTCTTCCACATAACTCATGTATTGGTACTTCTACATAACTCATGTCTTGGTCCTTCCACATAACTCATGTCTTCATCTCTATATAATAGGCACACTTCCTTGTATTTTTTTTTTCTCACATGCTTCTAAAAGAATGTTGATTATTTTTATGTTGAACGTTACAAGACAGTAATACCGGTGCTTGTGACGTTTCTGAGCACATGACTAGTTGATGTTACTGCCTCGGAATGTCACCAATTTTACAATAATCGAAGATACAGCGGAACTGGCTGTGAGAATGAAATTCTGATAATTCTTTAAACAGGTAACAACAACAACCATGTCAATACGGATTCATAATGAAAACATAATTTACCGTCAAAGGGTCATTGTCAGGTGCAAAGAATATTACGAATGAAAATATATGCACACCTCACTATTACGGTTGTTTTGGTTACAGACTACTGCCATTAAGCTAATATCTCCGTAAAGGTGGTTGCTCTTACATGGTCGGACCTTGTGGACATAACGTAGCATTTACCCCCTCAATAATGAAATTTTGTTTTGGGATATCAATCAAAGTAAGCAAAAATGTCTATTTAAAAGTCATACTCTACACCTTTGGGGGGAGAAGACTAATGTACGGTCAGGCAAAGAGTACTCACCAGACAATGTTATTTAAGGTCAGGTGAAACATGCTAATCACGACCCTACTTTACCTCCAAGTAGTTCTTCCTGTAAACAGGCAGTTTCATGGCATACTTGAGAAGGTATTCCGAGGTCATACTGGCTGTAGTGCAATGCGAGGCTCCTTAGTAGTCTCACCACTATTGGCAATAGTTGAGTATAGCTTTCTTCTTTTTCCTCTCTTCTATTTTATGTAATGTCTCTTTGTGTTGGTTTCTCGTGAATTCCACAGTTTCTTCACATATCTTATTCCACATCTCTTTAGCCTGTTCCCACATTCTATTAGTGCTCATGTCTTCGTCTTCATATAGCTCTTGTAGCACTAGATATATGTTATTAAGTTTTAAGCTAAATTCTGTCTTCTTCTCCTGGTGTTGCAATAAGTGTACGTTATATCTTGTTCTCCTTGCGCCCTGTACTGGGTACTTTTTTAGTTTGAGCTGCAAAATCCCCAGCAACATGTGATGGTCTGACGCTACATCTGCACCTCGCTTTACACTTACATCTTGTAGTGTACGCATGAACGCTTGACTGACACAGATGTGATCAATCTGATTTTCTATTACATGGTCTAGAGATCTCCACGTGGCCTTATGTATCTTTTTGTGTAGAAACATGTTCCCTCCACTTATCATTTTGTGTAGCGCACATAACTCTGCAAACATTTCTCCATTTTCGTTCATCTGTCCCATTCCTTGCCTTCCCATAGTCTCTTTGTAACCTAGATCGTATGTTCACACTTCAGCATTGAAGTCTGCTATTAAAATTAAGAGATTTTTCTTTTTCTGCGTGTCAATAACCTCTTCCAGCTTGTAGAACTCTTGCTTTTTATCATCGTCATCCTCGTAAGTTGAGACAAAGCACTGAATGATGTTTATATTGATGTGTTTGTTCCTCGTTCTAAAGCTTGCGCTCATGATTCGGTTGATAATAGCCTCCCACTTTATGAGCGCCCTGCTGTGCTTCTCTGGAGTGCATCAGTTCCACTCCACCTGTATGTTGGACATCAGTTTCCTCGTTTCCAGAATACATTATCATTTTCCCAGTAGTCAGTCTAATCTTTTCTGATTGTGTCCATCTTGTTTCGCTCAGTCCTAGCGCTGCCAATTTGTAATTCCTCATCTCTTTAGCTATCTTGACTGTTTTACCTGCGTGGTACATTGTTCTAGCATTCCATGTCGCTATAATTGTTTGGAAAACCAAAATCATCCACCTGATGAGGTCGGCAGAAAGCGATATGACAAAAGATGAGAGCGTCGAAAGAAGCGTAGATGTGTGAGCAATGTACAAACATCGAAGAGAGATTAAACAGAAATGACGCTGAAGGAGCATACAATGTGGGCAAAGAACTGGTAACACAAAGACAAAGCAGGAACTTTATGATCCAGGATAAAAGCGGCAAGTGCCTTATTAAAGACAATGACGTACTGGCACGATGGACAGAGTAATGTTCCGAGTTATACAATTATGAGGGACGGGACGAACCACGCCACCTAAACACGAGGCCGACGGTTTAACCACTTCGCCACGGAATCCCCAACACCTATAGAGGATACCCAACTGATAACGAAGGAAGAGATAGCTGCAGCGGTAAAGACATTGAGAAGAGAGAAGGCGGCCGACGTGGACAATATACCAGCAGAGTTCTTACAGGCAGGTGGGGAGGTAGTGGTGGAAGACCTGACACACATCTGCAACAAAATATGAGCGACAGGAAGCTGGCCGGACTTATGAACAAAATCATTACATAAGTCTGGAAACCTAAAGCTGTGCCAAAATTACAGAACAATAAGCCTCATCAGCCACCCTAGCAAGGTCATGCTTAGATTAATCCTCGACCAATTGAAATCCCAAGCAGAGAACATCATTGCCGAGGAGCAAGCAGGGTTCAGACAGGGAAGAATCACTACAGAATAGATATTTAATTTAATATCTGGATTCGATTGTCAGTGATGAAGGATCAAAATGTGAGGTGATGGCCAGAATAGCACAGACAATAGCGGCGCTTGCACGGCTTAACAAGGTATGACAAGATAAACGGTTAGCACTATGCACGAAAATCAGATTAATGCGTTCATTGGTCATGTCAAAATTCCTCTATGCTTGTGAGACATGGACAGTTACATCTGACCTTCAGCGAAGGATACAGGCCTTGGAGATGAGATATTTCCGAAAACTGTTAAACGTCACGTACAAAGATCGAGTTACAAATGAGGAAATGCGAGATATAATTACAACAGCAATAGGGCCTTTTGAAGAACTTTTGGCAACTGTCAAAAGAATGAAACTCGCTTGGTACGGTCACATATCAAGATCAATTGGTCTTGCAAATACGATCCTGCACGGAAATGTGCAAGGCAGACGACGAAGAGGCCGTCCCAAAGAGAGATGAAGGACAACATTAAAGAGTGGACCAATCTCCGACCAGAAGAGGCACAGGCAGCGCCGCTGACAGAGAAGGGTGGCGTGGAATTGTGAGGACGTCTTCATGTGTGCCCTAACGACCTCACCGGTTACGGGATGATCTGACCTTACCTGATATTTGTTTTCTTCTTGGTATTCAGACGGGAAGTCAGCCGTGAAGCTTCCTTGCAGCTTTCACTCCACTGCGTCATTCTTCTCGTTTCCGAAGGCCCTTCCTTTCCAAAGGCTTTTTGCCATTGCATTGTTATCAATGTTTTCGTTCCCGACTTTCACAAAAGGGAAACGGCATGAAACTTCCTTCTTCTTTCACTTTGTCTTTTTACATGTGCACGAAACTGCATGAATCTTCCTTTTTCTTTTACTTTGTGTTTTTACATGTGCACGAAACTGCATGAATCTTCCTTTTTCTTTTACTTTGTGTTTTTACATGTGCACGAAACTGCATGAATCTTCCTTTTTCTTTTACTTTGTGTTTTTACATGCACAAATACACAAATTACCCTCAAACTCTGGAAGTAAGACAAAAAGTAAGATGGCGGCGCCTTAGTGGCTGCGCTCTCAATTCTCTCTGGTGTTTGTGTCGAGTTTTCCGATGTTTGGTGGTTCCTGTTCGGATTCTATTGCATTTCCTGTCTAGTTCAAGCCATGGGAGACCAGTCCATGACGGAGTTCAAAGTTCCGCTTAATTGCACATCAGAATTCAGTCCAGATTATCACTACTCAAGGACATTTCTGTTCGGACTGAAGCCGACTTCCTCCTGCCCAATACCTCTCTCAATCTCGTGTTCTCAGCACAGCAAGGGTCACGCTGGCGAAAAGGTGGACACAATCAGAAGCCTCGGTGGCGGGACACGTTAAAATATAGAGCTTGATACGGACAGACACAGAAAGCTTGACACAAACATTGGTCTAACACACTCCTCGCGGCTCTCATCCAAAGTCTGCGGAGTACACGGCATCACTCTGGGAGTCTGTAGGGATTTCGGTCGACACGCTACTCGTGAACACAGTGTTCGTTGCATCGTCGGAGTTGAAAATCTCCTTGATTGAACAACGTACAAATGTCAAATTCTGTGTTTTGCTTGAGAAGTCTCCCTCAGACACAAACATTGCTTAAAAAAGCATATGGTGATACCGTAATAAAGAAATCACAATTATTTGACTGGCACAATCCTCAGACAAAACGTCAGTCTATTATTTCATTCCTGAAGGCAAAACGGTTAACAAGAAAATGTACGTTGATATCCTCCGTCGTCTAAGAGATGCAATCAGAAGAAAACGATCAGAAAAAAATGAAGAACAAACAGTTGGAATACACTACATGACAATGCACCAGCACATCGATCCCTACTGGTGAAGCAGTACCTCACAAAGCACAATGTGATTACTTTGGAGCATATTCTCCCGACCTGACACCGGCTGATTTTGTCGTGTTCCCTGGACTGAAATCAGCACTGAAAGGACAGCGATTCAAGGATGCCGAGGACGTTATCACCAATGCGAGAAGACAGGTGAGAGAGGAGTCAAAAAATGGGTTCCACGAATGTCTCCAGCAGCTGTATGCACGTTGGCAAAAGTGTGCCGAAGAGAACCACTTTGAAGGAATAGCAGTGTAGATAATTCTATTGTAACTTATTTCTATATAATTCACTAATTCCGGGAATTTTTTGAAGCTACCTCGTATATCGGATTCGTAGACCAAAAAAAAACCCATTTGACAACCTAGACAGTATCACTCTGGAAGATAATAATAATGTTCACCTAGGCATCTGAGGCCTGTTGCATCGGGCAACCGCTACCATGACCAGTCGAAACGGCGCGTTGCCAGACCTCGTGTATAGAGGAGGGGGAGGAGAGGGCGTGGGGTATATTTGTTGAAGCCATGTGTTTCGGCGAACGCCTCTCCTGCCCTTCGGATAGCTGGTGGATACCCTTAGTACTTTGAACTGCCTTGAGAAGGAGCTGGTGAGCTGGAACTTCCTGATCCAGTCGGACAACATGTCCGAACAGGGAAAGACGACGACTGTCCAGGACTTCTGATACAGTTGGGAGGTTAGTCGTAGTAGAGACATCGACATTTCGTACAAGATCGTACCAACGAATTTCAAGAATACGCCTCTGATGGCGCACATGAAAGGACGAGTCTTGAGATGTCATTTTTCAGCAGATTTCAGATCCATACATTAGCACTGAAATCACATACGACTGGTAAATACGCAGCTTTGATCTCAATGATAATCTACTATCGCTCCACACGAGGCCGGAGGTCGTTCATTACCAAAGCAGAGAAGCCAATCCCTCTTGACATATCTGGGCTACTGCATTCGTCAGATGACATTGTGCTTCCGAGATAAGAAAGTTCATTTACGCTCTTCGCTGTGTGACCGCGAACTATTATGTTCTGGGATCTTGTATCAGAGCCGAGGATACTGAATTTTGGCCTTGGTTCATGAGATTGATAGTTCCATATTTTGAGCTATACTTTCCAGATAAGATACTGAACGATGCTGAGTGTCAATACTGTGTGTACTCTTCTCGCGAGAAAATGCATCTATTCTGCCGCAAGTAAGCTTAATTCATATGTCTGTGAATAAAGCGGATCTGTTACGTTCTGGTCATAATCGAAGCCACTGCACTGGGTAGACCCATAGGTGCTTAGTCTCCTTCGGCGAATATTGAAAAGTGTAAATACTGATAGTGCCAGTAGCTTGCTGGTTGTACAAATAATGTTGCTGCGTCCTCTCAGACAGCCCTCCCTGTCCGACTAACGATTGATTTACAAATTGTGCAGCAATTTAAAGTTGATTGATTGTAGTGCCAAAATCCAAGAGACAGTCATCGTCCTCGTGTCCCTACTATTCATCACCAAAGTTATCACCATAGGTCCAGCACAGATAACTGAACATATCCTTCAAGATTGTTCTATGCTGGCAACTGCGTACTGAGCATTGGCTGAGGGAGACGAAGCTCCACACAAAGCTGTACTTTAGCCTTGAAGAGCTCTCAATCATGGCAGCATTTATCCAGATAGCTTTAATTCACGTGCAGACATCTTTTTTTAAAAAAAATAGAGAACGGGAATAAAAAGAAGGAGGAGGAAAAGGAGAAAGAAAAGAAGACGACAACAGGTCTCTTTGATGCGGAGACACGAGCTCGTTAATTAACATGATCAGGACCGTACACTCTCACAAGCTCACAGTGTTTGAGGCCTTTAAAGTCGTCCCTTCTGTACCTTTCGAAGCAAGGCTTGAGAGTCAATAACAATTACTGCTCGTGTTATCACAGGTTGGTTGTCCCATATGGCAGATATACATGCATAATTATCCACTTGTGTATGCAATTTCATTTCCTCTGGAAAAAGTTAGATGTACGTGATTAAATCTGCGCATCTCTCTAATAAATGTCGTGTCGCCCTCACTTTGTTAACTGGCTTAATTACAGTTTTAATGTGTATATCCCACGAACCAAATAATTAACTGACAATTTTGATTTGTAAATCACACGAACCAAATAATTTGGATTTCCAGTCAAATTACAAAAGAAGAAGAGATGTTTTCAGCAGTGTGAACATTATATAGTAAATATGTTATTAGCAGTGTCTGAAAGGATATTGAACGATGAATCACACACCACCCGGGAGAGGATTGGGTGTACTCTCTCTCTCTCTCTCTCTCTCTCGTATACACATAAACTCTCTCTTTCTCTCCAGAACATACAACAAGCCTTGGAATGTCTGTGCACAGATCGCCAACCAAATTGGTACCCACTTCCCTACGGCCAAGCTCCTCGCATCTATAAATTCTGTCTGAATGAGGGACTACCCGGAAACACCGACAGTCATCTGTGCAGCATTAACTCACAAGAAAGGAAAGATAGATTTTTGCAGTCAAGTGTCTCATACCCTTGGAACTATCTGACCTGGAAGTACTACTGAGGTCAAGGACACTCAGTAATTATGTGTGAACGATTTTCTAATATTGGCTTTTGTACACGGCGCAGTTGTTGCTCAGCAACCTCAAGAGATCTGCCCCTTCGGCAAAACTGATAGAAGTAAAATATGACTTGAACTAGATCCGTCTATAAAACTAAGAATTATCAACAGTCAGTCAAAGATTACCTGATCGTGCTGACCTTATAATAAACAGGATTCAGTTAGCAAAAATATGTTGTCTAATCTTGTATTTGTAATACTACTAATTAAACGATATATGAAATATTACAATGAGTTATTCACTTTTGTTGTTTGTTATGGATATTCCGTTTACATTCGGATTTAAATTATCTTTTTTGTTCAAACAAAACATCCACGTTTATCGGAAGAAGTTTATGTTCAATGTTCATGTTCAAAGATTGATCTTTTTAATTGATCTGGACATGTGAGGTGATTTATCTGGACATGTGAGATAATTTATCTGGACATGTGAGATGATTCATCTGGACATGTGAACTAATTGATCTGGACATGTGAGATAATTGATCTGGACATGTGAACTAATTGATCTAGACATGTGAGATAATTGATCTGGACATGTGAACTAATTGATCTGGACATGTGAACTAATTGATCTGGACAAGTAAAGTAATTGTTCTGGACATGTGAACTAATTGATCTGGACATGTGAACTAATTGATCTGGACATGTGGGATAATTGATCTGGACATGTGATATAATTGATCTGGACATGTGAGATAATTGACCTTGACATGTGAGCTAATTGACCTTGACATGTGAGCTATTTGCTGTACTGCAATGTAAGGTCTCTCTGCCCAGTCGCCATTACAGAGATCACAGATGCCCACTCTCCCCCCTATCCCTCCCCTCCCCCACCCCCTACATCGCTGGACACGCTGCTGCAACACAGCCTGTTTCTAGATGTACGGAGTTGATGTGAGGTGGTGGTTTGGCCAGTATGTGACACCTGACTGATGTTACTCTTGGCACTAGACAGAAGCGTAGACAAACATGGTTATTTGCCTGCTTTCTTGTTTCAGGCGCTGTCTAAGCTTATCAGAGATCAACTACGCATCAGAAACGACAAGAGTGATTTCAAGCTGTACGGTCTGAGAAAGCATTTCATCTCACACAACCATCCCTGCGGTAAACTCCACACCAACATGAGTTACAAGAGGCACATGTACGATTCAGAGCCGATTATCAATGCCAGATTGGCCTTTTTCCGCAAAAGAAGCATATATTACAGGTCAGTTAACACTACACAACATTCAAATCATGGGGTCCCTTACTAGTGAGAATATAATAATAGAACCACTGCATCAACATGCATGTCGTAACAGAAGACTAAAGGTGTTTGTGGGAGCTAACAACATATGTAATACAAAGATGCTAGATGAACCACAACTGCAAGAGTAAGCATAATGCTTCGGATTTTTCCACATACAAGACAGGCTTCCTGCTAGGGACACTATACCGCAGGTGTGAAAACTGCAGGGGATCATGTGTAGATAGAAAGAAGCCGTGAGACTGGTTTCAGTGCATGTGTCTGTAAGAGTTATGAAAAGAGAGAATTTCCATCTTAGCAGAGTTTTCAATAAGGTTGATGCATGTATCCAAAGGTCAACTGTTGATTTAAAGTGTGAAGACGAAATTGGTGTGTCAGTTAAGGGAGCTCTAGCAATTTTTGGTGGTCATGTTAGTTGCTCTTCAGCTTTGACCACCAAAAAAAAAAACAGAAACCCATAAAATGAAGTCACCCAAGTGTGATCCACCCCCAACCATTGTTTGTGAAGCTGCTAGAACCTGAACTGAAAGCTACCATGAAGGATATAATCCAGATTGCCAATCATGTCGAAAGGCATGCACTAAACACGCGGCTATTTCTTGATTTTTGTAAGGATGGTTAGGCTAAACATTCAGAACTCCTTGCCCAGACAGTAATGAGGTGCCTTTCATGTGAACATGTTTTGAATCAAGTGCAAGTTCTCAGAACTGAATTATATATTTTTTATGGTGGATCAAAATCCTGTTTTTGCAGATAGGTTGAGAACCTCCACTTGACTTGTACATCGTGCATATTTAGGTGACACTTCCGGCCATGTGAATTTACTGGACAAGGATTTACAAAGGAAAAATATCAATGTCATTTTAGCAAGAGCACATATTTCAGTATTTGTATTAAAGGTTCTCTATTGGAACCAGACATAGCCGCCTTTTCAATGCTATTGGAGATTTTAGAAGATCACATTCTTTGCGGTATCAAAAAGAAGTCAACTGCAAGGCATCTCCCCGAACTGAAAATGTAGTTCTTTGATTACTGTCCAGAGTTCGATCTATGAAATTACAGTTTGATTGTAAACTCCAACAGTCAACTTGCTGGTACGACTGCATGATTAGTAGAGGTAATACTTGAGCTTTGCTCCAACAGCGAAGCATGCATGAAATATCAGAGCAAGACAGATCTGTCATCTTTTTCGATGTAAAAAACTGCAAAGACTTTTACAATTAGACAAGTGGAAGCGACATAAATGAAAGACCAAGAATACACCCTCCAGTTCTTCTAGTCTGTAACAATAGACAGCAGGGCTTTAAAGTAAGACGAAGACCAAGAATAAACATTCCAGTCCTTCGAGCCTGTAACCATAGACAGCAAGGTTTTAGAGTAAAATGAAGAACAAGAATAAACCTTCCAACATGTAACAATAGACACCAAGACTAGAGTAAGACGAAGACCAAGAATAAACCTTTCAGTCCTTCTAGCCTGTAACCATAGAGAGCAAGGCTTTAGAGTAAGACGAAGACCAAGAATAAACCTTCTAGCCTCTAAACATAGACAGCAAGGCTTTAGAGTAAGACGAAGACAAAGAATAAACTTTCCCGTCTGTAACCATAGACAACAGGACTTTAGATCACGAATAAGGATTGCTGACAAGAAAGAAAATTGCAGCTCCCCACGTCGTATAAAAACGTAAGGTAGCGATGAGATGAGTATTTCGTTTTAGATGTTGACTTTAGTTGAAATATTGAACATCAAAGACGGCAGTCATTATTGTGCCGCCATGTTTGAACATGTATTTGTTTTGAATCTTCCAGTGGCTGGTCAATGCAGGACTGGTGGGACGAGAAGCTTAGGGCTGAAGAAAAAGAGCTTCGTGACAAACAAAAACTGCTAGGGGATGAGGACAAGCGGGTGGTCATAGGCAACACTCAAGAAGAGCGACTTCAAGAGGCAGCAAAGCGAGAGGTCTCCTACAAGGAGTTTATGCCAAAGTGGCCCAAACGAATCTGTAAAGAACGTGTCAAATGCCCTAAAGAAATGCCGCTGCCAGGTGAGGACAACTGTGCATCTTCAAACATTATAGGATATGTTAATATGACACCTATCAAATTTGCGTGCAAAGACGTTCAGAACAGGTTACCACCAAAAGAAAAGAAACCAAAACCGGTTGAGCGGCCTAAACCGTATCTACCAATTATTCTGCACTGGAAGAAGATGGACGACACAGTGGGTTATCCCCAGTTAAAAGTCAGTGCTAGCATGTTCAAGTGTGGATACTATACAGGATAACTATCTTTAACAATACTAATAAATGATAACCATCAAATAAAAGCAATTAATGTCATGAGACTGCAAGGTCTGGTCATTTGTGTGTGTAAGAAAATTGTTAGTTTAACAAGCAGTAAACAATTAATGGCACGAGATTGCTAGATTTTGTCATGTGTGTGTATGAAAGAACATTGTTAGTTTAACAAGCAGTAAACAATTGCGCCAACAAACTCCACCCACTTTACCGGGCACTTGACCATCCTTCGAATGGTGTCCGGCCTATGGTTCATGATTTTCTGTTCGGCTTCTATAGTTTTTCACCACGTTGTCTTAAGTTAACCCTTCTTTTGTGTAGAGGGAAGACCCACTGATGTTTGGTCAGATATTAATAAAAGATGATCTTAGAGCATCTCAACTACCACTGGTAGAAGATCAAACAAACATTAATGACGGTTACAATATGTCTAACTCATCAATGTTTATTCACCTATCTCTTGACGCCACAATAATAGCACGGCCTTTCAACTGGTCATTTTCGCTTTATTCATATCTACCGTGTCATGGTGCCCAGGTCTGTTTAAATTGATGGCCACAGGATATCAAAAGTCCTTAGAAATATAGTTACTGTCACAAACACCAATTTCAGCTCAAAAACCGTTAAACTTTGCTTGTGGGATGTATCAACATTACAGTTTATACACTAGGTAGATTTACGTAGACTATACTGTCCATCAGTCTCTATTTCTCTTTGTCTACAAAACCTCCATATTACTCGTTTATATATTCTTCTATGTGAATGTGTGCGTATATATGTATACATGTGTCTATATATGTATACACAAGATTGCACACACGTGTTTGTATGTATGTGTATGTTTCTACGGATCCAGCAGCACTGTGTTGCAGTTGGATTCTTAGCCTGAAAATGGTGCTCCGATCTCTCCTTGTGCGTAAAGCGGGATATGGAGTCTACATAGAGTATCCAGACAGAACATCTGATGAGTGTGTGTGATGCCTGTGGGGAGATATGTTCAAACTATGAGGCAGAAATAACAGCAGTGTAGCTCTATACCACTTGAAGACTGTATTTGATGCTTTCCCATTAAAAGCGAAAGCCATCGTAATCTTTACAGGTTCATTATCTGCCCTTCAAGATCTGGATGATGGTGATCGTTGTAAGCCTGAACTTACCCAGATGTCTCCAGATGCCAATCGACTTGTCGCGTCCAATGGAGTCAGAATGGTAATGCAGTGAATACCTGGTCCACGTTGTACTTGTCCCAACCGTCCGAAAAGGATCAAAGCACCATTCTCTGACTTAGCATTTAACACATACAACTTAAGTCACTTGAACAGAATTTAACCAGAACACACTTCAGAGTGACGGCTGTTCACAAATCCCTATGAAACGGTTGAGCACCATCTTTGTATATGTCTGCCGCTTGCCGGTGTAAGTAAAGAGCTTGTTCCTCCGAGGCCAGACAAATAGAACACTTTGTACGGAACTAAACAAAGAACTTCTTCCTCCGAGGCCAGACAAATAGAGCACTTTGTACGGAACTAAACAAAGAACTTCTTCCTCCGAGGCCAGACAAATATAACACTTTGTACGGAACTAAACAACAGCTCAAAAACACTTGAAGATACCACTATATGGCATTGGGCCAAAGCCCACAAGCCACTGGAACAATAACCAACCAACCCACCATCTCTCCTCGTGAGTTTGCTGTCATTAGGGTTTTCCATGTCTAGATTTTTCTTCCAAGCTTTTCTATGTCTGTAGATTTTTCTTCCAAGCTTTTCCATGTCTGTAGATTTTTCTTCCAGTGTTTACCTGTTCAGCTAGCTTGATTGTTGTTCTTTGAAGTCTGGTTGTTTGAAGAGTTAATGTTCTTGTCTCCATCCTTCCTTTGCTAATCTGTCTTCAGTGTCGTGTAACTGTGTGTGAACTGCCGTACAGTTTACACAATGAACCTGGAGGAGCAAATCTCGATTTTTTTAAACCTGTTAGATTAGCACTGCAGACTCTGTGATTAGAATGGAGTCAACACTGGAGAAAGGGAACCAGCATTTTGGGCTACTTCTTCTTCTTCGTACGCTGTCAGACGTCAACTTGAATTTGTTCGAAGAGAGCAGCAGTCATCCTGAGGCTATCAACACTGCCATAGAGCTTGTATAGTGTTGGCACTGGTGATGCCCACATGTGCTTTCTCTGGTCATCGAATGTCGGGAAATTTTGCAGCAGAAGTTCAGCGGTCATTTTCCCTGTACCACAAGTGCATTCATCAGTACCACATTTCTTCAGTTTATTGAATAGATGGTACCTCAGCCTGTTGTGGCCTGTGCGGAATCTGAAGACCACGACCTGCTCTCTTCTGTTCAATTGGTAATAGGCATCATTATTTGTGTAGCCAGTATGCTCTGTTTCCCATTTGGCCATGTATCTGGCCCTAATAAACCTTTCGGACTCTTCGTAGGTCACACTAGAATCTGGTTGTGGTAACCTTGCACCTTCTTTTGCCAGTCTGTCTGCCTCCTCGTTGCCTTGGATGTTACAGTGGGATGGGACCCACTGTACCACTACTCTTTTTGGTGCGGACTGCTGGCATAGTTGACAGAGTACTGCTCTTAAATCATTAAGTTCTGCATTTTTCTGGCTTTTTAGTGCTGTAACCACAGCCATGGCATCTGTAAACAGGACTATCTGGCTTTCATTGCTTTCGCCTGTCAGCATTGCTTCTACTGCAGCATTCAATGCCTCTGCCTCCGCTCTGAAATTGCTTGAGAATTTTCCAGTTGCCACTGACAGTGTTATTTTTCTACCATTCTTCGTTAGGCTCAGGAATACCCCTGCCCCTCCGTTCTGTGTTGTGTTTATTACAGAACCGTCGGTGTATGCATGGGTACAGTCCATGCTTGGATAGTTTTTCTCTATGTACCTCAGGGTTATGTCTCTTCTTTCTTTTTCAGTCTGGCTGTTCTTGTTTTCAATACCTGGTATATTTTCTACCACCTCTGGAACGACATGCTGCTTCCAGTTGGGTTTGCGTACAGTAGGGATGGGCTTTGGTGTTATGGTGTTCATAGGGTCTTCGCTCATCTTTGCTTTGGTTATTTCTGCAAAGTTTCACCCCTTTAGTTTTCCTTTTCCAAATCTATTTAGTCTCTGATGCATTGGATGGTCTGTCAGTCTTCTTAGTTTCTCTGCTTGCTGCTGGGCTCTGCTGTCTCTTCTATCGGTCATGGATTGCAGATTTGTAATCTTTTCAAGTTCTACAATTGCCGTTGACTTCATGCCTCCTGTTATAACTCTCATGGCTTGGTTTTGAAGTTTGCTAATTTTATCAAAGTTCGCCTTTGCTGCTGTTGTCCATGCCGCAATGCCATACTCGAGAACTGGTCTTACTCTTCCAGTGTACAGTTTCTTTAGTATACTTTCGTTTGCTCCCCAGCTTGTGCCAGCAAGTTTTCTCATGATTGCCATTCTTTGTCTGGCTCTCATTCGGTTTCTCACGATCTGACTTTTCCCATGTCATGCACCGATTAAATGTGACGCCCAAGTAGTTTGGGTTGTCGTTTAGCAGCAGATATTTGCCATTAAGACTTATTTTGGTGTTCTGTGGTTTATTTGAAAGCGAGAATATCGTACATGTTTTTTCTTCATTTATTTTGACCACCCATGATTTCGCCCACTTCTCCAACGATGTTAGGGCCTGCTGCATCTGATTGTTTGCTACGGTGAGATTTTTTTCAGAGGTCCACATAGCCAGATCGTCTGCTGCACATGGAGCTGTGGACTCTTCTTGGTATATACATCAGAAAAAGTGTGGGTGACAGTACTCTTCCTTGGGGTACTCCTTGCTCCAGTGTCACCTTTTTGCTCATCTGCCCTTGTACTTGAATTCTGTTTTCGAGGTAGTGGCTGATCCATCTGTACGTTTTTCCATACTTCACTTCTTCGTAGTTTGACTTTAAGTGCCTCTTTCCACACCTTGTCAAATGCCTTCTCTAGATCCACCCAAACTACTACTGTATACTTTTTCTCTTGGTAAGCATCACCTATTTCCTGCGCTATGAGAGTGATCTGGTCCTCGTTGGATCTGTGTTGTCTAAATCCTGCTTGCTGTGGAATTAATGTGTTTTGCTTCCAGGTGCCACATCAGTTTACCTACACAGCTCAGGAGACTGATAGGCCTGTATCCATTTGGATCTGTTCTATCTTTTTCTTTCTTTGGTACTGGTATAAGTACAGCATCTTTCCATGCCTGCGGTACAATTCCCCTTTTCCAGCTTTGGTTCAGGACTGACAGTAACTTCCTCTTTGCTGTTTAGCCCAACCCTATCAGCATTTCATTTGTTACCCCGTCTTTTCCGGGCGATTTCTTTTTTTTTAAAGTTCTCATGGCCTCATTCATTGTTAGTTTTGCCATCATGTGCTCCTCTGGTGCAATCTTGATGTTGTCGTGGCTCTTTTGTTCTTCACTAATGTTTGTATGCCTGTCTGTAGGGACATCAGTGTGGTTTGCTCTGGCATAATATTCTATAAAAGCGTTTGCTGCTTTTTTTGCCAGTGAGCATGTTGTCGCCCTACTTGATGGTAATTTGTTTATTTGACGGTATTTCGTCATTCATGGCTCTGTATAATTTCAATAGTTTGTTCCCTTCTTTATCTAGATTGAGGCTTTGTTTTTTCCAACTGTCTCTTGTTATTTGGTTTAGTGTTCTTTTGTATTTCGCAGTGATGGCCTTGAGGGAGATATTTGCTTCTATAGATTGCTCTCTCTCTCTCTCTGCCGTGTTCCTAGCGTTTGAGACTTCATCCTCAGCTTTCTGCAGTTCATGATTTCAATATGGCTTGTAGTTTTTCCTTGCCCCTCTTGGGATGGTCTCGGTGGCTGCTTGCATTATTGCTTTGCTTAGGCTTTCCACCATGGGTTTCATATTGTTATTTCGTGTGTTGATAGTTTCACACAGTCCATCTGTCAGAATTGCAAATCTGTCCCAGTCGGCTCGTCTGTAGTTCCAACGTGGCAGCGGTTTTATTTCCTGGGGTCCAACTTCCATATCAATATCTAGCCTAATTGGCCTGTGGTCGCTACCTGCCAATTGGTCGAGCAACTGGCGATCTATTTTGTGATGGATATCCCACGTGGAGAAGGCCAAGTCTGGAGTGGAGGTGGTATGCCACCTTCTGGAATAGAAGCTAGGACTGTCGTCCCGCCTATTGATAAGATAGAGATGTGTGTCTATCTCCCAGTCTTCCACTTCATCCCCTCTGCTCTGAATATCCCCATCTCTCAGAGTGACTGTTAAAGTCTCCAACCACTAGGCAGCTGAGTCCTTGATTTCCATACTCGAGAGCGACAGGTCTTTGTTGGGTGGGCCATATAGGTTGAAGATACGATTTCGGGCAACTGGAACCAGTCACAAAGGCAGTGGCCCAGAAATTGGCATTCATCTAGCTTTGAGTCAATCTCTTTAATTAATTAGTGGTAGGACAGTATATTTCTGACTTCTGCATGGGAAGTGAAGAATGCGAGCGTGCGTGCATCTATATGAATGCAGAGTTTATAGGTAATCAAATCTCTTTGTCTAGCCTTTAAAGTTAGTTGACCATCGCAGGCCATGATGGCGACGCCTGTCTCTCAGTTCAACCATTTATCTTTGACGTTTTCAGTATTTTGTGTCAAGTGTTAAGTCATGTTCATCATTGTGATTTGTTAGGGAGCTTTCATTTGTGGTGTTCTTCATTCCTGACAAAGACATTGCGGCAGAAACATTGTGTCGCATATTTGTTTATCAACAAGAGAATCTCACAATCCCATTGACAAAATGATGCTAAGAGACGAATGTTTCAATCCCAACAACAATCATAAATGACTAAAATGGTGGCCCAATAGCAAACTCAATCCGTTACCACCAACTTATGAGTACACTGTAAAACAAAACATCTGTATTGACCAGGCTTTTCTACAGAAACAAACTACGGCAAATTCTTGGTGTACAGCAACAGCCAAGGTACAATAAAGCCATATATCTAAATAGTTACAGCAAATAGGGAAAACATATCTGGCTTGAGGTTGCCACCAGTGTGCTACAGGGATGTCTATTATCCTCCATGTGGTTTCACTTATACGTACAGAATTATTTCCTAGGAAAACCCAGAAACTATCAAATTGAATGAGACATATGAGATACATATGGGAAAAACTACCACAGCACTGAATGGACTCGTGCATACACTGACGGTTCTGCAACAGAAAATGGAGGGGGAGTGGTATTCCCGAGCAAAACAAACGGTAGAAAGTTAACACTGTCAGTGCAACCAGAAAATTCTCAAGCAATTTCAGAGCAGCTGCACTGAAGGCTGCAGTAGAAATGCTGACAGGCGAAATCAATGAAAGCCAGATAAGACTTTTTTTTGCAGATGTTCTGTCTGTGGTTACAGCACCAAAGAGCCATACAAATACTGAACTTGACTTACAATCATTACTCTGTCAACTATACCAGCAGTCCACACACAAAAGAGTCGTGGTGCAGTGGGCCCCATCCAACTAACATTCAAGGTAACAAGGAGGCAGACAGACTGGCAAAAGAAGGTGGAAGGTTACCATAACTACATTCTAGTGTGACCTACGAATTCCAAAAGGTTTATTAGGGCCAGACACATGGACAAATGAGAAACAGAGCATGTTGGCTACAAAAAAAAAAAAATGCGTGTTACCAGTTGAACAGAAGAGACAGATACCATCTATTCAATAATCTGAACATAGTTGCTACTGACGAATGCACCTGTGGTACTGGGAAAATTGCCCGACATACGAGGACAAAAGTAAACATGTGGTCATCACCAGTGCCAACATTAAACAAGCTCTATGGCAGTGTCGTCAGTCTCAGGATGACCGCTGTTTTCTTTAAACAAATTCAAATTGATGTCTGATAACATACTAAGAAGAATAAACTCATATTTTGCAGATGATCAATTCGGAGAAAAATGGCTCATAGATGGGACTTCATTGCACATGAGCACCCATATGTTTACTCAGCCTTGTTTTATTGCACCTGGGAGCCCCCATGTTAGTTCAGTCTCGTTCATTGCTCAAAGTGCAACAACAGAACTTCATTAGCTTCGATTGTGGGTCAGTAATCACAGAATAAAGCAGACAGATCAGGATAGACAAGGAGATAGAGAAGCTTGTTGACAAAATAAAGCAGCCAGATCAGGATGGACAAGAATATAAAGAAGCTTGTTCACAGCATAAAGCAGACAGATAAGCTTTTCTTGTTTTACCATTGGAGCATATTGGGGTTTGTTTTATGAGGATTTCCCATTTAGCAATAGTTGAAGAGCTATTTGGATAGCCACTGCATTTGCTTTCTCAGATTCATTTTTAAAGTTATTGATTAGTTTTCAAGCTCGACGGCTGTTCTTTTGCAATGACACATGAAAGAAAATAGCAGTTTTCTGTGATTGAGACAGAAAGAAGGTAGAGCCCTACGATATCAAATGAGACCTTCAAGAGGTTATTTTTATTTCTTACATACACAATATTTTTGTTTGCCTTTAACGAACGTTCATTTGGTAGTACTGTTGAATTTCTTTTCTATATAAATATATTATTGATTATCCTGGACTCGCTTAGTGTATAGAAAATGACAATGGTTACTGTAGCTAACTAGTTCTGAAAACTAGCTTCTAGTCAGAGGTGCATGATCCTGCTAAACTCAGGATAGTTGTCAAAGATGGTAACAAACAACAAGTTGTGGCATTAACCCATGTAGTTTACTAATTATTGACACACCATGCAAGTGACAGTCTGATCATCAGTACTCAAAATTTACATATATTAAATAAACGAAACCATATTTCAGCAACATGACTTTATTGAAATATTGACATGATCTAAGACTATATGCAACGAAAATGACATAAAAGTTGACCGAATGAAAGCTTTCCTTTTGTAAAATATATTTGTCACTTACAATTGTAACATGAGCAACAAAAGAAATGAAATCACTAACAATGGAAGCAAAGCTTTCTTTTAAAACCAACATACATGTGCATAATATTTTCCTTCTTTTTTTCCATAAAAGTGAATTCAATCAATTCAAATATATGAAGCAATACAACATGCATACAAAACAACGGAAACACAAAATACATTAAACATAACCATAAACACTTATGGCTTCAAATACAATGAGACTCTTGAGTAACAGATCAGGCTGACAGAGGCATGGCTGAGAAGCACAGCTTGAAAATGAATGGGGTTTTACTACCTGAAAATAGAATATAAACAATAATTATAGAAATAAGTCAAAACACCGGAACAGCTCCATTAGTTGCAGGTTTGAACTTTATTATCATATCCAATTTAACCCTTTCCAATTCATTTCACCCGTACCAGATTGTATGCATCGTCCCCGAAAATTGATGTCTACTACGACCAACCCAGACTTCTAAAGAATGTGTTTTGTGATTTAGTTTGTGGAATTTCACTTTATTTAATGGCCACTACCTCTACACCTCACGGTAGAAGAGGAGCGACTAAGTAAGTAAGTTAATGGCCACTACAAAGTACTTACGTCCACGCACGTGCAATAGACATTTAATAACTACTGTCACTGTCTATAGGCACATATCAAAACAATCATTTCCACCTTGATTAACATTGGCCTGGCTGAAAGAAATTCACATTTTTAAATAGCTTAACACCCTAGCCCACCCAAAAGTGCCCTTAGAGAACCAGTTTTAAAATCGATAAAACTTTCATAAATTTCGCACCCAAAGAAAAACTGGGAGTTAATATAATAATAAAATTTGTCAGCTGTCTGCCTCCATTGGAATGTGTTTGTGACTCACAGATTATGTTCATTAGAATTTAAGATAGTCCGATCATCTGCAAAAATGGAGCTTGTTCATTGTGATGGTTATTGGTTTGCATTAGTTGTTATTTGATCCATGCATACATTCAACAAAAGTGGTTGATATATCCTATTTCGGCAATTTTCTTCCCCGTCAACGACGGATACAATGTGTGTCAAAAACATATCAATTCAACCAAAGCCTGTAGCTCCTCTCTGTGCATAGATCATCAACATCTCGCCAGCATGCACCGTCCTGCTCTTTCTGCCTCTCTCCAGGTATAATTATTTAATTTTAGCTCCTCCTCACATTCTCTTCTCCATGTATTTTCCCCTGAGGATTCCATGTAAGAACCTGTCTGGCCATGTTAGACTGCCTTCAGCAACGTATGTCCTATCCAGCTGTATTTTCTTCGGTTAATTTGTTGTTCCAATGGCTGTTGCTTGGCTCCTTTGCCACAAGTCTTCATTCCTCATTATGTCCTGCCACTTTATGACCATTATCCTTCGAAGGCATTTGTTAACATGTGATCTTGGTCGTTCTCTGTGTCTCCGCTCCATTACAGCAATACCGACTTGACACTTGCGTCTAATATTTTAATTTTGGTGTAAATCTTGATCTATTGTTTAGCGTCAGGAATGCCCCGCATGCCTTTCCATTTTATCCTTACATATGCATCTGTACCTCCGGACGTGTCTATTGTGCTGCCTAAATAGGTAATGGTATCCACTTCCTCTAGCATGATTAGTTCTTTGCCGTTAGTGTTGAGTTTTTTTGGCCTTAGTTCTCTATTCCCCAAGGCGGGTGTGCGTTACACTGTGGTTTTTATTTTACACCTGTCGGCCCAGTGCATCCGACTTCGGCATGCATTTTTATGTAAGGATCTGCTTTCTCTTGCATTTTCTAAGGGTTTGCTTCCCGGGGTAACGGCCGGTGCTGTGATGGGGATCGAACCCAGCACCTTCTGGTTGTGAGCCGTGCCACTTAACCACGCCGTCCCCCCAGTGTTGAGTATAAGAAGCTTGGTTTACTTCATGATATCCAGTCCCAGTTTGGCCAATTGTTCTTTCAACCTATTAAGTTTCTCTTGCATTTGACTATGTGACAAACGTAGCAGATCATCTGCATAGTCCAGGTTCTCCAGTTGTAGCAATAGTGTCCACTGAATACATTTTTTTGTTGGGCCTTTGATTGATGTCTTTATTCTCCAATTTATAGCCAACAAGAACAGGAAAGATCAGAGCATACATACCTGTAGGCGCCTCAAAGCTGTCCATCAGTACTCCATGCACCACTCTACTAACTGCACCTTTGTACATATTCTGAATGTGCACTTCTCTGGTATCCCTGTGTCTCAAAAGTTGCCATAGAGTACTTCGATCCACACTGCCAAACACTTTATGATGCGTAGTATAGTTATATGATCTGTGCATGATCTTCCCTGGTGAAGTTTTTGCCTATTCCTCTCTGTGCCTTTTGTCTACTTCAGTTTTTAACCTTAAGCACGCCACAATCCGGTCCCTTTGAACCAGCTCGGCCTGCAAAAACGGTGTCCGGGAAAAAAAAATTTTTTTTTGAACGGAGTCACTCCTGACATCCATTTTTTTTACTGCTGACTACGCCCTCCATATATACACGATATTTTGCCGGTTAAAGTATCGTGTGTTCGATTACAAATGGCTTTTGAACAGTTTTAATTTTGTATACGCCGTTTGGAGCAAGCCGACTTTTTGCGAAAGGGGAAGTAGGTTGTTGAGAAAGATTTTTATCGCGTAGATCTGTTTATTTTGTTTGTTTAAATGAATGAACTACGTTTGAATTGAAACTAACAGTTGTGGCGATATTGTAAACACAGTATCGATACGTTGTTGTGGTTTCCATGGTTTTCTATCGAAGCGACTAGGCCTAGTGGTCGAGTCCAAATTTTTCCCGAGATTTTCATAAATTTTCAACTTCATCTTTTTAAATCTCAAAAACTAACAAACATACAACAAAAACAATAACACCCACATGTTCGTTTTGCTATTGTGTATCTACACGCCAGAAAATTATATTTATTGACAAACAAACATTAAAGTTACAACTTTTGAAAGACGACTACCACAGCGACTAATTAAGAAAATTAATTAGGTCAAATTTTTTTCAAAAATAATGTGGAGTGCGTAAGGTTAATCTGCCCAAGATGATTCTGTTGAATAGCTTGCATGGTATTGACAGCAATGTAATCCCCCTATAATTGCTGCAATCTGCTAGGTCCCCTTTCTTAGGCGGTTTAATCATATGTCCTTCTTTCCATTCTGTTGGCACTCTATCCTCATCCCATATCTTCTTGAATAATTCTTGTAATGTATCGGTGGCCTTATCTATATCTGCCATTATGGCTTCTGCTGCTATTCCATCTGGTCCTGTCGCTTTCCCTTTCTTGAGTTTGGATATGGCCCTTTGGATTTCTATTTTACTTGGTGGGTAGCCGTCCAAGTTCAGGGTCTCCTCTGTTGGTAGGATGTTTAGTGCTTCTTGTGGTGGAGATCTGTTTAGACTTTCTTTGAAATACTCAAGCCATCATGTGTGTTGTTCCTCCGATGATGTCAATATACTGCCTTCTCTATCTTTGGTTTGTCTGTCTGTATATATCTATTAACCATTTTCTTTGTTAATGGGTAGAGATCTCTCATATTTCCTCTCTCTGTTGCCTCCTGTGCCCGCTTGTCATATATTCCCTTTTATTGTTCCTTATACATGTCTTGACCTCTTTGTCTGTAACAGTATAATTACTCTGTGATTCTGCTTTGGTGGCTCGGGCTCTGTACTGGGTACTTTTTTAGTTTGAGCTGCAAAATCTCCAGCAACATGTGATGGTCTGATGCTACATCAGCTCCTCGCTTTACTCTTACACCTTGTAGTGTACTTCTGAACGCTTGACTGACACAGATGTGATTAATCTGATTTTCCGTTACATGGTATGGAGATCTCCATGTAGCCTTATGTATCTTTTTGTGTGGATACATGCTTCTTACAACCATTTTGTGTAGTGCACATGGCTCTGCAAACATTTCATTTTCGTTCACCTGTCCCATTCCTTGTCTTCCCATAATATGTTCGTAACCTAGGTTGTCTGCTCCCACTTTAGCATTGAAGTCTCCCATTAAAATTAAGAGATGTTTCTTTTTCTGTGTGTATGACCTCTTCCAGCTTCTTGTAAAACTCATTAGTTGGGGCACAGCACTGATTGATGTTTCTATTGGTGTATTTGTTCCTAGTTATAAAGCTTGCTCTTCGGTTGGTAATCGCCTCCCACTTCATGAGTGTGCACTTTGATTCTCTGGAGAGCATCAGTGCCACTCCCTGTGTGTGTTGGGTATCAGTTCTGTTTCCAGAATACATTATCATTTCCGCAGTAGTCAGTCTTATCTTTCCTGATTGTGTCCATCTTGTTTCGCAGTCCTAGCACTGCCAATTTGTAATTCCTCATATCTTTGGCTATCTGGGCTATTTTACCTGCCTGGTACATTGTTCTAACATTCCATGTGGCTATATTTATTTTCTTCTTGGTATTTAGAAGGACAGTCAGCTGTGGAGCCTCCATGCGGCTTTCACACCAATGCGTCATTCTTCTTTCCCAAGACCGTTTGCTTTTAAAAATAGATTTAGATGGTCGGTCCTAACCTAACCTACTCTAGGTGACCCATGACCTATCCAACTTGGGTGACCCTTCTAGAAGCTTTCACTTCCGTTGGCTTAGCTCCTGTGATCGAGACATGTGAGCTTCTTCACAACCATTTCAAGGTAACGGACTTGAGGGAGGTCAAATACATATATTATGCATGTTATCCTGATGAGTGATATCTCTATCTCTCACGCCCTCAGAGAAAGAGCATACTACGTGGTTATTATTTTCAAGGTCAATGCACTTATTTATGCACAATACTGAAACATTTAGAACGATACAATAAGAAACACTTAAATGCTAGAGAAAACTCTACTATTAATCCTACCTGCACTATTAACAGGCGAGTGGTTAATCATAGTCAAAGCTTCAATGGCATCTGATTTGTTCTCAAATTCCAGAAGTCCAGTGCTACTGCGTTCAGCTATTAGAAATGATAGAAAATTTAAATGACTCATTTCTTATAGTCAAAGAAAACACAGCATTCTATAACACATAAATCATGATCTGTTGATACTATTCTAAGGACAGTGAATATAAATTACTGTAACAAGATTTCTGCACATTATAAAGATATATGAGACCAATTACATAAGTCAGATAACTGCCAAACATATTTGAAACTAAGATTAATCAAATTTGTCTGGTGAATGGCCACTTCATTGTTGTCACTCAACAGTGCATCAGCTGTCAGCAACTCACATCTGATCGCTGGCGTCAGTAAACAACCTTCTACACCTCCACGGGGTGATAATGTGTAACAGGCTGCAACAGAGCAGACTGTCTAAGGAGAAGGGATTGAAGAGGGAAGACTAAACCGGTACCCAAAATTGCCTGCTGAAGTCGCATGTATCAAACAGAAAGATGCAAACATTGTCAAGCTGTAAACTACGGTACAACACATTCCATTCTCCAAACTACATCCTGCTAATTTTCTGGTTTGGTAGTGCGAGTTTGAGAAGAATGACTAAGAAGAATGTATATTATAGCTTTTTCAGTCAATCGAAGTTGACACATAACCACAGGGGTCATTTATCCAAGAATTGGTATGCACTGCCATTGATACAAAACTCTAGGAAGAGCACTACAAACAAGAGGTGATCTGTTGTCCATATGAGCAGCCATGTGCGAGCGAGCATTGTAGAGTATTAACACATAATTCTAGCTGTTTGTCTATCAATGCGCCAAATAAGAAACCAAATGTCAATGTTAGTACCAAAATTGTATATGTCGACATTTAGTATTATCATTACCACGGCATGAGATTTCCCAGACTTGGCGTTGCACGGCGCCAGTCCAGGGTCATCACTTTATCGTATATAAATACAGGGTTTAGGTGTGACTGCCAAAATTATTTTGACACTCTGCCAACAAAAACTTTTTTAATGGAGACCCTACACACATAGCCATTTGTTTTATGCTGAATACTTTGCGTCATCTAGTTTTTTTTTGCTGGTTAAAGTATTGTAGTTAGATTACAAATGGATTTTGAACGATTTTTCTTCTTATTGCACCGATTGGATCAGGTTGTTGGGAAAGATCTTTATCAAGTAGATCTGTTTATTTTGTTTGTTTAGATGTAATAACATTTGAATTGGAAACTAAGAGTTGTGTCTCGCAACAAAAAAACAGCGTGCTAAAGGTTAATGCTATAATAATGGCTGAACATACTGCTCTTTTGATTGTAGAGTTCCAGTTTCCGTCAGTTAGATGAAGAAAATGGACGTGAAATTTATTTAGATTTTGGAAAGGATTTCTTCTATTTTTCAACTGGATTTGAAAATTCACCCATTATTGAGAATGGGGGAGAAGTTTCTGCAATGGATTTTTAAAAGGTAGATTGATTTATTACAGTTTATGTAGATACAATAATTACATTTATAGTCGAAGTGACAGGCGTAGTAGCCATTATTGTAAACATCAATGGTAGGTTTAGTATGTTTTTCTGCAAAATTGTTCCTTCCATAATCAAGGAACGCGCTACTGGTTGAGTCTATGTTTGTGCTATTTTTCATCACTATTACCATATCTTCTTGTATCTCAGAAACTAACATACACACAATAACACCAACAAGTTCCACAATAACACCAACAAGTTCTTTATATACAAAATTAAAACTGTTCAAAAGCCATTTGTAATCTAATATACGATACTTTAACCAGCAAAATGCTGTGTATATATGGTGACTTATTCAGAATTTTTTTTAAATGGCTGTCGTGAGTGGCTCTGTTAGAAAAAAAAGTGTTTTTCCGCACTCCGTTTTTGTAGGCCGAGTTGGTCCGCTAGCGTGTTACAAGGGCGTGCTAAAGGTTAAATATACCTCTGAAATTCCAGTCTCAAGATTATGAAATAAGTCCACATTAACCTTACGCACGCTATGTCCGATCCCTTCTAATCAACTCGGCCTACAAAAACGGTGTACGGGAAATATTTTTTTTTTGAACTCCCGACATCCATTTTTTTACTGCTGAGTACGCCCTCCATATATACACGATATTTTGCCGGTTAAAGTATCGTATGTTCCATTACAAATGGCTTTTGAACAGTTTTAATTTTGTTTACGCCGTTTGGAGCAAGCCGACTTTTTGCAAAAGGGAAAGTAGGTTGTTGGGAAAGATCTTTATCGAGTAGATCTGTTTATTTTGTTTGTTTAAATGAAAGAACTACGTTTGAATTGGAAACTAACAGTTGTGTCGATATTGTAAACACAGTATTGATACGTTGTTGTGGTTTCCATGGTTTTCTATCGAAGCGACTAGGCCTAGTGATCGAGTCCAAATTTTTTCCGAGATTTTCAACTTCTACTTTTTGAATCTCAAAAACTAACAAACACTCAACAACAACAATAACACCAACATGTTCGTTATGCTATTGTGTGTCTGTCAACACGCCAGAAAATCATGTTTATTGACAAACAAACATAAAAATTTTCTAAGGCGACCAAAGCGAGAAATTAAGAAAATTAATTAGGTCAAATTTTTTCAAAAAACTGCTGGCGTGCTAAAGGTTTACATTCATGTGTGTAAAGAACAGACAAATCTTAATAAGGATACACTGTACATAAACTTACTTTTTGATGGGAACTGCTTCATTTTGAGCGGTCTCTTTCCAATACTGTTCTCAAATAGCTAAAAATAGAGAATTAAAAAAAGATAAGCCTCTGTGTGAGCTCAACCCCAAAATCAGTTGGAAATGAAAGGATTAAAGAAACATTTAACTGGCAGAACAATTATCACTGTTCACAACATAATTGTTTCTGTTGCTTCCATTTTAAGCCAACATGTACAATACTATAATACAAATTACATTTAAAAAGATCACCCCACAATAGCCAATCAAATAACATTGTATGTGTAAGACCTGACAATCTAACAGGGTTGGGGAACCTTTTCATGTTGGAATTTCACATTAAGTTAGCCTTAAAACTAATACGGTTGCATTTAAGAATCTTGCTTAAATATGTACCTTTTCTTAACAAAAAACAAACAAACCGGTGTCGCCAGTCAGTCTGGGAAAGTTAACATACATCTAGAGTTGCATTAGAACTGAATCATGAGCACAGCAAGTGCCAAAATAGCCCTTATGACTTAATTCATTCTAAAGGCAACATGTTTTTCCCTCCCTATTCTAACAATTCTTCTTCTTATGACTTAATTCATTCTAAAGCCAACATGTTTTCCCTCCCTATTCTAACAATTCTTCTTCTTCTTCTTATGACTTAATTCATTCTAAAGCCAACATGTTTTCCCTCCCTTTTCTAACAATTCTTATTCTTCTTCGTACGCAGTCAGACAGTAACCATTATTTTTTCGAAAAAAGCGGCAGTCATCCTGAGGCTGTCACCACTGCCATAGAGCTTGTCTTGCAGTTCCACTGGTGATGGCCATATCTGCTCTCTCTGATCCTCGTATGTCGGGCAGTTCTGCAGCAGATGTTCAGCGGTCATTTTACCAGTACCGCACGGGCATTCGTCAGTACCACCTATCTTCAATTTGTTGACCTATTCTAACAATTCAACCCTTAATTTAGCTGTTATCTTTAAAACTTGACTACTCACTTCAAAAACTTCTTCCTCAGTAATTCCAGGCGGAGCATTGAAAAAGTGTAGCACTTTGGAGGGGCTCTGAATGCGGTTTTTCTGAGCTGCCTCAGGGTTAGTGAAGCGGTTGTTACGATTGCCCATAAAATCCTTGTAGGATGATGTGCCATCTGGGAGCTCATGAGGGTTTGGAACTTCTTGCAGAAAAGCCTGCTTTGAAATGCTGGGAGGATGATGAATACAAGGCGTTAGAACATTCTCAAATATTCAAAAAAGCAAGTTATTTTCCATCTGCAATATAGCACACATTAAAAAGCAGTTTGCTAATCAAAGATGAAAATTTGGGAGCCTACTAACGGCTGTTATAATGATGGACCGATCGACAAGTAATCACATACCTCAGTTGTAGTTTGTTGCCAAAAAAAAATGCATTGTTGAGATTGGCAATGGCTCTTTCTACTGAAATTGGATCCCCAAGCTGAATCATGGCAGAACCCTCTTTGCTCTTCAGAAACTTGATCTGTAAAATATTGCAAAGCCTCCCATAACATCCAGGAATATGCTGCACACAATATTTCTACACTATAAAATTGCAGACAATTATATTTGACAAAATAACGTACAAATTATAAACCCTTTCCAGCCCTGGATAATTTTGCAGATGCGTCTTTCAGCGCCTTGGCGATGGCCCAGAAAAGGACACCTGTGCCTTTTGTCCTGACATCAAATTTCAGCATGGATTGTTTGGGACCAGGTCTGCCTTCCCTATTGTATCCCTAAACTCTTAGCCATGCTGTATGGCTGCAGTCTGTTTATAGAGCTGTGACTTGAAGGCAGAATAGAGCCTGGTTAAGTTATGGGTCAATGACCCTAATGCAAGCAGCCGGCTATGAGTGGCTGGCTGCTGTCAACTCATTCACTGCTGCATCTTCGGCCCTGCGTCTTTCAGCCCAAGGCAAGTGTCGCAACTCTGTAAGTCAAATAGTTTTATTCAAAATAACAGATTTAAAGAATCGAGCTAAACTACAATATAAACACATGAAAGTTTCAACGTTGATACTTCAAAACCTAAGAAATGATTATTAATTGATCAGACCAACGTGGATATTTAACAAACTCAATTCTGACTACTCAAACACAGAAAACAATGGAAGTGGTAATGAATTTTGCAGATAATGTTGAAATATATGCACACCTGACTGAGTTGAATGGAAAATACACCCATATCCTCCCCCCACCCATTAATGCCCTGTAACGCTATACACTTAATACATAATTTTGAATATGTATACATTTAATAAATGGTTTATTATGTGTCTTGCTATGTTTAGATCACAATTTCAGCTCAATTTGTTTAATACATAATACATTCTATTTTAAATAAAACTATTTTACATCGGATTGCAAAACTTGCCAAAGAACCACAAAACACAGTCCTGACTAATTTTTCTGATTTGTCTCCTTCCAATTGGACCAAATGCCACATGTCAAAATTGTTCAGTCTAATTAATTAATATTGAACAAACTGAGCTACAATTATGACCTACACAGCGTAATACATAATTATCTATGACATGAATTATTCATGTATTTTAAGCATGAAGCATTACATAGCAATGCGGAGGTGGAGATAAAAATCACACAAATTTGTTGTCCTTGCTTCGAGTGTCGCAGATATAGCCGTGAATTATTTTCTAAATACGCTAACTTTGAAACAGAACAACTTTCTGAAAAGTCTTTCCATCAGAAAAAAACCAGTCCAATATGTGAACCGTCAACATGTGTAGTGCCGCCAAAACCTGAAATTGAGCAAACTACTGATAAAACTTAGCATTTTATGGAAACTGTTAACAGTTAACAGGCAGAAATGTAATTTTGTCAGCAGTATCCTCCAATGAGAGCTCCAAAGGGTTCAAGGTCCTTTTGACATTACTAGATAAAGTATTAAAATGCTGTCTTACCCTGACAACATTCCCATACAGGCAGAAAAGGTTGAAGAGTTTTTCAGTGTTAATCTTGTCCATGTTCAGACCATATGCCATGCACACTGCTCCCTGAGAACCAGGCCCTCCTCCTCCCTCATATCCACCACGACCAAAACGATCAGGCTGTAGACAAAACAGAAATTTATGCTTTGTACTTCAAACAATAACCAACAATTAAAGTTTGAAATACTAAATACAACTAGATTGACAAATGAATTTTTGAAAAGCTAACCTAATCTTGCAAACTCTTGCATATGATGATGATCAAGTAGCAGAGTGGTAAATGTACCAGGATTAAGTGTTTCACATTGGCACACCAGTATAACCTGTCGTGATTGGGTACATAACTACAAATTAGGGATGTTTAAACATTTACATAGTTCTTAGTCAACCCGTACTTCTACACGGGCAGATGCCCCTGTGTAGGTACCAGCTCTGGTATGAGCTGGACGCAGCCAGGAGAAGGGTTTCCTGTTTAGCGGGCTTGTCTCGAGCAACTTAATACACCGCTGCGTTGGAACACGTGCGTACGGAGGGTGGTTAACCGATGTACGAGTCAATCTTAATAACCAAACACTAGAGCAAAGTAGACCGGCAGCCTATTAGGCACCACCTAACCATGGCCGGTGTTATGCCATGTCACAAAGTTGCCTCTTACGATGCTTTCTGTAAGATTGTGCTCATATTCTTGTCCTTGTCATACACAAAGACCCCGGCAGACCACTCTGGACATTTTCATAGAAACTAGCATAATTAACAATATGACTACCTTATGCGAGTAAACTTTTGTTTATAAAACATGGCAACACTTTGATTGATATTTATAAAAATATAGTACAATATATAAAGGGGTACTTACAACAGGTCCTTTGGGACCAAATCTATCACCAGGACCCCCGTATTGTCTGGGTCTTCCATATCCATCAAAGCCTTCCTCATAATAACCTGGCCCACCAAAATGTGGAGGTCCACTGGGAGGTGGACCACTGCTATTACCAAAACCACCTCCAGCAGGTCCATCTGATAAAGAAAAGACTTCATATAATAAATGCACACTATTTCAAAAATGTTTTCTCTGGCATTTAACCCTTTACAGCTTGTATCATGCAGCAAAGTCCCTCGAAAACCTAAAAATGGAAGCCAATCTTGACCAAAATGGACCTCTAAAACATGTTTGTTTTGTCATGTTGTCTGCCAAATTTCATAAGCAGCTCTGCGCGATGGCTGCGTCTGCGAAACCGCAATTGACATTTATCTGCACGATTCTTTCCCGGTAGATAGATTACAAATCATTTATTGCAACAAATGTTGGACTTCGAGACAGAAGAAATTATTTGATCAGTCCCATATCTGGATTACTCGATTCAGACTGAAACATATAATACAAAGGGTAGGTACAAAGGAATTATCGGAAATATTGACACAACATGACAAGTACGAAGAAAAGTATCAGTAATGTTTAGGCTATTACTATGTAGCTGTTAGTTTTTGTCAGCCGCTGCACCATGATATAAATTACGTCTGTCGCTTTATGCTGTCTCCCAATCTGCAACGGTTAACTGAATATGCACAGAATATATATCAAGATGACATGTAAAGGACATAAATATAATTTACAATTTGCATGTTAATAATAAAAGACAGATGAAAAATCAATGTTAAATATGAACTTAGTTACTGTTGCAGTTATTGAAATTTTATCTGTCTTAGATTATCACGGTGATTCATTTTAGAAATCACACAAAATCAAATATACCCAATTTTAGCGTAAGAAATAGAATTGAGAAAATTTATACTGTAGTATAACTTGAAAAATACCCGTTCAAAACAACAGCTCTACACTTTCAATTATATTTTGTAGAAAACTACATGCTCTGAGACTAGAGCTTCTAGGCAAATGACTAGCCATAGTATTATAGCAGCAAGAAAAATATTTGGGAAATCGGAATGCTTATAATTACCATACAGAATGTATACAAATACACAAAAATTCAACCAAATCTGGAACTAAAATGTTTGACAGATGTCGGAAGTTTATAATTTATAGTTTAACCCATTCAATCAGAGCCTGGCCGGCATAATGATTTTTCCCTTAGCTTTTCTTGCGAATAGATAAGTTAAATTTAGCCGCCACTTGACTACCGGCTCCTATGACAGTTTACAGATTGTTTCAATCAGGTGTGGTGTTCGAGCTGTGATTTTATAAGCTCAGGATTTAGAAGATGAAAGTAGCAACATTGGCCTCACTAGCGATGACGAATTACCAGTAGAAGACAGCGACAACGTAACCCACCCTAGAGGCAGGCCATATTGGTGATAGAAAATGGTAAACGCAACGGTGTAATATCATCATTGAAGGATTTAGTGAGGGAATAGGTCCTACAGATAACATAGATTTGAGGTGTATACTGGAAAGTCAGACAAGATGAAAGATGGTCTAGTTGCAATGAACCAAGGGAGAAATGCAATGCATTATGTCACTAGTTTGGCTGCGATATTTGCATCTTTCAGTCCGACAGTCTTCAGCAAGGATATATTCTCTATTTCAGTCAATTTGAAGATTATCCCATTATTGAGGGGAATGAAGTTAAGTTGTTACAACGGATTCTTCTAAGGTATATCTGTTTAGTTTATTTAGATATAATAAATGCATTTGTAATGGAAACTAACATATGCTGATCATGTTAAGAACAATATCACTGCTAGATAAGTGGCGCCCACAAAAATTATACCACCAACAACCTCTTTATTAATTTATGTTTCCGCACACAATCAAATCACTATAGACCTACAAATAAAAAGGTTACAGGCTCCAAAGTCAACAGCCATAGTAAAACGTGACGTGCTGAAAACGAATGCAGCAGATGAAATTTGCATCATTTTTTAATGGAGGGTGGCTACTGTTTAATGTCATTTAACATTTTGCACCAGGCCGTGCATAAATGCACTTGGCTGTGTTACCTGCCCACATGTCCTCCTCTGTCGCTCCATTACATTCCCCAAAGCAGAGTTCTTCATCAAAGAGGGAGGGATTCACATGTAATTCCCATAACCTCGCCTATTCTATTATCTACTGCCAGTGTGGTATGACATACATTGGGGAGAATAGTATGGAACTGCGCGAGCGTTTCCGACACCTCAATGATATCCGTAACTGCACGGGTTCTCCAATTGCCAACCACTTCAATGGTCCTGGGCCGGAGTAGGGCTAATATTAGTGTCACAGGCCTAGTTTTTTGCTTATTCGACGATCATCGATTCGCCCCTGAGAACAGACTTATCTCCAGCATGGGTTGCCTCGAACTACATGGCATTAATTTCTTCCATTCCCTCTTCTTAAAATCTCACACTGGTCCCCATCTATTTGCCATCCAGAACTGGAAATGGCTAAGTAAACTTTACCAAATGATTATCCATATATGCACATTTTTTAGTAGTTTAATAGTTGTAGGATGAATGATTTTAAAAAATCCACATACTGTAAGGTGCTGGATGTGTGCCAAACCTAGGCTCTTGCAAGAGAGGTTGTCCACGGCCACCTGGTTGTTCTTTGCCTGAAAAGCATTGCAGTTCTGAGTTGTTGCAATATATTTTATTTACAGAGGAAAAGACTACACAGGAAAATTTTTAATAAAAAATTTACTGCAGATCAGGTGGAAAAAAAAAGATGTGGAATAAGAAGATATGTGCTGTGGATTTGTTTCCTATACGTTTACAAAATAAAATAAACAGTGGGTCATATGTGCGATGCTATTTCTCTAAAGTGTTTAACCAATGTAACAGTTATAGGTGAGAGAGAGAGAGAGAGAGAGAGAGAGAGAGAGAGAGAGAGAGAGAGAGAGAGAGAGAGAGAGAGAGAGAAAGAGGTTTTGTTTGAAAGAAGAGAAACCATAAGTTTGAAGTGTGAATTCAAAAATAAGCAATAACATATAATAATTAATGATATCATATCTTATAATTGCCTTTAATTATTGTAATGTAGTGATTACTTAGCAGTAAGCATGTGATGATAAAGTACTATGGCAAAAAAAAGATTTCAATATCTAGAAGTGAAAATGTTACTACAAGTCACAATATTTAATTCATGAAACTTTACAATTCATTATTGTAAAACATACAGATAGGTAAAGAATGACATGTAAACACAATCTCATTTCATTGGTTCTCTTAACGTTACCCAGCAACCCCTTCAAATGATAACAAGGCCGAGCAGTGACGCTGTTGAGCCCAGAAATGGAACAACACCATTCTGCTGACACACCCTGACTTGCTCTGTGAGACAGGAACAAAATATATGTCAACGAGTAAGTCTTGTGGAGTGAATAGTAGTTTGATAAGAGTTGAAGCGCTTTTGGTCGATGGTGTCCAGGTAATGTTCAGTTTGGATTTCTGGACTGTTGTATGCAGTGCTGGTGTGGGCTGAGTTTCTATCAGGAGGCAGATGAAAGACATTGTGTCCTCAGTGTCAAAAGTTCGTTGATTGTCAGCAGGTTAGACCAGAGGGTATGTATAATCTTCAGTGGCTTTTGTTTTCTGTTCTTGTAACATGTATAGCACATGTCGATAGTGTGAAACTTGTAAGCTATTATGGTTTGTGGTCTGACTTTCACAGGGTCTTGTGTCCCAGATTAACAAAAGAGGGAATGATTGCATCAGGTATACATATTGTGATTGGAAAGGAATTGCTTTTACAAATGTGATCCAGTTTAACTTGAAGCAATATGAGTTTGGTGTACTGCAGATTACACTGCTTGCTGAAGGTTTGCAATGTCATTGTAATGTTTAGGGCCACAGAATGTACAATGTCAGGCATGTCCAAGTGTAGTTATGTTACATACTGGACGGGTGTTATATTCCTCTGGACTTTTGCGATGAAATAGTTTAATGTCTTCATGTTCGTTTTAGATGTTGCATTGGCCATGTTGAGTTCTTAAGACAGTGTAGTCTTGCTTCTCGTGTATGCACATCTGCATGGAACGGCATGTTTGTTGCAGGATATGATGTTTCCTTGAATTTCATGTTGGTGCAAGGGTGCAAGTTGATTTGACATGGTGTAGATGTCCTGTTGTTAATGGAGAAAGAAAGTGCGTAATAAAGAAAGTTGTGAAAATTTAGCTTAGCAACTGATGTTTTAAGTCAATGACTGGTGCATACCTCCCAATGCAGGGTTTGTGTAGTCCCAGCTATCAGGGTCGTTACGGATGACATTTAAGCGTGTGGGCTGAAAAGTAAAAGTGCAAAAATATGAACATCTTGAATACATTCATATGCAAGCAAAAAGCCATAAAAGATTAAATGTAAAAAGCAGCATTCAACCACTAGAAATGGCAAGATTAGATCTATTCATAAATTGTTAGCCCATGCTAAAAACTATAAATCTATATGAATCAGAACGTGAAATATCAGACCAAAATGTGCAGTAGCCACTGCTATCCCCTGTATTGTGTGATGTTGCATAGCAACATAGCTTCATTTCTTAAAAAAACTATCATGTAAGGATTTACACACACGCAGAGCTTTCATTTAATGATGAGTTATCGGACAATCCTGCAATATTTACAACTTCTAATTTTGTATGTTCCTGCTGTATAGGTAATTGAATTTGGACTTCAAAATTCAATATCGTAACCTTTTACATGCCAATTTGATTGTAATCAACAGTGCAGTGCGTAAAGCGGTTGCCATTTGTAGTTATAGAAACCGTCTTAACACATGTAATGTGTGTTATTTAGCAACATGTTTAATTTATTGGAATAACTTTTAATACAATCCCATTTGACGGGAAGGATTAGGAAAAACAATTTGTTCAATAATAATGAATTTTATTTTGAATAAAACTTCGACACGGAATTCCGCCTGGACCGAAAAGAAACAAATCCGCAAAATTAGCATTGGAAGGGTTAATATTCATTAATTATATTTCCATGAAGAAAAAAAAAATATACACAAATGTTTCTCTTATTACCCTTTTCTAGCTTGCATGCGCTGAAAACTTTGAAATATGGCACTAGCTACTACCAAAACCGACTACTATTTATGTGTGGTTAAGTTTTTGTTGCTTATTGATTTAGTTAGCTCTACATGATCGAGTCCGTGCATGTGCACAATTGACGTTTAACTAAAACGTAGATCAATAGACATTTGTGATAATTCTGTTTGAAAGTAAAATCATTTATCGGAAGAAAAGTTGGACTTCATTGTTTGATCAGTCCAATGTACTCTTAGATATTAAATACATCCTCGATTCAGACTCACTGGAGACATAGAATAAGAAAGGAATTGACATGTACATATAGGAGAATTTGTTGATTCGAGAGTTGGTGAGAATGAGAACGAATCAGACGATGAGGAATAAGTTAAGGATTTAGAAGTTGAAAGTAGCGATATTGGCCTCACTAGTGATGAATTATCAGTAGAAGATGGTGACAACATAACCCACCCCACAGCCAGGCCATAGTGGTAATAGAGAATGGTCAAAGCAACTGAGTAATAATATTATTGAAGGATTTAGTGAAGGAACAAGTCCTGCAGATGACTAGATTCATATCAAGATAACTCTGCTTTTGATTACCTTTCACTATTTCTACCTGGGCAGAGCAGACCAAGGCATGTGCCTGCATAACATTTTAGAAAAACCAGAACCTTCGTTGAAACCTGTTTCTCCTGATAACATAAAGGGCTTTCTGTATGTTTATTTGTTTGGGGTTCATCAGTTACACTCATACAGAATGTTTTGGTCTACTGATGATTGTTGAAAGTGCCATGCCTGCAGTGTCAAGGGTAATTTCAAGAAATGGGTTTGAAAGTATCAGCAAATATTTGAAACCTCAATAATAATTCCAAATTCATTCCACGAGGACAAGATGCAAGATGCAGTTTTTAAGATTAGACTTCTATTTGATCTTTATCTAGCTAAGTACAGAGAACTTATGAGGTCTGAATAGGATATAAGTATTGAAGAAATGGTTGAACTTACAGGAAAACTTTTGGTTCAAGCAATAGATCTATTTAAAAACAAACCTGTCCTTGAATTAAAATTTGGTGTGCTGCAGATCCTCATACTAGATACCCCTATAATTTTGAAGTTTATACTAGAAAGTTAAACAAGAAGATGGACTAGTTGCAATATAGCAAGGGAGATTATTGCTTTGCACTTGGACATTTATCAGCAGCAAAATTGACAAGACTGAAAATGGTATTCTCTATACGACACATTTTTCTCTCTCCTATACTTGTTAGTTTTTCACATCCAACGTACATGACACTCACAAAAACAAAAAAAATACGAACAGATCAGTACCTCTTCCATTTATCTGCAAACTGGAATTTGAATCACTCAAATAAATTTAAAATCGTATTTTTAAAATTCATTTTATTGCACAAACAACGCGGCCCTTGGGAATTCAGTTTTTCTGATCAGCTGGGAATGAATGGGTCAATTGGTGTGTCTAGGCACTAAAAATTAACAACCGTGTCAGTGCATGACAAGCTGAAAAATTATGCTGGATACCGAAAATAGAAGTAATTTTGTAAAAGGGGAATTAGAAGGTTAATGTGTGTCTAATTTATGAATAATTGAAAGATGTAAAACACTCAGAAAACCAAACTAAGTGCCCAAAATGTCAAATGCTAATTATAAATTCATGTAAAAGCCAAATTGCAAATACAAAGCAGATCAAAGGGCAGTATAATTCTTCTGTGAACGTTGCTCATTTAGAATGGGACTTGGGATTCCCCAATAAAATCCGCTACATGTGCTGCTGTTGCCCTGTCTGAATGGCCACAGTAACACAATTTGAATTTGGTGTACAAGTGATGTCTATTCTGCTGTGGCCAGTTCTGAAGTATAAGTTGCTCTTTTCTAGACAGTTGCAGTATCCGCCTATGTAGTGTTCTTCCCGCTACTTTACATTGTGTTGCCTTTTTATTTAGGCTTGTGCTGCTTTGTTTTATACTGCCTCTTTGGCCAGACTGTTAGTCTTCTCATTTCCCTTGATGTTACCAGTGCAGTGGTATCCACTGAATCACTTTTTTTTTAAAAACTCTGACACATTTTTGCCAAAGCTGCCCTCAATTCATTCAGTGTTCTTGTGGGACTAGAGTGCCATTACAATTTTCCCATGCATACGGTTTTCGTCTTTTTTAAAATGGTATAAAATTAAAGTGCTGAGAAATGACTTTTATAAACTGTCTACAAAGCTTAGTAATGAATCAGATATTCCTATAAACATATTACATACGCACACTATCAGGAAAGATGGGGAGAGATATGCACATATGTAAACACAGCTCCAGTTGATTAGAATTGTCTGATTTTTTTAAGGTTTGCAGCCAGTTTATGAAAGTTCACGCAAGCAGACAGCCAGGCAGTCTCAAGAAGAATGAACCAGTGGAGTAAGGAACTAAGATTAAATTATACCTGGAGAGGCAGAAACAGCAGCCTAGTAGTGTATGTTGGTAGAGATGTTGCCAATGGTCTATGCACCAAGAGAAACAATGGTCTTTGATTGAGGCTGGTGAGGGCTACCACAAGAGTGAACCAGGTGACATTTCTTTAATCACTCAACTAAATTAAACTACAAGTGGCCATTTGGTCTCACCTTGGCATATAACATAATGATATTAACATTTGGTCTCACCTTGGCATACTCAATCTTTAGAGTGCAGCATCCAGAATAGATGTCTGCTCCATTTAATGACTGCTTTGCACGCTTGGCCGATTCCACATTGTCAAATCTATGTTCAGTTCAGGAAACTTTTTTAGTTCCACTGCATACATTAAAAATTACTGCATACACACAAGCCATGCAGTCTATACATAATGGCTCTCTATGGTAAGTCAGTTGCAACTAATATTGAACTGATACTTAAAAGCTCCCCCAAGAAACTATCAAACTAAGTAAGCTTTGCCCACATCCCGACACAATATTACTTTTTTTTTCAGTAAAAGGATACTCGACCATAGCTTGGATTCCATTCTTCTTGAAAATTACAATTCTTTGTACTTGACCATATGGACTGGTTATTGTGTGCATCACATCCTGCAAAATACAATATCAAAGACTACTTAAAAATGTTAAAGGATAGTTATCCTTTACCACTCTACATACAAAATTAACACAATTTCCCTTGCATCTCTATAATTTTTTGGACGTCATGTTGTTTTTAACCTTAGGCACGCTACATAATTTATGAAAAAAATTTGACCTAATTAATTTTCTTAATTAGTCGCTGTGGTAGTCGTCTTTCAAAATTTGTAACTTTTATGTTTGTTTGTCAATAAATATGATTTTCTGGCGTGTAGATACACAATAGCATAACGAACATGTGGGTGTTATTGTTTTTGTTGTATGTTTGTTAGTTTTTGAGATTTAAAAAGATGAAGTTGAAAATTTATGAAAATCTCAGGAAAAATTTGGACTCGACCACTAGGCCTAGTCGCTTCGATAGAAAACCATGGAAACCACAACAACGTATCGATACTGTGTTTACAATATCGCCACAACTGTTAGTTTCAATTCAAACGTAGTTCTTTCATTTAAACAAACAAAATAAACAGATCTACGCGATAAAAATCTTTCTCAACAACCTACTTCCCCTTTCGCAAAAAGTCGGCTTGCTCCAAACGGCGTATACAAAATTAAAACTGTTCAAAAGCCATTTGTAATCGCACATACGATACTTTAACCGGCAAAATATCGTGTATATATGGAGGACGTACTCAGCAGTAAAAAATGGCTGTCAGGAGTGACTCCGTTCAAAAAAAAACCGCACACCGTTTTTGCAGGCCGAGCTGGTTAGAAGGGATCGGACAGTGGAGTGCTAAAGGTTAAACCACGGTAATTAGAAGATCAATCGTTTGAAATCCATTTGTAATTTAAGTTTAATTAGAGCCGCAGCTCGCTATGTAGTGGCAACGTTAAGTCGGCCAGACTTATCGTGTGCGTAGTAAAGGTTAAGTGATATATCCATAGATTGGTCATGCCTACCTTCCATTATTAACTAGAAAAACAGTAAATTTCACACAACACTTCAACGTTGTTGGATTTTGTCTTATGGAAAACAGATCTAACAATAAGAAATAAAGGGAAATCATACTAGTCTATTTTTGGCAATGTTAAAATACGAATATCTGAACAGAAACAAAATAAATACATTTTTTATTCATTGACTATGTGATCATTTCTCAAGTGGAATCCAGCAACAACAAAAAATCCCATCATCTCTGCAGAGTTAAAGAGTAATAAACATATTCGCAAGCCACTAACATACAAACTTACCACTGTGATGGGATATTGAGGGTTCAAGACTGTGAAAAGCAGAATATGGTTGGGAGGTCTGGCATCTTCTCCTTCACTGAATTGAACAATGGTAATTAGAATGTGTTTCAGTTGAAATATATATAAATTTTTTTTTAAATTCATGTACAAAAAAATAACTGCATCTCCAGTTGTATTTATTTACAGCAATGCTATTCTAACCTCATTAGAATGCAGCCTTATCAAAACTGACTGGAAATGAGTTATCAATTACCTTGCCATGTGTTTTAAGGTCAAAATAGTATGTTTTTTAATGGTGCAATTTGCATTAAAACAAATTTGCACAATAAATGTCAAATATAAATAAACATAATTTCTCTCAGTTCATCTTCTAAATTATATTATCATTAAATATTATTAATTATAAAATTAATTTTATCTCACCCTGGTCTCTGAATTTTCTGGCTGAGAGAGAAATTGAAAAATGCTGGCTGCCCCGCACAGTAAATTGAGTTTCCCTGCTGAGTGGCGAAGTAAAAAAGAAACGACGCATATTAGAATACTGAGTATGAATATAACAAGTATCAACAAATATGAGATGGTGAATTAGTATCATGTATTATCCACCCATGGCACATATTGGATGACTTGGTCAGCATCACGCCTGCCGTCTTTACTTCCCAGATTTTTATAGTAAATATATACATACACAAATAAACTTGTTTTGCTCTAGCATCTATTCTATGCAAAAGTGAAATGTTTATAACGATCTCCCTTACCTGACAATACTCAACACAGTTCTTTGCTCCGGTTATGTCCTAGTAGGAATACAAAATAAATATTGAACCGTTACAAGTCAGTGTTTAAAAAAATTGTATCCTATTAATCAGAAAACGTGGCTGCTCAGATACATGCTCAGCAGCTGTAAACCAGTAATATAATCCTAAATACTGCTTCTACTTTTACAACAGCCACATTAAAAACAAGACAATTTGTTGTAACGTTTTGTAAATAATGCAATGCAGGCTTGCCACACATTTCTTCACCATGCAGTTGTAAATATGCATTATTGATTGCCTGGAATGGCCCTTTATACTGCTCAGACTTTATTATATATATATATATATATTTTACATATTATCTCCAGTCACGCACACGAACCAGTGTCCGCTTCACACAATTTATCTAGCATCTATCTTTAACGAATACTATGAATATGGAAAAGTCAAATATCCAATTTTTATTTTGGTACTATACTGTTTTAGTGTCACTTTTGTAAGCTTTCTAATAATGGAAGGTGTTATGTTTTTTATCAGATCAAATATTTATATAAACCTGTCAAAAGCGGCACAGAGTCCCAATAATCCCATCATGATATAAGCAGAATACATTTGAAAGTAATTTTTCTGCATCCGGCGTATACCCATTATAAATGTTGCATGCCTCCTGTTTTTGTGTACACATTGCAATACTTTTAATTAAAAACATTTCGATCTATTAATGTGCAACCAAATGGTACTCAGATATTTAAAACTCAAATATTTGAATAAACAATGAATGCTTGACTATTAAGGCAAATGAACAATTAGAACATACCTCAAACTCAATTAGAGCCTGTCTCTTTCGTGGCATCATCATTACATCTCTGAAGATCAAAAATGAGTAAAATTTGCAAATGGCAATGTTCTTTATTAGATGCACTAATTATATAATATTTTTATATGAGAAAAGAAAGTTTAACATTTAAACCAAAGTTTACCTGAATTTAATGTGAAAATAATAGCTAGCACTTTCCCTAATTTGTATCTTACAATCAAAGACATGGGAAGCAACCATCTTTTTATAGATGAACTTCAGGAAAAAAATATTGACCTTTCCCAGACACACAGATTATTTTCCAAGTCACAAGAAAATGCCAGCTTTACTTCTAATGATGTAAAAAGACGCGATAAAACTTCTGGAGCATTGTTATGTATTTGAATCTAAAAATAGACATTTGTAACGCGGTTAATTTAAACTTGAAACATTGCTGATTTTTTTTGAAAGAAAATTTTGATATTTATTCTCTTTTTCACTTTGACTAGAAGATTATCCCATTATTGAGGGTGATGAAGTTAAGTTGCTACAAAAGATTTTTCTGTGGTAAATCTGTTTAATGTGTTTATTTAGAAGATATATTTGAAAGGTAAACAGATACGATGATCTTGTAAGAAACAATATCAGTGTTCTGTGACAATTATTAAATTCCAAAGGTCAAGATTCCCCCTGAAATTGTTCCCCGTCATATTATTGTATCTCAGAAACTACAACAAAAACAATAACAACCAAATCAAGATGGCTTGCAAAATCAACAACCTAGAAACACGTGATCCGCTGAAAAATAATTCAGTGGTTTGTATTGTGTGGTAAAGGTTAATATGGTTTCATTGTCAGAATCCACTTTCATCTGAATCAGCAATATTTCCATGTCATTTACTGGAATTATCTTTAATTATGAAACCACCTCTCTTCCCCTGAAGCAAAGAATCCATCATTTGGAAGGTCACACTTGCAAAAATTCATTGTCTTTAAATTCACAGAAAATTAAATACTCCATTTGAATCAAGCACCCTTTAGAAAAATGTATCATCACGTGTTTCGGATGCCCCATCAAAGTAACAACGGTCGACAGTAGTGTTTGGAATCCTGTCTGCTCAGGATCAGACATAAATTGCTACATGCGTCTCCTAGTCATAATGGTTGCAAGTGTACATCAGTTTTTAAAACCATTAATAAAAAATGAGCCTACCTGACAGCTCCAAAATGCTGCACCGCTTCCACCAGGTCTCCCTCAATTGCATGTTCTGACAAACCTCTCACATGAACACATGGTGAAGGAGGTGGTTTGAAACGATCCTCTGTATCCTGACAAATAAAGGAAACTACATCAATGCTTTCAAATTAACATTGAAACATGCATACTATACAATTAGCTAGCTTACATTAGCAATACAAATAACGTGGGAAATAAAAGTCCAGTCTGCATAATGAAGAACCAACTGCCTGGGGCTAGTTTCCATATTTGAAAGACCCTTTAACTTTCTACTGCCAACTTGTGCATTAAAAATCAGGATGGCAGACTTCTCTATTCATATTCACTCTTTTTATATAAATTAGACAGTTATACATTTATGTGCATGTGTAAAGGTATATAAAATTCATTGGTTTCAAATATGTAGAATGAACAAATATTTGCTGCTACAGCAAGCGCAGGAAGCAAAGAGCCAAGTATCCAGACTACCATAATGACAATGTTTGCTGGGATAATAGACATTTTATAGGTGACCAATGACTAGACTGAGACCAGATTAAGAGGGATACAGTGGATCAAAGTCTGCCCATTTTCCTAAAAAAAACCTGTAACTGCAGGGTGGAAAAAGAGCTATGTACTATGTGTATGTATGTATATATGCATGTATGCTGGAAGTCCGGTCATATGGTGGAACAAGATGTTAAAAGGTTGGCACACATTAGGGAAAACAGATGATAGCATTACCGTTTCTTCTGGAATCCTGGAGGCAATAGAAGTAGATGCAGGCCTACGCAATCACAAAGAACAGGGCTTGATGCAAATATCAAGTAGATAGAGAAGATGTAGACTGATCCGACACATATGGCCAAGGACAATAACACTTAGTGAGTATTTGTTGAAGACCTATGTTCCACAATGTGCGATTAAGTTTTTGATTGATGATGTATAATTAGGTAGACTACAACTTTATGATGATTCATTTTATAATTTTTCACATTAACGACTGCACTAACACATTGCAGCAATTCAAACTAATGGCATACCATCCCGAGACATCTTGTGTAATGAAGGATTAGGTGAATTTACAAATTTTTTTTAAAGGAGGTGATGCAGACAATTTTTAGTGAATAGCACACCTACCACCTACACAGGAGGCTGAATTGTAGTGTAGTGAATGGTTTGTCTTAAAGTCATGTTAGTACTGGAAAATGCCATAGGACATACAGCCAACCAGCAAGAAATCCACAATGATCATTTGGAAGTTGAAGTGTATTTATATTACAACCTAACTTCACTTCTGCAAACCAACAGACAGTGTGTAATTTTGACTTTTACAGCACAAATCAAAAAGATCTGCACAAATAGATTTGTATGGAAATTATGACAAAGCAGAAATAAAATTGATTTTGTACGACTTGTTCCAGCCGCAAGTTGGCATTGATGTTTACTTCAAAAACATATGGTTGACAAATCAGGGGATTTTGTAGTCTGGAGTCAATTAGGACATTGAAAACAAAATATATTGAGAGTGCTATTACCAAAATTAGTAGTTAATTTGATGAGCTCTGTAATAAAGATTCTGATTGGGAACATTAGTTTACATTAACATGCCAATGAAATTATAAGAGGTGGCAACAGTGATGAGGCTCTAGTATAACATCTTGGAAGGAAGTAAGAAAAATACACTTGACACTTTTACTTTAAGAATGACAAAAAAAAGAAATTGATAACAGGATTCTCCCATTATGCCAGTCATATTAAATATATTTGAAGGTGTACATTTCTGAAGCAAATGCATCCGCAGGACCAAAGGTGTTCCGGTTTTATGTACAATTATAAATAAAACGTATTTAGATCTAAATGTTATAGTTATAGGATTTTGGGGCGTTTTGCAAGAGAATAGGAGAATATCTTGATGAATAAAATGTACAATGTGAATGAGCTAAGAGATCTGATAAAGAAGACGGGATGAGCTTAAAAAATGTGGAGTTCTTGAAGTGTGCATGTTGCAGCTTGTGTACATTTTGAGCACCAACTGAAAAAGGTTAAAATTGTACTTTTACCAAGTTTTATAATAAATCGATTTTCATTTCAAATCTTTTTTCGTGACCTTTAGGTCGTGAATTTCTCAGCTTCGCCCCCATTCGTTTGTGCTTGTGTAGACGATATAGACCATATTTATATGAGAGGACCAACATTATCCTGTGTCACGAGACTGGTTGGCTTGTGACATATATAGCATGACTGGCAATGGCAAACATGGTCTGCTACTTAATTTTCCTCTGTTCTAGACTTTTTATATATATATTTAACTTATAAGCAAGTAACGGCTATTGTTGCTTAGACTACATACTGAGCACCGGCCAATGGAGACAAACCTCAACACACTAAGTTATTTTTAAAGTTCTCTTCATTCTACACAGCATGATGAATGAGGAGGTATTCAGTAAAGACCCAGACGGACTGTCAATGCTCTTTTCTCCATCTGCTTTGCTGTGTGTTGAGTGTGAGCCCTTGCCATGACAATTTTCATCTGCAGACGTTTGGGTTATAGAAATTGCTACTCTCCTGCGTGAAAATTCACGATTTATTATGTGGGTGTTCGTAATTTTATGACCCATCAGGTAACAGTAATAGAAATAAAGAATTCAAATTTCTGCGTGGACTTTCTTTGCACTAACTTTTAACCCAACTGCCACGTTTGCTTTCTAGTATCTGTGGTGCAGCATTACTCGGGTCAGGTTCTCTGGTGTGGGCGACTTCAGGTGAATATCAATAGATCTATATCATGTAGATCTACTTGATGTACAACCTTAAGTGAGAGACTCAAGAGAGCATTTTTCCGGTAATTGAAACCTTATCTTTACCATTTAGTTTTCAAAAGACTAAGTTGTTAGTGACAAATGGGTTCGTATAAATTTTGGGGGCGATTAGGTCATCATTAGACCTATATTACCCCTTCGACTGTGTAGTTGTAATCTATACATAATTGGCAGCCATATTCTAATTTCTTAAAAAGTTTTAAAATGCGCTGCTTTGTGCATATGAAATTGTCAGTCACACAGAATAAAGTTGTATTACACTCTACAACGCGGCTAGTAGTGTCATGGCGGCGGCGGGTAAAGCCGGCCATCTTTGGCTGTAGATATTGGAAGCACAGTCAAAAGTGGGTGCATTTGCAAATAAAATACAAAATATCATAACTAATTAAATAAGTATGAAAAATCGGATGCACGCGATTCTGTAAACAAGTTCATGTAATATATATCACAGTAGCTGCAACATTTGCAATATTTTAAAGCCTGGTCAATAGAAACTAAACTACCATGAAAGCACACAAAGAGGTATTCCGCTGTTTTTAAGTCGATGACCTACTTACATTGCGTTAGAAGCGTGGCATTTACCGTTAGAGCTGACATCTATATTCCACATGCTACATTCTACAGATTGTCTTTTACTTTTTTCTAAAACAAAGTAGCATTCGTATATAACATTTTAAATAATTACTAATCTTACCCTTGTTCCATCGTCAGTGCGCTGTCTCTTGTTAGAATGTTCGTAGTTATTCGCCATTTTGATTTACACAACCGACAGAACGTGGAAGAAGGAGACCAGATCTTATCGCATTGACATTTTCAAATTGTATTTACAAAAACCACGTAACATTTGTACGCAAGAACATATTATCAAAATTGCTTTTCCTTCTTGCCCATAAATAATATTTCAATTTTAGAAAACAAGTTTACTATTTTATTCAATTCTTCAATTATTCAATTCTTTTTATTAGTTGCTGTAAAATTATCAACAAAATAAACTTAAGTCTATCTGGCAACTTTGAAATAAGTCACGTGATTTCCAGCATGCCTTTGTGCAGCTCATTTAAGGAGCACCCTTGGGTTATTTGAATACTGACACTAAAGTCCTTTCCAAAATTCATGCTCATTCTCTCCATCAATTTTCTCGAAAACGAGTTAATATTTAACATTCGATTTTTTTGCAAACAGTCTCAAATTGTCCATGACTGTACGCTTTTATTTTCGATTAATCTAAAGGATTAATTGTATTGGGATCAATAGTATGTTTGAGAACTAGAGAGGAGGCGTCATCTAGTAAAACTAAAGGAGTTAGACACGAATGTATGCTTTCCCCTTGCATGTTTAATCGTATACACAGATCAGATTTCAAAGACATAAATGACATGCGTGGATTGAATATAGGAGGACGAAGTATCAATAATATAAGATATGCTGATGATACAATGTTAATAGCAGAGGATCCAGTACATCTGCAGAATAAATTGATAAGATAACCAGCAAAAGTCAGCACTATGGGTTGCAAATTAACATAAAATAGACTAACGTTATGGTGATCACCAAAAAGAAATAAAGTTCAAAAGCTTTCTTCCACATAAATGTATAAATTTTGGAACAAGTGTCAAGCTATGTATACATTGACCAACTCCAAACGGCTGATAGCAAATGCGAAAGGGAGATAATTAAAAGAATTCCAATGGCCGAGAATACATTTAACAGCATCAGAGAAACACTTCTGTCAACGGAGATATCTCAGATCTTAAAAATGAGTCATAAAATGCTATATGCAATCAGTTTTATTGTATGGAGTAGAAACAAAGAAAAGGGAGAAGCACATTGAGACCTTTGCAATGTGAGTATTGAGAAGACTTGCTAAAATTGCTTTGAGAGACATGAAACCTAATAGTAAGGTTCTGGAACAACTCCAGGTGGAACAGGTGCCTCCGAAGAAAATAAAAAGCAGGAAAAAACATATTTTGGTCATGTCAAGCGCCATGACAGTCTGCTAACGGTTATTTTGGAGGGCAGAACAAAGGACAATAAAGTCAAAGGGCTACAGATGGACAGACAACACCAAGATGTGGTCGGGACACAGTTTGCCCGCGTGTACCAGCCTGGCGCGAGACAGTTAAGATCCATTACCGTCGACCTGAGTTGCAGAGACGGCCCTTGATGTTAATGATGAATCCAAAGGAAATGTGGTTTCAGCACAGGGCCGTATTTGTTACATAGTATTGACAGTTGTCAAAGTAACAGTTTACCCAGGGGTAAGCTTGTTTGCATAAAACTACATGTAAAGTGAAAATGGACGAATCACAAGACAGCAAAAGAATCTTATATTGATATTTGAGCTCTAAATCAACCGGATCTGAGGCAAAATTATGTTGCTGCTACACAAAATAAATAGGAATGCATAATGACAGAACGAATACAACATTTCAACAATGAGAATCCAGAAAAGAAATTAAACACAAAATGGTATTGTTTAAAATCCGGTATCCAAAAAGCGAACGGAAGTTTGTCAGTAAAAGAGTTCAAGTTTGTATGACAAAAGACATGCTACTTAAAATGGTGGAAAGAAAGAAGGGCAATGATACCACAAGTATTAATTAATAAAGACATGTGTATATTGTGTAGATAAATAGTGGATGGAGGAAAAATGCAAAGTAATAAAGGATGTAGTGAACAGACACAGAAGTAAGGTTCTGCATGAGGAAATTAGGTCATGCCAAATCTGAAAACTCGTGCAAAAGGAGGAGGTGGTGTTCAGAATACAGATGTGGAGATTAAATTTGATTAGGAGGATATGTCAAGGATATGGTCAGAGTATGTCAGGAATTTCTTCCATGATATCAGAGTAGCCATGCCACAGGCATGGAACAACGAAGGGCCTGAAATCCTTAAATTAGAGTAGCCATGCCACAGGCATGGAACAACGAAGGGCCTGAAATCCTTAAATTAGAGTAGCCATGCCACAGGCACGGAACAACGAAGGGCCTTAAGTTAGAGTAGACATGCCACAGACATGGAAGAACGAAGAGCCTGAAATCCTTAAATTAGATGTGGGAATAGCAATGATATCGACGAAACAGGAGAAAGCTGCCGGCACAGATAATATTAAAACAGAAATATTAAACACATTAGAGGCCTTAGGAGTGGATATACTTACCCATCTGTGCAACGAGATCTTCGGTACAGGATACATATGACAAAACTTGAAGACGTGCATCTTGATCCCATTACCTTGCACGGACTTTCGAACAATCAGTCTTATCAGTTATTTGATAAAATTACTCTTCAAGATCATACAGGAAGATTCACAAATCAAATCAGCATTGGTATGACGTACGAAGAGTCAAAACGGCTTATCAAAGCCAGATACATGACCAAATGGGAAACCGAACATACTGGTTACACCAAAAACGATGCCTATTACCAGCTGAACAGAAGAGAGCAGGTCGTTGTCTTCAGACTTCGCACTGGCCACAATAGACTGAGGTACCACCTATTCAACAAATTGAAGATAGGTGGTACCGACGAATGCCCGTGCGGTACCGGTAAAATGACCGCTGAACATCTGCTGCAGAACTGCCCGACATACGAGGATCAGAGAGTGCAGATGTGGCCATCACCAGTGGAACTGCAAGACAAGCTCTATGGCAGTGGCGACAGCCTCAGGATGACCGCCGCTTTTTTTCGAAAAAATAATGGTTACTGTCTGACTGCGTAAGAAGAAGAAGAAGAAGAAGAAATCAGTATTGAAGATAGAATTGAGTATTGAAGATAGAATTGAGTATTGAAGATATAATTGAGTATTGAAGATAGAATTGAGTATTGAAGATAGAATTGAGTATTGAAGATTGAAATGAGTATTGAAGATAGAATTGAGTATTGAAGATAGAATTGAGTATTGAAGATAGAATTGAGTATTGAAGATAGAATTGAATATTGAAGATAGAATTGAGTATTGATGAAGGTGTTGAACAGTTTGGCTTTAGGCAGAACATTGGAACTAGGGGAGCAATACTTTGTTTTCAGATGCTGACAGAAAAGTTAATAAAAGAGTGTTTTATAGACTATAGTAAAGCATGAACACTTAATTGAGTACCTACAAGAAATTAATCTGGACGGTAAAGACATTAGTCTGTATATATAATCGCCTGTACTTGGAGCAGGTGATAACAGTAAGATCCGGCAAGAACTGCTGTCGTATATTGATATCCAAAGAGTCGTGAGAGATGGATGTGTGTTGTCAACTTGTCTCTTTAACTTTTATACAGATACAATCCTCACACCGATTGAAGGAGTGCCTGGACTAAATATCAGTAGAAGAATAATCAACAATCTGAGATATGCTGATGACACTGCATTGCTGGAAAGTGAGAAAGAGTTGCAAGAACTTGTGGAGATAGTAAACACCAGAAGTATTGAATACGGTTTAGACATTAACATTAATCAAAATAAAAGTTATGTTATTTACCAAAGCAAATGTGCAAAACTAATATCCTAGTGAACGGAATAATACTACTAAAACAGTTATACGGCTACCTGAATCTGGGACAGATAATTACAAGTGATGGTAGATGTGAGAGGGGAGTAAAGAAGAGAATAGAAATTGGCCAAAAAGTGACGAGGAATTTTTGGCATCAAGGCAAATATATATATATATATATATATATATTCAACATTATTATATGGTGCAGAAACATGGGCTATGAACAAATTGGAAAACAAAATAGAGGCCTTCGAAGTGTGGTTATATTGAAAAATGTGTCGCATTTCGTGGAAATATAAACAAACAAATAGGGATGTGCTGATTAGAGTAGACATGGGTAGAGAACTTTTGACTGACATTAAATTAGGCAACTCAAATATTTTGGTAATATAAAATATAGAATACTTTATTGAAAACAATACTGGAGGAGAATGCACAAGAGGCGGGCAGTGACATAAGCGGCAGAGCAACATCAAAATATGGACTAATATCAGTCTGGTAAAGTGATGGACTAATTTCAGTGTGGTAGAGTGTACCTTCAAGACAAGAGACAGAGGATCTTAGAGGTCCATTGCAGTCAACCTTTGTTATGGAGACAGCACTTGATATGAATTGACTCATACATTATATTTGACTGTACTACACAACATAATTGAGTCGATGTGTTTCACGGGCGAATCCTTACCACATATGTAAGAGCGCTAACTCTTTTGTGAGACATACGAGATTTGTGAACATTGGTAATGTTAAATATACAACAGCTCTTCCATGATCAACTTGTACTATGCTTCTGCTCCAGCATCGGTCATGAACGAGACGGTACGCTTGAGGTCTCCATCAGTTCCCAAACATTTGGTTATACAGGGTCGCTTCCCAGGGCCAGACCTCTGTTAAGTTTATGTATGTGATGTGGCGCTGGATGAAGTAAAGGTGACCAATGAATTCGGACATTAACGAATGAAGTGGCCGGTCCCATTCTCGAGGTATTATCCCTCTCTCTTCACCGACATCCATAAATGAACAGTAAACAATAGGGGTCGTAACCATGTGGTAGTGGATATAGTGAGATAATTGGTGGAGGTGTCAACAACAGAGATTGGCATGTAGACTTCTTATTTCTGTATATTTTTTCCATTACTCAATATATATTTTTGAGAGGGCATTACGCGCCAAGTCTTCAACATCACACAATTTAAAAGTCACCACTTGCCCTGACCAACCCATACACGTTCTATGGGTTTAATGTTTGAATGGTAAAGTGGAAGTCGGAGAGATGTATGGTCAATGGTAAAGTGGAAGTCGGAGAGATGTATGGTCAATGGTAAAGTGGAAGTCGGAGAGATGTATGGTCATTGGTAAAGTGGAAGTCGGAGAGATGTATGGTCAATGGTAAAGTCGAAGTCGGAGAGATGTATGGTCAATGGTAAAGTGGAAGTCGGAGAGATGTATGGTCATTGGTAAAGTGGAAGTCGGAGAGATGTATGGTCACGCTCTGCAATGATTTTGTCAATAAGATACATCTTTGCCCTCATAGTCTGTCTCGCAGGCTGCAATAACTCAGGTTTCAACTGATTGTCGTAAAATGTGACATTTTCCTTAGCAAGCCAGGTCATGATTTGATGTTTTGTGCTTGATGAAGTTGGAATGTTGTCCTCATGGGCTGAAACATTATGATATGATGCATTGTCCATTACAAAAAATGACGGTCTATTCATAGTTTGGAGCAGTGTGTTCCCTATCCATTTCCTGAAAATGTGTCCATTCATTTCAGAGTGGTAGTCCCTACCATACGTATATACGTTATATATTCGTATATACAATACATACCAACATTTTTTTAACTGAAGACTGAAAAAAGAAAATAAGTTGACCTTTAAGGGGATGGATATGATTTCCTATTCTGACACAATAACTGGAATCGTAGTTTAATAATCGATGTTCATTTAAGAATTCAAAAGGCGAGAAGAGCTTTGATTACATTGAGGAATGTATGGAAATCAACACAAAATTAAAACGACCACCAAAATAAAAATATTCAACTCCAACGTAAAATCCGTTCTATTATTTGACTCTCCAACATGGAGGACAACACAGGTACTAACGAAAAAGTTACAGACTTTCGTAAATGGTTGCCTGCGCAAAATACAAGGGAGGGAATGGTACGACAAGATCACAAACATGGAAATTATTGGACAAAAACTGGACAAATAACAGTGGAGCATGGGATACGAAGGAGGCGATGGCGATGAATAGGCCACACATTACGGAAACCAGTGGATACCATTACTAGATAAACTCTGCTCTAGAATCCACAGGGTAAGAGAAGTAGAGGAAGACCGAGGCACTCGCGGAAGAGGGAACTGGAAGCAAATATAAAGACAGCAAACACGACGGGGATAGAATTGGCTCAGATGGCTCATAGATGAATCAGATGACAGGAAGACTTGGCGAGTATTTGTTGAGGACCTATACTACACAGGAGCTGATTGATGACTGATTGTCTCATAGCAATCATGTTCTTGAGCGGTATTTTGTTTTAAGTGCCGTCAATGTTGAAAATGACGATCCACACAAATAAGTAGTAACAAATAGCAGAAGAGTTGCATTCGCGAATTCCCACAATATTATAAATTCTGCTTTAACACTAAGCCAAAAAGTGTTCTAGTTTCATCTTGAAAATTCACTTTTAATATTGAAATCACATTGAAGTTTTGTAAATTCTATAACCTGAAATCCAGCAATTCTTCCTGTCATTGGCGCTGCGCCGTCGGTACAAACAACAATACAGTTATTCCATTCTAGCCATACTTCCTTGAAAACATATGCAATAGCGGCTAATTTTCCAACAGTTCTAAAACGTTTTCTAAAATGGCCAGGTCAAGATGGTATCCATCCAAAATGCTATTTCAAATTAGAGACAAACTAGCAAAACCATTGGCTTAATTATGTTCTCAATCACTTACAAAAGGAATTGTTTCAATAGATTGGAAAGATGCAGGAGTGATCCCCTTATTAAAAAAGGGAAAGAAATCAGATCCAGCAAATTATAGACATAGCATAGTCTGTAAAATGCTGGAATCAATAATAAAAGAAAACATTGTAATGCATCTAGACAGGTTTAATCTAATCATAAATAGTCATCATGGGTTTACTAGAGGGAGATCGTGCTTAACAAATAAATTCATGGAGGCGGTTACTAAAATGACAGATACGGGGGAACCAATGGATGCTATTTATCTAGATTTTGCAAAGGCTTTTGATGTGTCCTGATATCGCCCAATGGACTACGGTCTGGGGTGGAAAATGGCGCGCCTCCGCCAATAGAAACTAGTGCGGCAAACATCTAAGCAACAACTACATTTTGATAGCGCCGCTTGTGGATTCAGTGGGGAAATACGTCGACTGATGATGTAACGGACCCACACTACAATTAGCCCATCTGTTATGTAGCAAGTGGTTGTGACAATTCACGAACACTACATGGGGAACATATGCAGGTGTGCACATATGTAGGTGTGTAGATATGTACGTATGAGTATATATATATATATATATATATATATATATATATATATATATATATATACGTGGACATTTTAAGTTACACTTATGTATGTATATATAGGTTTATATATGTATATCCCTTCTGCGGGCATCCTCACCACTATATAGAGGGCACATGTGAAACGAAGGATCTACAAAGTGACACACAAATCAGTAAATCGCTTACAAGTTGGAGTACATGGCTGCGATAGAAAAATATATGAGAGCAGGCAAAACCTGATACACCAAGACCAGACGGAAAGAAGTCAACACAAATGGGCCTCACAATAGAAGGAAGACCCTTTTCAATTAATTTATATTGTACTTTTAATCCTTCTGTATCAAGTATATTGTTTGTCATATTTCCCAATCATTCCATTTCATTGATTCTCGTTGTACACCTCACTACACTGCTATCTTCACATTTGTGTGTAAAATGTATGACGGGGTTTTATAAAAAAAATAATTTTTTTAAAAATATATATTAAAAAAAAGGGGGATATATATATATTTAAATCAGGAAATAAATCAAGAGATCCGAATCAAGTATGAAGGAAAATAAATATACCCATTCCCAAAATGGTCCCAGGAAAACAATTGTGCATATTTGTGCAAATACCTACGGCGGACAACGAGGATCATCAAAAGCGAGGAACAACGGGAGGAGCATCACGGAAATACCAGGCTAGGTACAAACAGATACACACACGCATCCAAGCACTGGTTTATGCGTCTTAGTATCGCCCAAATTGTCTGCGGAATAGGCGCGCCTCCGCCAGTAGAAACTAGTGAGGCAAACACATTTTTTTTTAAAAACTAAAAAATAGCGAGAGCTAGAGGACACAGGTGAAACGAAGGATCTACAAAGTGGCACACAAATCAGTAAATCGCTTACAAGTTGGAATACATGGCTGCGATGGAAAAATATATGAGAGCAGGCAAAACCTGATACACCAAGACCAGACGGAAGAAGTCAACACAGATGGGCCTCACAATAGAAGGAAGACCCTTTTCAATTAATTTATATTGTACTCTTAATCCTTATGTATCAAGTATATTGTTTGTCATATTTCCCAATCATTCCATTTAATTCATTCTCGTTGTACACCTCACTACACTGCTATCTTCACAATTTTTTTTATAAAATGTATGATGGGGTTTTAATTTTTTTTTTTATTTAAAAAAAAAAGGGGGGGGGGTATATATATATATATATATTTAAATCAGGAAATAAATAAAGAGATCAGAATCAAGTATGAAGGAAAATAAATATACTCATTCGCAAAATGGTCCCAGGAAAACAATTGCTCATATTTGTGCAAATACCTACGGCGGACAACGAGGATCATCAAAAGCGAGGAACAACGGGAGGAGCATCACGGAAATACCAGACTAGGTACAAACAGATGCACACACGCATCCAAGCACTGGTTTATGCGTCTTAATATCGCCCAAATTGACTACGGTCTTAGGTGGAATAGGCGCGCCTCCGCCAGTAGAAACTAGTGAGGCAAACACATAAGATAAAAAATTAAAAAAATGTGTACCTCATCAAAGATTGTTTAAAAAATTAAAATCACATGGAATAGGTTGGGAGGTTGCCGAATGGATTTAAAATTGGTTAACGGAAAGAAGACTGAGGGGTGTGAAGAAAAAAGTAGAGTGCCACAGGGCTCGGTTTTGGAACCAATATTGTTCTTGATATATATAAACGATCTAGACGTTGATATAGGATCCATGATTGAAAAATTTGCCGACGACACAAAACTATGTAGGAGTGTCTCATCTATAGCAGAGATGGATATATTCAGATCAGATTTATATAAAATGTGAGACTGGTCTGTGTAATGGCAAATGGAGTTTAATGTAGATAAATACACAGTCATCCACAAGGGTAGATCCAATATGGAACATCATTACAGAATTAGCGAGAACAATATTAGAATGATAGATAAGGAAAGGAACTTGGGTGTTATAATATAGCATACAGGTAAAGTGAATGAGCAAGTACAGGTAGCAGTTAATAAGACAAATGCAATGTAAGGTATGTTAAAAAGAAATATTAAACATAGGAGTAAGGAGGTGACAGTCAAACTGTATAAAGCATTAGTTAGAACAAGATTGAAGTACTGTGTACAGGTGTGGCGTTCTTATCGTAGAGGGGATATAAGCATGCTGGAAAGGATAAAAAAAAAAGAGCGACAAATCTGATAGTAGGATTCAAGAATTACAGTTACGAGGAAAAACTAACAAAAACCGGTCTTCAGTGTCTAAAAAAGAGAAGAATTCGAGGTAACTAAATACAGGTTTATAAGATAATCACAGGAAAGGTTAAATTAGACTTTCACAAGTTTTTTCAAAATACAACCACCAACGAGAACAAGAGGTCACAGATACAAATTAGATATAAAAAAAAAGGTCCAGATTGGATATTATGAAATATTTTTGTAGTCAGAGAGTGGCGAATGCTTGGAATGCATTGCCACAGGAGGTAGTGGAGGCAGAGATAGTTACTGCATTTAAGAATAGATTGGATGCGCATAGCTTTTAGAGCAGTGTAATGCATATGTAACTGGTTGTCTACAGACTATGATGAGTCTTCTAAACCAGTATAAAAACGTTAAGTTAAGTTAAGTTAAGCGCTGATGCAACAGTACGGCCAAAAGCCACAACAGACAATGTTGCAACTTGTCAAGAAAGGATACAATTAGTTACCTAATTATTTATAACATTTGTCTTTCAACTATTACGGTGACCCCGAATACTATTTATGCGACCTCTAGAGGGGTTGTAACCACTAGCGGTCGGTGTCTATGGACTAACAGCCCCCCCCCCCCTTTCCTCTGTTGTTTGACGTGTGACACATAAAACATCTTCCTGAAAAAATAAAAAAAGCAGGAAAAATCAACAAAATATAAACACAATGTCGTTAGTTTTCAATATTTCGGAAAATGTAGCATCGCCAAAGAAGGCGATTAACATATTTTGTTATAACCAAATTTCTCAGTGCTCTTAGTTTGTTTTAATTTCTATGGTTGAACCCTTCCAGAATAAAATCTATGAGCAACCACTGGTCACGACCCATTGTCTTGGCTTGGCTTAGCTTCGTTCATTCTTAATCTCCCACTACCACACACTGAAAGGGCTTAAGTAGCAGAATGTAGTCCAGAGAACGGAATGCGTTGTGTCGTAGTTTACAGCTTGACTGTGATTTTCGGTCCAATACATCCGACTTCAGCAAGCATTTTTTGAGTACCGTGTTAGCATTCCCTCTTCGATCCCTTCTCCTAAGTCAGTCTGCCCTGCTGCAGCCTGTTATCCAGGATCACCGCGTTGAGGTGTAGAAGGGTCTCGGCAGCTTTGGTTCGCTGGCCCTGACGCTAGCAGTCAACTATGAGTCGCTGACCACTGCAGCTCATTCGCTGCTCAGCATCTTGATCTTGACCCATTGTCTGAGAAGCCCCGCTTTACAGAGTGTTTGTTGTTGTTCTCATGGTTCCAGCTTTGTTCTTTAGAGTGTGATCGTTGTTGTCTTCTTCGTTCCAGCCTTGTCCTTTAGAGTGTGATCGTTGAAGTCTTTGTGGCTTCATTCTAGACCTTCAGAGAGTGTTCCTTGTCATCATGGTTTTAGTCTAGACTTTCAGAGTGTTCCTTATCCTCATGGTTCCAGTCTAGACCTTCAGAGAGTGTTCCTTGTCATCATGGTTCAATTCTAGACCTTCAGAGTGTTCCTTATCCTCATAGTTCCAGTCTAAACCTTCAGACAGTGTTGCTTGTGCTCGTGGTTCCAGTCTAGACCTTCAGAGTGTTCCTTATCCTCATGGTTCCAGTCTAGACCTTCAGAGAGTGTTCCTTGTCATCATGGTTCAATTCTAAACCTTCAGAGTGTTCCTTATCCTCATAGTTCCAGTCTAAACCTTCAGACAGTGTTGCTTGTGCTCGTGGTTCCAGTCTAGACCTTCAGAGTGTTCCTTGTCCTCATAGTTCCAGTCTAAACCTTCAGACAGTGTTGCTTGTGCTCGTGGTTCCAGTCTAGACCTTCAGAGTGTTCCTTATCCTCATAGTTCCAGTCTAAACCTTCAGACAGTGTTGCTTGTGCTCGTGGTTCCAGTCTAGACCTTCAGAGTGTTCCTTGTCCTCATGGTTCCAGTCTAGACCTTCAGAGAGTGTTCCTTGTCATCATGGTTCAATTCTAGACCTTCAGAGAGTGTTCTTTGTCATCATGGTTCAATTCTAGACCTTAAGAGTGTTCCTTATCCTCATAGTTCCAGTCTAAACCTTCAGACAGTGTTGCTTGTGCTCGTGGTTCCAGTCTAGACCTTCAGAGTGTTCCTTGTCCTCATGGTTCCAGTCTAGACCTCAAGAGAGTGTTCCTTATCCTCATGGTTCCAGCTTAGTCTTTTATATATTTTTATAAAAAATGTTGTTCTTATCTGCTTTCATCAACAAGAGTCCTACATTGACAAGGGGGACGGCGAGGCATAGTGGTTAAGTGTCACGGCTCACAATCCGAAGGTGCTGGGTTCGAACCCCATCACAGCACCGGCCGTTACTCCGAGGAAACAAACCCTTAGAAAATGCAGGAGGAAGCAGACCCTTACATAAAATGCATGCTGAAGTCGGATGCACTGGGCCGACAGGTGCAGAATAAAAAACCACAGTGCAACGCACAGCGCTTCGGGAATTAGAGAAATAAGGCGAACGTAGTTTACAGCGTGACTGCGAAATTTGCAATTTCGGTCCGATTTATCTGTCTTTAGCAGGAATTTTTGAGTACCGTGTTGATTTCCCTCTTTGATCACTTCTACTTAGCCAGTCTGCTCAGTTGCAGCCTGTTGTCCAGGATCACCGCGTGGAGGTGTAGAAGGGTCTTGCCAGCTCTGGATCGCTGGCCCTGACGCTAGCAGGCAGTCAGCTATGGGTCGTTGACCCAAATCAGAGTCCAACGGTTAAGATATTTTCGTCTTATACAAAAAGACATTTTGAAAACAAGATTTTAAGGAAAAGTGGAAGGTAAACATGCTAAATGTAAATAACGATATAAGTGGGAGGGTAACATCAAAATATCTTCTTCTTTCTTTTGTCGAACTGCTTTTACCTTGTGTCGCAGAGAGGAATCATGCGCATACTTATGGTTTGCGCTAGGTAGGAGGCTTGTACTCCAGGGGTTGATCTTACGCTTGTGGCCCTGAAATCTCCATAAAGTATTATCTCGCTGAAGGTCAATCAGAAGAGGAAAAGTGAAAAGCAAGCTTTTAGATTGTACTATCGCTGCAAGAGACAGAGGGCGTTGGTGAACCATTGCAGCCGACCTTCGATGTGGAGATGACACATGAATTGAACTGAAAAATGCCACGAGGGGTACACTCAATACGAAATGTGAAACGTCTGGCAAAGGCCTTTTTGTAGTCTACAAATCACACATAAATGTTTTTCTGTACTTCTATACATTTTTCTGCAAGAGTCCTTAAACAAAAATTGCTTCTCTTGTTTCGCTGTTCTGTCTAAATTCAAATTGTTCATCCTGAACTTCGTTGTCTACTCTACCTCTAATTCTCTCCTGTATAATCGTTAGCAGCATTCTACAATAATGGCGTTCTAAAATAAGAACATTCTGTTGCACAAGGTTTCTTAGGAGTGTTATAGACATATTTGTATTTATGACCTTTGGTATAGACCTTAGGGGTGTTATATACATATTTGTATTTTATGTCTTTTGGTATAGACTTTACACGGATCACTGGTTCTGTTATAAAAGTATCTGATGTATTAAAAAAAAAAAAAAGAAGCCGTAGGTGGGAGAATAACATGAAAAGAAGAACAGGGAAAAGCCTGGCAAATTGTACTATCAGGTCAAGAGACAGGGAACGTTGGAAACCCAAGCAGTCGACCTTTATTGTGGAGATGGTACCTTAACTGCATTGATCTACATCGAATTCTTCTAGTGTTTCTATCATTCGAATAGTTCCCAGACCTATTCCTCCCACCTGGTTGATACATTTCTCGTCAAGATGTATACACACTTGTCCGCAATGCACCCTTGTCCTGTTTGAAAGATGTTTCATTTCTGCACCCATAGCCCTCGTATTGTAATTATATCTCAACATGCTTCTTGTCAGCTCAATGTTCTAACATTCCAAGTTACAATTGTTAGGTTCCTTCTTCCAGTTTTTAGGTGGTCTTTGTAAAAAAAACTAATTTTCCTCAGAACTTGGGAAGCATTCGACATTATGTACTGTATGCTCACTACATTAGATGTCTTTTCTCTGTTTATATGTTCAGCAGAGCCGCCCCCCCCCCCCCACCAATCAGGTCCGGGAAGTATCTGTACACATCTGTTTTTATTCGTTTGTCTTCCCATTGCACACACGATACACTACAGTCTACAGTGACAGTAAGGCGAGGCCCAAATCGCTTCTACGTTGGCAAGTCGTTGTCGTCTTGTGTGTTCCAAATCTTGTCTTTTGTACCCCACACCTTGCTATTCCACTTTGGAAGCCGTTGATCTTCACGATTCATCCGCTTCTCTCACAATCAGACTTCGTGTACTTGTAAAAGTACTAATGACATATTCATGTAAATCATACACAAGAGGGAGGGGACGGCGTGGCCTAGTGGTTATGTGACACGGCTCACAACCATAAGGTGCTGGGTTCGATCCCCATCTCAGCACCGGCCGTTACCCCGGGGAAGCAAACCCTTAGAAAATGCAGGAGGAAGCAGACCCTTACATAAAATGCATGCTGAAGTCGGATGCACTGGGCCGACAGGCGCAAAATAAAAACGCAGTGCAATGCACACCGCCTTGGGGATTAGAGAAATAAGGCGAACGCAAAAAAAAAAAAAAAAAAAAAAAAATAAAAAAAAATAAAATACACAAGAGGTTTCTTGTGCAAGAGTTAAAAATCAATGAAAGGAGGCGTTGTTTTGATTGAGGATAAATGTACATTTTTAAAGCGAAAGAGTTACAATGTGAGAAACTTTGAACTTGTAGACAAGACACGTCTGTAAGTATAGTCTGACGCCGGTTCACATAGTATACTGTCACTATCTCAAATTTTGCACTTGTTGATATAAACCTTGCAGCAGAATGACATCAGAAACGAATGTAACAAGCGATGATTTTGGCATAACAAGTGATGGGCAGAAAGTTACAAGGTGATTGTTAATTGTAATTATTATTCACCAGAAATGTTATTTAATATAATATTATTTAGTTATTTTATTGGTAATCAGTCCAGTCAGTGATACTGAAAAATGAGTCTGCCATACACCTCGCCATTACCCTGAACTCAGTAATGACATTAGTAATTAATTAGTTAGTCATCGTCAAACTAGATAGTTTATCGACGATCATAGGTTCTCTATACATTTTCTGTCATTGTAATTATAAGTACATAGTTTTTAAGTTAAGTGTAACATGTCCTTTTCAGAACGTCACTTCTTACAACCACCAACATATTTGGCTGTTAAATGTTTCTTGGCAGGTGTACAATACAGTAGCCTACTAGATTGCCATTGTGTTCCGTACATGGAGGAGCGATCACACCGATTTATTTTGTATATAATCATACAAGTAAAAAAAAAAAACGTGATTCACCGATTGTATATTTTAGTAATATTACTCTACTAAATTACTTGACCTGGTTGATTTTAAGTACTATTAAATACAAACTTTCGAAATCATTATATAATTTTGCATAAAAGCAGCAAAGGACTTTAATTTATTAATGCATCAGTGCTAAAAAAGTGATATTTTAAAGCTATGAAGTACGATAAAAAGGCAGTAAGCCTATCACCACAAGAAATAAATGTGGCCTAAATTCTATGTCATCATTAAGAGAGTTTGAGAACAGAAACAAATACATTTAATGATATATGCATAACAAGAATGATTATAATCTGAATTTACATAATGGATTATGATCAGAGGAGGACCATGTTTATAACATGAACAGGAGTTGTTTTAGAAGAAGATTATAGAGGAGGAGCACTAAAAAGATAATGAGCTTCAGCTAACATTCAAAATGTGTGTATATTTTTCAGATACACTTTGTCAAACAGCAAAGGTCTGGTTGTGAGAATCATTGACTTTGGAGGAGTCATTACGGAAATTAATGTCCCAGACAGAAATGGAAAACTAGAAGACATTAATTTGGGATTTGACACATTCCAAGGTATCTCCATGTCTTTTTAAACCATTTATATCTGTTAATATTCCTGCTATAACTTTTCTTCATAGGCAAATTTTCTTATACTTCTTGTAAGATTAAAGTAAATTTTTAAATAACACGTATAGATTACTGTTTGCAGAAGGGGATCGCGTGGGCTAGTAGTTAAATGGCTCACAATCCGAAGGTTCTGGGTTTGCTTCCCAATCACAGCACCTTCCGTTACCCCAGGGAAGCAAACCCTTAGAAAATGCAATAGGCAGCAGACCCTTAAGTAAAATGCATGACGGAAGTCGGATGCACTGGGCCGACAGGCACAAAATAAAAACATTGTGCAATGCACACCACCTCGGGAATTAGAGAAATAAGACGAACACAAAAAAAACAAACTGTTTATGGCTGTAGGCTTAGCAAGTCATCAGATGATATTAAGATTGTGCATTGTAGATTTGGTTACATGAGATACCTGGCATCAGGAAAGCAGTAACAAAATGGCTGCCAATTTTAATATATAGATTAATTTTTATCATGAGTGTTCCTGTGGTCTGAAAGCGGAGTAAAGAATAGTAACACAACCTGCCAAGTTTGTCATGAGAGACAAATGAGGAGAGTTGGGCATGGTCCTGCTACTTAATCCTGAAGAAACATTAAGCCACAAAAACTTCAACATATATGGACAAGCACATTAGAAAGAAAAAATACAACTCAACCATCCAAAACAGAAGGTTCTCTGTCAAGAGGACTAATGATATGATAAAGAAAAGCGTCTAGGAATATGATTCGCTGACATATCTGATTTCTTCTAGGAAAATCTCCAGATTTAGTGCAATGTATGAACAGGGCAAGAATTTACATGTAGCAGTTAAAATGAGGAATACAAAAATTGATGTTCTGGGACTGACTGAAACAAAATGAAAAGGAGCCGAGAGGATGACAATGAGCTTAGAAGAAATGCTGTTGTCCTCAGTATACAATGAGCAGAAAATAACAGCATAGACAAACTTGGCAGAGATGGATAGGCAAAGATCTTTAGACTCAGAATGGGACATTGCAGACTCAAGGCCCACCTCCATAGAATGGGTCTAAGAGGCACTGCTACATGCAATTACGGAGCACCGAAGCCGACACCGGAACATATCCTGCAGGATTGCCCCACTTATGTAGACCAACGAAAGACAGATCTAAAACACAGTCTCCTTTGTGAACCTCACCGGGTTAGAAGCGTAGCATTAGTTGATCGAAGTAGAAGAAGAAGAAAAGTACACACTGAAGAAGGTGCACACCATAGCAAAGGTGTGGTCTTAATGCTATCAAAACAGGTACAAAATGCACTTACATATTGAGAGACAGTAGAACCCAGAATAATAGTAGCTACTTTCAAAAAGCATGAAAGGAAGATAAAGATAAACATTATCCAATGTTATGCTCCGCCCGCTGACAAAAAAGACACAGTGACAGAATTTAAAATATTATAGATGAAAAGAGAATTAAGGACATTACAATTTTGATGGGCGACCTAGATGTCAAGGCTCAAATTACTCTAGACTTCGTTAGCTTTCTGCAGAGTTCAGGCCCTCAACAAATATAGGGTAAATCATCATCTTCTTCTCCTTCTTCTTCATTCATCAAATGTTGACCTGTTCATATTTGTTGAAGTTTTTGTGATATAATGTTTCTACAGGATGGGGTAGCTGGTCCCATGTTCAGTCTTTCTTATTTGCTTCTGACAACAAGTGTGGCAGGTTACTATTCTTTGCTCCGCTTTGGGCCTCAGTGATAAACTGGTGAATATCAAGGTTAGGAATGATAATGTCGGCTTTGAAGAGAAGTTACTCATAGACTTCTCACACTGGTGATTGGTGGCACCATGTTTCCACATAAAAGAATACACATAGCAACATTGATGTCACCAGACAACAGGGCAGAAAACACGATTGACCATATATTTATAAACAAAAAGTTGTGATGTCATTACATAATGTAAATGTATGTATGGCATCAGTTTCCTATCTGCTGATAGTCAAACTTAAGATAAACTGCATCAGTTCTCTATCTTCTGATAGTCAAACTTAAAATGAAACTGTATCAGTTCCCTTCTTCTGATAGTCAAACTTAAGATGAAACTAAAACGATATAGAACAACATACAGTAATAGTTCAATGTGGGATTCCTCAGGAACATGAACATACAAGTTACATTTAAAGTAACAACGTGAAATAACTGTCACATGTTACAATAACTAGAAGAAATAGAGGATAACAGGAGATCCATTGACAATAGATATAAAGTATATGTTGGAGAAGTCCTGAGAAATAGAGAACACCAACACAAAGCATGAATAACAACAGAAACATTACTAAAGATAAATATAAAAGATGTTGGAAATAATAGAGCCAAAGCCCAGAAAGCACTGAAGCTAATAAAGAAATAAGAAAGAGCATAGGAAGAAACAAAAGCAAAAATAAGATGAGTTGGCAAGAGAGACAGGACGCTACAGGAAAAGGAAATATGAAAGACCTGTATAACAGCACAAAGAAACTAACAGAAACATTTAGAAATAGCTTTATTAAAGATAAGGCAGGATTTGATTTGCATCATAAATGAGCATAAATGGACAGACCATTTTGAAGAATAGAACAGCTCCTTAACATCTCACAGACATTCAGTCAGCATAAATGGAGCTGCAAGTTAATTGTGGGAAACCAAGCAAAAAAGAAGTAAAGAAAGCCATACTGTTCCTGAGAGATGGTAAAGCCATTGATCCATGAAGTATTTCAGTAGAAGCAATCACAGCAGACATTACCACTTCAACTGGGAAAGAGAAGAAATATATGAGCAGTCTGAAAAGAAAGAAGGTCATGTAGTCAAATTGTCAAAAAATGCAGATCTGCAACAGTGTACACATTATAGAGAGATAATGTTATTATCGGTGCTTGGGAAAATATTGGACAGGATCATACTAGAGAAATTAAAAGAAGCCTTAGACAAACAGTAGAGAGAAGATCGGTCAGGTTTTTGACAAAATAGGTCCAGTGCAGATGAGATAGCTACATTGAGAATAATATTGAATTAAGTATAGAATGGGACTCACCACTGTATATTAGATTCATGGACTAAAGAAACTGAATAAATTAGCAAACTTCAAAACCAAGCCATGAGAGTTATAACAGGAGGCATGAAGTCAATGCCAATTGTAGAGCTTGAAAAGATTACAAAACTGCAATCCATGACTGACAGAAGAGACTGCAGACCCCAGCAGCAAGCAGAGAAACTCAGAAGACTGACTGACCATCCAATGTGTCAGAGACTAAACAATTTTGGAAATAGGAAACTAAAGCAGAGAAACTTTGCAGAAATAGCCAAAGCAAAGATGCACGAAGACCCTATGAACGCACTAACTAACACCAAAGCCCATCCCTGCTGTACGAAAACCTACCTGGAGGCAGCATATATTTTCAGAGGTGGTAGAAAACATACCAGGTATTGGAAACAAAAACAGCCAGACTGAAAAAGAAAGAAGAGATACAACCCTGAGGTACATAACGAAAAACTACCCAAGCATGGACTGGACCCATGCATACACCGACAGTTCTGTGACAAACACAACACAAAACTGAGGGGCAGGGGCATTCCTGAGCCTACCAAATGGCAGAAAAATAACACTGTCAGTGGCAACTGGAAAATACACAAGCAATTTCAGAGCGGAGTCAGAGGCACTGAGGGCGGCAGTAGAAGAAATGGTGACAGGTAAAAGGAATGAAAGCCATATAGTCCTGCTTACAGATGCCCTGGCCGTAGTCACAGCATTAAAAAGCCAGAAAAATACTGAACTTAATGATTTAAGAGCAGTACTCTGCAGTCCGCACCAAAAAGCGTAGTGGTACAGTGGGTTCCATCCCACTGTGGTACAGTGGGTTCCATCCCACTGTAACATCCAAGGCAACGAGGAGGCAGACAGACTGGCAAAAGAAGGTGCAAGACTACCACAACCAGATACTAGTGTGACATACGAAGAGTCAAAAAGGCTTATCAGAGCTAGATACATGACCAAATGGGAAACAGAACATACTGGCTACACAAAAAATGATGCCTATTACCAGTTGAACAGAAGAGAGCAGGTCGTGGTCTTCAGACTTCGCACTGGCCACAATATACTGAGGTACCACCTATTGAAGATAGGTGGCACTGACGAATGCTCGTGTGGTACCGGGAAAATGACCGCTGAACATTTGCTGCAAAACTGCCCGACATACGAGGATCAGAGAAAACAGATGTGGCCATCACCAGTGGCAACACTAGACAAGCTCTATGGCAGTGTCGACAGCCTCAGGATGACCGCTGCTTTTTTAGAAAAAATACAGGTTGAAGTCTGACAGCGTAAGAAGAAGAAGAAGATTCATGGACTATGAAAGATATTTGACAGCTTAGGCAGAGAATCACTCATTGCTCAGGAAATATGAAGTGCCACTAAAGTTCAATAACACAATTTAAAAAACGTAGAAATATATGAAATGTAGAGTTCTAAATTGAAGGTCAGCTTTCTCAGCCATTTGAGATCAGAACTTTCTGTTGACCTTGACCTCAAGATCAACCTACAGAAATACAATTTAATGGACTCTGATAAAATAACTTGATGATTTAGGTCTTTGCCAATCACTTTGCTCTTGTGTTCCATAACTGTAATCAGATGCAAGATAAAATAAGTATGCTTGATGAAACAGCACATAAATTGAGAATGAGGATTCACAGAGAAACAAATACAAATTATGAGAATAATCTAACTACAATCATATTGTGTTGAATGATACACTCCTACAGGATGTGGGATCATTCATATGTCTTTGTGGCAATGTAGACAAAGTAGGAGGTGCAGATAAAGATTTCAAAATAAGAATACAAAAGACAAGAGGAGCTTTCATTGCGTTTAGGGAACATGGAAAAGAAAAGAAATTTAGTCAAACACAGAAATATGAATCTTGAACTCATATGTAAAGTCAGTGCTGTTGTGTGGATCTGAAATATAGAGAACAACGAAGTAGATACAGACTTTCATAAATGGGTTCCTGTTGAAAAGAAAGGGATTGAAATGGTAAGATAAGATCACTAAAATGGAACTATTGGAAAAAATCAGTTGGATATCAGGTAGAGCAAGAGGTGAGAAGAAGACACTGGCATTGTGTAGGACACACATATACCTTGCAAACCAGCTCATAACATAACAAGGTAGTCTCTATTGTGGAATCCTCAGGCCAAGAGAAGTCAGGACAGACCAAAACATACATGAAGAAGAGATCTCGAGACAAACATAAAAGAAACAAGTAACACATGGACAAAGCTGGAGCAGCTGGCACAGGACATGAGAACTTGGCATGTATTTATTGAATACCTGTTTTCCACAGGAAGTTGAAAGGCTTTGATTACTATATATTTTCTAGTCACCATTTCTTTTAGTTTTGATGAGCCAGCTTATTTGTTTATTTACATATGTACTCATATTATTTCTTAGAGTATGAAGTCAATCGGCCTCACTTTGGAGCTTTGATTGGCAGGGTTGGTAATAGAATTGCTGGTGCACAGTTTACTTTGGATGGGCAGACATATGACTTGTTTGCTAACAATGGACCAAATTGCTTGCATGGAGGAAAAGTTGGCTTTGATAGGGTAAGAGTGAAGACATGTCAACATTTTTATTATTTTTATTTCAACAATAGTAAGTTTTAAATATTTTTTCATGCATATTAATTTGAAATATAGACTGAAGTAAAACTGCATAAAGAGTAAATATTTCTACCAATACATCATCCAGGACAGTACTAACAAAATAACTAAACTATAATAGGCCTTTCCTTCCCCCCTCCTGTATTTCTCTTATCCTTTTCACTCCAGCCAGAGCATATGTCCATCACACCAGTTGGCCTCCTATTGGAAGTCTGCACTCAAGTGCATTGTGTGCTCTTGAAGTGGTGATTTCGGTGACAATTTTTTAAAAAGGATTAAGTAGCATGTCCTATGGACAGGACTAAGTAGCATGTCTCATGGACAGGACTAAGTAGCATGTCTCATGGACAGGACTAAGTAGCATGTCTCATGGACATATTTCTTCATTTGCATTTTATGACATGTGTGGATATGTAGGATCTTATCCTGTACAGGCTTTAAAGTAACTATAATTGTTTGCTGGTGTGAGGACCTGATAGCAATCCACCTTATTGTATTAGTTACTATATTAGACATTCAGCTAGTTTACTGTTATGATATTGTTTTACTCTCAGAGACAATGGGAGTCGAGTGTAAAGGACAGCAAGCTAGTCCTGAAATATGTCAGTCTTGATGGAGAAGAAAATTTTCCAGGTGAGCTGACTGTGACTGTGGTATACACGTTGGACGATAACGATGCTTTGACCATTGATTATTCTGCCACTACAACAAAGACAACCCCAATCAACCTTACCAACCACGCATACTTCAATCTGGCTGGGCATGTAAGTTGATCATATTTGTAATACAGCTCAGTCATTTTATAACGTTGTGCTCGGGGTACAAAGAATCGCATTTTGATTTTAGCGGCTTGTGTTAGAAAATTCTAACTATTCTTTTCTTCATTCATCTTACACTTGCTATCAATTTCACGTCTCTTGTTTTCATTTGCGATAATTTAAGCACTATAGAATAACTATATATAAATCATGTTTCAATCTTTATATATTTATATACTGGTCAGGTCAGGTCATCTCGTAACCGGTGAGGTCGTTGGTGCACACATGAAGACATCCTCACAACTCCACGCCATCCCTCTCTGTCAGAAACCGCTGCCTGTGACTCTTCTGGTCGGAGACTGGTCCATTCTTTTATGTTGTCTTCCCATCTCTTTTTGGGCCGGCCTCTTCGTCGTCTGCCATGCACCTTCCCGTGGAGGATTGTGTTTGCAAGACCATTTGATCTCGATATGTGACCGTATCAAGTGAGTTTCCTTCTTTTGACAGTTGCAGTTGCCAAGAGATCTTCGAAAGGCCCTATTGCCGTCGTAATTCTATTTAGGATTTCCTCGTTTGTAACTCGTTTAAAAGTCTTCGGAAACATCTCATCTCCAAGGCCTGTATCCTTCGTTGAAGGTCAGCTGTAACTGTCCATGTCTCACACCCATAGAGAAATATTGACAGGACCAGTGTACGCATTAACCTGATTTTCGTGCGTAGTGCTAACCGTTTATCTTGCCAGATTTTGTTAAGCCGTGCAAGCACCGCTAATGTCTGTGCTATTCTGGTCAATACTTCACATTTTGATCCTTCATCACTGACAATCGACCCAAGATATTTAAAACGGTCAACTACTTCGAGTTCTTGACCGTTTGCTTTTATCTTGCTGTTGAAGCCCGTAGCGTTGTTTGTCATTAGTTTTGTCTTTCCAGCGTTTATCTCCATACCATAGTCAAGAGCTGTTTCATCGAGCCTTCTGACCCATTCCTGGAGTTCTGCTTCTGAACCCGCCAACCCGCCGATATCATCTGCAAAACGAAGGTTCGTAATCGTTCGGCTCCCTATCTTGACAGTACCAACGTGACCTCCAAGTGCCTCACTCATAATTCCTTGAAGGAATATATTGAAAAGAGTTGGAGAGAGTGTACACCCCTGTCTCACACCAACTGATGTGCGAAACCAGTCTCCTCGCCTCCCATTCACAAGAACTGCACTAGACGCCTTGTTATACAGGTGTTCAAGGACCGTTATAATATTTCCGTTGATATTATACATCCTCATGGTTGCCCAAAGCGCTTTATGCCATACCCTATCAAACGCCTTCTTAAAATCCACAAACACATGATACAGTGTTTGCTGCTGTTTTAGATATTTCTTGCTTAGCAGCCTTAAATTAAATATCTGTTCTGTAGTGCTTCTTCCCTGTCTGAACCCTGCTTGCTCCTCGGCAATAATGTTCTCTGCTTGGGGTTTCAATCAGTCTAGGATTAATTTAAGCATGACCTTGCTAGGGTGGCTAATGAGGCTTATTGTTCTGTAATTTTGGCACAGCTCTAGGTTTCCAGACTTATGTAGCGGTATAACTATAGATTTCGTCCATAAGTCCGGCCAGTTTCCTGTCGCCCATATTTTGTTACAGATGTGTGTCAGGCCTTCCACCACTACCTCTCCACCTGCTTATAAGAGCTCTGCTGGTATATTGTCCACGCCAGCCGCCTTCCCTCTTCTCAATGTCTTTACCGCTGCAATTACCTCTTCCTTCGTTATCAGTTGGTTATCCTCTATATTTGTTGGTGTTGGGGGGAATGTTTTCTCAGGTTTGTTTCGCCCTTCATAGTTGTATAGCTCGGAACAGTACTCTGTCCATCTTGCCAGTACATCATTTCCCTCAATGAGACACTTGCCGTTTTTATCATGAATCATAAGGTTCCTGCTTTGTCTTGGTGTTACCAGTTCTTTGACCACCTTGTATGCTCCTTTAGCATCATTTCTGTTTAATCTCTCTTCGATGTTTGTGCATTGCTCACATATCTAGGCTTCTTTCGCCTCTCTCATCTTTTGTTGTATGGCTTTCTTGATCTCTTTATAACTGCCGACCTCCTCCGGTGGGTGATTGTGTTTTTTCAGTGACCTTCTTTTATCACACAGATCTAGAATGTCTTTGGTCACCCATGGCTTCTTTTTTGTTTGGTGGCATCCCAGGATCTCTGTTGCAGTATCTATGAGAGCTGTGTTAAGAGACTCTGTAACTGTATCTGTATCCAGTTCCACTCTGAGAGCCAACAGTGGCGCAAATCTCCCTCCTACCCTTGCTTGGAACACTTCAGTGATTTTTGGGTCCATTAGTTTGTCCAGGTCAAACTTTAGCCTGGTCACATCCTTCTTTGCGACTACCTTCAATCGCAGACGCATGGTCATCATAACCAGATCGTGGTCGCTTCCTATGTCAGCTCCGGGGAAACTTCTTGTTTTGTCGATGTTGATGCTCGATCGGAACCTCCTCTGGACCAGTATATAGTCGATCTGGGTATGCACTTCATTGCTTGGGTTATGCCATGTCCAGCGTCTTGACGACTTGTTTAACCCAAACGTATTTGCCACCAACAGCTGGTTGCATCTTGCAAATTCTAGGAGTCGGAGGCCCCGGTCATTGGTTTCTTTATTTCCGTATGGTCCACATGTTCCCCTCCAGTCGTGGACTGCATCTTCTCCAATTTTTGCATTCCAATCACCCTGGACTACCAATATGTCTTTTTTTGCGTTTCATGTATCAGACTTTGAAGTTGATCATAGAATGCCTCTATTTCACAATCTTCGTAGTCTGCAGTGGGTGCGTAGCACTGTATTATGGTGATATTAAACGGTGCTGCCTTTAGCCGTAAGGTGATAAAACGGCTAGATATTGGGCGGCAACCCAAATATGCATCTGGCTGTGTCTTTATGCACCAGTATCCCTACTCCGTGTAGATGTTTGTCCTCCCTGCCACTGAAGTAGAACTTGTGGCCCTCCTCCGTGGTAAACTCTCCAAAGCTTTTCCATCGAGCCTCGCATATACCAAGGAAAATATACTGTTCATTGGAGCAAATTCTACTAAGAGCTACACAGCTACGCAGTTTTGTCTAACAACAAGTGCTATGATAGTGCTACTGATTGTACTGTCTTCTTCTTCTTCTGTGTTCATTCTCAATCTCCCATTACCAAGCCCTGAACAGGGCATTGCAAGTAGCAGGATGTAGTCCGGAGAACAGATTGCATTGTGTTGCTAGTTTACAGCATGACTGCGATATTTGCAACTTTTGGTCCGACACATCCGTCTTCAGCAACATTGTACTGTCAATTACAGTTCAGTGCAGACATGAAAAGGCAAGACAGAATAGCACTTGGGCTTGCTCAACTGCTGCTGGCAATTATTTCTGTGATTATTGGGCGCAGAGAGAAATGTATCGTATATATCTGGTGCAGCGCATACCTAAGATAAAACTTTCTGTCACATCATAAGCACATGAGTATTATGAGAAATTGTCATCATGTATTCTCAATAAAGGGCAACTGTTAATAGGTGTTAGAAGAAATACACATAAAAAAATATTTATAGACTAAACACATATTTCAGCTTACAAAAATTGGCAGTCACATTTGCTTGCAAATTCACATTACAATGAGTTGACTGTACAATGATTGAACATAAGGTGTATGTTTGTATATTAAGACATTTAGATATTGAGATAAAAGAAAATATTGAAAAAAATACAGAGAAACTAAGATTGAGTTGACTTGAACACACTATGCAACATAAATGTCTTCTACAGAAGATAATACAGGGCAAATTCCAAAGGAGGTAAGGAAGGGGGCAGCCAAGACTCACCTTTACATTTCAGGCTTGCACAAATGTTAAAGTATGGACCTATGCTGAAATCAAGAGAGCCGCAGCACAGGACATAGCCAAATGGAGAGACCTGCTCAGACAACCTTACAACCAGTCTTAGAATTGACCAATCAGATGATGAGATAGAACAAGAAAAGTCACCCAAGATCTCTAAATTGGTCAAAGTTGTTCTTAGAACTTCAGTTTGGTGAGAGGTTGCCCTAATGTCTTTCATCTGATGACTAGTCATTCTAAACATGTCCTCTAATGTTAGATTCTTAGAGGTTGGTTGGTTATTTATCCATTGGCCTGTGGACTCTTGTCCTTTGGCCCAATTCCATATAGTGGTATCTACAAGTGTTTGTGAGCCGTTGTTTAGTTCCGTTCAAAGTGTTCTACTTGTCTGTCCTCGGAGGAAGAAGCTCTTTCCTAACACCGACAAGCGCAAGACATTCAACATGTTTTTTAGAGAATCGGTTTAATGTTTAGTATTTCAGAATTCACCTTATTATTTAATCTATCTATACACCATAGTCTTTCTCATGTCTTGTAGTGAGATATTATTATGTTGTAAGCATGCAGTGGTGTTTGATCAGGCTGAATTCTAATGAGATGACTGAACCACTTTATTTTCTATCTTGAAATGTATTCAGCACAAAACATGCAGCCATCCTTCAAGCGGAAATTGAAAAATGCTAAGCACTTATTCCAGAACCATGGATACGGAGCCAGGACTGGTCCAAAATAATCTTTGAGGTTCCAGGGATAACGAAGAAAAGTGAGCAGTCAGCAAAAGAACAAAAAATTCATGTTCTGCAGGAGCTCAAGAGACAGAACTCTAGCAACTCCTTGGCACGTGTGTGTACACAGATGGATCGGCATCGGTGAGCGAAAAAAGGTGAAGTAGGGGAATCTATATTTGCACACTCCAACGGTGACATAGAAAATCACTCCATACCAGCAGGACAGACCTGTACCAATTTGAGAGCTGAAGCAACAGCTGTTCATGCAGCAACCCAGATTCTTATCAGCCAAAACACTACAATGAAAACGGTCATACTAACAGACTCCAGAAGTGGTAGAGAGATACAAGAGACATGAAAAGACCACCCAAATAGGGTACAAATAGACACTTGAAAACAAAAGAGAAGACTGAAGCAACTGTCTCCACTGGATATAGTAGACGAGAAAAGTCATATTCACTATCTTCCAGAGGAGAGAAACGGAAAATATTTTTTTTTTTTTTGAACATCCCCGTCAGAAAATCTTTGCCTGTCAATCATTAAAAAATATTTGACAAAAAAGATGGCCTCCAAGGAGAATCCAAAAAGTACTGGTGACATGAATAAACTACAGAGAGGAGATCAAAGTCTCATCTTTCAGTTCCGAACAGGACACTAGAATCAATAGCCACTTGAACTACATCAATCCCCAGAACCTGCCCTTGTGTAGCCATTGCTCTCATTCTGATGAAACAAACACCTACTCATTGAGTGCAAGGAGTTTGCGGACATGAAGAAAAGATTCTTACAACCACTGCCGACAATTGCCAACACACTATACAGAGTAATGAAACAACTGAAGAAGACCTTTATCTATATTAGAATGGTATTGGGCTGTCAAGAGCAGACTTGCTCAGCAGCTATGGGATAACAACAACAACTGCACGATTTGACATTTTTGTAGAAACTTTGCAACCCACTTATCAGGTAAAAGGCTTGAATAGAAAATATTGAGTATAGTTTCTCCTCTGGTTTGAACATATAAATCTTCTTCTTCTTCTTCTGCGTACACAGTCAGACAGTAACCATTATTTTTTCGAAAAAAGCGGCGGTCATCCTGAGACTCTCGCCACTACCATAGAGCTTGTCTTGCAGTTCCACTGGCAATGGCCACATCTGCTCTCTCTGATCCTCGTATGTCGGGCAGTTCTGCAGCAGATGTTCAGTGGTCATTTTACCAGTACCGCACGGGCATTCGTCGGTACACCCTATCTTCAATTTGTTGAATAGGTGGTACCTCAGTCTGTTGTGGCCAGTGCGAAGTCTGAAGACAACGACCTGCTCTCTTCGGTTCAACTGGTAATAGGCATCGTTTTTGGTGTAACCAGTAGAACATATAAATCAATTACCGTACTGTCAATTAAAGAGAACTACTTTTAATGTAATTTATCAAGCTGTCTGATCTGTTTTAGTTTACTTCATTAAAAAAAACATTCTAAATATAAATTTACAAATGTTTCGGGACACACTATTCATAATTAATTGTTCTTAGTCCTTCTTTCAAACTCAGTGGCACACTTCACTCACAACAGATTGTTTGCATTGTGTGAATATTGAGGTGTGTAGTCGTTTGAATCAGCCATCAACCCTAGAATGGCTGAAATGTGCATCAATTGTATTTCTTGTATTGTCTCCTAAATGTTTGTTTGTTTCAGGCGGCTGGCAATATTAATGATCATGTGATCACAATGCACGCTGACAGTTATCTCCCTCTAGATCAGTATTCAATTCCCACAGGTGAGAATGACAGAAAATGTGTATGATTGTAACAGCTGATGAGAAGGATGGGAGGAAATGTGTTTGATTGTAACAGCTGATGGGAGGAAATGTGTTTGATTGTAACAGCTGATGGGAGGAAATGTGTTTCTTCTTCTTCATCGTACACAGTCAGACATCAACCTTGGAAATGTGTTTGATTGTAACAGCTGATGGGAGGAAATGTGTTTGATTGTAACAGCTGATGGGAGGAAATGTGTTTCTTCTTCTTCATCGTACACAGTCAGACATCAACCTTGGAAATGTGTTTGATTGTAACAGCTGATGGGAGGAAATGTGTTTCTTCTTCTTCATCGTACACAGTCAGACATCAACCTTGGAAATGTGTTTGATTGTAACAGCTGATGGGAGGAAATGTGTTTGATTGTAACAGCTGATGGGAGGAAATGTGTTTCTTCTTCTTCATCGTACACAGTCAGACATCAACCTTGGAAATGTGTTTGATTGTAACAGCTGATGGGAGGAAATGTGTTTCTTCTTCTTCATCGTACACAGTCAGACATCAACCTTGGAAATGTGTTTGATTGTAACAGCTGATGGGAGGAAATGTGTTTCTTCTTCTTCATCGTACACAGTCAGACATCAACCTTGGAAATGTGTTTGATTGTAACAGCTGATGGGAGGAAATGTGTTTGATTGTAACAGCTGATGGGAGGAAATGTGTTTCTTCTTCTTCATCGTACACAGTCAGACATCAACCTTGGAAATGTGTTTGATTGTAACAGCTGATGGGAGGAAATGTGTTTCTTCTTCTTCATCGTACACAGTCAGACATCAACCTTGGAAATGTGTTTGATTGTAACAGCTGATGGGAGGAAATGTGTTTCTTCTTCTTCATCGTACACAGTCAGACATCAACCTTGGAAATGTGTTTGATTGTAACAGCTGATGGGAGGAAATGTGTTTGATTGTAACAGCTGATGGGAGGAAATGTGTTTCTTCTTCTTCATCGTACACAGTCAGACATCAACCTTGGAAATGTGTTTGATTGTAACAGCTGATGGGAGGAAATGTGTTTCTTCTTCTTCATCGTACACAGTCAGACATCAACCTTGGAAATGTGTTTGATTGTAACAGCTGATGGGAGGAAATGTGTTTCTTCTTCTTCATCGTACACAGTCAGACATCAACCTTGGAAATGTGTTTGATTGTAACAGCTGATGGGAGGAAATGTGTTTGATTGTAACAGCTGATGGGAGGAAATGTGTTTCTTCTTCTTCATCGTACACAGTCAGACATCAACCTTGGAAATGTGTTTGATTGTAACAGCTGATGGGAGGAAATGTGTTTCTTCTTCTTCATCGTACACAGTCAGACATCAACCTTGGAAATGTGTTTGATTGTAACAGCTGATGGGAGGAAATGTGTTTCTTCTTCTTCATCGTACACAGTCAGACATCAACCTTGGAAATGTGTTTGATTGTAACAGCTGATGGGAGGAAATGTGTTTGATTGTAACAGCTGATGGGAGGAAATGTGTTTGATTGTAACATCTGATGGGAGGAAATGTGTTTGATTGTAACAGCTGATGGGAGGAAATGTGTTTGATTGTAACAGCTGATGGGAGGAAATGTGTTTGATTGTAACAGCTGGTGAGAAGGATGGAGCATGATAATAACAGCAGATGAGAATGTCGGAGATTTATATTATTGAAATGGCTACATATCTTTTGTATGTGTACAAGAATAAAGAACAGACTATTGCATGCTGATACAGGTGTTCAAGTATTTAAAAAGACATACCAACATAAAATTACAGAAAAGGTGAGTGCCTCAGTGTTATCAATAACCATTAATACTTTAGGGATATGAAGTTAAGGCACTCACCTCTCACAGTGAAAACAGAAGCGGTGGGTGATCGAATCCCGTAAGTTTCAAGCGACCCCTGGTCTCACGGGAGGTAAGACCAGAGTGCCTGCATCCTGAGTTACCTCCAGTCATCTTAACCAATAGTCTTGTCACTGATCCAAGGTAATTCGGGATAAGAGTGAGATTGATGACCAGCGCAGCTTCTTCCTCACTATAATGTAAATACAGCGCACATCACATTATTAAGACAAGCCCGTCTGATGTTGTGGCCATCTTCGCTTGCAGTAGGGAATAACTATTTGAATCTTGGACAATGTATATATAAACAAATACACGATAACTTGCAACAACAGAAATGTTGATTCTAAATTAGAATAATATGGATTCTAATGCAACAAGAAAATCAAATAAAAATATTTAACACAATACATAAATCAATGTTAACTGAAATAAAAAGAAGACAGTCAAATTCAACAAGGACTTTTTCAGGATTTATTGTGGAGCAGCTCATGGGTCATACAAATTGTCATTATGAAACTTTTAGGCCATTAACTTGACTGCATGGACTGTCTCTCATCATGGTTTCAGTTTAAAAACTTTGGTTGAGTGTATCTGTTGAACGAGGAATATGGAGCAGTTTGCTAATTGTTTAGCAAAAAACAGATACTTAATCACTCCTCTTCTAACCTCTGGTAAATGTTTCCCAGAAATAGTGCCAGACTATTTACTGTCACTTGAACTGCTAATGATCATCTCTCTCTTCTCCACCTTTCTCTTCCCAGATTTGAAGGTTGGTCTGGAGATGTGCCTCTGTTTTGATAATCAGGGCCACATCAACAGCAAATGCAAAATCTGATATATAGACTGTCTCATCTTCCAGTAACCCACTGAGAAGCTTTTGGTCCTCTCCTTACAGGCTTTGATGACATCATCCATGGGTAGTATGAAAAGATATGGTGAATTAGTGTCTTCATGTCATATGTCACTAGTGGTCTTGAACTCTGCTGATGTTTGATTTTCTGTTCTAATGTAGTTTCTACAAGTCTTATAGAAACTGTATAGTGCAGAAAAGGGTCCTAGGATGTTTGTCATTTCCAGAGTTTGTTCCAAGGATCCTTATTAAATGCAGTTTCCAGGTTCAATAAACATGGGTGCATTTCATCATCATACTCAAGAGCTCTTTCTCTCAGTTGCTTGAGTGTGAAGATAAGGTCTTGAGTACTTCAGCTTGCTCTGAAGCTGCATTGGGCCACACCCATCTGTGGTACAGCCAGACATCTTAGTTTTTGCTACTCTATACTACAGTAGACTTTTCCGGGGTCACTAAGGACGGATATGCCTCTATGATTTTTTATGCAGACAGTTTTCACCCTTTTTTTAACATTGATAAACTTGTAATGCACTTCCCACTGCTGTTGATATCAGCCTTTTTTTATCTGGTCTAACTTCTGGCTCTCTTAGCATGTAAGTCTTTATTCTTGCTTCTTCTTCCCTGGTGTTTAGTTTCTTACTTGATTATAGATGTTTTGGTGGGGCTACTCTTTCGTTTATACTCATTATTGTCGGGGCCGATTTCTGGTCCTATCTAGGTTTAGCCTCTCTCCTCACGATGGCATAATCAATGATTTATTTCTCCTTCCTTGTCTGTTCATATTGAGTGTATGTGTGTTTTATCTGCGTCAGAACCACATAAGTCACCTTCCATTGTCATTCAGAACATTATCAACGTGTCTCGTAATTACTCCATCCCATCTAGAATGATCATGTTGATTCTGTCATTGAAATCTCCAAGAAGATTACTTTCGTCAATCAATCGTAAAACAGTTGTCCAGTTTTTTCAAGCAGGTCAAAGAATTCTTCTTTGATACCGTCTCTATCTCCTTCATTTGGTGCATAATCAATTACGATGTTAACTATCTTGTCTTATTCTTTGAGGTCATCACAATGCATTCAGAGGTCATGTCCATACCTTGATGTTATCCTTTTGATTCCTGGCCACAATTTCAGTCCACTACCCCTTTGGCTCTGTCGATAGTGGAAACTTCACTGTGGAGAAGCATACTGCTCTCAAGATCAATAACAAATATATTTTTTTATTAGTTTCTGTGAGAGGTAGAATTTCTTCTTTGCGTTCGGTTTCGTATGCTCGTTTTATGCCACCAGATGGGCTGCCTCCATGAAGTGACACGTCAGTTGCAGGTCCTTAATGGTTCCCCACAGTTTGTCTTGTTTGTTTCTCTCCTCGGGCCAGGTCTTCTCACGGGAGCCTTAGTGCAGTGGACATGTTTGTAGGATGTGTTCTGGAGTCTGGGGTCCTCTCTGACATGTGCATTGTGCAGTCTGTACTGTTTTCATTTTATGCATGTGTGCATTTAGTCTGCAATGACCTGTTCTGAGGCGGAAAATTGTGGTATACTGTTTCCTATTCAGTCTATTGATTGGGTTCTGTGGGTATTTACTGTTTGTTCTCTCTATCCACTGTTGGTTATATTTTTTTTGGATGTGTGCCTTGACTTCTGGTAGTGACACTGGGTGGGTGAATTGTTCTCTTTGTCTTCCCTCTCTGGCCAGTCTGTCCCCCCATTCATTTCCAGGTATGCTGCAGTGAGCTGGAATCCACTGGAGGGTGATTTTATTGTGGTCTGAGAGTTTGTTTAGCTGGCATATCAGTTCCCTCTCCATACTATCTCGTGGTTCTCTTTGTGCGGCCTGCAAAATGTCCATGCAGTCACACAAAAACACTATTCTATGAGAGGTAGGATTTCTAATTTTGATGTTTCCACGAACTAATCCTCCTTCCCGTTTATACTTCCAACATTCCATATTCCAAAAATCTTAGTCTGTAATTTGTGCCAGTTAGTCATCTTTGTCTATAATTTGTGCCAGTTAGTCATCTTTGTCTGTAATTTGTGCCAGTTAGTCATCTTTGTATGTAATTTTGCCAGTTAGTCATCTTTGTCTGTAATTTTGCCAGTTAGTCATCTTTGTCTGTAATTTGTGCCAGTTAGTCACCTTAGTCTGTAATTTGTGCCAGTTAGTCATCTGTAAAGTCATTTTTTAATTTCCGGTAAAGACTTGTAATGACACAAACAGGTGATTGACATATTGTGGCTTTACATTGTGGAGGTCTTCCTCCATGCAAGCCTCTTTTCAGGTTCATTGCTGTTTATTGGATATGAACAGCTAACCTTAAAATATAGAGGACAATTCAACTATCCGCCATCCATTCGACATGCCTGATAGGAAAACAGGCTCCTCCTGCAGGAGTACAGCCTCACATGTAATGAAATACAATGTATCTATAGAATTGATCAAATGAAAAGTCTTTGTTTCAATAAATCTGTTATTTTTATACAATTAATTTGAAATAATTAAATGGACATAAGATTGACAGAGTGGCTTCCGGCAGTAATAGTGCTATATTTTTGACTCGGTCATGGTAGCATTTTAAGCTATAATAATTGGTGCATGACTCCCCGCAGTTTGGAAAGCCAAGACAGTGAGGAATGGGACACTTTCCATTTGATACAAAATGGTGTAGATATATCAACTTAAGCCTTGAACCACTTACAACAGTGTCTGTTTTTGTAGTTTTCAATCTATTAATATTTCAGTATTTTCATAGTGATACTGTAAGTTATCGTTTCTATTTTTAGGTGAAATCAAAGCTGTAGAAGGGACTGAACATGATCTTCGCACTCCAGTTCGTCTCGGTGAGCGCCTGACCAAAGTCCCTGGTGGTATTGGTTTTGACAATAATTTCTGCTTGGACAACCAGGGAAAGTTGAAGCTTGCCACTAGGTAATTGTAATGAGATATGTGTTATAGAAGTGGTCAAGATTTGTCATGAGAGATGTGTTATAGAAGTGGTCAAGCTTTGTCATGAGAGATGTGTTATAGGCTTGGTCAAGATTTGTCATGAGAGATGTGTTATAGAAGTGGTCAAGCTTTGTCATGAGAGATGTGTTATAGGCTTGGTCATGATTTGTCATGAGAGATGTGTTATAGAAGTGGTCAAGCTTTGTAATGAAAGATGTTATAGAAGTGGGCAAGCTTTGTCATGAGAGATGTGTTATAGGCTTGGTCAAGATTTTTGTGACATGCACATTGAAACACTTTCTAGAAGTTGCCATGATTTCTATGACAGACTTATGGAGATATTTTAAAATAGTATTCCAGTACATAAGTTGTTGATGGTGTTATCCCATAGCTGCTGAGCAAACCTGCTCTTGGCAACCTATTGCCAATCTTATATAAATAGTGTTCTTCAGTTGTTCTACTGTTCCATACAGTGACTTGGCGATTGTAGATGACACTTGTAAGAATCTTTTCCTCCTGTGTACAAGTGCTTTGCGCTCAATAAGTAGGTGTCTCTTTCATCAGAATGAGAGCAGTATCTGCACAAGGGCAGGTGCTGAGGGTTGGTGCAGTCAAAGTGACTATTGACTATAGTGTATCCTGTTCAGAATTGAAAGATGATGATGTATTCACTTCTGTGTAGCCTGTTTATGTCATTAATGTTTTTCGACTGTCACATTTGGTAAAAGCACAGCGACTCAATGTGCCCATTGCCTACTCGTTCAGCAAGGTATCCCTGGTATTATTTTGAAGGATTCATTTAACTGTGTAGTTACTACAGGGTTTATCCTTTTGTTGTTTGAAGGCTTATGTTTTTGCCAGTCTGTCAGCCATTTCATTTCCTGGTATCCCAGTATGTCCAGATATTCATTACAATGTAACATTAATGGCCATGATTATGCCATCAATCGCCCTTTTAACTAAAAATATATATTTTTCTTGTATGAAGTGTGCTTCAGTGTAACAGCACTGACTTGGAGTCACTAAAGATCATTATGTCAAGTGGGGTCAATTCCCTTAAGTCAAACTTCTAGTGCATATAAACTAATATATTTTAGAAACTCACACGATATTCAAGTAAATGTCCCAATAAAATTGATCAGTCATTCACTGAAGAAGTTGGACATATTTGGCATCATTAAAACACATATAATGAAAAGGCAATGGTCATAATGTATCATTTCCAAAACTGCAGCAGCTTTTTCTCTGAAGCTTGCTCTGAAGAACTATCTTGAACATTTCTATGTCAATCAGAAACAAAAGTAATGGCAAATGTGTTGTAGGAGTTTCCATTAAACACTGTGGCTATCAAATATGACAAGTTCATGTCATTAGTTATCAATCAAAACCTTTTCATGTCCCTGTGGAGCACAGGTCTTCAACAAATACATGTCAAGGACTCCTGAACCATCCACTCCGTGGATATTTATTGAGAGTTTTTTTTGTGGTTTACAGTTTCTATAGGATGATGTAGCCAACTCAATGCTCAACCCTTTCTTAGTCACCTCGTTTGACGTGCTGGGAGAATTTGCAGTGTTACTATTGGTTGCTCTGCTTTTTGGTTCTGATAACACATTGGTGATAAACAGCTATATTATCATATAATTCATCATTTAAACATTTTGGACTTTTGATTGCATACAAGCTTTTTTCTAAATTTCATTTTGATTAACCAGCTACCTTAATTGTTTCTTTCTAGTTTCTGCAGATTCTTAATTCCCATATTAGATTGCATATATAAAATGATTTTGTCTTTCTGATTTTTCAATTTATTTTACATGTTAATAAGTTGTATACGATAATAAAATCTTTGCAGAATAACCATTTGACTATTTCTATCTTTTTATATTTCTATCCTTCAATATAGGTGGTTTTTTTCTTTCTTTTGTGGGTCCGGCGTGGACTAGTAGTTAACGTGACACGGCTCAAAATCCGAAGGCGCTGGGTTCTATCCCCATCACAGCACCGGCCGTTACCCTGGAAGCAAACCCTTAGAAAATGCAGGAGTAAGCAGACCCTTACATAAAATGCATGCTGAAGTTGGATGCACTGGGCCGACAGGCGCAAAATAAAAACCACACTGCAACGCACACCGCCTTTGGGAGTAAAGAAAAAAGGCGAACGCAAAAGAAAATAATTTTTTTTCTTCTGTTAAATATTTTGCTTTAATTTAGCTCAATCTTCCATGGAACTGAGTTAACCTTAATAATTGGAATGATTTCTTAGAGTGGAGCACAAACCATCAGGGCGGTACATGGAAGTCACCACAACAGAGCCAGGTATGCAGTTTTACACTGCACATTACTTAACCGATGTAACAGGCAAAGGTGGAGTAGCCTATAATAGATATGGTGCCTTCTGTCTGGAGGCCCAGCATTATCCAGACAGCGTTCATCAGGTATGTCAATCATAGCTCATCATTATCATGTGTCATGTCCTATGATCAGTCCCTTCACAACCTTATGTCCTTTGATCATTTCAGCCATTAGCGTATTCTTTGTTATCTCAGTCATCTTGTCATGTTCTCTCAGTCATCTTGTTAAGTTTTCTCAGTCATCTTGTCATGTTCTCTTAGTCATCTTGTCATGTTCTCTCAGTCATCTTGTCATGTTCTCTCAGTCATCTTGTTAAGTTTTCTCAGTCATCTTGTCATGTTCTCTCAGTCATCTTGTTAAGTTTTCTCAGTCATCTTGTCATGTTTTCTCAGTCATCTTGTTAAGTTTTCTCAGTCATCTTGTCATGTTCTCTCAGTCATCTTGTCATGTTCTCTCAGTTATTTTACCATATTTTCTCAATCATGTTTTCTTAGTAACCTTGCCTGTTTTATCAGTAATATCAAGACACCAAACAGTCAACTTTGCTTAATTTCATCAGATACTGGTGGAATTTGATGATTAATCTGCAGTATCTAGTTATGAATAGTCTTAGAAACTCACGAGTTATTGGCTTTTGGTGCCTACTTTAATTTTCTGTACGAAGATAATGTGACCCTCAAGGTTATAGTGAAACACACATAAAAATAGTATTGGATCTATTTTTGTGTGGAGTAATCTTCTGTTTGTTTCTTGTCATCTTTGTTATCAGTACTTTGGCACAGTCTACACAAAAGAGGACTGCTCCAAGATCCCAGAGCCTATAGATATTTTTCAAAGAGACATGGATACAGCGGGATTAAGATCAATCTGTATTACAGAGGAAATGGTTTTTAAAAAATTGGAGGGGTTGAAAGTGAATAAATGTCCAGGTCAAGATGGTATTCATCCAAAATTGCTGTATGAAATTAGAGACCAACTAGCAAAACCATTGGCTATATTATGTTCTCAATCACTTACAAAAGGGATTGTTCCACGGGATTGGAAAGATGCAGGAGTGATCCCCTTATTCAAAAAAGGCAAAAAATCAGATCCAGCTAATTATAGACCGGTGAGTTTAACGAGCATAGTCTGTAAATTGTTAGAGTCAATAATCAAAGAAAACATTGTAATGCATTTAGACAAATTTAATCTAATTAGAAATAGTCAGCATGGGTTTACTAGAGGGAGATCATGCTTAACAAATCTATTAGAATTCATGGAGGAGGTTACTAAAATCATAGATAAAGGGGAGCCAGTGGTCGTTATTTATCTAGACTTTGCAAAGGCCTTTGGGGAAGTTGCCAAATGGATTGAAAATTGGTTAACGGGAAGAAGGCAGAGGGTGGGCATAAATAAGGAGTACTCTGAGTGGTGTGAAGTAAAAAGTGGTGTGCCACAGGGCTCGGTTTTGGGACCAATTTTGTTCTTGATATATATAAATGATTTGGACATTGATATGGGATCCATGATTGCAAAATTTGCTGATGACACAAAACTATGCAGTAGTGTCTCATCTAAAGCGGAAGTGGATATATTGATGTCGGATTTAGATAAAATTTGAGAATGGTCTGTAAGCTGGCAAATGTAGTTTAATGTAGATAAATGTACAGTCATCCACATGGGTAGATCCAATATGGAACATAATTACAGAATGGAAGAAAACAATATTAGAAAGATAGATAAGGAAAGGGACCTGGGGGTTATAATAGATCATACAGGAAGGGTGAGTGAGCAAGTTAAGGTAGCAGTAAAAAAGGCAAATGCAATGTTAGGTATGATAAAAAGAAATATTAAACATAGGATCAAGGAAGTGATCGTCAAACTGTTTAAAACTTTAGTTAGACCTAGATTGGAGTACTGTGTACAGGTGTGGAGTCCTTATCATAGAGGGGATATAAACATGCTGGAAAGAATACAAAAAAGAGCGACAAAGATGATAGTGGGATTCCAGAATTACAGTTATGAGGAACGACTCAGAAAAACCGACCTACAGTGTCTCGAAGAGAGAAGAATTCGTGGTGACTTAATACAGGTTTATATGATGATCAGAGGAATCGATAAATTAGACTATAACAAGTTTTTTAAAATACAGCCACCTACAATAACACGAGGGCATAGCTACAAGCTGACTAAAGAGAGGTCCAGGTTAGATATTAGGAAATATTTTTTTAGTCAGAGAGTGGTGTCTGCTTGGAATGCATTGCCAGGGGAGGTAGTGGAGGCAGGGACAGTTAATGCATTTAAGAATAAACTGGATGCGCATAGCTTTTAGAGCAAGGTGATGTAAATGTAACTGCAGGGTCTTCTAAACCAGTATAAAGACGTTAAATTAAGTTAAGTTATCATCACGTGGCATATTTTTTCAAGGACATGGTCTCAATCACCACAGCTATGTATGCATCTCAGCTTAAGACAAGTTGGCCTGGATCATACAATGACATCTTCAGACTGTCAGTAATGTCCTGATGACATCTTCATTGGAGTCTACCTCTTTTCCTCCTTACAGGAACCAAACCCTCCACTATCACCGGACCGTTATGTCTCTTCACATGATTTCTGTTTTGTCATCCTTGTTATACGAGGCGTGTTCAAATGAAACCGGACCAAATTGTAACAAGTAAACATATGTATGATGCGCATGATAACGTCACTTCAGGTCTAAACTGCACATACCAACCGTCAAGTTTGTAAAATTTAATTATCCTCCGACTCACAGTTTCCTCAGCAGACCATTGAAAACATGGCGTGTGTGATACAGAATCCATCCAGAGTTGATCAGTGAGCAGTGATTCGGTTTCAAACAGCTGAAGGATGTCGACCAGTTGACATTCATCGCAGAATGCAGGCAGTGTACGGTGACATAAGTGTGTAAAAGACAACAGTGAAGAACTGAGCAACGATGTTTAAAGCTGGTCGACATCCTTCAGCTGTTAGAAACCGAATCACTGCTTACTGATCAACTCTGGACGGACTCCGTATCACACCGGTCATGTTTTCAACGGTCTGTTGAGGAAACTATGAGTTGGATGATAATGACATTTTGCAAACTTGACGGCTGGTATGTGCTGTTTACACCAGAAGTGATGTCATCATGGGTATACATATGTTCACTTGTTGCAGTTTGGTTCAGTTTAATTTGAATACGCATCACAAGTAACATTGTATCTATATGTGTTTATTTCTTTTTTGTCATCCTGTAACAGGGTTAGTTTACTAGTCACTTTTTTAAAATATGCAATCACTTCATTTTACATATAACAGTCTTTCTCAGACACACAAGCTAAATGTGATTATACTCAACACAGAGCATAGAACATACAAAAATTTACTATGAGTTAAGAAATATGAAGTTCACAACATCAAAATTCTACAGCTAGAGTAAACCAAGCTTTTGTTCTGCTTATTCACGACTTATAAAAACTGTCTTGTGCTCTATTCAACTAGTGTTCCTTGTAGGATATTATGTGCGCAGATGTTAAAACAGCACTAACTTTTTCCTAGGGCCTATCTTCTGGTCGGTAATCAAGATTCCTATCGTTTCTACACGTACATTTTCACCTATCTGTTAGTAAACTGTTGTTTGCTGACTAATTGGTGATCTCTTCTCTTAACTTCTCTTAAGGTCTGCGGTCACTTCAGAAATAACTACACTCAGCTCCTGCCTGAACTGGAAATCCTTCTGGTTGACTTGACTGCCTGATTGAGATGTCATCATGGGTTGTTTCAGCAACGTCACTCTCTGTGTGACTTCTAGACTATTGACTTCATTGACTGTCTAAAACTCTATTTTCTGAATACTTCTTCTTCTTCTTCTTCTTCGTATGCTGTCAGACGTCAACTTGAATTTGTTCAAAGAAAGCAGCTGTCATCCTGAGGCTGTCGACACTGCCATAGAGCTTGTCTAGTGTTGGCACTGGTGATGGCCACATATGCTTTCTCTGGTCCTCGTATGTCTGGCAATTTTGCAGCAGATGTTCAGCGGTCACTTTCCCTGTACCACAGGTGCATTTGTCAGTGCCACCTATCTTCAGTTTATTGAATAGATGGTACCTCAGTCTGTTGTGGCCTGTGCGGAGTCTGAAGACCACGACCTGCTCTCTTCTGTTCAACTGGTAGTAGGCATCATTTTTTGTGTAGCCAGTATGTTCTGTTTCCCATTTGGCCATGTATCTGGCCCTAATAAACCTTTTGGACTCTTCGTAGGTCACACTAGAGTCTGATTGTGGTAGTCTTGCACCTTCTTTTGCCAGTCTGTCTGCCTCCTCGTTGCCTTGGATGTTACAGTGGGATGGAACCCACTGTACCACTACTCTTTTTGGTGCGAACTGCAGTCATAGTTGACAGAGTACTGCTCTTAAATCATTAAGTTCAGTATTTTTCTGGCATTTTAGTGCTGTAACCACGGCCAGGGCATCTGTAAACAGGACTATCTGGCTTTCATTGCTTTCGCCTGTCAGCATTGCTTTTACTGCAGCCTTCAGTGCCTCTGCCTCTGCTCTGAAATTGCTTGAGAATTTTCCAGTTGCCACTGACAGTGTTTTCTGAATACTCTTTCAGTGTAGGCTGCTCGCTCTGTAATTTATGGACTAATCAGCTCTGCAATCATTTCTATTGTAATTGCATCTGAATACTGTTTATTGGCTAACACTGTAAGTGTTTGAAGACTTCTATCTCTGTAGTTTTTTCTCGACTACCAGTTCTGTGATCATTTCTATACTCTGCTTCTGAATACTATTTCAGTATCAAACACTTTCTAAGTGTTTGAAGGCTTCTCTATCTGTAATTTCTGAACTAATCAGCACTGAGACTTCACTAATATCTACTTTCAAATACTGTCTCGTCTCATTCTTTTGTAGGAAGCATACCAGGTGAAAATCCATCCCCTAGGTGCGTTCCATGTTACTAAAATAAATTTCCCTTATCCTATGCTGTGATTGACCTATCTCGACCACGCATCTCTGCTCACAACGCTCCTGTCAATCCTAAACTGACAGTGGGTCCCTTCTAATAATGGCTGTTTAGTGTTTTAATTAGTCTTTATTGCTCCTTGACTCTAGGAATATCACTTTCGACCAGACTTGTAATTTCTTCACCTAGCTGGCTTGATACTTCCCCCTACCTGACTTGATACTTCCCCCTACCTGACTTGATACTTCCCCCTACCTGACTTGATACTTCCCCCTACCTGACTTGATACTTCCCCCTACCTGACTTGATACTTCCCCCTACCTGACTTGATACTTGTTTAACTCCTCCTAGATTCACCTACATGCTTTCTTCTGTCCGTCACGTAATAACCACCGCTGACCCTGCTAGTAAAACATTTACATCCCTTCAGGTGTCTTGTGATGCTTGGAAGTTTTCAATCTTATGACATCTCCTTATCTAACGATGTGTGGAGTGCTAGTAATCGCGTTTGCACACCTGGACGGTCGATAACAATGTCTGGACACCTGAACTATGGGTATTACTTTTCATCAGCGTGGGAATAAAACAAAGAATCTTTTCCTACTAATTTGAAGGTTCTAATTCTGAGTTGAAAGAAAGTCCCCCAGCGACTTCATTTAAGGTTTTAAAATTGTGATGAAACAAAACCTTGAGTTTTTTACAGTCTGTATAATAGGTAACATTGTGTCTAGATGTGTAAAGTAATTTTGTTGTTGTTGTTGTTGTTATCCTTGTTATAGTTGACATTGTATCTAGATGTTACATTTAAAAAAATGTTTGTGTTTTTCTTCTGAGCTGTCTTACATGCAACGCAGTATCAAGCACTTGTTTCTTTATGGCTTTTCTGGAATTTCTAACTTTTAATACAAGAGCATTTTCATTATCTGTTGTGTATAGCTAGTTACTTATGCTCCATATTGTGCAATATTTGATTAGAGCGGCTGAGACATTTTTAACAATTGTTTTTTTCTGATTTTAGCCTAGCTTTCCAGATTCAAATCTGCGCCCAGGAGAGACATATGCTCAAAAAACCATCTACAAATTTGGAGTTCTGTAAGCTGTGCTGCCCATGACATTGATCAGCCACAAAGAAGAATATTGCATCCAGTGTGGCATAAGCAGCATTCTTGTTAATTACAAATATGCTTTCATTAAAAAATTGATTCAGTTTTGCCAGTTTTACAAATAAGTCAGTAATTCGATCAGTAGAGATACTGTTTTGAATTCAAAAAATGAAAGATAAACAAATATTGTAATCACAGCCAAGTTTGATTTGGAAAGTGATTAGTTAAAAATAGTTTTACTGTTGAAATGACTTTAATCAAAAATAGTTTTACTTGAAATCTTCTTCTTCTTCTTCGCACGCAGTCAGACTGTAACCATTATTTTTTCGAAAAAAGCAGCCGTCATCCTGAGGCTGTCGACACTGCCATAGAGCTTGCCTAGTGTTGCCACTGGTGAAGGCCACATCTGCTCTCTCTGATCCTCGTATGTCGGGCAGTTTTGCAGCAAGTGCTCAGCGGTCATTTTCCCGGTACCACACGGGCATTCGTCAGTGCCACCTATCTTCAATTTGTTGAATAGGTGGTACCTGAGTCTATTGTGGCCAGTGCGAAGTCTGAAGACCACAACCTGCTCTCTTCTGTTCAACTGGTAATAGGCATAGTTTTTGGTGTAGCCAGTATGTTCGGTTTCCCATTTGGTCATGTATCTAGCTCTAATAAGCCGTTTTGACTCTTCGTATGTCATACTAGTATCAGGTTGTGGTAGTTTTGCACCTTCTTTTGCCAGTCTGTCTGCCTTCTCGTTGCCTTGGATGTTGCAGTGAGATGGAACCCACTGCACCACTACCCTTTTTGGTGCGGCCTGCTGGCATAGTTGACAGAGTACTGCTCTTAAATCATTAAGTTCAGTATTTTTCTGGCTTTTCAGTGCTGTGACTATGGCCAGTGCATCTGTAAGCAGGACTATGTGGCTTTCATTCCTTTTACCTGTCACCATTTCTTCCACTGCCGCCCTCAGTGCCTCTGCCTCCGCTCTGAAATTGCTTGTGTATTTTCCAGTAGCGAATGAAAGTGTTATTTTTCTGCCATTTGGTAGGCTCAGGAATGCTCCTGCCCCTCCGTACTGTGTTGTATTTGTTGCGGAACCGTCGGTGTATGCATGGGTCCAGTCCATGCTTGGGTAGTTTTCCGTTATGTAACTCAGGATAGTGTCTCTTCTTTCTTTTTCAGACTGGCAGTTTTTGGAAATATATGCTGCCTCCAGGTAGGTTTTCGTACAGTAGGGATGGGCTTTGGTGTTGTTAGTGCGTTCATATGGTTTTCGTGCATCTTTGCTTTGGCTATTTCTGCAAAGTTTCTTCGCTTTAGTTTCCCACTTCCGAAATTGTTTAGTCTCTGGTGCATTGGATGGTCAGTCAGTCTTCTGAGTTTCTCTGATTGCTGCTGGGCTCTGCAGTCTCTTCTGTCGGCCATGGATTGCAGTTTTGTAATCTTTTCAAGTTCTACAATTGGCGTTGACTTCATGCCTCCTGTTATAACTCTCATGGCTTAGTTTTGGAGTTTGCTAACTTTATCGAAGTTCGCCTTTGCTGCTGTTGTCCATGACGCAATGCCATACTCGAGAACTGATTGCCATTCTCTCTCTGGCTCTCATTCGGTTTCTCTCGATCTGACTTTTCCATGTCATGCGCCGATCAAATGTGACTCCCAGGTAGTTTGGGTTTTCGTTTGGCTGCAGGTATTTGCCGTTTAGACTTAATTTGGTGTTTTGGGGTTTGATTGATAGCGAGAATATTGTACATGTGGTTTTCTCCTCGTTTATTTTGACCAGCCATGAGTTCGCCCACTCTTCCAGCGATGTTAGGGCCTGCTGCATCAGATTTCTTGCTATGGTGAAATTCTTTTCAGAGGTCCACATAGCCAGATCGTCTGCAAACTTTGAGCTATGAACTCTTCTTGGTATATTCTCTGTAATGTCATTTATATACACCAGGAAGAGTGTGGGTGACAGTTGGGGTACTCCCCGCTCAAGTGTCACCTTTTTGCTCATCTGCCCTTGTACTTGGACTCTGGCCGTTCTGTTTTTGAGGTAGTGGTTGATCCACTTGTACATTTTCCCACAAACTTCACTTCTTCTTAGCTTGACTAAGTCCATCTTTCCAGACTTTGTCAAATGCCTTTTCCGGGTCCACCCAAACCGCTACTGTGTGTTTCTGTTCCTGGTAGGCATCTTCTATTTCCTGGGCTATGAGGATGACCTGATCCTCAGTGGATCTGTGCTGTCTAAAACTTGCTTGCTGTGGAATTAGTAGGCGTTTTTCTTCCCGATGCCACATCAGTCTGGTGTTTATCATACTTTCCATCAGTTTGCCGACACAGCTCAGTAGGCTGATAGGCCTGTATCCATTTGGATCTGTTTTGTCTTTTCCTTTCTTTGGTACTGGTACAAGTACTGCGTCTGTCCATGCCTGGGGTACAATACCCCTTTTCCAGCTTTGGTTCAGGACTGATAGCAGTTTCCTCTTTGCTGTTTGGCCCAACCCCATCAGCATTTCGTTTGTTATCCCGTCTTTTCCGGGAGATTTCCTTTTCTTTAATGTTCTCATGGCCTCTTCCATTTCGTTCATTGTTAGTTTTGCCATCATATGCTCTTCTGGTGCCATATTGATGTTGTCGTGCCCCTTTTGCTCTTCATTAATGTCCGTATGCCTATCTGCAGGGACATCTATGTGGTTCGCTTTGGCATAGTGTTCAACAAAGGCGTTTGCGGCTTTTTTTCCAGTGAGCAAGTTTTCGCCCTGCTTGATGGTAATTTGTTTGTTTGATGAAGTTTCGTCATTCATGGCTCTGACTAACTTCCATAGTGTGTTCCCTTCTTTGTCTAAGTTGAGGCTTTCTGTTTTGTTTTTCCAGCTTTCTCTGGCTGTTTGGTTAAGCGTGTATTTGTATTTCGCCGTGGCGGCTTTGAGGGCAATATTTGCCTCCATAGATTGTTCTCGCTCTGCCATGTTCCTAGCATTTGTGACTGCGTCTTCCGCTTTCTGCAACTCATCATTCCAATAGGGCTTATAATTTTTCCCTGCCCCTCTTGGGATGGTTTCAGTGGCAGCCTGCATTATTGCTTTGCTTAGGCTTTCCACCATGGGCTTCATTTTGTTGTTCCGTGTGTTGATGGTTTCACACAGCCCATCTGTCAGGCTTGCAAATCTGTCCCAGTCGGCTCGTTTGTAATTCCAACGTGGGAGCGGTTTTGTTTCCTGTGGGCCTGCTTCCATATCAATTTCTAGCCTAATTGGCCCGTGGTCGCTAGCTGCCAATTAGTTTAGCACCTGGCGGTCTATTTTATGGTGAATGTCCATTGTGGAGAAGGCCAAATCTGGAGTCGAGGTGGTATGCCATGTTCTAGAATAGAAGCTAGGGCTATCCTCCGGCCTATTGATTAGATAGAGATTTGTGTCTATCTCCCAATCTTCCACTTCGTCACCTCTGCTGTCTGTGTTCGAGTATCCCCATCTCTCCGAGTGGCTGTTTAAGTCTCCAACTACTATGCAGTTGGAGTCTTTGACTTCCATACTCGAGAGCGACAGGTCCTTATTTGGTGGTCCGTACAGGTTGAAGATGCGGATCTTCGTCTCTTGAGCCATTATGTCAACTCCTACAATTTCTGCTTGTCCGGTGTGATTGACAGATACCGCGCTACTCGGTATGCAGTTACGGGTCAGTATCAGAAGCCCTCCTTTGTGCCCTTCTCTATCCAGGCGGAAGGCCTGGTATCCTCTGATTGAGAATTTATGGTTGCTGTTGAGGTGCGTTTCTTGAATACATGCCACGTCAATCTTACCTTCATGCAAATGATGTGTTAGGGAAAGCTTTTTTGTTAATGACTCCCTCCGCATTCCACTGTAGTATTTTGAGGGTCTTGAGTTTTTGGTCAATAGAGATTGCCCCATAGCCATGTGCCTTGACTCCACGACACATGGGTGGGCCCCTTCGAGGCGTGAGGCCCGGCACTCTCGCTGCCTGGCGGGACTCCGCAGGATGAGCGCCATACGTTTTTCTGATAAGTTGTACTGTCATCATACTGCGATTTACGTTGCACTGTTTCGTTAAGCCTGTGGCCCAGTGCATCCGATTTCAACAGGCGTTTCTGTAGGGATGCCCTCCTTAGCCTTTGGCTGTCCCCAGCCTATCTGCAAGGCAGCAGTTGTTTGTAATCAGAGTTGTCTCTCTTATGGAAGTTGTCTTACAGGACTAACGAGTCTTCACTACTCGTGTCTATAGGGTGCGGTGATGATATATGAGATATGATATATGATATGGACTATGTACTGGTTTGTACTAACCCGGAAGAGAGGCAGTCCAGTGTGTCTGTATCCCAGGATCGTCACGTCCTGCCAGAACATAGCATATGCATGTGAGTGGGGTATCTCTTTGCTCCCTTTATTTTCTCGGCTTCTCTGCAGTGATGGTACGCCTAGCATTCCCCGCCACCTGGGAGGTTGACACAATAGGGCAGATGTGCAATGTCCGCTAGTCTGCATCTCTTCTGCGTCCATTGGTATGGCTGATAGCATACAGAGGTAGAGATCGAGGCAGAAGTGCATTTAATCAGGGGACAATGCCCATGACATTGATCAGCCACAAAGAAGAATATTGCATCCAGTGGCATAAGGAGCATTCTTGTTAATTACAAATATGCTTTCATTAAAAAATTGATTCAGTTTTGCCAGTCTTACAAATAAGTCTGTAATTCGATCAGTAGAGATACTGTTTTTAATTCAAAAAATGAAAGATAAACAAATATTGTAATCACAGCCAAGTTTGATTTGGAAAGTGATTAGTTAAAAATAGTTTTACTGTTGAAATGACTTTAGTCAAAAATAGTTTTACTTGAAATGACTTTACTTAACTTAGACGCTTGTCATCTGCCATGTTTTGTAATAGGTCTTTTCTTTTTTTGTGTGGATTATAGTTTTTGCAGGATGAGGTAGCTGACTACATGTCCAACTCTCCTTCATCAACTCTAATGGCAAATTATAGTTTTACCTATTGTTGCTCCTCTTTCAGGCCTTGGTATCAAACAGGCAACTGTTGAATTACAGTCATATTCATTAGTACATAAGCACAGAGAATTATATTGCACAAATCTTGTTGGGACTGACATGTAATCTGAACTACTTTTTAACCTTTAGCACGCTTAATTATTTTGGTGAAAATTTTTGCAACTTTAAATTTTGCTATGGAAGTTGACTTTCAAAGCTTGTAACTTTTCTGTTTGTTGGTCAATAAATATGATTTTCTTGTGTGTAAAGACACAATTGAATAAAGAACTTGTTGATGTTATTGTTTTTGTTGTGTGTTTGTTAGTTTCTGAATTACAAATAGATCAAGGTGAAAATGTATTGGAAAAAAAAAATGTGGACTCGACCGCTAGGCATAGTTGCTCCGATAGAAATCCACGGAAATCACAGCAACGTATTGATACTGTGCTTTTAACATCGACACAACTGTTAGTTTCCAATTCAAATATAGTTATTACATCTCCTATAAATAAACAGATCTACTTGATAAAGATCTTTCCCAACAACCTACTTCACCTTTCGCAAAAAGTTGGCCTGCTCCAATTGGCGTAATAAGAAGAAAAAACGTTCAAAATCAATTTGTAATCTAATATACGATACTTTTGCTGGCAAAAAAAAACCTGTGTAGATGGACGTGACGTATTCAGCATAAAAAATGGCTATGGGTAGGGTCTCCGTAAACAAAAATTTATTTTTTCAATTTCCAATTTTGTAGGTCGAGTGTGTCCACTGTCAGTTCACACTGGCATGCTAAAGGTTAAGGATAGATTTTAGCCACGGTTGTAGTATGTATTTAAAAATGCACAGGTGTCAACTGTTTTTTTTATTTTCTGTATTATCTGTATGTTTAGACAATATATTTTTTGTAATACTTTTACTCATCTGGAATAAGCTCTGTATTTCTGGTTTGTTTGTGTCATATAATTTATGTGTGCTCATTACTAATGAAGTATTTATGTATTCTTCAGTTATTTCTGGTTGGTTTTCTATGTTTTAGTCATGATTAATAGCTTATATCCGAGGACTTCTGTGTGGTAGCCAAGCTGAACATGAATACAAAATTAAGTTTTTTTAGTTTTCTACTAACTAAACATCTCCTCAATCGTAGTCATTTTTTGTAATGCAGTTAGCTCCCACATTTTCTGCATTTTTACATGGTCTATGTGACTGTTCTTCAAAGAAAAAACAAACTAAAACCCAACACAATTATTTAAAATGCCTTTGAATTTAGCATTTGTTGTGCCATTTTATTTTACATCAAATGTCTATATTTCATTTTGTAAAACTGATGTGTTCGCACTTCTTGGCAGTAAAGTCTCATATATTTTCTAAGAATGTGTAGTATCTTCTATGTACTATAACCTATACTATATCTATTACTTTAATCACATGTAGTGGTGTATGAGGGTGTACTATATACTTTAACCACATGAAGATGTGTATTATGATGTATAATCAATCACGTGTAGTGGTGTATCATGGTGTATAATCACATGTAATGGTGTATGAGGGTGTATAATCACATATAGTGGTATATTATGGTGTATAATCACATGTAGTGGTGTATGAGGGTGTATAATCACATGTAGTGGTGTATCATTGTGTATAATCACATACAGTGGTGTATTATGGTGTATAATCACATGTAGTGGTGTTTGAGGGTGTACTGTATACTTTAACCACATGAAGATGTGTATTATGGTGTATAATCAATCACACGTAGTGGTGTATCATGGTGTATAATCACATATAGTGGTATATTATGGTGTATAATCACATGTAGTGGTGTATCATGGTGTATAATCACATGTAGTGGTGTATAATCACATGTAGTGGTGTATAATGGTGCACTATATACTTTAATCATGTGTAGAGTTAATTTTACTACAATCGCATATAGTGGGTTATATATACTTTAAAATTGTATAGTTGTCTCTATATACTATAATCAGATTTAGTAGGTTCTGTATACTGTAATCACATATAGTGAATAATCATGTGCAGTGATTCTGTATTCATTAGTCCTAATTATGCAGTTGTTATTAACATGAAACTTTGAATGATTAAATCAGGGATTATAATGTACAAAATGACTTTTATTTCAATTATAATATGAATGAGAGGGGATTAAGATGCTGAGCAGCGCATGAGCTGCAGTGGTCAGCAACCCAAAGCTGACTGCTAGTGTCAGGGCCAGCAAACCAGAGCTGCCAAGACACTTCTACACCTCCACTCGGTGATCCTGGATAACAGGCTGCAGCATGGCAGACTGGCTAAGGAGAAGGTATCGAAGAGAAAATGCTAACCCGGTACTAAAAAAATGCTTGCTGAAGTCGGATGTGTTAGACCGAAAGGTGCAAATATTACAGTCAAGCAGTAAACTATGACACAACTGCTACTTAAGCCCTTTCAGGGTTTGGTAGCGAGAGATTGAGAACGAACGAAGCCAAGCCAAGCCGAGTCGAGCCGAATGAATGAATGAATGAATGAATGAATGAGAGAAATGGAATGAGAGAGTGAGTACATTGTATATCAGAGGGGCTATACCAATAAACAATGTCAATGATAACTATTACACAAACGTGATCACATTAACTGCCATGGGCTACACCACAGTGCCATGAGCTACACCACAGTGCCATGAGCTACACCACAGTGCCATGAGCTACACCACAGTGCCATGAGCTACACCACAGTGCCATGAGCTACACCACAGTGCCATGAGCTACACCACAGTGCCATGAGCTACACTACAGTGCCATGAGCTACACCACAGTGCCATGAGCTACACCACACTGCCATGTGCTACACCACAGTGCCATGAGCTACACCACAGTGCCATGAGCTACACCTTAGTGCCATGTGCTATACCACAGTGCCATGAGCTACACCACACTGCCATGTGCTACACCACAGTGCCATGAGCTACACCTTAGTGCCATGTGCTACACCACAGTGCCAGATAAGTTCTCAAAATAACATTTCATTTAGATAAATCCGTTAACAAATAAGAAAATTACATTTCAGTTTTGTACATTCAACCCAGGATGAAAAAAGTGAGAGAAAAATAATTGTGGATCATCCTCAACAGACTCGCCTCGACACCTGGAGTGGTTCCTGGGTTAATAATAATGATAGTGCAATTGTTTCCTTCTAGGCAGGTTGTGCTTGGGGATGGCAATCTCACTTAACTGAATGTCTTTATACTGGTTTAAAAGACTGCAGAGTCTGTATACAACCAGTTTCATTTACATTTCCTTGCTTTGCACATCCAATCTATTCTTAAATGCATTAATTGTCCTCTGCCTCCACTACTTCCTGTGGCAATGCATTCCATGCATCCACCACTCTCTGATTTAATAAAATATTTTCCGATATCTTCCTCTTCTTCTTCTGCGTTCGTTCTCATCTCCTGCTACCACAGGGCTTTGCAAGTAGCAGAATGTAGTCCGGAGAACAAAAATTCGTTGTCGCTAGTTTACAGCTTGACTGCGATATTTGCACCTTTCGGTCAGACACATCCGTCTTCGACAGGGTTCTTATATCTAATCAGAACCTTTCTTTAGTTAATTTGTAGTTATGCCCTTTTGTTCCTGTTGGTGGTTGTATTTTGAAAACAAACTTGTTGTAGTCTAATTTATCATTTCCTTTGATGGCAAGGAAGACTAACGTCCGGTCAGGCACAACATACTGATCAGACATGTTAGTCAGGGTCAGGCACAACATACTGATCAGACATGTTAGTCAGGGTCAGGCACAACATACTGATCAAACATGTTAGTCAGGGTCAGGCACAACATACTGATCAGACATGTTAGTCAGGGTCAGGCAAAATATACTGGCCAAGACCTTCACCTCGGCTTCCTCGTAGCTCTCCCTGGAAACCGGCTGTTTTCATGGCAGCCTGGCTAACGAGGTGAAGAATCGACATGATCCCTGTAGTAGTGAGTGACATGCAGATGAAGCCTAGCATAGCACAACCGCCTGGAGGACCATGCTCCACCTTCATCAGCACGCTCCGGATGTGAGCAAAGTTACTGCAACCCACCCCTTAACATCCTTTTCAGGGCCCACATAAGAGTAAACCCACTCATTGGGGGCATTTAAAACAACAACAATCCTTTCTTTTGATAAACCTGTCACCACGTTAAAAACCATTTCTACTGAAATCACCCTGCAAACGGATTTAGAATTCCCTAAAAGCTGGTTATAGTAAACCAAATGCAGTGTTGGCCGTGCACTCAGTCATCTGGAGTTACAAGGTAAATGAACTATGATGATAATGATAGTTTTTAATTTAGCAGTTAATGTGTTCAAATGCAGTTTTAAATACTGTAAGTATAGTATGATACATGCAGCTCCCTAAGCTAAATATATTATTGATTGTATGACAAATTGGTTGGGACAAGTTTATCGCATGAAAATTGGAGGCTGCTAATGGACATTCTTTATGGACAGATGGCCGTTGGAGTTAGAAGTATTGGCCGTACCACACTGAGATTCAAGGACATATGGTAGAGTGACATGAAGTCATGCGACATCCCATCCGAGGGCTGGGAAGAAATTGCTTAGGATCGAGCTATCTGGAGACAGTCAGTTGGAGGGGGCATAGTTACTGCTGACGCTCGTAGAGGTCTTCTGGCTGCAGAGAAAAGAAAAAGACTGAAGAGATGAAGGAACAGCCAGGTAAGCCAGCCTCCTCAGTATGGTTGTACGATCTGTGGCAGTGACTGTCACTCGTGGATCGGCTTTTACAGCCATTGCAGACAGTCTCGAAATACAGGAGACGGAGCTGGACAAAACTCTCAGGGCGCCACGCGCATGGTCTATAGAGACTGAGACGCCAATGATGATGACACATTGAAGGATGTGACCGTTACAAGTTTAAAAATCAATCAATATAATCATGTAATCAGTTATAAAGTAATCCTTACTTTGATTCGATGTTCTCTGAATTTAACACAACATATAATGCCTGCTTCTACAATCCTTACATTGATGCAGTGCCTTGTGACTATTACAAAATGATATGGGGCCAGGATTCAGCAGTGAATGAACTGATAGCCTGCAGAGACTCATAGCTGGCTGCTTGCATCAAAGTCAGCAAACCATAGCTGACCAAGAGTTAATTCTGTCTACATGTGACTGCCCTTGAAACAGGTTGCACTAGTGTAGTCTGGCCAAGGGATCGAGATCGCAGTGGGAAGGCAAACCCAGTACTGAAAAAAAACCCACCTGAAATTGTGTTTGCCGTGCTGAAAGGCGCAGATATCACAACCTCGCTATAAACTATTGCACAACGTCCGTTTCAGGATGAATGCCAAAGAAAAAGAAGACTACATTATACAAAGTACTATAAACAAACCACAAGAGATGATAGCTTTACCTAACTTGGTAGTTCCCAAATTAGAGAAGCGAATATCGACTCAACCGGATTGCCAAGAGAAGTGCTGCTTATGTAAGACTACGACCGAATATTTGAGACTGGCAAGGAATCAGTGCTACCACCAAAGTCAAGGACTATCGTACTGTGGTGCTATTCACTCATCTATACGCCTACGAACATGGACAGTCTACAACAGACATGTCAGGGAACCTAATCATTTCTACGTGACTGCAGACTGCTCATTATTAGCTGGCAAGATAGAGTGCCCAACTAAAGTCTTCAACAGGGCGAGGCTTACGAGCATCCATACGCTGCTGCAGGGAACCCAGGAGAAGCGATACAAAGATTCTCTGAAAGTACATCTCATCAACCAGTCTCTTCGATAAGGTCGCCTTCTGGGAGATATTTGCCCCGAACCCCTCAGCCAAGCATACTTAAAAGATCATCGCATCCCCGTGAAGAGAATTATTGCTGGGGGCTCCCAATAAAATAAATAAAATCAAGCTGCACGAAAGGACAGAATGCAAGACAGCCCAATAATCGACGCTGTCCACATATCTCCCACGTGCGGTTAAGTCTGTGGCGCTTAGATAGTACTGTACAGTCATATACATCATCATCATCATCATGTACGCTCCCATGACAGTCTGTCTGAAAGAAACTCGTTCTCTTGCCAAAAGTACAGCCTTTGCCACAGTCATACCCAGGCATTCCTGGATATCTTGCTGCCATCGTCTTCTTGGTCTACCCCTTCCTCTTTTGCCTGGCACCATACCTTCCATCACCGTTCTCTCAAAACCGCTGTGTCTCTTGATGTGATCAAAGTATTTACATTTTCTAGTCAAAATGGAATTGATAAACCAGTACTCCTCTATGCTCAACTCTTGCCGAATGTCTACATTTGTTTTTTTCTCTGTCCAGGGTATTTTGAGGATCTTTCTATAACATTTTGACTCGAAGGATTCGATTCTTTGTCTTGAAGTTTTGGTAATCGTCCATGATTCACAGCCATAAGCTGCCACAGGAAAAACACAGGCTCACAAGACTTTTACTTTTATCCCTTTGTTGGTGCTCTGCCAAAATTTCTCCAGGCTGTTCAGTCTCTGCATTGCCATGGCTAGTCTTCTTCTGATTTCTATCGAGCAGTCGCCATTTTTGTCAATTCTGGAGCCCAAATATTCAAAATGTGTGACCTGATCTATTTCCTCACCACCCACAGTAAATTTATGCTGACATTGTGTTTTGTCGGTGGTCATTATCTTTATTTTTTTATGTTTATGAACAGGTTTTCATCATTACTATGTCAATTAACGGCTGAAAGTAGCTGCTCTAGCCCTTCTGCACTTCTTGATAGTATCACTGTGTCATCTGCGTATCGTAACTCTGGAATCTCGTACCCCCCAATCGTAAATGGGTCGAAACTTTCAATGTTCTCGTCTTCTCGAACATTTCTCATTATACATTCCGCATATATGTTGAGCAGATAAGGTGAGAGGAGTCATATACAGTCACACATATCACACATATACAGTCACACATATCACACATATACAGTCACACATATCACACATATAGTCACACGTATACAGTCACACATATACAGTCACACATATACAGTCGCACATACAATCACACATATACAGTCAAACATATATAGTCACACATATCACACATATAGTCACACGTATACAGTCACACATATACAGTCACACATATACAGTCACACATACAATCACACATATACAGTCACACATATACAGTCACACATATAGTCACACATATACAATCACACATATAGTAACATATACAGTCACACATATAGTCACACATATGCAGTCACAAATATACAGTCACACATATCACACATATACAGTCACACATATAGTCACACATATAGTCACACATATACAATCACACATATAGTCACACATATAGTTACACATATAGTCACACATATACAGTCACACATATAGTCACACATATAGTCACACATATAGTCACACATATACAGTCACACATATAGTCACACATATAGTCACACATATAGTCACACATATACAGTCACACATATACAGTCACAACATCTGACTACAAATTTATGACGCTGTCACTAACTTCGTTTGCAATTAATATTATTATTGTTATTACTATTTTAGAAACTAATACGATTCATTACTGAATAGTGGAAAATATCAAGAATATATATAGAATAGTTTACACGTTGGTTGTGAAGTCGTCTATCTATCGGTCAGTCTGATGTCTGTCTGTCTTCCTGTCTCTCTCTCTCTCTCTTCTCCCTCGGCCTGTCTGTCTGTCTATCTTTATTCCACTTGTGTCGTTAGTCGTCGTGGGGAGGTGTGACCTTTGTTTCATATTTTTTGGAAGGCGAAAATCCGCTGTTGACTTGCCAGTTCAATCCCAGTATATGTTTTATTTTTGCGCCTGGTGGAAGCGTAAATGACGTCGAACATCTGTTAAAACTACTTCCGGTCAAAGACTTGTTATGCCACGCCGGTTGGTGTCTATATCACGCGACTTGGACATTCAGACTCTTTTGAGCACGCTTTCATAGATTTGGGCTTGATTTGATTACAATCTGAAAGTACAAAAATTGGACTTCGTTCGAAGTCAGAACCCCCAATCTCGATCGTCCTGTCCCTTGTCAACCTGCACAAAGCATTGCTACGCCTTTGAATTCATGGCAGAGTTCATGTTCATTCTTAGAACCTATGCATTAATGGAACGCACAACGATCTACAACCCAATATCATCAAGTTCATCGAAACTGATTAGAATATCAACATGACTAAAATATGCACAGTACTAGAATAAACATGTACACATTGTATTAAATATGAACAATACATTCATGTGAGTTTAAACAAATAAAACACATACTATTCACTACTATTCACAAAATAACACCCAAATGATGTCGTATATAAATTCCCACATACATTCCGCGTACATAAAACCACGCTACAAAGGCAAAGGCCGCCGTCCATCGTAGAAGATGATGGCATAATTAATTTTTCTATCGCTATTTTTAGTAAGGATTAACTGCACTATTTTTTTTTATCCTCACTCTTTCGTGTCGAGCCGCCCCACCTCAGTGGCAAGTCGAGGGAGGGGGGGGGGCAACTACGAGATGCAGGGGACTCCGCATCAAGCACCCGTGAAAAAGACGGCGGAGCCCGGAATCAAACCCACACCACCTGATCACGAGGCCGACGGCTTAACCACTTCGCCACGGAATCCCCTACACCACGGTACACAATGAAAGGATATATATACGTAGTCAAACCGCTCGATCATCCGCTCATCATCTAGGCTAACATCACTTAATTTAACTTAACTTAACTTCACTTAACTTAACTTAACTTCATTATACTGGTTTAGAAGGCTCTACAAAGTCTGTATACAGCCAGTTTATTCCACTTCACCGATACTAAAAATGACTGATCATCCAATTTATTTTTGAATGCCTCCACAACATCCTGTGGCAATGCATTCCAAGCATTCACCACTTTCTGCCTAAAAATATATTTCCAAATATCTAACCTGCACCTGCCTTTAAATAATTTGACGCTATGCCCTCTAGCTATTGTAGCCGATTGAACTTTGACAAAAATTTGGTACAGTCTTATTTATCCTTTCCATTGATTAATTTATAAACTTGTATTAAGGCACCTGGAATTCTTCTCTGTTCTGGATATTGCAGACCAGTTTTTCTAAGTCTCTCCCCATAACTTTAATTTTGGAAATCCACGATCATTTGTGTATCTCTTCTTTGTATGTTCTATCATGTCTATATCATATCTTTGATAATGAATCCACACCTGAATACAGTACTCCAATGTAGGTCTCACCAATGATTTATATTGTTTAACTTTCACTTCCTTGCTTCTATGTGTAGTATTTCTTTCAATAGTACCCAGCATTGCATTGGCGTTTTTCACAGCCACCTGAACTTGCTCCCATACCTTAAATATATCATCTATTATAACACATAGGTCGCTTGTAAACACTGGATCCAGAAAATGCGGGGAACAAACTGAACACGCCCATGGAGAACACGTAATATCAATTCAAGTCTTAGAAAGATATATTAATTTATATTCTTTGTGAGACATTTGTGAGCAGCTGAGATTGGGTACACTATTATAAGAAACTCAATCAGCGTTGTCGATCAAGAATATTACAGAACGATTAATTAGGATTTAGCTGATCTAGGTTGGAAGTCACGAGCCGACATTTCAATAACTATCTTATAATTACTGGACCAATTTATATGAAGTTAATCTTGAACTTGACATACATGTTACCGACTTAGCGTCATCTGCTAAAAGGTTTCTCTTTACACTATTATAAATTATGAACACTTTGTGTTTCTATTAATAAACGCACGCATTTAATCGAGCTAGAAAGTTTGCGGAAGCGGGGAATCATGGCTACAAATGTGAATGTATTACGTGGCCTTGTCGAAGTTGATCTAGTGCTGTTGTGACCTGTGCACAGAAGAATTCAATAAAGATTCAGGCTTGGAAGTGTCAGTTCATTTATCTTAGTATGTGAAGTTTTGTCTCCCTTTAAGTCGCACATTTCATCACTACCACAATCATTGTCTCAATCCACCACAACATCCACCATAACTACCATAATTCTCTCAATCCACCACAACATCCACCATAACTACCATAATTCTCTCAATCCACCCCAACATCCACCATCACTACCACAATCATTGTCTCAATCCACCACAACATCCACCATCACTACCACAATCATTGTCTCAATCCACCACAACATCCACCATAACTACCATAATTCTCTCAATCCACCACAACATCCACTATCACTACCACCACTCTCTCAATCCACCACAACATACACCATCACTACCAAAATCATTCTCTCAATTCACCACAACATCCACCATCACTACCACCACTCTCTCAATCCACCACAACATCCACTATCACTACCACCACTCTCTCAATCCACCACAACATCCACCATCACTACCACCACGCTCTCAATCCACCACAACATCCACCATCACCACCACCACTCTATAAATCCACCACAACACCTACCATCACCACAACCACTCTCTAAATCCACCACAACATCCACCATCACTACCACAATCATTGTCTCAATCCACCACAACATCCACCATCACTACGACCCCTATCTTAATCCACCACAACATCCCCCATCACTACGACCCCTATCTCAATCCACCACAACATCCACCATCACTACCACAATCATTGTCTCAATCCACCACAACATCCCCCATCACTACGACCCCTATCTCAATCCACCACAACATCCACCATCACTACCACCACTCTCTCAATCCACCACACCATCCACCATCACTACCACCACTCTCTCAATCCACCACAACATCCCCCATCACTACCACAATCATTCTCTCAATCCACCGCATCATCCATCACCATTACCAATTGTAAAATGCGATAATCCAGTCACAATATGGCTCGCAGCGGACGACTGATCACAGCTGTGAATGCACAGCACCAAAGTGGGGTTGACGAACTGTTTCGCTCCAATGACCGTGTGGAGCAGAAAGATATCGCCGCAGTTCTTATGATTTCGATTTAACGCGTCCACCACATTATCCATGCCCTGTTCGGGTACAGGGAAATGTGCGAGATGGGCCCCTCGTATGTTGACACCGGATGTGAAACAGCGCCGACAGCAAGTATGTCAGGATCTTCTGACGCCATATGGACAGGAAGGTGGATCCGAATTGTCATTGACGACGAGTAATTGGCAACTCGATTTGACCCAGAAAAAAATCGCAGTATGTTGAATAAATGCATACGAACTCACTTACCAGAACACAATTCAAGGTCGTCGCCTCGGCAGAAAAGTGATGATGACCATAAATTGAGATTGCTAGAGCGTAGTCCACCGTCATCTCTGATCGATATGTGAAAACTTTGCAGAAACTTAGAGCACGATTGCTGCATGTTCGTCTGGGCAACACGCAATGCTCGCTCATACACAAGTAGACAATCAAAGGCTGCATTGAAGGGTCTCAAGTTTGACGACACCAATCGTACAGACCCGATCTGGCATCTTATGACTTCTTCCTCTACCCGAAGCTGAAGTAATACCTCAAAGGGCACCGTTACGCTTTTAATGAAGAGGTGCAAGCAGGTGTGTCTACCTAGTTTCGGAAGAAGACGACTATTTTTTTGTCATTGACGAGATGCAACAACTTGTCCGACGTTTGTGTGTGGACAGGGGTTGAACAATTATAACACATCACCTATACGACATTCCAAGCTTCGAGAAAGTGTATAGCTCGTGTGTATATCTTGCCCATTAATGAAATTATATCTTCAAAGGCAAAACTTTTCAAATCGCAATCGTATAACATTGTGAAAACAGGAAAGAACGAAGTAGAAAAAGTCAACATGAAAATTGTAAATAGCTCAATATTATCATATGTGAAAATGGCACAATCGGAGCACCGTGGCTGTGACGCATCATCGACTACACCAGTCTGCTCGATACTTGATTATGATGTAATCGATGAATTTAGACATCTGAAGGCACCGTTGTTTGTCTCCATAAAGGATACGGAATAGATTTTTTGGCCAATCCCGAATGGTTTTAGGTGGTCTTCTGCTGGTAAAGTTAATAACAATGAAAATTGATGTCAATTTTGATGTAAACATATGAACAAATAATATGTTTGTGTTCCGACTTGCGAATTATTATTATTATTTGCCAATTTATTATTTAATATGATTAATATAATAAATTCACATAAAGACACCAAGATCAAATTAACAAATGTGCTTTAGGAAATGAGCTCCTGTCACATTATGTAAAATGACAAATTATTTAGACTGAAAATGCTGATGAAAAAACAAAACAACCGAATTATGGATATTTCAATTTGTACCACAGGGCAAAGATGTATCTTAATCTGGCTATTGTTTTGGTCACAAATGTACGAAATCATTAAAGTAAAATAACTGTTATTTTACGACAGAAATGAATTTTAATTTTCTAACACGGCGATATATATTTTAATTTTAAAAATAACATGTTTATGCCACGACAAAAATTCTTCTGGTACACAAGACATCATATGTAGATGAAAACAAAAACAGGTCATTTACCGCACCGAAGCAGAAGCAATACAAAACTCACGTTACGGCTACACAGCTGTAATCTGGGACAAAGAAAATAACTAACAAACAGCAGCACAAATTAAGAGACTGGTCATCACAACGGACACAGTACGACTTTAATCCGCATCCTATTCGGAAAGAGTGACTAGGAATGTTTGTATCAGGGCATGCCAGTTATGAAAGAGTAGGCCAAACAAGAAGGGGTATAGATTACTAAAAAACACACCATACTACGTAATATGTACAAATAAATATGTACATATGGTAATTAATTAATGGATACATTTATTCCCCAGCACCAATCGATGCTGATCATCAGAAAAGTAAGATTCGAAACTTGTTTATAATGTCATCCTTTCCAATCAACTGCCTTGAGCGCCATAGGCAAGCTAACGTTATAGTATCGTCCCCTTATCCTCTGATGATTGACTTCAATTCACGCTGGAGAATAGGTTCATAGGTGTTAGAGCGTATGCTCACTTTTACCTAGACTATATATACATATTATATATATTTAAAAAAAAATAAAATAAATAAATATATATATATTGACGCATGTAATTATTTGTTTGCACAAACTTGGTAGTTTAGTTAGTTCAATTAATCATTTTAGATTTCCTTGTTTGACCTACTCTTTTATAACAAGCATATTGTAATTAACAAACTCCTAGCCACTCTTTTGGTATATAGTCAATTTTTTCCGTTGTGCTGTTCGTCGTCATTTTTGTTGTTGTTATTCGTTGTTGTGTTAGTAGTTTATTTCTCTAGCAAAAGCACTGTTGAGAGAGGGGCTGTTGAGAGAGGGGCTGTTGAGAGAGGGGCTGTTGAGAGAGGGGCTGTTGAGAGAGGGGCTGTTGAGAGAGGGGCTGCTGAGAGAGGGGCTGTTGAGAGAGGGGCTGTTGAGAGAGTCACTGTTGAGAGAGGGGCTGTTGAGAGAGTCACTGTTGAGAGAGGGGCTGTTGAGAGAGGGGCTGTTGAGAGAGGGGCTGTTGAGAGAGGGGCTGCTGAGAGAGGGGCTGTTGAGAGAGGGGCTGTTGAGAGAGTCACTGTTGAGAGAGGGGCTGTTGAGAGAGTCACTGTTGAGAGAGGGGCTGTTGAGAGAGTCACTGTTGAGAGAGGGGCTGCTGAGAGAGGGGCTGTTGAGAGAGGGGCTGTTGAGAGAGGGGCTGCTGAGAGAGGCACTGTTGAGAGAGGCACTGCTGAGAGAGGCACTGCTGAGAGGGGCTGTTGAGAGAGGCACTGTTGAGAGAGGGGCTGCTGAGAGAGGGGCTGTTGAGAGAGTCACTGTTGAGAGAGGGGCTGTTGAGAGAGGCACTGTTGAGAGTCACTGCTGAGAGAGGCTCTGTTGAGAGGGGCTGTTGAGAGAGGCACTGCTGAGAGAGGGGCTGTTGAGAGAGGGGCTGTTGAGAGAGGCACTGTTGAGAGTCACTGTTGAGAGAGGGGCTGTTGAGAGAGGCACTGTTGAGAGAGGGGCTGTTGAGAGAGGCACTGCTGAGAGAGGGGCTGTTGAGAGAGGGGCTGTTGAGAGAGGCACTGTTGAGAGTCACTGTTGAGAGAGGGGCTGTTGAGAGAGGCACTGTTGAGAGAGGGGCTGTTGAGAGAGTCACTGTTGAGAGAGGGGCTGTTGAGAGAGGGGCTGTTGAGAGAGGCACTGTTGAGAGAGGGGCTGTTGAGAGAGGCACTGCTGAGAGAGGCACTGCTGAGAGAGGGGCTGTTGAGAGAGGCACTGTTGAGAGTCACTGTTGAGAGAGGCACTGTTGAGAGTCACTGTTGAGAGAGGCACTGTTGAGAGTCACTGTTGAGAGAGAGGCTGTTGAGAGAGGCTGTTGAGAGAGGCTGTTGAGAGAGGGGCTGTTGAGAGAGGCACTGCTGAGAGAGGGGCTGTTGAGAGAGGCACTGTTGAGAGAGGGGCTGTTGAGAGAGGCACTGCTGAGAGAGTCACTGTTGAGAGAGAGGCTGTTGAGAGAGGCTGTTGAGAGAGGCTGTTGAGAGAGGGGCTGTTGAGAGAGGCACTGCTGAGAGAGGCACTGTTGAGAGAGGCTGTTGAGAGAGGCTGTTGAGAGAGGCTGTTGAGAGAGGCTGTTGAGAGAGGCTCTGCTGAGAGAGGAGGCACTGTTGAGAGAGGCTCTGCTGAGAGAGGAACACAAAAATAAATGTTATTTAGTTTCTCTCCCGATGCAGCACTTTAGCCAAACCTTTTAATGATTTTACTGACTTTCAGTACCGCCTCAGTTTTGATTTATTTATTAGAAAGCCACATACAAGTAAAATACATAACCTTGAAATAGATGAACTAGCACTCATCAACCTTGAAATAGATGAACTAGCACTCATCAACCTTGAAATAGATGAACTTGCACTCATCATAGGCGTCCCAGTCTCTGTAGAGCATGCGCGTGGCGTCATATGAGTAGCCTCTCCAGCGCGCAGCATATGGAGACCCTGGGCTGCCCAAACTGCAGGATCCTCCTCTCGGCCTCGCTGGTGCAATCCAAAGAAATGCAAAGCATGACAATTTGGCACCAACTCAGCTGCAAGAGCTGTCGGAATGAGTTTGCAATTTTGAAACCATTCCTCTTAGTTGCTACCACTTCGGATGTTCTGTTTAGGTTTACTCCCGTAGCCCTATCTTCTCCCGAGGTTTTCACACGGCAGTGGAATCATCGCCCGCATATACTAGTTACTCGAGATATCCGATGATACTCTCATCGTCTCAGCACTACCAAACACTCCCTGGCACTTGTGAGTTTAAAATCAGAGTTTCCCCCTCTTCTAGGCGAACTGCCTGAGCAGGCTAACGAGCTTCGTCTACCCGGGCTTAGAGTCAAGTTTACATTCTCTTAGATCGGCTGCCAACCAAGGCTATTGAATCCAATCTGACCGTCTAGTTATACCGTTGGGTACTCAGCCGTGCCTCACAGCAGGCTGCTCTGTAAGAATCAGGGGATCCCTCATGAAGGTGCTGCTGGGGACACAATAATGTAGGAGAGTCCATTAGCCTGGAAACTTTTGTCCAGCAAGCCGAACAGTGAATCCGGCGGCGATCTCTACACCTGGAAAGGAGAGGCTTTAACAGACACTTCACTTTCCTTTAACGAGCGGGACGTCCAGCCCAGACTTGGCTACACCTACTAGCATTTTCATTACTTACATAAAGTAATCTTAGACGGCTGTGGCCAATGTTTCATTGTGTCCATTCATACATAATGTCTCTTTTTTGTAGGCTTAATACAAAATATTCAAAAAAATATATACTTTTTCATAATTATTTGTGATGTGTTAAGAAGTGCTTTACATTAAAACGAAACACTTCATTAACTAAAAAAACAAAAAAATAAAAAAAACAACAAACAAACATATTCAAGCCCTTGATACATTCCATTGATAGTGTCTAGAGATTTACATGACGCCTGAAGTCAGTTATACGTATGATAATAAACGGCACGCGTTTCTCACTGTTATATATAATTAGTTCACCCAGGAACTACCACACGATAAAAAAAAAATAAAAAAACTTATAGACCTAACGTGAACTTGCAAGACTTGGTGGTTATTGATATTATCGAATATATTTAAAAGGTTATGAGTTATCATTTAAGAAGGTCCATCAGTGAATCATAAGCACAAACCACTTAGCAGTGCCAATGTTACACGCTATTCCAAGTATAATTTGTGGGCACTACCAGAAGCACACAACATGTTCAAAGCATGTTTCATAAGAAGGTAACTATTGTGGTAACCTTATACTCCCGATGGAGTAAACACAAAATGTTCGAGAAGATGAAGAAAAATATAACACTTTGTCGAAAAATCTGAATGCGACAATGGCTTTAAAAAAATAAATATAAATATATGGTAAAAGTATTTGTTCCCACCCGAACGGTACCCATGTCGATAAGAATATGACTACTCAAACTGTGCAAATGTGTCGTTAAAATCCACTGAAGAGGGTTTGCAAGAGACTAGCAACCCAGTTAAGAGAAACCTTTACTCTCCCGATATCGCCCGCAAATGCTCGGATATCGGCTTTCTGTAAAGGACCATGTGTTTAACTTAGAGTGGAAAGACCAATCAATCAATCACTCAATCAATGAATCAATCAATATAATTTTCCTGGTTAAAAAATGCAGGAAAATGTGTGCTATTTTAAAGAATTTAAAGCTGGAGAAATTTTGACATTAAAACTCGCATCGTCAGAAGAGTACCTAACACAGAATGTCACGGGCCAGCGGCGAAACACGCACCAGAAAAATGTGTCCTATATAAGCGAGCAGTGAGAAACTCTCCGGTATTGAAAGGGTAGAAGGAAGCCGCTGTGTTACTATTTGCTTATTATTTTGAATGAAAAAGTAACAGGCGGTCGGTTGTCATGGTGACATTCGAGTTATGGAGGTGTATTACAGTGATGCTGTCTTGGTGCCGGGTAATATTAATTACTTAACCAATTTGATATTTCCAAACATTACAGTAAGAACCATTTGTCAGTCCAGACCTGGCCATCAGTATAAATAACTTATTTTTGAAGTTACTGTTCATTATCTTATAATATATACCATGCAAGTTAGGCTAGTTTTACGTCTTAAAAAAAAAAAATTATATTGTAATTTTGTCCCGTTTTCTATTCAGATGAACCATACGATTATCTTTGCATCCGCTTCTTCAGATGTATACTATTTCTTTCGCAATTACCCTGTCCATCATGGAAGTGATCCAACTCACCAGTCACATGTTGATTCACATTCCATCAGAAAGCACACAAAGGTCGTGAAGTCCACTCAGTCTCCGATCTCGTCTTATTCTTGGTTTAATTCTAGTTCGCCACGTTTTTTTGGGTGTTAAATTAACATACGAAGCCCAGCTCTCTGGATAAAGGTTGCTTAGATGGAGAGTTCTTTTAAGACTTCCAAACAACTCTTGTGTGAAAATTCATCTCAATTGACATACAAGTTTTGCAGGATATGGTCGGCTGTCTGTGCTGCTTGACCGCAAGGTACACTTGGGTGATGGAGTCAATTTTATCCCGTGTAAGTGACCATTCAATCTATGTCCCTTTGTCGTGCGGATCAGATTTACTTGATCCGCTCGGTCAAGACAGTGATAGTTCTCTCTTTTCGTCCACTTTCCTCATGGCTTGGATGAAGCCTTCTTTTCTTTGAAGATGATTGTCCTTTTTGTTCTCTTACTGCTCATTCCTTTGCTAACATGTCTACTCTCTCATTTCCGGTATGGCACAGTGTGATGGTATCCATTGTAGCACTACCCTTCTCTTGGCTTTTAGTTCACCTAAGGCTTTATTAAGCTCTGGAAGTTTATCATTCTTGAGGGCTAGCAGAACTGACATTACTTGAGGGCTAGCAGAGCTGACATTACTTGAGGGCTAGCAGAACTGACATTACTTGAGGGTTAACAGAACTGATATTATATCTGTAAGGAATACTTCTTCTTCGGCATTCGTCCTGAAAAGAACGCTGTGACATTGTATCGTACTTTACAGCGAGGCTGCGATGTATGCACCTTTCGGCCCGTCACAGCCAGTTACAGTCGGCATTTGTTGGTACAAGGTTTGCCCCCCCCCCCCCCCCCCCCCCCCCCCTGCGATCCGTATTTTCTAAGCCAGACGACACTAGTACAACATGTTTCCAGGGCCACTCTTGGAGGTAGACTGGGGTCTTGGTCTGCTCTGGTTCGCTGACCCTGGTACGCTGTCAGATCATTCACTGTGATGCATGTTCAGCCTCGTAGGGAATACAACGTGCTTGGTATTGGCTTGCTGTGTTGATTATAATTTCGATAGCAATCATTAATGCATGTACTTTAATCGAGTAGTTAAAACATGTTTTCAGTGGATGAACTAGTGGTTTCGTTTCTTTTATCTGGGTAGGCGCGACCAATTCTTGCTCCTCCATCTCCAATGGTAGTTATGCTGAGATTATGGTGTTGTTTCCATTGGGTTGGTAGGGGTTTGGATGTACTTCCTTAGTGGTGTCTGGTAATTCATCCTTATATGTTCTAATTATTTGGACCGATGTATAAAGCCACTTCATTTCAATCTGCTACTGGTTAGATCCGCGAATCTGGTCTTTATTGGACGGTCTGTCATGTTGTTGTACTGTTCTGCTTGTCCCTTGGTCTTGATGTCCCGCCTATTAGATAGAGATGTCAAGCCTGTGATTGTTTCCTTTTCATCTTTTGGAGTGCTCTTCATGGCGCCCGTGATAATCCGAAACGCTTGGTTGTGTACCTTATCTAAGGTTTGTAGGTGGGATTTTGCTGTTGTTGACCATAATGCAGATCCACAATCCATTATTAGTCTTATTACGCAGGTATATACTTTCTTAAGTGCTGTTTAGTTCGCTCGCCAATTTGATCCAGGTATTTTCCTCATTATTCTGAGTCTCTTTCCTCACCTTGGCCTTTGTTTGTTTTCCAATGTGTTTCCTCCACCTCATTCTCTTATCCAATGTGATGCCCAGATATACCGGCTCATCATTTATTTGGTCCTGTATGTTTCCGAATCTCATTTGTTCTGTTTTTTTCAATTTGTTTGAGAGTGTAAAGAGTGTTGTTTCAGATTTCTCTGCGTTGATTACCATCCTTTTCTCAGTCCATGCTGCTATTTTGGCTGTTGCTTCTTGTATTAACATATTTGCAATTGTTAGGTGTTCTTTTACACACCACACCACCAAGGCCGTCAGCATATAGAGCGAATTTCACCGTCTGTGGCAGATCGTGAGTCAGGTCGTTGATAAACACGAGGATCAAGATGGGAGACAGTACTGAGTCCTAAGGTACTTCATGTTTTAGGACGATTTCTTTGACTTTTGTAACCATCCATATTAAGTGTTATTTTCTGGTTGTGTAGGAACGCCTTGATACATTTTCTCATGTTACCTTTGATGCGATTGTAATTGTGTCCGCCTGACCCTACCTTAACGAAAACTTTCTGGAAATTTTTACTTGGAAGGCGTCTTTAGCAATTTTGCACATGTATGTGGTTCGGTCTTCTGTGTTGCCGCACTTTCTAAACTATGCTTGTTCTGGTATAATTTTTTTCTCCGTTTCTTTGCACCATTTAAGTCTTGACTTATTGTTCTGCAACTGATGACCTTTTTCTGATCTTTTCCATTCTTTTTGATGTACACATGTGCCTCGCCCCTTGTCTGCGGCACATTGGCTGTCACCAGCTGTAATTGTATATCTGCAGTAGTTTGTTCATTGCTGCATTTGCAAGGTACTTGAGCGATTTCGTTAGTTATTTCTTCTGGAATTTGTCATTTCTTGTCTTTTAGTTTCTCTAAGGTTGTTTTTAGCTCTTCCATAGTAAAAGGTTTGGACATTACATTCAGACTATTTTCGCAGCGATTTCGTTAGTAATTTGTTTTCAAATGTCTCTTTGCCTGAGTTGATGGTGATGTTTCTCTCATTGTTGTAGAGTTCCACAAATTTGCCTTGCCATCTTGTTTTCCAGCATATAGTTTACCTGTCACTTCTATGATAATTGTTTGTCGCGGAGAGTTATGTTCGTCGACTAATTGTTTTATTAGTTTTCTCAACTTCCGGCGTTCCTTCTAGAAATTTAATTCATAGTTTCTCTTTATTCAGCTTGTCCTCTGAGCTTCTAGTGTTCTTTTGATGAATTTCTTTTGGTCTTTTGCAGCGTGATGTGGTTCTTTTGCGATTGTTGTATCTCTGCGAAGTCTCACGCCTCGTTAATCTCTTCATGTAGTTATTGTTGCATTTTGGTCCAATGTAGTACATAATTCTTCGTCGTGCCTATTGTTTGTTTAGCGCCATAATATCTTGTGTGAACAGGTTTGCTCTAAGCTAGTATGCGCACCAATTTGGCTTTTTTTTTTACTTCTATATTCGTTGTCGTCGACTTACTTCAGCTGGTGTGCGCCATTGTAGAGTAATGAGCTAGTGTGCGTCATTGTAGAGTAATCAGCTGGTGGGCGTCATTGTAGAGTAATCAGCTGGTGTGCGTGATTGTAGAGTAATCAGTTGGTGTGCGTCATTGTAGAGTAATCAACCGGTGTGCGTCATTGTAGAGTAATGAGCTGGTGTGCATCATTGTAGAGTAATCAGCTGGTGTGCGTCATTGTAGAGTAATCAGCTGGTGTGCGTCATTGTAGAGCAATCAACTGGTATGCGTCATTGTAGAGTAATCAGCTGGTGTGCGTCATTGTAGAGTAATCAGCTGGTGTGCGTCATTGTAGAGTAATCAGCTGGTGTGCGTCATTGTAGATCAATCAACTGGTGTGCGTCATTGTAGAGTAATCAGCTGGTGTGCGTCATTGTAGAGTAATCAGCTGGTGTGCGTCATTGTAGAGTAATCAGCTGGTGTGCGTCATTCTAGAGTAATCAGCTGGTGTGCGTCATTGTAGAGTAATCAGCTGGTGTGCGCCATTGTAGAGTAATCAGCTGGTGTGCGTCATTGTAGAGTAGTCAATTGGAGTATGTTATTGTAGAGTAGTCAATTGGTGTGTATCATTGTAGAGTAGTCACCTTGAGTGTGTATCATTGTTTTAACTCGTGTATCATTATAGAGTAATCAATTCGTGTGTATCATTGTATAATTGACAACTGGTGTGTATCATTATAGAATTGTCTACTGAAGTGTGTGCATCATTGTTTCAACTCGTTTGTATCATAATAAAGTAATCAATTCGTGTATATCATTGTAGAATTGTCAACTCGTGTGTGTCATTATAGAGTAGTCAACTGGAGTTTATCGTCAATAGTTTGTCCAATATTGTGAATATAATAGAATATAATATAATATAATATAATATAATATAATATAATATAATATAATATAATATAATATAATATAATAGAATAGAATATAATATAATATAATATAATATAATATAATAAAATATAATAAAATATAATATACTATAATATAATATAATATAATATAATATAATATAATATAATATAATGTAATATAATACAATACAATACAATACAATACAATACGATACGATACGATACGATACGATAAGATACGATACGATGCGATGTGATGTGATGTGATGTGATATAATGTAATGTAATGTAATATAATATAATATTACATAATCATCATCATCAGTGCTGTAACCTAGAAGGTCGTTGAGGCACCGTTATTGCAGTTTGTCGAACCAGTTCACGCTATACGTCTCGATTTTTCGACAGGGCTTTAGTTTCAGCTTTTTACCCTCCCTCCCGTCCACTCTTCTACACTCCACCTCCCCCCTCCCCACCCAATCTCTCCCCTGGTTTTCCCCTCCCTCTCACATCTTTAGGTTTCCAGACTTAGGTAGCGGTATAACCATTGATTTTGTCCAGAAGTCCGCCCAGTTTCCGGCCGCCCATATTTTGTTGCAGTTGTGTGTCAGATCTTTTACCACTACCTCCCCACCTGCCTGTAAGAGCTCTGTTGGTATATTGTCCACGCCGGTCGCCTTCCTTCTTCTCAGAATTGTTACCGCCGCAGCTACCTCTTCCTTCATTATCATTTCCTCTAAAGTTGTTGGTGTTGGAGGAATTGTTTTCACAGGCTCGTTCCGTCCCTCATAGTTGTATAATTCGGAACAGTACTCTGTCCATTGTGCGAGTCCGTCATAGTCCTCAATAAGGCACTTGCCGATTTTATCCTCGATCATAAAGTTTCAACCTTGTCTAGGTGTTACCAGTTTTTTGACCACCTTGTATGCTCATTTAGCATCATTTCTGTCTAATCTCTTCGATGTTTTTACATTGCTCACATATGTTCGCTTTTTTCGTCTCTCTCATTATTTGCTGAATCGCTTTCTTGACCTCTTTATATCTGCCGACATCATCAGGTCGATGTTTTTGGTTTTTCAGTGACCTTCTTCTATCACAAAGGTCTAGCATTTCTTAGATCACCCATAGCTTTTTTTTTGTTTGGTGGCACCCCAGGATCTCTGTTGCTGTATCTATCAGAGCTGAGTTAAGAGACTCTGTTACTGTATCGGTATCCAATCATTATCTGAGAGCCAGCAGTTGAACAAATCTCCCTCATACCCTTGATTGGAACACTCCGATGTTTGTTACGTCTTTTAGTTTGTCCAGGTCAAACTTTAGTCTAGTCACTTCTTTCTTTACGACTCCCTTCAATCGCCGACGCAAAGTCATCATAACAAGATGGTGGTCGCTTCCAACATCCGCTGCGGGAAACTTCTCGTTTTGTCTGTGTTGATGCTAGATATAAACCTCCTAGACCAGTATATAATCAATTTGGCTGTGCACTTCATTGTTTAGGTTATGCTATATGCAGCGTCTAGACGCTTTATTATATCCGATGACTTACAGCTTATTGCATCGTGCAAATTCTAGGATTCTGAGGCCCCAGTCATACGTTTCTTTGTTTCCGTATGGGCCACATGTTCCCCTCAAGTCGTGGACTGCATATTCTCCAATTTTTGCGTTCCAATCTCCCTGGACTAGCAATATGTCCTTTTTTAGCGTTTCGGTTTTCAGACTCTGAAGTTACAGAATGCCTCTATTTCACAATCTTCATAGTCTGCAGTGGGTGCGTAGCCCTCTACTATCGTAATATTAAACGGTGCTGCCATTTGCTGTAAGATGATAAATCGGCTCGATATTGGACGACAACCCAATGTGCATCTGCCTGTGTCTTTATGTATCAGTATCCCCACTCCATGTAAATGTTTGTCCTCCCTGCCGTTGAAGTAGAACTGGTGGCCCTCCTCCGTGGTAAACTCACTAAAGGTTTTCATCGAGCCTCGCATATACCAAGAATGTCCCATTGGTAGTTCTCCATTTTGTGTGTTAGCTCATTGATTTTACCACATGGGTTCAGTGTTCTGACATACCATGTTTCTATTGTGAGCTTGTCCTTCCTCAGCTTTATGGTTCCACCAGTAGCACACTTAACACTTCCGCCCTGGTGTGGGACAACAGGCGCGGTCATTGTTAACCCGGGCTACGACCCAGCCGGTATAATTGATTGTGATTGTGTCCTCATGGGTGAATCTTGGGCGGTTGTCTCTTGGTGGAGCCTATCTCCTCTCCAAGCCGGTGCGGGTCAACATCTGCATCTGACCTGAAGAAGCCCGTCTTCCCAGGAGAGCCATTGTCTTGTTTGTCTACTGCCTCGCGGCCATAGTTTCCCAGTGTGCACCACTTGGAGGTGAGGTTGACTTGCGTGTTCACTTTATCGACAGGCTACTATTTCCACTTTTGGCCCCTCAGAAGAAGAGCTAGCCGACCCCGACATCGCTAGGTTTCGATGCCGAGCGCAAACACACCATTGCACACCCTGTAATGGAAATTATACTCATATGTAATGTGATGTGATGCGATGCGATGTGATATAATATAATATAATATAATATAATATAATATAATATAATATAATATAATATAATATAATATAATATAATTTAATATAATATAATATAATATAATATAATATAATATAATATAATATAATATAATATAATATAATATAATATAATATAATATAATATAATATCACATCACATCACATCACATCACATCACATCACATCACATCACATCACATCACATCACATCACATCACATCACATCACATCACATCACATCACATCACATCACATCACATCACATCACATCACATCACATCACATCACATCACATCACATCACATCACATCACATCACATCACATCACATCACATCACATCACATCACATCACATCACATCACATCACATCACATCACATCACATCACATCACATCACATCACATCACATCACATCACATCACATAACATAACATAACATAACATAACATAACATAACATCACATCACATCACATCACATCACATCACATCACATCACATCACATCACATCACATCACATCACATAATATCACATCATATCATATCACATCATATCATATCATATCATATCATATCATATCATATCATATATCATATATCATATATCATATATCATATATCATATATCATATCATATCATATCAGCTTCAGTCAATTGCTTCATAAATAGTTCACTATGTTTAACATTTATCATAAACCTAGATTATCACTACAAAATATTCCAATATGTCTAACATTTGACATGATACCTAGATTATCTCTGAAAAAAAACTTGCTATGCAGTTCTATATTAAAAATAACTATTTAAATGGCCATCTCAGCTGAAGTTCAATAATCTTTTGAATGAAAACTATAGTAACGGAAAACTCAACTATCGGAACAAACAGCTTCTGAACAAATAACGCAACAGGTATAATAACATTAATTATTGTTGATAAATTCTTTTTTGTAACCCTCACAGGTTCACATGGCAATAATAACGATATCAAACTGGAGTTTGGTTTGCATTCAATTTATCACCTGAGATGTCTTCATCATCCGGGCAATTCAGTAGCACATTGACACCTATTGAGAATTCCAATTTCCGAGAAGTTTAACATCAAGGAGTTGCGTCACAACCTGTCAGTGTGAGAGAACACAGTTTACTGCCAATTACAGTGCAGGCGGAAACCCAAGTCATCTCGCGGGATACAGAAATATCGCATTCAGATAACACATCTACAGAACCGGAGTTATCACATTCAGCGATTGTAATGGCAGAACCGAGAGTATCATATTCAGACAGCGTAATGGTAATCACAGAGGCCGTTATGGAGAATGTCCCAAGAAATAGCCACAAAAATGACCACCAACGTACAAAAAGAACGAATAAGTTTGAGCATTATTCATATGATGAGAGAATTAACGAACATGAATATGATTATTATGGCACTGAAAATGACAAGGGAAACGATACGGCTTCAAGGTTTGAAAACCAAGCAGGATTGACTAATAGCCACAACAAGGCAGATTCTGACATTGATGGCGATCGCCAATGTGTCGATCACATTTTTGACGAATCTGGAGAAAACAACAACCATAATGAAACGATATCAGATCATGACAGCTCTAACAGCAAAACTGACACTGACATGGAAGAAAGTTCTATTAAGACAACGTTTCCTGGAACTGGGAACTCTTCAGGTCGAACGTCCAGGTCATCAGGCAAAATGGAGCTTGTTAAAAGTAGGAGGCCGTCTGTCTATTATGATGCGCACATTACGTCTGTTCCCACTTCGTTAGATTACCTGTCTACAACTCGAGAGAATGTTGTCGAGAGTTTTGTCAGAGAGGTAGGAGAGGAAAGTTTCATTCATGCGCCAAAAAATGGGAACGAGAGTTCCCGAAACGTTTCTTTTCTGAAAGAAAACAGTGTCACACAATATTTAAACAATACTGGACACAAATATGTAGAAAATGATACGGCTGAAGGCGGTGTAGGTGTCTGCGATCTTGAAGATACTCTAGATACATTCAGTTCTGATACGATTACAAACGTTGGTAAATCTAAAGGTTCCGCGTTAGAGACTACATTGTTTAAAACTGTTAACAACGAAAGTGGAGAGAAAAACTCAAACAAAGAATATTCAAGGGGAGATTTAAATTCCGAAGTAGGAGAATCTGATAAAATAAACACAACAAATTCAAAAGGTTGCAACAATAATCGAAATATGATGAAGCACGAGCACGCAAATAACGACCAAACAGAATCTTCGCTAAAACAAATAAAGTGTAGTGGCACTTTCCGAGTCGGTCGTGAGGACGACAATGCGTCAGCTCATTCAAAATCGACCTTATCATCTGAGAATTTTCATACCCATATAGACATGTCATCGAAACCCACGAACACTCAAAGAGGTGACAGTCAAAATGGCTCTACCTCTGACTTGCGTGACAACTCGAGATTTTCACCTGGTGAAAAACACAACACCCAAGGTCCAGCGGCCTGTGAAAGTGACGACTTGATTCATAGCAATAGACAAGATATTTGTTTTAATGAATCGTCAGATAAAGAACTACAACAGAGTATGACGGGGAATATAACTGATTTCACAAACAAAGTTGACGAAGAAAATACAGATATTGTAGAAGAAGCCAAGGAGACAAGGGCTATTATATTACAAACACACCCACACAGGGCCAGCAGAAAAAAGAAAAGTGAAAATAATATGAATAAAAATCTATCTGCTAATACATTTGTAAAAAGTTCAAAATCTGCATCAAGTATGCTGTCAAACAAGTCCTGCAAACAAATAAACTATGAGGCCATTATAGAAATGAAAGCTATAGATCGCCTTCTCAAGGGTCCATATTCCAAAAGTCTGAGCGAGAATATGCCTTCGCCTAGAAGTAGAACGTATGACAAAGAGACAAAGTCTAGTTCAGTCAAAATTAAGAAGGAGCAGATATGGAGCAAGGTCAAAGAGATTGGTTTAGAAAATGGAATATCGAAAACTCACATACCTCAGAAAAGAACCAGTGCAAGTTCTGTTAGAAAAACTACAGTTTACAGTAGCCAAAACAGCTCAGCTAAATCTAAAGAAGGTAAATCAACAACAATAAACACAAACAATGATTTGAAGAATAAACATGCTCTTAATAAGAATAACAAGTCAGCAGTTCGAGCAAGTAAACGAAAACATGATCAACAGCTCGAGGCTGAGACTAGCATCAGCACGAAAGAGCCATGTTTCCACTCAGAAGAACATCATCACAAAGCTACACCCTCTATTGTTGCTACACAAGAGGTAAACTTGGAGGCGGTAAATTCCAGTTCTGTGGAACTTAATAATTCAGTGGGAGCTCAAGGTGAAACAATTGTTCATTTGGACGACACAACCACATCAAAGCCCGAGGTTCCGCAGCTGATAAACAGAGAAACACCAATCGAGCCGGAAAAACATAAAAATGAAAACAATTTGCAAAACAGCCAAAAGGAAGTACAGCAAATAGTAGTATCAAATGTCAGTACTGTGGTTGAGAAACGAAAAGTACCAGAAAAACAGAACCAGAAAAAGGACAAGAAGGCCATAATCAAGAAACCTACTACGTTAAGAGAATGGTTTAAGAGCAAGAAGAAGATGAAGGAATCAAGTCCAAAACTAGTTAAAAATCCAGGATCGAAATACTGGACAGGTCAGAAAAACGAAAAAGACCAGTCCGTGGACATCACAAATATATTAATCACAACGACCCAGGAGAAGCACACGATGTTGGAACCTACCGTAGAAGAACCTAAACAGCTATCCGTAGCAGAAGATCCACCAGCTTCTGTAATCATCGTTGACGAGACACCCCCAACAGAAACCACAGAAGACTCTCAAGCTGGTCAAGTGATTCTCAACGGTCTTCTGCAGGCAAGTAAAACTAAGACCATGTCAGACAACACGAATTCAACAACACAACTGCCTCTCAACTCTCCACCAGGTTCACCGTTACCAGAATCAATTCTTGCAAACGGTTTTAACAAGATGTACGAACGAGTCCCTCCCAAATCGGTAAGCATACAATCTTTAACGGTTCCTGGTCTTCTTCACAATACATTTCCCGGGGAAACGGCACTGGATGAGGATACAATCTCGATATATAGCCGAAGAGATTCGATGCGTCAGTCGTTTGACTCCATGTCAAGGAAATCAGTGGATTACAGGATCCGCAACACGGCGCTGGTTGTCCTACCTATTGTTGATGACAAGCCCAAATCTGTTTTCACCAACGATGAGTCTTTCATTAAGAACGCTATTCCGTTCCTTCCTGTCAACTTGGCTGTGCTCTGCTTAATTCTGAACATAGCTGTCCCTGGTTCAGGTACGTACATGTCGCCCACATCATTATCACCTTTATTAAAATGTTTTTTCCAGTTCACATTGTTTTCAAGGCAGATTGCGTTGAACTGTGTTTGTGTCCACCGGTCCAGTGATTCCGATTTCAACACGATTTATAAAAAATGGATTTATTTCAAATATGGACCCAGTCATGCTGTTTCAAGAATATAAAAACAAGCCAGTTTGGATTATGAGCCGTAACACTAACGCCCCCCCCCCGCCCCCGCCTCTCTTTATTGTCATATAAAATAATCTTCTCGTCTTCGTATTATTTTCATAAACGTATTGGCCCACCGGCATGATTTATCCTATCCCTTGATTATCTTATAAACCTGCATTAAATCACTTCGAATTCTTCTCTTTTATAGATTAGGCCGGTTTTTCTTAGCCTTTCCTCATAACTTTGAATCCGGAATATCTCTATCAGTTTTATCGCTCTTCTTTGAATTATTTCCAGCATGTTTATATCCGCTCTACGATAAGGACTCCACACCTGAACACAGTACTCCAATCTAGGTCTAACTAATGCTTTATATAGTTTGACTTTCACTTCCTTGCTCTTATGTTTAATATTTCTATTCATTATACCAAACATTGTACTTCCCTTTTTCACTGCCACCTGGACTTGCTCACTCACCTTAGCTGTATGATCTTTTATAATCCATAGTTCCCTTTCCTTTTCTATCTTTATAACATTAGGATCTCCCAATTTGTAATTATGTTCCATATTGGATCTACCCACGTGGAAGACTGTACATTTATTTACATTAAACTCCATTTGGCAGCTCTCAGATCATTCCGGAACTTTATCTAAATCCGATCTCAATATATCCACTTCTGCTTTAGATGAGACACTTCGCAAAGTTTTTTGTCCTCCGCAAATTTTGCAATCATGGACCTGATGTCATTGTCCAAATAATTTATATATATAAAGAATAAAATTAGTCCTTCTGCGTTCAGGCTTTTTGGTCATGCTAGATCTGTAGTCCTGTCGCTAGGACGAAGTCCGCAGTCCTCTCTTCTGGTGGGAGATTGGTCCATCCTTGTATGTTATTCTCCCACTTCTATCTGGGACGGCCTCTTCGTCGTCTGCCTTGCCCATTCCAGTGCAGGATCGTATTTGCAAGATCATTTCATCTGAATATGTGACCGTACCAAGCGAGTTTCCTTCTTTTGACAGTTGCCAAGAGATCTTCAAAAGGTTCTATTGCTGTTGTAATTCTTTCTCGTATTTCCTCATTTGTAACTCGATCTTTCAACGTGACGTTTAAAAGTCTTCGGAAACATCTCATCTCCAAGGCCTGTATCCTCCGCTGAAGGTCAGCTGTAATTTTCCATGTCTCACAAGCATAGAGGAATATTGATAGGACCAATGTACGTATTAATCTGATTCTCGTGCATATTGCTAACCGAAATATCTTGCCAGATTTTGTTAAGCAGTGCAAGCGCGTTATTGTCTGTGCTATTCTGGCCAACACCTCATATTTTGATCCTTCATCACTGACAATCGAACCCAAATATTTAAAACTGTCAACCTCGTCGAATTCATAGCCATTAGCTTTAAATCTGCTGTAAAGCCCTCGGCGTTGGTCATTAATTTTGTCTTTCCAGCGTTAATCTCAATACCATAGTCAAGAGCTGTTTCTTCGAGCCTTCAGACCCATTCCTGGAGTTCTGCTTCTGTGTCCGCCAACCCGTCGATGTCATCTGCAAAATGAAGGTTGGTAATCGATCTGCCCCTTTCTTGACAGTACCAACGTAATTTTCAAGTGCCTCACTCATAATTCCCTAAAAAAATATGTTATAAAGTGTTGGGGAGAGTGCACAACCCTGTATCACACCGACTGATGTGCGAAATCAGTCCCCTCGCCTCCCATTCACAAGAACTGCGCTGGACGCCTTGTAATACAGGTGTTCAAGGACCTTTATAATATTTCCGTTGATTTTATACATCCTCATGGTTGCCCAAAGCGCTTTTTGCCACACCCTATCAAACGCCTTCTTAAAATCAACATACACATGATATAGTTTTTGCTGCTGTTCGAGCTATTTCTCGCTTAGCAGCCTTAAATTAAATATCTGTTCTGTTGTACTTCTTCCCTGTCTGAAACCTACTTGCTCCTCAGCAATGGTGTTCTCTGCTTGGGGTTTATATCCGTCAAGGATTAATCTAAGCATGACCTTGCTAGGGTGGCTGATGAGACTTATTGTTCTGTAATTTTGGCACAGCTTTAGGTTTCCAGACATAGGTAATGGAATAACCATTGATTTTGTCCACATGTCCGGCCAGTTTCCGGTCGCCCATATTTTGTTGCAGATGTGTGTCAGGCCTTCCACCACTACCTCTCCACCTGCCTGTAAGAGCTCTGCTGGTATATTGTCCATGCCGATCGCCTTACCTCTTCTAAATGTCTTTCCCGCTGCAGTTACCTCTTCCTTCATTATCAGTTGAATTTCCTCTATAGTTGTTGGTGTTGGTCGGATTGTTTTCTCAGGTTCGTTCCGTCTCTCATAGTTATATAACTCGGAAGAGTACTCTGTCCATCGTGCCAGTATGTCATTCTCCTTAATAAGGCACTTGCCGCTTTTATCCTGCATCTTAAAGTTCCAACCTTGTCTTGGTGTTACCAGTTCTTTGATCACATTGTATGCTCCTTTAGCGTCATTTCTGTTAAATCTCTCTTTGATGTTTGTACATTGCTCGCATATCCACGTTTCGTTCGCCTCTCTCATTATTTGTTGAATCGCTTTCTTGACCTCTTTATATCTGCCGACATCAGGTAGATATTTTTGGTTTTTCAGTAACCTTCAATCACAAAGGTCTAGAATTTATTAGGTCACTCATGGCTTCTTTTTTGTTTGATGGCACATCAGGATCTCTGTTGGGGAATCAATGAGTGTTGAGTTGTGAGACTTACTGTATCGGTATGCAGTTCCTCTCTGAGAGGCAACGGTGGAACAAATCTCCCTCCTAGCCTTGATTGAAACACTTCGATGATTATTGGGTCTTTTAGTTTGTCCAGGTCAAACTTTAGTCTAGTCACTTCTTTCTTTGTGACTCTCATGAATCGCAAACGCAAAGTCATCATAACAAGATCGTGGACGCTTCCTATATCCGCTCCGAGAAAACTTCTCGTTTTGTCTATGTTGATGCTAGATCTAAACCTCCTCTTGACCAGTATATAATCAATTTAGTTGTGCACTTCAGTCCTTAGGGCTGTATTTTCCTTCAATCATCTTCTGAGCTAGTTTTTAGATGTTTAGCTTGTCAACAACCTGGGATCTCTGCGGTTATTAGGATGTTCTCGTGACAATAGTTTGGCTCCTCATAGTCAGCCAGCTTTTCCAATTATGTGAATTGTTTTGGAAGAAGGTTTTCATGCGGGTTTTGCAGGTGTTTTGAATTTTGTAAAAAGCTAGTTCTCTTTAGTCGTTTTTTTGGGTCAGATTTTAAAGTTTGGCTTGCGTATGATGATTTGGCATGCGTTTCAGCTTCCCGTTGTGCACATGCACCTTCTCATCCTCCCTGCTGTCAAGGAAGTGTAGTTTAGTATGCTTATCCATTGCCTCGATTGAGATAGTTTTCTTTACCCCCCCCCCTCCCTACACCCGGGCCCCCCTCGTGATTAGTCTGAGGCCTGCATTTTGGACTTTTCTTGAGCGTTCTGTTTGTTTTGGACTCTGTCGTCCAGACTGACATGCCATTTTCCAATACCGGCTTGACTATGCCTGTATAGACATTTATTAGGATGCTGCTGTTAGCTCCCCAGCTTGTACTAACCATATTCTTCATGACGGAGAGTTTTCTGGTTGCTTTTTGCTCAATGGCATTTAGGTGTGACTTCATGTAAGTCGCTTGTCTAACTTCGCCCCCAAGTATGTGGGATTATCCTCAAATGCAAGCTTGCTTTCTTGCAATTGCAGCTTAATCATTTCCTTTTGGTTTGAGAGCGAGAAGCAGGTTGCGACTGTCTCTGATGGGCTGATTTAAACATCCCAATCTGATGCCAATTATGTTTAGTGCTGTCTGCATTCTGTGTTTTGTGCTGTCTGTATTATGTGTTTTACTGTAGGCAGATGTTCTGCAGCACTCCAGACTGCAAAACCATCGATGTGGAGAGCTCTGGAGGTATGTCTGAGAAGTGTCTGAGAAGTGTCTGAGAAGTGTCTCTGTAATTTTGTTGACGAATATTAGGAAGAGAGTAGACGAGATGACGGCTCCTTGTGGCACACCTTGATGGAGGTTGACATGATGGCTAAATTGTCCACCAAATTTCACTCTTGCTGTGCGGTACTGGAAGAAGTATCGTTTCCAGCTAAACATTCTTCCTTCAGTTCTATTTTTAGCAGCTTAAGGAGAAGTCTTTCTTTCCCCATCTTGTCGATGGCCTTAGTTTAGTCAACAAAGACATCCAGTACTTTTTCTTGTCTTGTAAAGCATCTTCTTCTTCCTGGCCTAGATATACTAGCTAATCTTCGGTAGTTCAGTTTTTTTTCTATAAGCAGATTGTGAGTTGTCCAGCAAGCAGATGTTTCCTATTCAGGCTTCTGGTATTATCCTGCCAACTTGTTTCCTTTGTGTTTCAGTCCGTTTCTTTTCGTCGAAGGCATACTTTATATTGTTATGCCTTTGGGTATTTCGCCCGTGGTGTTCAGCTCCATGGTTTTCTTTGCTTCAATGAGACCACTTTGCAGTTTTTCCAAGGTGTCGCTACAGTAGAGTTTGTAGTCTCGCCATTTATCACGTGAGATCGATGACTTTGTGTCTTAAATGATGGCATCACTAATACTGTCGGCATTTTTGTTGGTGTTGTTGGTTCTGGTTACATTTTGAAAAAGCTGACCAGCATTTTCCTCAAAGAGGACCCAGTTTGCCTTTTTAAAGTTCCAGCTGGGGGCTATATTACATTGCTCCGTACTTTCTATTCCAGTGATTGTGAGAGTTATTGGCATATTGTCACTTCCACCCAGTTGGCTGTTCACTATTCGTGGAGTGATGCACTGAATGACATCAGTTGCCACGGCGAGCTAACTGGGGACCATGCTCCTTACTTTCTATTCCAGTGATTGTGAGAGTGGTTGGCATATTGTCACTTCCACCCAGTTGGCTGTTCACTTTTCCTGTAGTGATGGAGTGTTATCAGTTGCATGGCAGGGGACGGCGTGGGCTAGTGGTTAAGTGACACGGCTCACAACCAGAAGGTGCTGGATTCGATCCCCATCACAGCACCGGCCGTTACCCCGGGGAAGCAAACCCTTATAAAATGCACGAGGAAGCAGACCCTTACATAAAATGTATGCTGAAGTCGGATGCACTGGGCCGACAGGCGCAAAAGAAAAACCTTAGTGAATCGCACACCGCCTTGGGGAATAGAGAAATAAGGCTAACGCAAAAAAATAAAAATAAAAAAAATAAAAAAATTTGCACGGCAAGATTTAGTGTGCTCACTTTTTTCCATGCTCTGGAGTAGTAGCTTGACTTGTCACCTTGTTGGTGTATGAGGATGAGTTTTCAATCATCCAGTCTTAAATCTCCTCTCCTCTCTGATCTGTTATTTCATATCCCAAGTTTGACGAATGGCTGTTGACATTTCCAACAATGACATGTCTTTGTCCTTCAAGTTTCACCTTGTATATGTCTAGAATTGTACCTAGAGGGCTGTAACAGTTCGTTATTGTTGTGTCACCCTCAGGCAGGAGGTATTGTGAAGTATTGAAGCTCGTCCTCTCCAGATCTGCTTGTCTCTTTGGCTGGGATTGTCGTGTCACACTCAAGCAGGAGGTATTGTGAAGTATTGAAGCTCGTCCTCTCCAGATCTGCTTGTCTCTTTGGCTGGGATTGTCGTGTCACACTCAAGCAGGAGGTATTGTGAAGTATTGAAGCTCGTCCTCTCCAGATCTGCTTGTTTCTTTGGCTGGGATTGTCGTGTCACCTTCAGGCAAGAGAACCTTGACTGTGAGGTATTGAAGCCCGTCCTCTCCAGATCTGCTTGTCTCTTTGGCTGGGATTGTCGTGTCACCCTCAGGCAAGATAATCTTGAATGTGAGGCATTGAAACTCGTCCTCTCCAGATCTGATTGTCTATAGCTGGGATTGAAGTTTTCACCAATGTTAGAATTCCCTCATTTGATTCTCTGATCTGTATTGACGGAATGATTCCTACCGACAAGGGAAGAATCTTTGGGTATCTTCTAGGTGGATTTCTTAGATGCAGGTTATATCGATATTGTACTTTCTTAGGAATTCTTGCATCTCCAGCTTTTTGTTCCTTACTCCCTCTGCATTCTATTGCACCACTGTGTAAGGCAGTGGGCTGCTTGGCCACTTGCATTACTCTGTCTTCCTCTCGGCCTTTAGGTTGGCAGAGGCACCGGTTGCTTGGATGAGTCCTTTCGAGGCTAAGGATCCGGCTCCGTTCCTCCCAGGTTGTAGCTTGATAGGGACATCACCATAACGTTAGGTTATCTTGTCACATGACCATGAGTGTAGATGTTCGTATGCCCTAATTTTCCCGGTGTCTGCGCCGTAGTTAACACATTTCATCTTCGGCAGACCGCATTGTGTTATGTATCCTGGGTTGTTTCCCATAGCCATTCCATTTCCTGGTTGAGACTACAGGGCAGCAGGTTAATTTGTTAACCAAGGTTTCTTACCCATGCTCGTTAGAATGTGCAGGGAGGAAGACTAACGTCTGGTCAGGCACAACATACTGAACATACATATTAGTCAGGGTCAGGCAAAATATACTGATCAGACATGTTAGTCAGGGTCAGGCAAAATATACTGACCAAGACCCTCACTTCAGCTTCGTAGTATCCCTCCCTGCAAACGGGCTATTTTCATGGCAGCCTGGCTAACGAAATGGGGCATCGACGTGATCCCCGTAGTAGTGAGTGACACGCAGATGAAGCCAAGCATAGCACAACCGCATGGAGGATCCCGTTCCACCTTCGTCAGCATGCTCGAGATGCGAGGAAAGCTACTGTAACCCGCCACTTAACACCCTTTTCAGGGCCCACAAAAGAGTAAACCTACTCATTGTGGGCACTCACAAACAACAGTGCCACATGTTACTCCCCCCGCCCCCTCCCCCACCCGTCCTGCTGGGATAGATTCCTGTTTTGTCCGCGACGGTTTATTCGTCCAGTTAAAACTGACTTAGATCACAGCTGACACACCATATCTGGGGGTGGTTCCATTATCCCCCCCCCCCCTAGACGCACCTGGGTGGGATCTGTTATCCCTGTCTTCCAGGAAAGTCGGTCCTAAAACCGATACGTTTATAGGTAATGGTCCAGTGACCGCACTAGGAAAAACTCTAAACGAAACCCGCGTTACGACCATAAGGCCTTCGTTAGGAGCAAAGACAACTAACATATCACAACAACAACCGAGACATGATATGTGACAACGATATAATACGGTTTAAAAGGAGACGACGTGGGCTTCTGGTTAAGTGACACGGCTCACAAGCCAAAGGTGCTGGTTTCGATGCACCGACCGTTACCCCGGGGAAGAAAACCCTTAGAAAATGCAGGAGGAAGTAGGCCCTTACATAAAATACATGTTGAAGTCGGATGCACTAGGCCGATAGGTCGCGAAATAAAAACCACAATACAACGCACACGGGCTTGGGGAATAGAGAAATAAGGCGAACGCAAAAAAACCACCCCCCCCCCCCCCCCAAACCCCCCCCCCCCAAAAAAAAAAACAACAAACAAACAAACAAACAAAACAAATAAAAACAAAACAAAAAACAAACAAAATACGATTTAAGTTGGGAGCCATTATCAGGAAGTAACAGGAATGCCAATTATGAAAAATAGTAGGCCACAGAACAAATGGTCTATATGGTGACACGTTAAATGCACACACATACACAATTGTACGCCTAGAAAATAAAAACAAATATAGGTAATGGTTAAGTAACCGCAACAGAACAAATATAGATGGATGTCCGAGTTAAGTTTCTTCTTCGTTCCTGTCGAAGACCTTGCTTTTGTTGTTGTCAGCTTCAGTCACTGAACCATTAATCGTATATGTATTTCAGGTCAGGTCAGGTCAGGTCATCCCGTAACCGGTGAGGTCGTTGGGGCACACATGAAGACATCCTCACAACTCCACGCCATCCCTCTCTGTCAGATGCCGCTGCTCGTGACTCTTCTGGTCGGAGACTGGTCCATTCTTTTATGTTGTCCTCCCATCTCTTTTTGGGCCGGCCTCTTCGTCGTCTGCTATGCACCTTCCCGTGGAGGATTGTGTTTGCAAGACCACTTGATCTCGATATCTGACCGTACGAAGTGAGTTTCCGTCTTTTGACAGTTGCCAAGAGATCTTCGAAAGGCCCTATTGCTGTTGTAATTCCATCTCGTATTTCCTCGTTTGTAACTCGATCTTTGTACGTGACGTTTAAAAGTTTTCGGAAACATCTCATCTCCAAGGCCTGTATCCTTCGTTGAAGGTCAGCTGTAACTGTCCGTGTCTCACAAGCATAGAGGAATATTGACAGGACCAGTGTACGCATTAATCTGATTTTCGTGCTTAGTGCTAACCGTTTATCTTGCCAGATATTATTAAGCCGTGCAAGCACCGCCATTGTCTGTGCCATTCTGGCCAACACTTCACTGACAGACAAAACTGTGAGTTTTTAAAAGTCCCTCACGCTTACGGTGTAGCTTGTTTAGCTTACGTGTACATTCGGACCCGACAGTGTGTCTATCTGAGGATTCGGGTTTAAACAAAAGGTAGTCGGGGATGATGTGTTAGACCAGTGGTCTTCAACCTGGGCGCTACCGCTCACTAGTGGACGATTTTAGCTTTCAGGTGAACGGTAATGACATGTCGTTTTAAAAACATACCCTAAGGAAACTTTCGAAAAATACCAGCAAGTTAATAGAAATGACAATTTTGAGAACCTATATTTTTTCCGATGGCAGTATACAGCTGTGAAACAGGGACAGTTTCCCAAAGCCTCAAGGAAGAGAATCGAGTCCTTCGAGTCCGAAAGTTATAGAAAGGTTCTCCGAATATCGTTGATTGAAAGAAGGATAAATACAGACATTCGATAAGAGTTGGACAAAGATTAAAAAAAACACAACTGTCTTGCAAGATGGAATGAACGGTGCCGGACAAGAAAGACAGAGGCAGAAGTAGACCAAGAAAGCGATGGAACCAAGATGTCAGGAAATGCTTGGACACGAGTTTATTTTCGACGGGCCGCGATGTGAGCGACGTTTTGCAAAGAACATGCTACATGATGGTTAATAACATCAAATATACACAGACAATGGACGACAACAGAATTTTCTTTAATTTAGATTTTAGTAGATGGCAAGAAAAATGTACTCCCATAAAAGGTATAAAATGGTTGAAGAGTGCTGTGTTAGACACATTGTTATACAATGTCTATGAGATATACTGACACACTCTTCCTTCAACGAAGTTACTGTGTTAGACACATTGTTATACAATGTCTATGAGATATAGTGACAAACTCTTCCTTCAATGCAGTAAGTCTTTAAGTCAAGTAGGCATTTACAGATGTATCTACTGAAGTGAGTTATATACTGGAAGGACACGATAAGAAAGCCTGGCATACTTCCAAACGTGTAATAAAAGGCGGCTGCAGAGGATTGAGCATGCGGCTAGCAATTTTATCAAGTAAAAGTAGTGCTTCAGAAATCATCAACGAGGGAAGTATAGTCGACTAGTGGGACTAGTCATATATATATATATCCTTTTACACAGGTAATAAGGTGGGTACCTGAGTGACAGAGCGGTCGCTTTTACATAGGTAATACAATGGGCGTATGAGTACCTGAGTGACAGAGCGGTCGCTTTTACATAGGTAATAAGGAGGGCGATTGAGTAAATAAGTGGCAGAGCGGTCGTTTTTACACAGGTAATAAGGAGGGCGTATGAGTAAATGAGTGGCAGAGTGGTCGCTTTTACACAGGTAATAAGGAGGGCGTATGAGTAAATCCTATTTCAGTTTCTATCGAGTACTTGGCACAACCGGTCGCTTAGACAGAAAGCGTCTCCTACCTGAAACAGATGAGTTGACCCTTTTTTTCTTTTTTTCTTATATGTTGATTTGTTAGTTCAGTGTTTTTGTCCCTGATGAAGGCCTATTCGTCGTAACGTAGGTTTTGTTTGTGTTCTCGTCTCGGTGCGGTATCTGACCATACCCCTTTTTAAATTTTGATTAAGCTCAACCTTAATCAACTTTTACTAGTTTTTTTCATGTTTTTTTTCCCGAGTAAATGAGTGGCAGAGTGGTCGCATCTCACTGCAAAATGTATCGGGTCAGATTCACGCGAACGATACACTCTAGTAAACCCAGTTGTGAATGAATACATGGCTTACTATTGGAGAAGGAAGTGCACGTAAGAAGAGAACTGACTGCCATACTTGTGGGTAATGTCTGCCAACTCAAGCCGTATTGTATCGTTGTCATGTACGTTGTCTCTGTTTGTGTTGTTACTCGTTAGTTGCTTTCCTTTCTTCTTTGTCTCTACGAAGATCTTGTTCTAGCCTGTGTGTCCTTTTGATTATGCTCGGTGTGGTCGCTGAGCCTTCATATACTTATGTTTTTATCCACTTCATTTCATTAAACGCTGAGACTTTGTACAATGAAGGCTCTTTTTACTTCATCTACGACAGCAGTGTCTACTATGGCTGAACCTTTAAAAAAATGTGATATTATGGCCAGCTGGAGTGGAAACAGGAGCCCCTAACTTGGGTGGAAAAAGGACGCAGTGAACGAGATGCCAGCAGTTAGCGACGCATCGTTAAATGTTTGCGTCAAGGCCAGCAAACCAGAGTAGTTCAATCCCAATTTCTGCCTCCAATTGGTGGCCCTGATAACAGACTGAGTAAGAGAACGGGGATCGAAGCAAGAAGACAAACCGAATCTCAAATATGTACTGTGTTGTAATTTGATGTGTTGGGACCAAAGTCGTAGATACCGCAGCCTCGCTATAAACTCCTACACAACATCACACAACGTTATTTTCAATACGAACGATAACAATAAAAAAAAAAACAAAAAAAACATTGAGTGACAGTTTGATTGACGGACTGACAACTATGTTATATAAATTGTCGGCTTATTTTCATTGTAGGTACAGCACTGAGTGGACTGTCGATTCTTTGCTGTGGTCAGCCGCGTCTGTCTAACAAGGATGACCAGATTTTGATCACGTTATGTGCCAACTGTGTGGTTGGTCTGGCACAACTCTTTACCGTCACATTTCTACTGGTTGGCTGGTTCTGGTCTATAGGATGGGGAGTTCAGATGGTCATGCTTTCTGGTAGGTAACTTCACATTCAAGAACCCATTCTTATTTATAATCATAATGATATGTTAAATTATTTATTTAAATAGCCAATGTGAAATAGCCAATTTGGCGATTCAGATAAGTTGGAAATGATAGAAATATTGCATGATGTCATTTCAGTCCAGCAGAAGGAAACCGACATCACTGTAGTTGGTCATCCAGGCAGATAGCAGACGTCAAAACATTGATGTGTTCTCATAGAGATCATTTCTGTACACCTTGTTTTGCACGATAGAGTTGCCAGTTCCATGCACTACCCTACAAAATAACCTTTTACGGCATACATGATAGGATGCAAAGTTCATATTCTTCCTTTCCCAGTAAATTGCACTGGGACCCACTCGGGGATCCATACCAAGAACCACATAAGGCTCTATACCAGGTCCAAAATGAGGATTCACACTAGGACCCACATGGGGATAAATACCAATTCCCACATGTGGATTCATACGAAGACCCACACGAGGATCCATACAAAGACCCACGTAAGGTCTTCATTTGACATAGGTCTTTATTTGACATAAGGTCTTCATATGACATACTGTCTTTATATGAAATGGTCTTTTTGTTACACAAGGTCTTTATATGACATAATGTCTTTTTTGACATAAGGTCTTTATTTGATGTAAGGTCTTAATATGACAGAAGGTCTTCATATGGCATTCGGTCTTCATGTCACATACGGTATTTTTTGGCATACGGTTTTCATATGACACACGACCTTCATTTGACAAACGGTCCTAGTATATCTTGTGGTCATCAAGTGAAATGCGGTGTTCATATGACATACGATCTTCATATGACACAAGATCTTTATTTGACAGAAGGTCCTCATGCCAAAATATCTTCGTATGAAATATGGTTTTCATATGACATAATGCCTATTTAACAGAAGGTTTCTCTATATGATAGAAGGTTCTGATATAACATAAGGTCTTCATATGACGTACGATCTTTATTTGACATAAAGTCTTCGTATTTCATGCGGTCTGCAAGTGAAATTTGGTATTCATATGATATAAGGTCTACTTATGACATAAGGTCTTCATACGACAAGGCCTTCATACGACTCAAGGCCTTCATTTGACACACGGCTTTCATATAGTTGAGTGTGTAGCCTAGTCCCCAGTGAATTTTTTTACTAGACTGGGATTACAAGATGCCACATTTCTAGTTCATGGACGGACAGAAAAAAAATCAGAATCGTGATTCGTGCCTGGTATGACTGCTCCTCTAGTCGACCCAGCTGTAAATGGGTACCTGACGTTTGCGTTAGGAAAGGTTAAAAATATCAAGGAAGGCAACTGGTCACCTTTCTTCACACATAATCTGCGTCTTAATACATGAAATTCTCTTCACCCCCAACGACAATCACTGCCATGTGACTAGCCTTTAACTTTATCTTTCATATAACACAAGGTCTATCTGGGACATAACATCTTCATTTAAAACGAGGTCGATTTACTGATGGTCTTTTCATATTAATTCCATCACGTGACCTTAATATCACCACACACGTAGCCAGTGATATTCTGAACTCGCTAAATGTATTCATTTGATGTTCACATTCCTCATTGCACACATCATTCGCATACGCCACGCTACATAAATTCCCCTGACACTCCCATACATCACGCTACATAAATTCCCCTGACACTCCCATACATCATTCTACATAAATTCACATGACACTTTAATACATCACGCTACATAAATTCCCATGACACTTTAATACATCACACTAAATAAATTCCCATGACACTCCCATACATCACGCTACACAAATTCACATGACACTTTAATACATCACGCTACATAAATTCACATGACACTTTAATACATCACGCTACATAAATTCCCATGACACTTTAATACATCACGCTACATAAATTCACATGACACTTTAATACATCACGCTACATAAATTCCCATGACACTTTAATACATCACGCTACATAAATTCCCATGACACTTTAATACATCACGCTACATAAATTCCCATGACACTCCCATACATCACGCTACATAAATTCCCATGACACCCCCATACATCCCGCTACATAAATTCCCATGACACTCCCATACATCACGCTACATAAATTCCAATGACACTCCCATATATCACGCTACATAAATTCCCATGACACTCCCATACATCACGCTACACAAATTCACATGACACTTTAATACATCACGCTACATAAATTCCCATGACACTCCCATATATCACGCTACATAAATTCCCATGACACTCCCATATTTCACGCTACATAAATTCCCATGACACATTAATACATCACGCTACATAAATCCCCATGACACTCCCATATATCACATTACATAAATTCCCATGACACTCCCATATATCACGCTACATAAATTCCCACGACACTCCCATACATCACGCTACATAAATTCCCATGACACTCCCATACATCACGCTACATAAATTCACATGACACTTTAATACATCACGCTACATAAATTCCCATGACACTCCCATACATCACGCTACATAAATTCCCATGACACTCCCATACATCACGCTACATAAATTCCCATGACACTCCCATACATCACGCCACAAATTCCCATGACGCTCCCATACATCACGCTACATAAATTCCCATGACACTCCCATATATCACGCTACACATTTCATTTGAGATTCACGTTCATTTAGTGAGACAATTCACATAACATTCACACAAAACTCGTGACATGTACAAGTGTATTCACATGGCATTAACATACATCTCGGGACAAATAGTTTCACATGCCCTTCACATACATCTCACGATGAATATTCACAGGACATTCACACACATTTCGAGACATATTTTCACATGCTATTCACCAACACTTCACAGCATATTTCTACATGACATTCACAGACATTTCGAGACATACTACCCCATGCCATTGACATATATGCTGTGGCATCGGCATCTGTGCGCGAGACTTTCTTTTGTAAATGAAATGTGCAAGAATGTAAGGGACTCACACAGCAGTGCTTAACATGTCATCAGGAATGAAGCGTTATAGACTTCTTTTCACTACGCCCCATCTTGTGTGAGGTGATATGGCCAGTTCCCTTCCTCGCTGCCATTCCTTCTATGATGCTAAAACAGGTACCCATTTACATCTGGGTCGACTGGAGCATTACCGGTAGCAGGAGTTGAACAACCGTACCTTTGCCATTAAAAGCAGTTGTTGTACCACTGAGCTAATAAGAATGCATGCATGCATATTTTTTGCCATCTTGTTTCTTAAAGATTGCACAAAACTTCAATGATTCAACCATACTTGTATAGTAGAATCATTTGTGCCATTGGCACTACAGACCTTTGTGCCTGAGGCACAGCCTTCATGAAGGCAGAACATATTTTGCAGCCCTGTCCACTGTAAACCGACAAAAGAAGTAGCATTTGGCAACAGCCAGTGTCATTCCATGAGAAGCCTTGAGCCGGCTGCTGCCTTCGTTAGAGTAATTGAAGTTGAGGTCTGAAGATGAACGAGAAAGAAGAAGTATTAAACATTCAATGCAGAAATGGCCGTTACAAGAAATATTAATTGCATCTAGCACATTTTCCCTAGTTATGATATTTCTTTTCGGTGTAAACATTAACGCCATCCATATGTTCAGTGCAGCTGAGCGGTAACAATAAGCGGCCTTGGAAATTGTGGGTGAGTAGTCGGGGTAGGGAGGGGTAGGGAAAGAGGAGGAGCCACAGTTCTCCCACGCTAGTTACAACTCTGATTTTGGAGAAATTAACTCAAGGAACGTTACTCGTTTTTGGCCAGCAGGCTATGTTGGAAGTATGAGAAAGGTTAGTATAAATATAGAAAGGTAAAACAGTCAGTGTGTTTGTTTATATATGTGTGTTTGTGTGTTCGTTGTCGCAGTCAAATTACAACATTCTTGCATTAAGAAAAGAATGCAACACTCCATCCACAGGGGACATCATTCAGTGAACGTTATTTTTGCTTTTTGAGAACTTATTGCCAGTGCCTACACACATATTATCATATCCGTCACACGATTCTTGCATTAGGCAATTGCTCGCGAAATTGGTTCGTGATTTGTGATCAATAACCGATCAAACGTTATAATGGCTGTTTCTCTCAAAAGTTTATTACTATGTCGTTATATTTTAACTCGCGAAATTTATCCAAAAATAATTGAATGTAGTTAGAGTTATCTAGAAAGAATCTTTCTGATAAGTTCATTGCCAATGATTTGATAATTGCGGTAAGGAAACAATATAAACAAAAGTACACATATTGTTTGAGAAACAGCAAAAACAGAACAGGTGAAAGAAACAAAACAAATGATTATACCAGTAAGTCAACAATCGATTCAAGCAAGCGAGCGGGGTTCCTGCAGGAGTAAGGACGAGTAGCGTGGTCAACAGGAAGCAGTGATTATGATAACAGGATCAGTAATAACATACTTGACAAATTACCAAACTATTTAATTTTGTGTCTGTCAATAAATGTCATGTATTGAGTTGTTCCCACTTTCTGCCGGATCCCTTCGATTTTCCCTCCTGGCTCTTATAGTACTCCTAAAACGTTTAACCGTTTTTGCAACCATTGTCACTGCCAAAGACGGATGTGTCGAACCGAGAGGTGCAAATATCGCAGACAAGCTGTAAACTAGCGACACAACGCATTCCGTTCTCCGGATTACATCCTGATATTTGCAGAACTTGGTAGCGGGAGATTGAGAATGAACTCAGAAGAAGAAGAAGAAGAAGAAGAAGCAACTATTGTATTTGGCATGTACTTTCTTACTCATGAGCGTCAGTTATGGTCCATGTCTGACACTGATAGCATAGATTTGGTCATGGTCCATAACTGATAGCATAGATTTGATCATGGTCCATAACTGATAGCATAGATTTGGTCATGGTCCATAACTGATAGCATAGATTTGGTCATGGTCCATAACTGATAGCATAGATTTGGTCATGGTCCATAACTGATAGCATAGATTTGGTCATGGTCCATAACTGACACTGATAGCATAGATTTGGTCATGGTCCATAACTGATAGCATAGATTTGGTCATGGTCCATAACTGACACTGATAGCATAGATTTGGTCATGGTCCATAACTGATAGCATAGATTTGGTCATGGTCCATAACTGACACTGATAGCATAGATTTGGTCATGGTCCATAACTGATAGCATAGATTTGGTCCTGGTCCATAACTGATAGCATAGATTTGGTCATGTTCCATAACTGATAGCATAGATTTGGTCATGGTCCATAACTGATAGCATAGATTTGGTCATGTTCCATAACTGATAGCATAGATTTGGTCATGTTCCATAACTGATAGCATAGATTTGGTCATGGTCCATAACTGATAGCATAGATTTGATCATGGTCCATAACTGATAGCATAGATTTGGTCATGTTCCATAACTGATAGCATAGATTTGGTCATGTTCCATAACTGATAGCATAGATTTGGTCATGGTCCATAACTGAAAGCATAGATTTGGTCATGGTCCATAACTGATAGCATAGATTTGGTCATGTTCCATAACTGATAGCATAGATTTGGTCATGGTCCATAACTGACACTGATAGCATAGATTTGGTCATGGTCCATAACTGATAGCATAGATTTGGTCATGGTCCATAACTGACACTGATAGCATAGATTTGGTCATGGTCCATAACTGATAGCATAGATTTGATCATGGTCCATAACTGATAGCATAGATTTGGTCATGGTCCATAACTGATAGCATAGATTTGGTCATGGTCCATAACTGATAGCATAGATTTGGTCATGGTCCATAACTGATAGCATAGATTTGGTCATGGTCCATAACTGATAGCATAGATTTGGTCATGGTCCATAACTGATAGCATAGATTTGGTCATGGTCCATAACTGACACTGATAGCATAGATTTGGTCATGGTCCATAACTGATAGCATAGATTTGGTCATGGTCCATAACTGACACTGATAGCATAGATTTGGTCATGGTCCATAACTGATAGCATAGATTTGGTCCTGGTCCATAACTGATAGCATAGATTTGGTCATGTTCCATAACTGATAGCATAGATTTGGTCATGTTCCATAACTGATAGCATAGATTTGGTCATGGTCCATAACTGATAGCATAGATTTGGTCATGTTCCATAACTGATAGCATAGATTTGGTCATGTTCCATAACTGATAGCATAGATTTGGTCATGTTCCATAACTGATAGCATAGATTTGGTCATGGTCCATAACTGACACTGATAGCATAGATTTGGTCATGGTCCATAACTGATAGCATAGATTTGGTCATGGTCCATAACTGACACTGATAGCATAGATTTGGTCATGGTCCATAACTGATAGCATAGATTTGGTCATGGTCCATAACTGACACTGATAGGATAGATTTGGTCATGGTCCATAACTGATAGCATAGATTTGGTCCTGGTCCATAACTGATAGCATAGATTTGGTCATGTTCCCTAACTGATAGCATAGATTTGGTCATGGTCCATAACTGATAGCATAGATTTGGTCATGTTCCATAACTGATTGCATAGATTTGGTCATGGTCCATAACTGATAGCATAGATTTGGTCATAGTCCATAACGGATAGCATAGATTTGATCATGGTACATAACTGATAGCATAGATTTGGTCATGGTCCATAACTTCTTCTTCTTCTTCTTCGTACGCAGTCAGACAGTAACCATTATTTTTTCGAAAAAAGCGGCGGTCATCCTGAGGCTGTCGCCACTGCCATAGAGCTTGTCTTGCAGTTCCACTGGTGATGGCCACATCTGCTCTCTCTGATCCTCGTATGTCGGGCAGATGTTCAGCGGTCATTTTACCAGTACCGCACGGGCATTCGTCGGTACCACCTATCTTCAATTTGTTGAATAGGTGGTACCTCAGTCTATTGTGGCCAGTGCGAAGTCTGAAGACAACGACCTGCTCTCTTCGGTTCAACTGGTAATAGGCATCGTTTTTGGTGTAACCAGTATGTTCGGTTTCCCATTTGGTCAGGTCATGGTCCATAACTGATAGCATAGATTTGATCATGGTCCATAACTGATAGCATAGATTTGGCCATGGTCCATAACTGATAGCATAGATTTGATCATGGTACATAACTGATACTGATAGCAGAGATTTGGTCATGGTCCATGTCTGATACTGATAGCAGAGATTTGGTCATGGTCCATAACTGACACTGATAGCAGAGATTTGATCATGGTACATACTTGATAGTGATAGCATCGATTTGGCCATATCCATAACTGACAATGACAGTATAGATTTGATCTTGGTCCATGTATCAGACTCATAGATGAGAGTTAGTCATCAATTTTTCTAACTAACAAAACTCGTTAAGAAGATCTGTGCGACAATCGAACTGGACGAAAGGAAAGAAACAAAAGTAGTTCAACGATTAAAGGACCCCATCCCCCTCTCAACACTCGTCTGTCTCACATCCACCACCCCCCTCCAACCCATCTATCTCTCCCTTCAATCAACACGCCCCGTCTCCATCCACCTGAATTAACATCTTATAACTGACCCCCCCCCCCCCCCCCCCCCCCCCCCTGTTGTTTGATTTCAACGGAAGTTATCAATTTTCTTGTTGATAGTTTTTTTCAGTGTCTTCGTATTTTTCGCGGCCTTCTAGTCACCTTTACCCACACGCGGTTTCCAACATTAACATTATCATAAATAATTGCTACTCGTCTACAGTATTTTCCGGGGTTACCACAATTTTAAAATGCTAAATTTGGAGAAATAAAAATAACAAATACATCTCAGCACTTTCATATACCTCACCAAAATGTTTTGTGGGTGATTGACCTCAGCACTATCTGGGGCAGTTGTCTCGCCGCCGCGATTCAATCTCAACCAGTGTTAGTAAAGCGATCTCAGTCCCGCCAGACGGAGCGATAGCGCGGGCTTGCGGAAAACGCTTGCCCGCCTTTCCCCGTAGAGGTTTCGGGAAGCGGTTTTTTTTGTCGTGGCCTCCAATGAGGTGCGCTGCTCTGGTCCGTAACAAGTAACTTTGACAGTCGGTGGTGATTTTTCGAAGGCTTATAGCAGAGCTCGACAGTTCGTCTCGCTGGTGGTCAGACTCTCGCAAAGAGCTTGCGACCGGCAAATGGAAAGCAGGAATCGTGCCTGAAGGCCCTGTGTTCTCCCGGGGACCAACCCTCGGGAGAAGGGCAGGCCGGCAGGCCAAATTGTCTCTAGTCCCAGTGAAATTCATTGCCGGGGTCGTTGGGATCCGTTCTGCACAGAGCGCTGCCATCCCTCCTGGAGCGAGCCCGGTCGGTCGGTCGGTCGTCTGGTGTGTGTGGGGGCCCCTGTCAGGCGGTCCTAGGTCGACGGAGTGAGGGACGGGGGGGGGGGGAACAACCGTCCGTCCGTTCGTCAGTCGGTCCCTGCGGCCGTCCCAGTGAGGCTTTTTACACACCCGTCCTCCGCCGACCGGTGTGTGCGGTACGTACGTCTCCGACAGATATCTGGTTGATCCTGCCAGTAGTCATATGCTTGTCTCAAAGATTAAGCCATGCATGTCTAAGTTCACACTGTCTCACAGTGAAACCGCGAATGGCTCATTAAATCAGTCGAGGTTCCTTAGATGACACGATCCTGCTTGGATAACTGTGGCAATTCTAGAGCTAATACATGCTTACCAAGCTCCGACCCTCGCCGAAAGAGCGCTTTTATTAGTTCAAAACCAATCGTCGTTTTCCCTCTCGGGGTTGCGGCGCCCCCACTGGTGCCACTGGATAACTTTGTGCTGATCGCATGGCCTCATGTGCCGGCGACGCATCTTTCAAATGTCTGCCCTATCAAATGTCGATGGTACGTGACATGCCTACCATGTTTGTACCGGGTAACGGGGAATCAGGGTTCGATTCCGAAGAGGGAGCATGAGAAACGGCTACCACATCCAAGGAAGGCAGCAGGCGCGCAACTTACCCACTCCCGGCACGGGGAGGTAGTGACGAAAAATAACAATACGGGACTCTTTCGAGGCCCCGTAATTGGAATGAGTACACTTTAAACCCTTTAACGAGGATCTATTGGAGGGCAAGTCTGGTGCCAGCAGCCGCGGTAATTCAAGCTCCAATAGCGTATATTAAAGTTGTTGCAGTTAAAAAGCTCGTAGTTGGATCTCAGGCTCGCGCCGGTTCATTGCAGTTGTCTCCTGCCCTATCGTCTGCCGGCTCTCCCCACGGGTGCTCTTCGCTGAGCGTCCTGGGTGGCCAGCGCGTTTACTTTGAAAAAATTAGAGTGTTCAAAGCAGGCCTCGGCTGTCTGAATAATGGTGCATGGAATAATGGAATAGGACCTCGGTTCTATTTTGTTGGTTTTCGGAACCGGAGGTAATGATTAACAGGGACAAACGGGGGCATTCGTATTGCGGCGTTAGAGGTGAAATTCTTGGATCGCCACAAGACGAGCTACTTTCGAAAGCATTTGTCAAGAATGTTTTCATTAATCAGGAACGAAAGTCAGAGGCGCGAAGACGATCAGATACCGTCGTAATTCTGACTAGCGATCCACAGGAGTTGCTTCGATGACTCTGCGGGCAGCTTCCGGGAAACCAAAGTGTTTGGGTTCCGGGGGAAGTATGGTTGCAAAGCTGAAACTTAAAGGAATTGACGGAAGGGCACCACCAGGAGTGTAGCCTGCGGCTTAATTTGACTCAACACGGCCAACACTGAAATGACTGACATGCCGAGACCACTTTCCTTGGGTCTAATATGGAACGGGTGCTGGATTTAGACCCTCAGAAATCTGGGGTTATGCCCTCTGTGGCTCGGTTGGTCTGCATTCAGTGTTTGATAAAGGAATTGACGGAAGAGCACTACCAGGAGTGGAGCCTGCTGCTTAAATTGAATTAACACGCCAATACTGTAGAATGACTGTCAAATCGAGAGCACCTTCATGGGGTCTAATATTGAACATGTGCTGGTATTAGACCCACGGAAGACAGGTCAGTCTCTTAACCCCATAATGAAAGAGCGTCTGTTATGGTAATCTGGTCTTAACCCTGCAGAAATCGCAGGTTCCAGAAACTTGGCCATTGACAAACTAAAAAGCCCTCTATTGATACGTCCGGTCTAATATTGAACGGGTGCTGGAAATAGACCCTCGGAAGACAGGTCAGTTTTACCCTACTAATGACAGGGCGTTGTTACGGTAATCCTGCTCAACTCGAGAGGAGCCGCAGACATTTGGTTCACGTACTAGGCTGATAAGCCAACGGCGCGAGGCTACAAGGTGAGGGATTACGGCCGAACGCCTCTAAGCCAAAATCCCGCCCAAAAGCTCAGCACGATTGCAAAGGGAGGCTTCGACATGGTGGGGACCTGGCGCTCCCGCTCCAGCCCCGCCCGGTCGAGCCGCAGAATGAGGTCTCTGCCGTCCGCCGATCAAAGCGGGCGGAAAGCTGCTCGATATTCACCCCATACGGCGATGAGGTATGAAACCATTTGTAGAAGACTTAGTTCTCGGTCGGGGTGCCCTAAGCAGTAGATCAGCTACCTCACTGCGAACTGCTGAGACTGAACCCTTGACCATGAGATATGTCCGCACACCAGGCGAACAACATCTCCGTGCAATGACCAGGCTTGTCCCCTGGTTAAATGCACTATTTCGAGAGGAATCACAGGTCGCTGACATTTGGTCCACGTGCTTGGCTGATAAGCTACCATCTGAGGGACTACGGCCGAACGCCTCTAAGCCAGAATCCCGCCCTAAATCTCAGCCCCGCTGTGATGGGAGGCTACGACATGGCTGGGGCTTGCGTTTCAGCCCGGCCCGGTCGAGCCGCAGAAATGCACCTGGTAAAATGCACTCCTGCCTCGCTCTTTGCCTCTGTCTGCTATCAGTCATCCCAATGGACGCAGAAGAGATGCAGTCCAGCGGACATTGCACCTCCTGCCCTATTGTGACAACCTCCCGGGTGGCGGGGAATGCTAGGCGTACCATCACTGCAGATGAGCCGAGAAAATAAAGGGAGCAAAGAGATATCTCACTCACATGCATATGCTACGTTTCTGGCAGGACGTGACAATCCTGGGACAAAGTCACACTGGACTGCCTCTCTTCCGGGATAGTACAAACTAGTACATAGTCCATCACATCATTGCCAAACCCTATAGACACGAGTTGGGAAGACTTGATAGTCCTGCAAGACAACTTCCTAAGAGAGACAACTCTGACCAAAATCAACTGCTGCCTTGCAGTTAGGCTGGGGACAGCCAAAGGCTAAGGAGGGCAACCCTACAGAAACGCCTGTTGAAATCGGATGCACTGAGCCACAGGCTTAACAAAATAAAACAGTGCAACGTAAATATCGCTGTAAACAGCGTACGATGAAGAAGAAGAAGAAGACCTCAGCACTTTCATCTACCTTACCAAGATGTGTTGTGAGTGGTTGAGCGACGTTTTGATCATCTTGACCACGTATGTTCTGAATTTGTATCTTTTACAATACAGAGACACCGTAAATGTTCCCCCAAAGCTTACACCTAGTCAGCCTGTTGGGCCTACAGCTGGTGCAGTATATCAAGCTTTTCATTGTATTTGATGTGGACTTCTGTTGTCGCTGACTAATGTTCCCTTAATGACAGGGTACTTTGAGGAAAGTGAAAATACTGGTTATATTGGAATAAAACATGGAAGTTGCTACTGATCCGTTGGCTCGTCTACCCCAGTCTGCCGATATGAGAATGAATTCTGATTATTTATGCGGGTCAACACTTACAATAACAATTATTATTTGTTATTTATTGTTTGAACTAAGTATTGTTTAATACATTAACTTCAAGATCATGCACAGGAGTTCAGTCTAGCATTTAGCATAGGGAGCCTTCCTCTTGGATTATCATAGGCCCAAGGAAAACCTAACCTTCGGTCTGCAGGACCCACAGTCAATTTTCGAAACTATTTATGAATAAACAGCGTCCAAGACGCCGAAAATACGGTACACGCGCTTTTCTTTAAAATAATCAGTATAATTACATAAATCGTGACCTTTCTATTTTAAATATATAAACAAAAATCAACTGCACAAATCCGCATCTTTTCCGAAGACATCTTTGGTGAAATGTTTTATTTGTTGTTTAATTTTGACTTGAGAGCACAATCAAACACTTACATTGAAGATGCAATCGAAAACTTACATTTTAATTTCACAGTTACATGAAAAACGGTCCAAAGGAAAAAGCAATGTTTACGTTTTGAGGTTCCAAGAAAGCTGTCTTCGCTAATTATTAAATATCCAGTGGGCTGAACTGAGCTGACTGCAAGTGATGTTTCAAATGTCGAATTTAGACAACGTGTCACTAAGTTACGTCAGTCAATGTTGAGAATGGGATATAGTTGGGGGAATATTTCACAATAATTGACAACATATTTAGCACTGGTCCTTCATAAAAGATATAGAAAAACAAAACGTAGAGAATTATGTAAATGAATGTCATCATTTAACATTTTATCTGTCGTGGTGATAATATAAACTTTTCTTAGATATTTCGTTTCAAACGCTGCTCTTCTTCATCTGCGTTCGTTCTCAATCTCCCGCTATCAAGCCATGTACAGGGCTTCGCAAATAGCAGAATTTAGACCGGAGAACGGAATGCGTTGTGTCGCTAGTTTGCAGCTTGGCTACGATATTTTTACCTTTCGGTCCGACACATCCGTCTTCTTCACCGGTTCAAACGCTGTAATTTCCCTGTTATTTTCTCCGGATAAGGACCAATCTAGACATTGACAGCTCAAAGTTGGAATAAATAGGCTGTTTATCTGTTGTTGCTTTTTTTAATGCTGATATTTGGGTGTTTGATTAGCTATAACAGCTAATAAGTGACAACAAATGCATTCAAACATCTAATTTCGAATTCTCTATAAAGCCATCCAGCCTTCATAAAAATACTTCTCGAAGTATATTCACTTGTTTCCATTTGATATTGTTTAAATTTAGTGTTCGAAATAACTAGCACACCGCGTAATGACAACTTGGTGAATTCCAATGCATTAATCCATTTCTAATTTGATCATTGATTGATGGTATGTCATCAAAATAGTGTGCGAACCCGCCCAAGAAGTGAAAACAGAATGAACGACGGTTCAACTTTGCTGATCTCAATGTCTATCGCAGGCTAATCTATTTTCGATAATAGAAGGCAAACTATTTGGTTCGATGTAATTAAAAAGCACAGATCAATGATAAGAATAATGCACATAACTTATCTTATAATAGTTCATTATTAGTGGCTTGCCAAGGATACATTAATTTGTAAATTCACATCAGACCATAGAAGAAGATAGAATAGCACAAACAACCGGAAACCAGAGCTGCCAAAACCATTCTACACCTCCACGCGGTGATCATGGATAACAGGCTACAACAGAGCAGACTAAGAAGAAGGGATCGAAGACGGAAGGATAACTAGGTACCTAATAATGCCTACTGAAGTAGAATGTGTCACACAGAAAAGATGCAAATATCGCAGTAAGACTGTAATGAACGACACAATGCATTCCGTTCTCTGGACTACATTATGCTACTGGCAAAGCCATTTTGAGGGCTTGGTAGCGGGAGTTTCAGAATGTTCAGAGCTTGGTAGTGGGAGTGAGAGAACGTTCAGGGCTTGGTAGCGAGAGTGAGAGAACGTTCAGGGCTTGGTAGCGAGAGTGAGAGAACGTTCAGGGCTTGGTAGCGAGAGTGAGAGAACGTTCAGGGCTTGGTAACGGGAGTGAGAGAACGTTCAGGGCTTGGTAACGGGAGTGAGAGAACGTTCAGGGCTTGATAGCGGGAGTGAGAGAACGTACGACGAATGAAAAAAAGAAGAATTCAACACCAGTTGAAACAGTCTCCATTTTAATGAAAGTGGAGTTAAATGAACTGCAGCAGAACTCAGATTTAAAGACGAAAATCGAGAATGTTACACTGCGTAAGTTAGTATTTTACGTCTTTGTATAACTAAAATAACTAACGTTGGTTTCCGGACTTTCTCTACTGTTTCCTCCATTATCTACACATATACTTTGTGTCACCCACTTCTCTCTACTCTTTCTCCCATTATCTACACATAAACTTTGTGTCACCCACTTCTCTCTACTCCTTCTCCCATTATCTACACACACACTTTGTGTCACCCACTTCTCTCTACTCTTTCTCCCATTATCTACACACACGCTTTGTGTCACCCACTTCTCTCTACTCTTTCTCCCATTATCTACACATATACTTTGTGTCACCCACTTCTCTCTACTCTTTCTCCCATTATCTACACATATACTTTGTGTCACCCACTTCTCTCTACTCTTTCTCCCATTATCTACACATAAACTTTGTGTCACCCACTTCTCTCTACTCTTTCTCCCATTATCTACACATAAACTTTGTGTCAAACACTTCTCTCTACTCTTTCTCCCATTATCTACACACACACTTTGTGTCACCCACTTCTCTCTACTCTTTCTCCCATTATCTACACACAAACTTTGTGTTATACACTTCTCTCTACTGTTTGCTCCAATACCGTCCCTCAGAACAACACAAACTTAGCTGATAGCTAAAGTAGTCTATGTCCTAAAATTGTTAACGTGAGAGAAATCTTTAGGAACAGCAATAGGACACAGGAATAAGAGCCTGAACACATTCATACGAGAGAGTCAGAGGACGGCGTGGGTTAGTGGTTAAGTGACACGACTCACAACTCGAAGGTGCTGGGTTCGATCCCCATCACATCACCGGCCACCGTTACCCCTGGAAAGCAAACCCTTAAAAAATGCAGGAGGAAGCAGACCCTTACATAAAATGAACGCCGAAGTCGGATGCACTGGGCCGACAGGCGCAAAATAAAAACAGTGCAATGCACACCGCCTTGGGGAATAGACAAATAAGGTAAACGAAATCAAAATTTAAAAAAAAATACTAGAGAGCCAGAAAACTTTAAAGGAGAGAAACAAAGAGAAAGAGAGAGAGAGAGAGATAGAGAGAGTGTGAGAGAGAGAGAGAGAAGATGGAATAGTTGGTTTACGATTGATTCCACCATTTATTTATCATTGTTATTCCCTCTTCGCTATTCATTCCTACTGTCCATACTTAATATTGCTTTAGTATTCTTTTGTATTGGCCTAAGTTGATATGATCTCTTTTTTAGTGAAACACGAAAAAGAGATGAAAGAACAGAGATCGAAAGAGCTACAGAGCTTAGCATTGAGTGCACTCGGATCTCCGAAACGTCCGGCCATGTTTGAACTTTGACAACACAAGGTTTGCCCATACGAGTTGGTTTGATCTTTGACAATGTTGTGGCGATGATGCTGACTGCATTAACATCAGGGAGACAAAAATAGGGAAAATGTATATTTCCATTTGTCTCGATTGTGTTTTTCATTTTCTAAAGTAATTAGAAATGGCTCGTATTTAGTCTACGTCTAGTCAAAGTTTTGGGTCTAATGACCACATGAATTGCTAACCTGTCTCTTTTCGAAAGGTGTGCACAGACAGAAATCTATTATGCTTACATCTTCATGCTTCTCAAATTAATGAATGTTCAAGCGCGCAAAGAATTGTGATAAATTTTCCTGATGATATCACACACATCCCGTATAGAGATATGTAATGTCTGCGGCTCATTGATACCCCGATTACATACATGATCCAGGTAGAAACCAACGGGATCCATTTTCTGTGGGGACATCAACACCCATCCCCCAATCCTTTACTTATCATTCCCTTCCACGGGGAATCACACTCTACGGGCTCTGGCCCATGTACTAAGCAGTTCTTTTAGTAAGATTGATGTTTAGGTTAGTCGTGGTTGTGACTCATCATGTATAAACAGTGTCCAGGTGCTTCCTTTTCTTTAGTTACCCAAAATATTATATCTGGGTGGGATGGGTTGTCAGGACGACAATATCACAACAAGCCGCGTATGGACACAGTTCACCATAAAGATAAACTAGTGGTTATTGCTAGTTAGAAACTAGTGTCTCATTTGACCTCATCCGACCAGAGTTCAAGTCATTTACGTTATTTAACGGCATGTGCCCCATGTTAATGATGTGGAAGCTTGTCTGAGATTCATCCTGGTAAAGGCTAAATTATTTAGCCATATAGTGTTCTTGTCAGGGCTGAAATATTGAGTACTATAGCGTAGCTGTTAGAACTTTCGCATTACAGTGTACCTGTCAGAATATTAGTGTCATAGTGTACCTGTCAGAATATTATTGTCATAGAGTACCTGTCAGAATATTAGTGTTAAAGTGTACCTGTCAGAATATTAGTGTCATAGTTACTTGTCAGAATATTAGTGTCATAGTGTACCTGTCAGAATATTAGTGTCATAGTGTACTTGTCAGAATATTAGTGTCAAAGTGTACCTGTCAGAATTTTATTTACATATAGAACCTGTCAGAATATTAGTGTCATAGTGTACTTGTCAGAATATTAGTGTCAAAGTGTACCTGTTAGAATATTAGTGTCATATAGTACCTGTCAGAATATTAGTGTCATAGTGTACTTGTCAGAATATTAGTGTCATATAGTACCTGTCAGAATATTAGTGTCATAGTGTACTTGTCAGAATATTAGTGTCGTAGTGTACTTGTCAGAATATTAGTGTCATATAGCACCTGTCAGAATATTAGTGTCATGGTGTACCTGTCAGAATATTAATGTCGTAGTGTACTTGTCAGAATATTAGTGTCATAGTGTACCTTTCAGAATATTAGTGTCATGGTGTACCTGTCAGAATATTAGTGTCATATAGTACCTGTAGGAACATTAGAATGAACACATAAGCAACAATAATATTCCATAGAATTGCAATCTGAAATCATCATTTGAAAAATGTGTATAAAAAGTTGTCGTGTGTGTTGCTGATTCTTATTGCCTTTGTTTGAAAGCATGTTGTCTTTCCGTCATGTACTTATGACATTTACGTCAAGTACTTTTGACCTTCACGTCCTGTACTTTTGACCTTTACGTCCTATACTTTTGATCTTTAAGCCCCGTGCTTTTAACCTGTTTTATAATGTACTTTGACCTTTACGTCATGTGCTTTTGACCTTCACATCCTGTACTTTTGACCTTCACGTCCTGTACTTTTGACCTTCACGTCCACGTGCTTTTAATCTTTACGTCTTGTACTTTTGACCTTTACGTTCTCGTGCTTTTGATCTTTACGTCCCGTACTTTTGACCTTTTACGTTCCCGTGCTTTCGACCTTTAAGCCCCGTACTTTTGACCTTTACGTCCCGTGCTTTTGACATTTACGTCATGTACTTATGACATTTGCGTCCCGTACTTTTGACCTTCACGTCCTGTATTTTTGACCTTTATGTCCTGTACTTTTGATCTTTAAGCCCCGTGCTTTTAACCTTTTTTATCATGTACTTTGACCTTTACATTCTGTACTTTTGCCTTTCACGTCCTGTTCTTTTGACCTTCACGTCCTGTACTTTTGACCTTCACGTCCCCGTGCTTTTCATCTTTACGTCTTGTACTTTTGACCTTTACGTTCTCGTGCTTTTGACCTTTACGTCCCATACTTTTGACCTTTTACGTTCCCGTGCTTTCGACCTTTAAGCCCCGTACTTTTGATCTTTACGTCCCGTACTTTTGACCTTTACATCCCGTACTTTTGAACTTACATCATGTACTTATGAGCTTGCGCCCTCTACATTAGACCTTCACTGTACGTCGTTCGTATCTGACATTTCTTCAATGATTCTTTTCCTCCTTCCGTAAGAACCCTTTGCTTCTCTTCTCCCCCTTCAAGAACCATAATTGTATACACAACACGGTCTTGTGACTAGTCTGTCGTGTCATTTGCTTGATCTGTTGTAGATACTCTGCCACTAACTCTTGTAGTTTCTTAGCTATGTGTTATGTATATTTCCCACAGAGACGACTTTAATTCCAGCAAGCGTAATTTCCAAGATGGTCGTTCATATGTGACGTCAAGCAGTAAGATATGTTTTACAGTTTGCGGAGGAGATTTGACTGGTTCACGTGATGTCTCATAAGTGGGTTATAGTAGCGCTTGGCGCGAGACATTGCAACATGAGGCCTCGGATGAGATAAAAATGATACATTTCTGAATATTAAATAAGCGTAGATGAGTTGAGATGTGAGAAAGATATGGGGAGCTTGAGATGGAGGGAGAGAGGTGAGTTGTGGTATAATTTGCGTTCATCTCGACACTTGGCACGAGACGCCACAATTTGGGGATCTGCATGGGACTATTTTACAATCAGTTCTAAATCTTAAACGAGCATGGACGAGTTGAGATAAGGGGTGGGGGAGGAAGAGACGGACGATTCTAGGAAGGAGGAGGGGGCGGGAGGGAAGGGGAAGAAGATATGAGTTTGGGGTGGTGGGCGGTTTCAGAAGGGGATTGAATAAGGAGGGGAAGAGATTGGTGGGTTGGGAAATGAAGGAAGAGCAATGATGGGGGTAGGGCGGGGGGTAGGGCGGGGGGAAATGGAAGAACCTATAATTATTAAACTGCTGCTGATTCTATCATAATATACAATTCCACTGACGGACAGATAAGCTTCACGAATCTGCTGGTACACTTTTAATTAAACATAATGGGTGCTCAGGGTAATCAGGGTCAAGCGAAGGTGATCAAGATACCACCTCAGGTCCTCGTTAGTGACTCTGGAAACAAGCTTTGGCACAGGAGCCTAGTCAACGAGGTGGTGATCCACACTGTAATCTCCATAGTGGTGGTGAGTGCATTGAGGAGCAGTACAAATCACTTCAGTAAGCTGGACCCCCTGATCCACCTGATCAAGTACAACTCTGTATGTAAGAAGAACCACTGTTATCCGCTAATTATTTTGACTGTAACGAGATTTCTTGATTTATTTTAATCGTAAAATAAAATATTTTTTTTTTGAGCCAATATTTTTTCTTGATTTATTTTGACTTCTACATAAACTTGTAATTAATGAGGTAAAAATAGCAAAATTGTGCATATACTGTAAGTGTTTTATTTATTAAAATGAATTTGACCAGTAATTAGGAAGTTATGTTTTGAATGTTCTTCAGTATCTTGAATGATATGACAGAGAAGTAATACTATACTGAATGTTTTTGGGTTCATTCCTCTTAATTTTAATATGGCATCATTTTTTATTTTATGTAATGGATGTATGTGGATGATATGTTTTATAAATACATACATGTCTGAGTGTAAACAATATGTCATTATGTGAATGCACATAAATTATACTTAGAGCGAGCGACCAAAGGAACGCAAAAAACGGCGAACAGCCTGACGGCAACATGAACTGCGGAATAGAGAGAATGAACAATGAAGAGAGAATGAACAATGAAGAGAGAACGAACAATGAACAGAGAACGAACAAGGAAGAGAGAACGAACAATGAAGAGAGAACGAACAATGAAGAGAGAATGAACAATGAAGAGAGAACGAACAATGAAGAGAGAACGAACAATGAAGAGAGAACGAACAATGAAGAGAGAACGAACAATTAAGAGAGAACGAACAATGAAGAGAGAACGAACAATGACGAGAGAATGAGAAATTGGTTTGAAAAGCATAGAATATTTGTTTTCTTCTTCTTCTTTGCGGTTTTGAAAAGAACGGTGTGACGCTATATCATAGTTGGCAGCGAGACTGTGATATATGCACATTTCGGCCGACACTTTCGGTTTTAACTGCCGTTTGTAATACCGATTTTACCTTCCCTCTGCAATCCCTATTTTCTTAGCCAGGCTAAACTAGTGGCAGTCTACTTCAAGCCCCCCCCCCCCCCTCTTTGGAGGCGGAATAAGGTCTTGGTCAGCTGTGGTTCGTTGAATCTGATACAATCAGCCAGCTATGAGTCGCTGGCTGCTGTCAGCTCATTCCCTGTTCAGCATTTTCAGCCCTATGAAGTAGGTGCAGTGTTGACATTTATTCAGAGAGAAAGTGCTGTGAAGGAAGTTGATTTTTAACACCTCTTGGCTTAACACATAGTGATGCTATACATCAGATAAGTTTGGACTTACCTTAGTCTTGTGGAGGTATACCTACAAACAACAGCAACTGTCTGATATTGATGACACTTACTAAACCTGATAGGGAGCGGACACGGAGTGAATGATGCGTGGATGAGCCGTGGATGAGAAGTGGATGAGCCGTAGATGGACTCCGCCAAGAGACAACCGCCCAAGATTTACTCAAGCAAACACAAGCAAAATCGGAAACTCACTTGGTAGGGACGCCTTTAGAGACAAACGGTTTTGCAAATACGATCCTGCACTGCACGGAAAGGTGCAAGGCGAACGACGAAGAGATCGTCCCAAAAAGAGATGGGAGGACAACATAAAAGAATGGACCAATCTCCGACCAGAGGTGGCACAGGCAGCGGCTGCAGAGATAGAGGGGTGGCGGGGTGTTGTTGGGGTGTGCCCCTGCTCCCTCACCGGTGACGGGATTAATTGACTTGAGACCAGAGTAGTTGAAACAAACACAGTAATAATTGATGTTTGTATACTATACCAGAGTAATTTTACAATTGACATTACCGATGAGATAATAGCTTAACCAACAACCCTGCACTTCGGGTAGACCCATAAGTGTCAAGTTAATGTTTCAACAAACATTGAAGTGTATTTATTCTGGTGGTTTCTATAGCTTGCTGTTGTACACAATCCTGGTCCGTCCTATCAGGTGCCCACACTTTTTATCCTCATATGCTTGATCCAAAATAAGTGCAGCTCTCACGATCAATGGGTTCATAGGTTGCATGTTATCGTCTCATAAGAAATTTGTCAATGTTTTCTGTCATAACTATACCCACATGGGGCTTATATCCACCAGGCAGTTTTGTAACAAATGAAGAAAGACTCACTTTCGTGAAAACGTAAACATAGATTGGGATCCTTAAGTCTTATAACCTAGGGGTTATAATAGATCATACAGGTAGGGTGAGGGAGAAAGTTCAGGTAGCAGTAAAGAAAGCAAATGCAATGTTAGGTATGATAAAAGGAAATATTAAACATAGGAGCAAGAAAGTGATAGCCAAATTGTATAAATCATTAGTAATATCTAGATTGGAGTATTGTGCACAGGTGTGGAGTCCTTATCATAGAGGGGATATAAATGTGCTGGAAAGAATACAAAAAAGAGCGACAAAGCTGATAGTGGGATTCCAGAATTACACTTAGGAGGAGAGACTAAAAAAACTGGCCTACAGTGTCTAGAAAAGAGAAGAATTTGTGGTGTCTTAATACAGGTTTATAAGGTGATCAGAGAAACGGATAAAGTAGACTACAACACGTTTTTCAAAATACAACCACCTACAAGAACAATAAGGCATATCTACAAATTAACTAAAGAGAGATCCAGATTAGATATTAGGAAATATTTTTTTAGCCAGAGAGTGGTGAATGCTTTCAATATATTGCCACAGGAGGTAGCGGAGGCAGAGACAATTAATGCATTTAAGAATAATTGGATGCGCATAGCTTTTAGAACAAAATAATGTAAATGAAACTGGTTGTATACAGACTCTGCAGAGTCTTCTAAACCAGTATAAAGACGTTAAGTTGAGTTAGCTGGAGTGATAGAATCAATATGCTGGGCAGCACATGAGCTGCAGCAGTAAGCGACCCCTAGCTGACTGCTAGCGTCAAGGCCAGCGAACCAGAGCTGCCAAGACTCTTCTACACCTCCATGCCGTGATCCTGGATAACAGGCTGCAACAGAGCAGACTGGCTAAGTAGAAGAGATCGAAGAGAGAAGGCAAACCGTTAAAACAAAAGGGCTTATGGTCGGATGTGTTGGACCGAAAGGTGCAAATATCGCAGTCAAAATGTAAACCACGACACAACGCATTCCATTCTGCGGACTGCAATGTGCTACTTGCAAAGCCATTTTCATGTTTTGGTAGCGGGAGATTGAGAACGTTCATGGTTTGGTAGCGGGAGATTGAGAACGTTCAGGGTTTGTTAGCGGGAGATTGATAACGTTCATGGTTTGGTAGCGGGAGATTGAGAACGCTCATGGTTTGGTAGCGGGAGATTGAGAACGTTCAGGGCTTGGTAGCGGGAGATTGAGAACGTTCATGGTTTGGTAGCGGGAGATTGAGAACGTTCATGGTTTGGTAGCGGGAGATTGAGAACGTTCATGGTTTGGTAGCGGGAGATTGAGAACGTTCATGGTTTGGTAGCGGGAGATTGAGAACGTTCATGGTTTGGTAGCGGGAGATTGAGAACGTTCATGGTTTGGTAGCGGGAGATTGAGAACGTTCAGGGTTTGGTAGCGGGAGATTGAGAACGTTAATGGTTTGGAAGCGGGAGATTGAGAACGTTCATGGTTTGGTAGCGGGAGATTGAGAACGTTAATGGTTTGGAAGCGGGAGATTGAGAACGTTCATGGTTTGGTAGCGGGAGACTGAGAACGTTCAGGGCTTGGTAACGGGAGATTGAGAACGTTCAGGGCTTTGTGGCGAGAGATCGAGAACGTGCAGGGCTTGGTAGCGGGAGATTGAGAACGTTCATGGTTTGGTGGCGGGAGATTGAGAACAAACGAAGAAGAAGGAGCTGGAGTGATGTCAGTGTGGGCATGCAAGTGGATATAAGCTACCCACATCATTTCTTTCTTTCCTTCTTTTCTTGTATGTATGTATGTATGTTTGTTTGTTTGTTTGTATGTACGTATGTATGTTTGTTTGTTTCTTTTTGTCTTTTAAGCATTTATTCTAAAAATGGACGTTGTGACTATAGTTGTGGTCAACTATAATTCGCTGACCCAGAAACCCACATCCATCCACGAGTTGCTGGTTGCTGTCAATTCATTCACAATTATATCTTCAGCCGAAACTATTTTCCACTGCTCTGGATCTCACAAAATCTCCTCAGTGATATCGTACGCATATGTGGATCTCATTTGTGTACTGGAACATCACTCTCTTTTAACGGCAAAGGTTTTGAGTTCAACTCCCGCAACCGGAACGTTCCAGTCGACACCAGTTGTAAATGGGTACTTGGTCACCCCAACATCCCACATACCATGAGTTAGTACACTGACGTCTCTGATACTTCATTCCTGACCAACGGTGAAGTATGCTAAAGACTTTCTTAACTTGCATGCACAATAACCGTAATTATAAATTATAATTTAAGAAATACTCACCACTCGAAAAATACTTTCCGTGTACTGTTTCGTTTGTATTTCCGTCTCAGTGCTGTGTTTGACCACACCTTTTTACATATTATTTTTCTTCACTTCATGTTTTTTTTATCCTTTATATCCACAGTGCCTCCGTAGTCTCGCTTTACTTTAATGCCGATCGCCATCGATTCGTCCTGAGAACAGACTGATTCCCTGCATGAGTTGCCTCTAGCCCCATTGCATTAATATCTTCCATATCTGTTCTTAAATACTCATCTTATACCGATCTCCATCCATCTGCCTTTCTCTTTTCCCTCTACTTATATCACCGTTATATATATCTGGCCGCTACTGGCCTATCCGGCCTTTCCCGACTTCTTACGCCCTCCAGGCCACTTCAACTCATCTTGTCTATCAATTCATATCCTGCAGCCGACTTGTCAGGAGCGATTCGACGATTTCTCAGATAAGTATGCTGTTTCTGCCTTTATTTATTGATATATCCCATTTATGTATTCCTCTATGATTCAACAATGACGCGTTATAAGTTCAACAGTGATATTGTGAGGGTAATTGCAAACCTTTATGAGCAGGCGACAAGCGCAGTCTCTGAAGAGGGAACGCTAGGCGATTGGTTCTAAACGACGATGGGTGTGAAACAGGGATGTAAACTCTCCCCAACACTCTTCAATATATTCTTGGAGAGAATAATGGAGACGACCTTAAAAGAACATGTTGGCACGGTTAAAATAGGTGACAGGCTTATCACAAACTTCCGATTTGCTGATGATATTGATGTATTGGCAGGCACTGAAAGGGAACTCCGGGAGTTGATTGGTAGCTTGGATAGGGCGGCCCTGAGTTTTGGTATGGAAATAAATGCAGATAAAACAACGCTCATGACCAATACCATAGCAGGGTTTAAATCTGTAATAGAGTCAACTTGAGGTGGTAAAACGTTTCAAATATCTAGGATCGTTGATCAGTGAAGAGGGTTCGAAGCCAGAGGTAATTGCAAGAATAGCACAAACAACAGCGGCGCTGACTCGGCTGAAACCTACATGGCAAGACAAGCGACTCGCCCTCGGCATGAAAGTTAGACTAATGCGCTCTTTGGTGCTATCAATATTTCTGTATGCCTGCGAAACCTGGACCATCACAGCAGATATCCAGGGCAGAATACATGCAATGGAAATGAGGGGCTATAGAAAACTACAAAATGTTACATATAAAGATTGTGTCACGAACGTAGAAATACGTCAGAGAGTTGAAGACGCTATTGGTCCATTTGAAGATCTATTCCAGCTATCAAAAGACGAAAGATGGCCTGTTGCGGGCACGTCGCAAGGTTCAACGGAATTACCAACTCGATACTCTTTGGTTCCGTACCGGGACAGAGAGGGCGAGGACGTCCAAGGAAGAGATGGGTGGACAACATCACTGAGTGGTCAGGCCTTCGTCCCGGTGAGATATGACAGGCGACGACAGATATAGAGAGACGGCGTGGGATTTTGGGAGTGTCTTCATGTGTGCCCCAACGACCTGATGGGTTACTTAACTTAACTTAACGTCTTTATACTGGTTTAGAAGACCCTGCAGAGTCTGTATACAACCAGTTACATTTACATCACCTTGCTCTAAAAGCTATGTGCATCCAGTTTATTCTTAATTGCATTTACTGTCCCTGCCTCTACTACCTCCCCTGGCAATGCATTCCAATCAGACACCACTCTATGACTAAAAAAATATTTCCTAATATCTAATCTGGACCTCTCTTTAGTCAGCTTGTAGCTATGCCCTCGTGTTATTGTGGGTGGCTGTATTTTAAAAAACTTGTTATAGTCTAATTTATTCATTCCTCTGATCATCTTATAAACCTGTATTAAGTCACCACGAATTCTTCTTTCTTCGAGACACTGTAGGCCGGTTTTTCTGAGTCGTTCCTCATAACTGTAATTCTGGAATCCCACTATCATCTTTGTCGCTCTTTTTTGTATTCTTTCTAGCATGTTTATGTCCCCTCTATGATAAGGACTCCACACCTGTACACAGTACTCCAATCTAGGTCTAACTAAAGCTTTATACAGTTTGACGATCACTTCCTTGCTCCTATGTTTAATATCTCTTTTCATCGTACTTAACATTGCATTTGCCTTTTTCACTGCTACCTTAAATTGCTCACTCACCTTTCCTGTATGATCTATTATAACCCCTAGGTATCTTTCCTTATCTATCTTTCTAATATTGTTTTCTCCCATTCTGTAATTATGTTCCATATTGGATCTACCCATGTGGATGACTGTACATTTATCTACATTAAACTCCATTTGCCAGCTTACATACCATTCTCGAATTTTATCTAAATCCGACATCAATATATCCACTTTAGATGAGACACTACTGCATAGTTTTGTGTCATCAACAAATTTTGCAATCATGGATCCCATATCAATGTCCAAATTATTTATATATATCAAGAACAAAATTGGTCCCAAAACCGAGCCCTGTGGCACACCACTTTTCACTTCACTCCACTCAGAGTACTCCTTATTTAAGCCCACCCTCTGCCTTCTTCCCGTTAACCAATTTTCAATCCATTTGGCAACTTCTCCACCTATTCCATGTGATTTTAACATTCGAAATAATCTTTGATGAGGCACTCTATCAAAGGCCTTTGCAAAGTCTAGATAAATAACGTTACGAGATGAACTGAACTGAACTATGATTCGCTAGTTCATTATTGTTATTCTTTATTGCCACTGACGAAGATATATTAGTCGTAACGTAGGTTTCGTTTGTGTTATCGTCTCCATGCGGTATCTAACCATACATATTCATAATTTTATTTAATTTTCTTTTTTTTTAACAATGAAAACAAAGTCGGCTTCGAAGAAAGGGAGACAGTCATAATAATAACTGCAACAAATATGCCTACTCAGTTATTGTTCCTGCATCTACTTGTCTGGTCTCTTTTTTGGTTCACAAGCGTATGTTCCCCACCGCAGCTAGCCGTCTGACATGAATCATCGTCTTGTACGATGTAGATAGAACTGAGCCTCTCATCCGTATTCTAAATGTATAGAAACTAATATAAACGCATTATAGAATATAATAATAAAAAAATACTTGAGGAAATTTGGAATAGAATTATTCAATAATAGTGATCTAAAGTATTTGGATTGATTTCCGTAACGTAACATTCCCTGGAACCATGGTGATCGCCAGAGATGAAAAGAGACATCAGATAACCCTGGGAACACGAGCACTGGAGCAGGTCAGCAACTTTAAATATCTAGGAATGGTAATAGACAGCAGAGGAGGAATCAAAGAGGAGTTAACTGCACGAAGGGCAGCAGCAGGTAGACTGTTCCATGCAATAAACAGAGGTTTCCTCAGTAGAAGAGAAATAAGCAGGAAAACAAAGATGAATGTATACTGCTCGACCTATGTGCCTGTCCTGACATATGGATGTGAGTCATGGGCAATGACTACAGCCCAAGAAAGGCAATTACAAACTTCAGAAATGAGGTACCTAAGAAAGGCGGTTCAGGTGACGAAAATGGACAAGATCCGTAACCAGACAATACGTAGCAATCTTGAAGTTCAACCCCTGCAGACACGAGTGGAGCAGTCCCAACTACAGTGGTTTGGCCATGTCTGTAGAATGGAAGAAGATCGGATACCAAAGCGGTCATGGGAGATCAAAAGTCAAGGACGCAGACCCCGAAGACGTCCCAAAGTACGTTGGGAAGACAACATACGACAGTCCCTAAGTGATGGAGGGCTGGATTGGAAAGAGATCAGGAAAAAGACGGCGGATAGAGCAGTGTGGCGTTCCCTTTGGCAAACCTCTACACCTCACGGTAGAAGAGGAGCGACTAAGTAAGTAAGGTAGAAGACTCTACACCTCACGGTAGAAGAGGAGCGACTAAGTAAGTAAGTAAGTAACATGACCTGGAAATACTGAATAGTGAAGCTACTATAAAATGATCATTGACATACATTATTGCCAGCCTAAAACTTTAATTTAATTTTTTTTTTCAAACTTTATTTTTTCAACATACTGTTTCTCATGGATCGATCATCGACCTTTTAGCACAGATTATCATACCTTCGGCTCTAATCAAAATGTAGCTCCTCCCCACCGTCGAAACCTAAGGCTCAGATCAAAGTGATGTCGCCGACACCTAAGGCTCAGATCAAAGTGTTGTCGCCGACACCTAAGGCTCAGATCAAAGTGTTGTCGCCGACACTTAAGGCTCAGATCAAAGTGTTGTCGTCGACACCTAAGGCTCAGATCAAAGTGTTGTCGCCGACACCTAAGGCTCAGATCAGAGTGTTGTCGCCGACACTTAAGGCTCAGATCAAAGTGTTGTCGCCGACACCTAAGGCTTAGATCAAAGTGTTGTCGTCGACACCTAAGGCTCAGATCAAAGTGTTGTCGTTGCCCCAGACACCTAAGGCTCAGATCAAAGTGTTGTCGCCGACACCTAAGGCTCAGATCAAAGTGTTGTCGCCGACACCTAAGGCTCAGATCAAAGTGTTGTCGCCGACACCTAAGGCTCAGATCAAAGTGTTGTCGCCGACACCTAAGGCTCAGATCAAAGTGTTGTCGCCGACACTTAAGGCTCAGATCAAAGTGATGTCGCCGACACCTAAGGCTCAGATCAAAGTGTTGTCGCCGACACCTAAGGCTCAGATCAGAGTGTTGCCCCCGACACCTAAGGCTCAGATCAAAGTGTTGTCGCCGACACCTAAGGCTCAGATCAAAGTGTTGTCGCCGACACCTAAGGCTCAGATCAAAGTGTTGCCCCCGACACCTAAGGCTCAGATCAAAGTGTTGCCCCCGACACCTAAGGCTCAGATCAAAGTGTTGCCCCCGACACCTAAGGCTCAGATCAAAGTGTAAATCCCACACCTTAAACTCAGATGAAGTGTAGCGCCCCCCCCCCCTCCGCCCCCCCCCATCAACCCACACAACTTCGGCTTAGATCAAAGTGTAACCACCACACTTAGGCTCAGAACAAAGTGTAACCACCACACTTAGGCTCAGATAAAAATGTACTCACCCACTTTAGCAACCACACCTTCCGCTCAGACCATAATTACCAATTACTATCGTTAACGACAAAACTCTATCGACTCCTCTTTTCCCTCACTTTCGGAAAACAAAGCAGGAGCACATAAACTCATTCAACAAAAAAAAAATCAAACCAAATCAAACCAAAACCAAACCAGACCAAATCAAATCAAACCAGACCAAATCAAACCAAATTTAACCAAACCAAATCAAATCAAACCACATCAAATCAAATCAATCCAAATATAATAAAACCAAATGAAATCAAACCAAACCAAGCCAATTCAAATGAGATCAAATTAGACAAAACCAAATCAAAGCAAAAGAAAAACAAATCAAATCAAATCAAATTAAACAAAATCAAACCAAACCAAATCAGACCAAATCAAACCAAGTCATATCAAACCAAATCAAACCAAGTCATATCACACCAAAAGAAAGCAAATAAAATTATAGGTTAAAATGTCAGAACAGTTATTAGACTATTTTACTCGTCAGTTGATAGATAAAAAAAAAGAAACTAAATTAAAAGACTCACTTTTGGCTGAAATCAACAACAACAAAGTGTCTCAGATTCCCTAATGCTCTTTCATGGATACCTAAGGTAGACTAACCAACTTTTAGAAAGTGACGGTGGCACTATTCTCTCTTCCCCTGTAGCGTTACTGCTCCAGCCTCATCAAGACAGCCGTGAACCACATTATCCCCATAATACAGCCTTATCATTTGCACAATACCAACCATTGTAGCCGTTATTAGTGGCAGGATCAGGCCTCTGGTGTTCTCATTGTGCATAATTATACAGTTAAACGAGTCTGTAAGCGGATATAATGGCTTTATTATTTCATCAACAGTTCAGGGCAGTTCTCGAAACTATCACGTGGTTGGGAACCCTTGATGTAAAAATCTCTCTCTCTCTGTCGCTCTCTCTCTTTCTCTCTCTCTTGTGCGCGCGCTCTCTCTCTCTCTCCCTCTCTCGCACACACATGCACATACACATACGCGCGTGCACACACACATACACACAATCGAGCGACATGGGGATGGGGAGGGGGGAATAAGGTCGGCTTTTGATAAGCTAAACGAATCCCAAAAGCAAAGATGTAGTTTGATGAGTTTTGGGAGGATAATATGCTTACTGGTCCAGAAATGTGATTCAAAGCAAATGTAGTTCACCGAACTCTGGACATGTTCATCAATCAGGTTGTACATCGGTCCAGAGGAATGTAGGTTATGGTAGATACATTTGGCAAACTACAGCCTCGTGAACTGTTCTCAAAGGCAACAAAGCTTCAACTGCAGTATTCAAATCACATAACACCATTGTTCTTCGAGCAGCTGTAAAGGTTTTCAAATAAGAAATTTAGAAAGAAAACCTTATCAAAGACAATATTTGGACAATCGAAAATAGTTCTCTCGCTACATCACTCCTGACGTCTGCACTGCATGTCTTATTTTCTTTACTTTACTGTAACTGTGGCAACAGCGAAGAAGTCGTTCTCAAAGCTTAAAATCATTAAAAACTATCTACGTACTACCATGTTGCAGGACATACTATCTGTTTTAGCCATTCTCAGCATATAAACTTAACACGCAAATCAAATGCACCTTTGATCTACTTGTTACTATTTGTGTGGAGAAGAAGTACCGCAGAAAGACTGAACTTAAAGGCTTGTTGGTCTTTAAACTATCAATTGGCATAAATAAAGGGGGCCCGACTATAAAAACGTACCGTGGGGCCCTGGGTGAGATAGTTACGCCACTGCTCAATTAGCGACCGCCGATGAAGAAAAAGAAGAAAAAGAACGCCACGATTGTCAGTGCTTTAGCTTTGTTTGTCTTGATAATGGTTTTAGGCGGAAGTATTGGGAATGCAAACTTCAAAGCCGTGTGTTTGTGAATGTGCGTGCATGTATCCGCCCACTTATGCAAGATGCTGGATTTTCGCAGTCTCTCGAGCCTTGCCCTTATAAATAAACAATTGACTGATCCTACAAATTTGCTCTGTCACACGTCGGCTCAAACTCACAGCTAAGGATGTCATTTAACATGCGAGCTCAGACTTTCTGAGTCTTTTTATCCTGGGAAATAATTTTCAGGGCTCATTGAACCCCATCATAAAAAAATAGTATATAAAGCTGATACAATATTGGCCTGGTCACTGAGTTGTGTTTGTATGTGTGTGTGTGTGTGTATATATATATATATATATATATATATATATATATATATATATATATTTCTTCAGTCCACTTGTGTCTTTAGACGTCGTGATGAGGTGTGACCTCCTTTGTTGCATTTATTTTGGGCAGGCGAAAATCCGCTGGTGACTTGCTAGGTCAATCCTAGTATCTATTACCACTTGTTAGGTTGGTTGCCTCTGGAATATATCATCGCCGTTTTGGGACTGGTGGTGGTGGATGTGTAGAGTAAGGTTGACCCGCAGCTTTTTAGGCACCATAACCACATTAACGTTAACCACATAAACAATATCTGATGTTGTAGCCACACAATACCCTCTTTTACGACATATTCTCTATAGAGCGAGAATCCATTGCATAATTTGAATAGATTTTGAACTTTATTTTTGCCCGGGCAGCGTCCGTTTAGCCTATTCTTTTCGATTTTCAACTGTGAAGTCATTTTTAAACGTGCACGTCGCTGTAGACAGGTGTCCGATCTCACTTCTCAGAGATCAGTGACAAGTTTTACAAGATTATCCACTTGAAAAAATCCCGTTCTCAACACAGGCATGCAGGGACATTGAAGTGCGAACCTATGCTGAAATGAATCGAACTGCAGAGGATAGGGATACATGAAGAGACATACTCAAACAACCTTACAACCACCATCCGGACTGAGCAGCCAAAATGATGATGAATGGGACTCAAGGAAGGGACGCTGTAGACTCAAGGCAAACCTTCACAGAATGGGTCTCACAGATACTGCCAGGTGCGATTGTGGAGCACCCAAGCAAACACCAGAACATATTCTGCAAGAATGCCCTACCTATGCAGACCAAAGAGAGACAGTCTGGCCTGGTGAAGCGCCCATGCTCGAAGAGCTGTGGGGACCGGCAAAAAACCTGAAACGCACAGTCTCCTTCACGAATCTCACCGGACTAAAAACATAGCATCAGTTGATCGTGAACGTCACCGGACTAGCAGTATAGCATCAGTTGATCGTGAACGTCACCGGACTAGCAGTATAGCATCAGTTGATCGATGAAGAAGAAGATGATGAATGATGCTATTCAAATGATTGATTTTTATCCCTACTGCACACACCGTGAGCATCCATTGATAATGATAAATAGAAGAACGACCAAACATCATAGTTTAAAGCGACACGGAGAAACAGAGCAGAGGGTTTAAACTGTGATCCGACATTACAAGACTGGGGATGTTCGTTCTCAGTACACACAACTGTGAACACTCTAAAAAACAACGCTCATAATCCACATCGACCCATAGAGACAACAGATCTCCATATAACCCACAGATGACCATATAACCCACAGATCCCCATATAACTCACTGATCACCATTTAACCACCCACATATATCCATATAATCCACAGATCCCCATATAACCACCCACATATCCCCATATAACCCACATATCACCATATAACCACCCACATATCCCCATATAACCCACATATCCCCATATAACCCACAGATCCCCATATAACTCACTGATCCCCATATAATCCACAGATCACCATATAATCCACAGATCCCCATATAACCCACAGATCCCCATATAACCCACCGATTTCCATATAACTCACATAGAAAGACATAACTCACAACAAGTTAGTTGCCCCTCGCACAGATGGCGACATCATGAGCCAGATTTGGCTCTGGGATCTTGGAGCAGTCCTCTTTTGTGTATTCTATGCCAAGGTACTGATGCAGTAGATTAGCTGCCGCCCTATTCTCACTTATTATTTTTCCTGTGCTGTCTATGAGAAGGCCTACTTTGTCTTTCGTTCTTTGTTTATTTCTAACATTAGAAATGAAGCGTCACGTTTTTTCTTCCAAGTCTATTTTTGCTGTTTTTTTATCACTTTCCTAGGTATGTTCTGCTTGTTCAAATATTTTAAATATATTTCTTTTGATCTACCTGCCTCTATATATTTTTTCCATGCTTTATGTTTAGCTTTTCTACATTTAACTATAAATCTAGATATCCACATTTTGCGCTAGGAGTTTACCTCCATACCTGGAACACATTCCTCATTTAGCAAGTAAACAACGGGTGGCGGAGGCAGAGGGAGCGGTGCAGCAGCGGACCGAAATAATGAAACCAACAACCCTGATCATGACTGGCCCTCTAATCAGGAAGAAGATGCCCAATGCCAACCGCAGACCCATCTGCCGAGATCCCTACATCGCCAACAAGTTTGCGCTGGGACGACTCCAGTGGGCATTGGCAATCCAATCGTCCACTGGCAACTTTCTGACAGATCTTAACGACCGGAGTTATGTTGGGACCCGCGCAAGATTAACTCCCTTGTCGAGGAACGGGCCACTTATGATCTAATTAACTGGGATTGTTACATAAGATTACCACATACTGGTATAGAAGATGACCCGAAATAGTTGTCCGTGACGTTCATAGAAGATGACCCGAAATAGTTGTCCATGAAGTTCATAGGAGATGACTAGAAATAGTTGTCCAGGAAGTAAATAGAGATGGCTAGAAATAGTTGTCCGTGACGTTCATAGGAGGTGACTAGAAATAGTTGTCCATGACGTTCACAGGAGATGACTAGAAATAGTTGTCCATGACGTTCACAGGAGATGACTAGAAATAGTTGTCCGTGACGTTCATAGGTGACTAGAAATAGTTGTCCAGGAAGTAAATAGAGATGACTAGAAATAGTTGTCCAGGAAGTAAATAGAGATGACTAGAAATAGTTGTCCAGGAATTAAATAGAGATGACTAGAAATAGTTGTCCGTGACGTTCATAGGAGGTGACTAGAAATAGTTGTTCGTGACGTTCACAGGAGGTGACTAGAAATAGTTGTCCGTGACGTTCACAGGAGATGACTAGAAATAGTTGTCCGTGACGTTCACAGGAGGTGACTAGAAATAGTTGTCCGTGACGTTCACAGGAGATGACTAGAAATAGTTGTCCATGACGTTCACAGGAGATGACTAGAAATAGTTGTCCAGGAAGTAAATAGAGATGACCAAAATAGTTGCCCATGAAGTCAGCATGAACACAAATCATCAACTTGTTGCCATGATGATCTGACTAACACAATTTGGAGATATCTTAAGGTTATTGTTGCATGTTCTTATATTGATGGTGTAACCCACATGTAGCTACTCTGTCTATTTATAGTGTGACTCGTGTGTGGCCTCACTTTTTTTATGGTGTGGCTTAAGTGTAGTCTGTCTTTCTATTTATGGTGTGACTAGTGTGTAGCCAGTGGTTAAGCCGTCGGCTTCGTGATCAGGTGGTGTGGGTTAGACTGTGGGTTCCTGCATCTCGTAGTCGCCCTCTAGTCGTCTTGTCCTTGACTTGCCACTGGGGTCAGACGGCTCGAGACGAGAGAGTGAGGATAAAAAGTAGCGCAGTTAATCCTTACTAAAAATAGCGCTAGCAAAATAAATTATGCCAAAATCGTCTACGATGGACGGCGCCTTTGCTTTTGCCTTTGCTAGTGTGTAGCCTCCATGTCTATTGATGGTGAGACTCATGTGTAGGCTCCCTAATTGTTTATAGTGGCTTACGTGTAGTCTGTCTTTCTATTTATGGTGTGACTAGTGTATAGCCTTTCTTTCTATTTATGGTGTGACTAATGTATAGCCTTTCTTTCTATTTATGGTGTGACTAATGTATAGCCTTTCTTTCTATTTATGGTGTGACTAATGTATAGCCTTTCTTTCTATTTATGGTGTGACTAATGTATAGCCTTTCTTTCTATTTATGGTGTGACTAATGTATAGCCTTTCTTTCTATTTATGGTGTGGCTCGTGTGTATTCCTTGTCTATTTATGTTGTGACTCGTGTTTAACCTCCCTGTCTGTTTCCTGTATCCTTTGAGCTTCGTAGTTTAAATGAATATGAATTTAACGTGTTCCTTAAATGTTATACTACAATAATGTTCAACCCTGATCTAGAAAAAGTAAGATTTATTATTGATATTATAACAACGATTTGCCCAATATAATCAAATATCAGGCTGAAATATCAATTGACGATACAAAAATGTTGGCGGAAGTGTATGTACTCGCATTCTATAATTCTTTAGCTTTGATGTTACAATGTGACACTTAGTTATCTCACTTCTGAGCTTTGATGTCTTAGCTTTGATGTTACAATGCGACACTTAGTTATCTCACTTCTGAGCTTTGATGTCTTAGCTTTGATGTTACAATGCGACACTTAGTTATCTCACTTCTGAGCTTTGATGTCTTAGCTTTGATGTTACAATGCGACACTTAGTTATGTCAATTCTGAACTTGATGTCTTAGCTTTGATGTTACAATGCGACACTTAGTTATCTCACTTCTGAGCTTTGATGTCTTAGCTTTGATGTTACAATGCGACACTTAGTTATGTCAATTCTGAACTTGATGTCTTAGCTTTGATGTTACAATGCGACACTTAGTTATCTCACTTCTGAGCTTTGATGTCTTAGCTTTGATGTTACAATGCGACACTTAGTTATCTCACTTCTGAGCTTTGATGTCTTAGCTTTGATGTTACAATGCGACACTTAGTTATCTCACTTCTGAGCTTTGATGTCTTAGCTTTGATGTTACAATGCGACACTTAGTTATCTCACTTCTGAGCTTTGATGTCTTAGCTTTGATGTTACAATGCGACACTTAGTTATGTCAATTCTGAACTTGATGTCTTAGCTTTGATGTTACAATGCGACACTTAGTTATCTCACTTCTGAGCTTTGATGTCTTAGCTTTGATGTTACAATGCGACACTTAGTTATGTCAATTCTGAACTTGATGTCTTAGCTTTGATGTTACAATGCGACACTTAGTTATCTCACTTCTGAGCTTTGATGTCTTAGCTTTGATGTTCAATGCGACACTTAGTTATGTCAATTCTGAACTTGATGTCTACACTGGAAACGTAGTTTTGTAATTGTTGAGCTTTGAATACTTTTTCTGGACCTTTGATATCCAGTTACTAAATCTGTTGGAATCATCTTCTTGTTTTTCTGGCTAATTCCATCGTCCATCTCTGAGACACGAGCTTTCATATAGAATTCATTACCTTTGCTAGATAGTTAGACCGAATTGTATCTAATCCCTTAATCTTGTTTTAAGATTTCTGAGCGTTGCTGTTGTATAATCCTGAACTTCGATATCACTGCTTTTACCAGCCTAATTGTTCGTCTTTCTAATGGATGCATTTTGTTTTCTGTTGTTCTCTGTCATGTTATTTAATTCCTTCATTTTGTTTGTCAAGTTCTCTGCTGTGTGATTCTAAACATTGGTGTTACATATTGCCTTGAACCTATCATACCTCTCTCTCACTCTCTCTCTCTCTCTCTCTCTCTCTCTCTCTCTCTCTCGTCTTCCGCTCATTGCTACAGTGTATAATATTCAGTCCATGTTATTCCCATCTCTCCGTAAATCCATAGCCTATGTACAAAACCCTCTTCTTCTTCTCACTATCTTACAACCTCTGTCCCCAAACGGTGTTCCGGCCCACACATCCTCTCTCGCTGTCTAGCGACTCTATTGATTTGTTTACCGTCTGCTCTGGCGATCCGGTGTGTGCCACGGCTCCATATCCGTACACAATAATGTTGAACAATAGATTCCACCCAACCAGTTGTCACTTGGATAGATCAATCCATATAGATCGAATCGAAAAATCGTTATATAATACACTAGTGACCGACCTAAGTGAAAAGGGTTAGAAATGTAATCAATTTCATCAACTCGAACACAGGCATCAGTCCCAATATAAAAGCATGAAGACTACATCAGCATTAAAATAACATTCCCCAACGATTTATCCGGACCAATAGCTGCAGCTGAATTCAAATTAAGGTCGGGTAGCCTGAATTTTAGATTCTACGTTGACAATTCCACTAGAAATCAGTGACAGGAGAAGACAAACAGAGAAGTTTCATTAGAGATGGACGTCACACATATATAGAGATTCTTGATTTGACTGGTAAGTGTGGGATTGACAGTTTGAGTGAGTCAGAATGCCTTGTGTTGTGTGTTCCTCATATGTTATACTAAAATATTGTTCAACTTCGATCCAGAAAAAGTAAGATTTATTATTGATATTTTAACAACGATTTGCACAATATCACCAAATATCAGGCAGAGATATCAATTTACGATTCCAAAGTGTTGGCGGAAGTACATGTGCTGAATAATACAATGGGAGTATGTATCAGTACTGTATTCGCCAACACACTCACCTGCACTGCTGTCATGGGAGATACCGACCTGAGAAATCAATGATGTTTCATGTGTGAAGCGATGCCATGTGAACGCAGCGTTCCGGTCTGTCGCTGAATACACAAGCCTCTTGGACGCATGTACCTGCTCTATCTGTCGGGCGTGGTGTTCTGTCAGAAAGGTCACGGACGATATCTGCTGACATCAGACGGTAAGTTATGGTTAAACTTATGTTAGACTGTCTAGAAGTGTTTACTGTTATTATAAAGAATGCGACTCTTCTCACTTATAGATACACAAACAGACACGCATGCGGGCAGACAGACATATATAAAGATTGATGGATGGATAAACACTAATATGGATGGATGCACCTAATAAAGAAAGAATCAGACAAATATAGCGACGTGTATACATATCGTGTTTATATAGAGGATCTGCGTGGTGGGGTGGTTAGATCACTGACTTCTCACGCAAACATACTGAGTTTGATTTATAATACAGACACGCTCCACACTCCTCAACTGACAATAGAGACTGGCCTACATTTTGAGAACGAAAGCCGTGGGGGTCATCCACGAAAAAAAAAAAGAAAAAAAAAGCGGAAACCTAGTAAAATAAAGTTTAACACTTCATCCCGGACGGGAGTTTATGTACCTTTATATTTCTTTTTGATCTTGATGACCCGTTCCCCAGCGTTGCAAAGGGTCTCAACTTCGTCTCCAGCGAACCCTGCCTTGGGTCACGGAAGTTCAGTGGGTGCTAAGCATTCCAAAAGAGGCGTCTCGAATGTTGCTGTGGGTGGCAGGGAGTCGAACCAACTCATTCGAGGTCTTCACCACGGTCTCTTTTGTTTTTATACCCCTGGGGAGACAGATTGCTGTCACCGTGATCTACTGACCATCGTTTCCTCGCATCATGTGACCTTCCCCTCTATGTTTTGCCTAGTCTACATAGATTACCGCATCATTCACCAAGGACAATCGTCGTTTGTCAGATTTGTTAAGATTGTGCGTACGTTGGTTGTGGAGAATGATTTCCGTTAAACGTCTCTTAAGAGAGATTTGGGTTACTCTTAATTTGTTCTCCAGTGACTACGTGAATGTACATGTTTCTGCACGATATATATATATCATCATGTCGCATGTCCTTTACAGAACGTCGCTCCCATCACTGTCTGTCTGAAAGAAACTCGTTCCCTTGCCAAAACTCCAACCTCCGCCACAGTCATACTCAGGCATTCCTGGATATCTTGGTGCCATCGTCTTCTTGGTTTACCCCTTCCTCTTTTGCCTGGCACCATACCTTCCATCACTGTTTTCTTGAAACCGTTATGTCTTGGTGAGACCAAAGTATTTGCATTTTCTAGCCAAAATTGAATTGGTAAACCAGTTCTCCTCTTTGCTCAACTCTTGCCGAATGTCTACATTTGTCTTTTTCTCTGTCCAGGGTATTCTGAGGATCTTTCTGTAACATTTTGACTCGAAGGATTCGATTCTTTGTCTAGAAGTTTTGGTAATCGTCCATGCTTCACAGCCATAAGCTGCCACAGGAAAAACACAGGCTCTCAAGACTTTTACTTTTATCGTTTTGTTGGTGACCTGCCATAATTTCTTCAGGCTGTTCAGTCTCTGCATTGCCATAGCTAGTCTTCTTCTGATTTCTTTCGAGAAGTCACCATTTTTGTCGATTCTGGAGCCCAGATATTCAAAATGTGTAACCTGATCTATTTCCTCACCACCCACTGTAAATGTATGCTGACATTGTGTTTTATCGGTGGTCATTATCTTTGTTTTGTTTATGTTTATGAACAGATTTTGATCTTTATTATGTCCATTAACGGCTGAAAGTAGCTGCTCTAGCCCTTCCGCACTTCTTGATAGTATCACTGTGTCATCTGCATATCGTAACTCTGGAATCTCGTACCCCCCAATCGTAAATGGGTCGAAACTTTCAATGTTCTCATCTTCTCGCACATTTCTCATTATACATTCCGCATATATGTTGTACAGATAAGGTGAGAGTATACATCCCTGTCGGACTCCCTTTTGTACTGCAAACCAATCTGATGTTTGCCCAGATACTCGGACAGCGGCTTGTTGATCTTGGAATAATGTTTCAATGAGATGAATAATATGCAAAGGAAACCCCATTTTCTTCATAATTCTCCACATATTTTGATGTTTTACCGTATCGAAGGTCTTGGTGTAATTAATGAAACATGTGTACATGTCTACATTAAACTCTCTACATTTTTTGTAGATATTCCTCATATTGAAAATGTGGTCCCTGGTCCCTCTGTCTTTCTTAAAACCTGCCTGGACTGCGTGAATTTCAGATTCAAACCGTTTCTCTATCCTTTTTAATAGGATTCGCAAGAGTATCTTGCTAGCGTGGCTGATCAGCGTGATAGTTCGGTAGTTCGTGCACAGCTTCAGGTTGCCTTTTATATATATATATATTGTTGTTGTTACTTTTGACTTTCTCTTGTCCTCTTCAAGGCTGCTGAGTAATATCCACGGCTTATCTTTTTAGATCCAGCTTGCTACCATTTTTTCTCCAAATTTCCTATTTGTTTTGTTTAGTGATATATCTTACTTTTGCTGTCCATCTATTATACTCTATTATATTTAGGGTTATTGGAGATTTTCTACCTTCTTCCTGGCCTCTCTCCTCTCTTTGACTGCTGCTTCAAGCTCTGGGACCCAGTATGGTTGATATTTCCTGCACGTGCCCTGTGGGATGCATGTCCTTGCAGCTGTTGAGATGGTGGCCCATAATGTTTGAAAGTTATATTGATGTCATCATTCTTACTTATTTTGGATAAACCCAGCATCAGTTTCCCGGCCATAACGGTCCCAGTTAGCTTTTCTGAAATTCCATGATGGTTTTCTCAAAACCATCCTATCCCTCTCAATTGTTTCAATAATTGTTAGGATAGGACGACGATCACTTCCAACATCGTTCAATACTTTAGTCGTAGTCTTATCTACCAAGTCAGCCGATACAAATGTCAGATCAGGCCGGTTGGTTGTACCGTGTACTCTGTGCAAAAGAGTTGGCGGGGTTTCCAGATTCTGGAACATTGTAGGATTAGTACCATTCACACAGCTCTTCAATCTCCAGGCCTCTATTTTTAAACTAGCGGTATTTCAACATTTGGCATTTGGGCATTGACATATCCCACCAACAGTTTTCTTTGACGAAGACTTAAATTCAGGTAGATATGTTTTGGAAATTGGAGGACAGTAAAATTTAAATAGTATATATTTGGTGTTATCTTTGCTCCATAACTTTATTGGTTGATTGTCAATATCATCTACAGGATTATTAGTTACACCGGCTTGTGTAGCATTCCTGACCAGGGTCATAATGCCCTGGCACTTGTTGCATTCGCACTTATACTGTGTATGGCCCGTGATGTTAATTTGTCTTTGTGGAAGTAATGTTTCCTGGAGAAGAGCTATGTGGATTTGATGGTCTTGTGGTGTTTTGGTCAGCTCGGTTGCCCTGTTTTGTAATCCGGCAATGTTAAGCTGTAGTATGTTAAGGATCCCCCTGTTAACTTCTCGCACAGAGCAGGGGGATTATTTCTGATGCGCGGGCCATGGTAACCCAGGCGATGCCCGAGCTCGTTTGAAGAATGTTTATTGTTTCCTCACATTGAATTGTGTTGGTGTTTTGCTGCAGACTCATGCCTCACAAAGAGCACACTGGGTGCGCCTTTCTCCATGGGTGATAGATGTATTTGGCTTTGCCATTTCCTTCCTTGGTCATTTTGAGGTTTTCTGCCTCAATGGGGGTGAGGTGGGGTGTCAGGTGGGGTTCACAGAGTGCATTCCCCGCTAGCCACTAGTGCTCTCATTGCAGATTCCACTTCTTTATTTTGTATTTAGGCCTTTTCCTGTGACTGTGTCACGTCCTGCCCACTATGCCTTCACGATATTCCTCACCCTCTCACACGCCACAATAGCTCCTACTTTCCAATGAGATCCAATGGCTCCGCCCCACCTCTCCACCCTTAGAGTCAGAGCGTAGTCCGACGGTAGTGCAATGTCAGATCACCCGGTGCTCTCGCTGCAGCTGGGAAGTTGGGTTAGGCCCGGATCCTGTCTGGGTGCCACCTTGGTAGAGGTCACATAGGTTGGACAAAGAAAAGTTGTGTAGAAAGGCAGACGACAGATGAGAAGAACATTTAACCCGTGGGTTGGGTTTGGGTTGTAACAGCCAGAGCATATTCCACTCGTCGGTGGGGACTGCGCTGTCCCATTAAGGGTCCCCAAATTGCTCCCCGCCTGGTTAAACCACCAGGTACTCGGTCGCCCCCATAACAAACTCTGTAAACAACAGGGTCACCCACCATAAGGTGTTGCTATGGACGCGTTTGTGCAGGAAACGCCCTATGCCAGAGACTTACTGTCAACCGGACAGCAACTTCCGCTGCGATCACTGCACCCTCGATGTGAGAGGCTGTAGATTCGCATCGGAATCCCTTTGATGTAGGCGGGACATTGTGCCCAGACCCTACATCGACTCCATATATATATTTGAGTTTTGACAAGAGAAAGAGGAGTTTATTTCAGACATATAGTTCTTTAAAGGGCATGCTTCATGCTGATGATATATATATATTTATATATGTATTTATATATGTATTTATATATGTATTTATATATGTATTTGTATACATATTTATATATGTATTTATATATATATTTATATATGTATTTATATACATATGTATGCCCCCCCCCCCCCATGCACATATACTCACACACTCTCAATCTCTCTCTCTCTTTCACACACACACACACACACACAAAACCCCAACAAAACCTCACCCCACCCATCCACCAGCAAACACACACACACACACACAAAACCCAAACAAAACCTCAACCCACCCATCCACCAACAAACACACACACACAGAGACAGACAACACACGCACACACACACACACATACGCACATGGTACAGTAAAAGGGGGGGGGGAATTACCCCGAAAAGTGTGCTGGCCAACAACAACAAAAATAGCACTGCCGTGATTTAGTCTAGCGTGCCGACAAATAGTACAATATTGATGCCACACGATTGAAGGAATTTAAACAAATGGACGGTGACGGCGTGGCCTAGTGGTTAAGGGACACGGCTCACAACCAAAGGTGCTGGGTTCGATCCCCATCACAGCACCGGCCGTTACCCAGGGGAAGCAAGCCTTAGAAAATGCAGGAGGAAGCAGACCCTTACATAAAATGAATGCTGAAGTCGGATGCACTGGGCCGGCAGGCGCAAAATAAAAACGCAGTGCAACGCACACCGCCTTGGGGATTAGAGAAATGAGGCGAACGCAAAGAAAAAAAACAAAAAACAAAAAACAAAACAACAAATGGACTGACCTTAACGGTCAACAGACTGGAAACGTTACAGGACTACGGGACAAGCAAGAAACTAAAATATTAACATGATATGTTACATCATTAATGAGAAACAACTCAAATATAAACGTAGGGTCATTAGAATTAAGGACAGAGGGGACATAAGGTCGATCAAATGGGAACTATCACGGAGCGTAAACACAAAGGGAAAACCAATGAAAGGAAAGTTCATTGTCGGGACAATCAGTAGAAGACTAACAGGTCTAGTCAAACAGTTAAAAATGGGAAAGCACCAACAATAATCAATATTTATTCCTGTACCATGACGACAGCAATGGAGAAGACAGAAGAGAACTCTTTTAATTTTTTACATACGTTATAAAGATGGTCCATAAGATGGCAGATTTTAATGGGGGATTTTAATGTAAGTATAGGTTACAACAAAACAAACAACATAGGATGACATTAATACTTCTCAGGAAGAATCAGTGACGCCTATTTAGTGCGGAACTCCAATAGAGATGGGGGTTCTATATGTATGTACTGCGCATGGTTTCATAATAACAAACACCATCTTCTAACATCGAAAATGTCATATTAAAACATGGTACATATGGGCAACCCAGATATAACAGCAGAAATTCATTAAATATAAGGAAGAAATATGATAGACCATATCGCCATGTTTCATTGCTGACTGTGCCTACAATGGGCAGCATGAGCTCCGTAGATGCCGCGGTAGCTCCCAAATATTCATCTGACTTCTTCAGGTACCGATTTACAGCTGGGAGATGCGTGCAAATCACGAAAAAAGCGAACGACGTGCCTGATCACATATAATTAAGCTAGACGTGAACAAGCTTGGATATATATATATATATGTGTGTGTGTGTGTATGTGTGTGTGTGTATGTGTGTGTGTGTGTATACAGACGATGCAGCGCAAAACATTCTTTTCCCAATCTGAGCGCTTTGAGTTCGTCCCGTCATGTCCAATTTGACAACACGATAACTTTTTCCACGGTACTACCGCTCCTCATCGAACGGAAAGTAATGACAACCTACCGTACTGCACATTTGTCAAGAAATCTTTAATAGCCAAATAGATTGTCGGTTGTAAGAAGCGACGTTCTGCAAATGATATGCAACATACTACATATATTCATACATTCATTCATACATACCATACCATACCATACCATACCATACCATACCATACCATACCATACCATACAATACCATACCATACCATACCATACCATACCATACTATACCATACCATGCCATAGCATACCATAACATACCATACCATACCATACCATACCATAGGGAGCCGCGTAGCGCAGTGGTTAGCGCGCTGGCTTCGCATCTGAGTGGTCCTGGGTTCATTGCCCAGTTGAGGCGGTAATGTTTTTTTCAGACCGCAATGGCTCCCGGGTCGACCCAGCCTTAAATGGGTACCGGTTCAGTCTGGGAAGTAAAAGCGGCGAGGGAAAGGAGATGGCTACCGCCCTCATATAGCCGAGCCTTTGAAATGTGAGATCTCTAACACCTCACACCACTACGGCAGTAATGCTATGGGATACTTTACTTTACTTTACCATACCATAACATACCATACTATACCATACCATACCATACCATACCATACCATTACCATACCATACCATACCATACCATACCATACCATACCATACATACATATCATACATGCGACCCGTTTCTCGACAAGGCAGTCAATCTTGAGCGGGTCTCTCCTGTCGCGCAGTTTTGTCCCAAAGTGATCAGTCCCAGTATGTATAAGAAATCAGATCACCATGCCACTATTTAAATGTATGTAGAGAACTAGACGTGCATCAGATCACCATCGTCTGATAACCAACATACAAATGAATCTTAAAGGTAAGGTATGTGCGTCACCTAGTCACTCCGCTTCTACCGCTGCAGTGGCGTAGAGGTGTAGTTTATACTGCAATCGTATGTACAGTTGATTGGCTTGTTGTGTAAACGGTATACAACAACATATAACCACAGACAACAGCTCAATGTGAGATTGCTAACGTACAAGATACATTTGAAATGATGATATCAAATAGATATCTAGCGTTACAAACAATTAGACGATAACAAAAATACGGAACGAGACATGTGCAGAAACTTTAGACACAAGAGAACGACTACCATAAGCATAGATTACAACATAAACTACTGTTTAAAAAAAAAGGTATCCAAAAATAAGTAGGCATTTGAAACGAAGCAAAACCAGAAATACTATATATGACTCAGGAAATGTGCGCTGAAGCCAACAAAGAAGAAACATCAGAAGAGAAAGAGAAATAAATTGATGAAATGGCAAGAGAGGAAGAGTAAGCTGCAGGAAAAGTTAACAGCACACACAAACTAATAGGAGCAAGCGAGGACAAGCAAATCGCTGTATTCCAGACAAGGAAATGAAGAATGCAGTTGATTAACAGCAATGCATGTTTACAGCACAATCAAATCTGAATAATAGGCACAAGGAAACCTGTATGACAGATAACAGAAATAGTAAAACACAGAATTACAGATTCTAGCGCAATAGACTTGGCCCAAGAAATGCCACCTCAGCTGACCACGGCTTTTTAATAGTACAAGTGGACGGACAGGAAAGTAAAGTGAGTAACTATCCATTCCAACCTGCGAATTTTCACGAACCCTTCCACATCTCTTTTAAATAGAATAAAGACGTTTGCAGACCGCGCCTATGGCGCAGAGATAGATGGTCTAGCTGCCAGTCTCGGCCATCATCAGACTGATCACTCCAATAGAGTCGTTACGTCTACGGCTAACCAGCCTGTCGCCAATATTAAAAGAGGTCACCATCTGGAACTTTTTATAACAATTCCAACATGGCGCGTAAGTAGACTGTCAAGTTCGTGCACACTTTTATTCTTTCAATTTTTTGTTTTGTTCTTCATCTTTTTCGATTGCATCTTCATCTTCATTCTTCTTCTCTATTTTGTTAGTCTTCCTTCTTCTCCTTATTACATCTTTGTATATTTTTTCATTATTCTTATTCATAAAATATTTTGTTTTAGTATATTTTTGTTTCTGTTCGGTTCTTTTTTTCTTCTGACCTGTTTCTGATGTTTACTCTAAATATTTTCTCCATCTACTTCTCTCGTGTTTTATTATATTTATTATTTTCTAAATTTTTCTTCAATGTGTTGTTTCTGCCTCTTCTTCTTCTTCATCTTCTTCTTCTTTTTCATCTTCTTATCTTCTTCCTCTTCGTCGCCGTTGTCTTCTTCTTCTTCTTCAAATTTGTATATCTTTAGTTTTCACTTTCCTTATCTTTATTCTGTCTGTGTTTTTCTCGTGTTCTTCATCTTCATTTTCCTCTTCATCTCCTTCTTCTTCTTTTTCTACTTCTTCTCCGTTTTGTCTTTTTGTTTTTTACACTGCTGGATCTTGTTGAGCTTCACCCCCCCCCCCCCCACCAGCACACCAACCCCCTCTATCTTTTCTCACATGACACATCATATCCTTGAAGCAAATATTGAACACCATATCAATTAGTGTCTTGTTTCACAACTTCTGCACTATTAAAACTACCAAACCATTCCTGCACCATTAGTACTACCAAACCATTCCTGCACTATTAGTAGTACCAAAGGGGACGGTGTGGGCTAGTGGTTAAGTGACACGGCTCACAATCTGAAGGTGCTGGGTTCAGTCCCTATCACAGCACCGGGCGTTACCCCGGGGAAGCAAACCCTTAGAAAATGCAGGAGGAAGCAGACCCTTACATAAAATGCATGCTGAAGTCGAATGCACTGGGCCGACAGGTGCAAAATAAAAACCACATTGCAACCCATACCGCCTTGGGGAATAGAGAAATAAGGCGAAGACAAAAAAAAAAAGGACTATCAAACCATTCCTGCACTATTAGTACTACCAAACAACTTCTGCATTATTAGCCTAGTAGAGTCTATATTAATGCTGAGTGTAGTTTACTTATCTAAGAGTTACAACATGTATCTACACCACGACACGACTTCAACACAGAAATAACACAGTAAACACTTTCCTGACCATAAAACAAAACAATATTATTTATTATAAGAATAATCGCTGCACAGTATCAACAAAACGTAAAGTACATCTAAACTAACTAATCGAATTCAAATAGGAGGTTGGAAGCACTAGATTTTGATGTTTACTCCGAGGTCTATGGTACCCAGTATTCTTGCTGCTGCACTTCCATATTTGCACACAATCAACAAACTCGTCCTCACGGTCAGATTTAGTAATAAGACGAATATGTACGTTCACACATAATCAGATCACGTATACAGGCGATCTGTGCATTCACAAATACTTCGATTACTTCACGTATTCACGCGAATCGGTAAGCTCACTTATAATCCGAATACACATCGTTCACAAAGTATCCTGCACATACAACACACATTCACATCTCGTCCTTAGGGGATCTGTCCACTCGTGTAACCATTCAGAACATGCATCGTTCACAAGGTGTCCTGCACATGAAATACGCATTCACATCTTTTACTGTTCACATAGTGTCCACCATAAGCACCTATTGAGCGCGACAGGTCAAAACTCGAAATGTATTATGAGACAATCACCCTGTAATTCACTCACTCTCAGCCCTCCTGCCAGTCTCATAACCAGTCTCATAGCCAGTCTGCTGAGTTATCTCTGCGGAGTATTTTATAGTCTCAATCAACACCATGGCTGCCCTATGGTATTCTGTTGGCTGTCTGACCTAGCAATCACTCCAATTTGAAACTGCCCCCAACTAAATGTAATTGGTTGACTATCCATGAGTAACTGCCACTCTAAATGTCGTAGCTGGTAGTGGCAGCATCAGAATGTCATCAACCCCCATCCACGTCAATTCTGAACGCCAGAGTGATCAGCCCCGAACATCCACCCATGAACCACACAAAGTCTTCCACCTAAACCCCTCGTTTCCTTTGTCGACCTAGTGTCGAAACGGTGATTGACCCTGGCGTTCGTCCAACACATTCAGGGAACGTTTGTTCTTAGAGTTGCCAGCCCAATCACCCCTGCCCTAAACACCCATGCTTCAACTGGAACTGTTACAGTAGTCTTACCAAACCACTCCTGCACTGTTAGTACTACCAAACCACTTCCTATAGATTGTAAATATTGCTAACAATCCCAAACGTACGAGGTTCGTACAATGTTCAGACAATGCGTACCATTAGTTTTTTCATGGTGTGGCCGCTCTTGATAGTCGGCCCAGCTGTAAATCGGAGCCGTCTTGGAGTTTCAGAGTTTGTGTTCTGTCATTGACCACACTTTTAGCACTGAAGGGAACTGAGCACATATTGGGGCACCCCGGTGCTGATGAAGTCCGTTCTTTGAGCAGTCTTCCATTTCTCAATGTACATTCTTGTACCTCAGTTTTACCCGTACGTTTACTTATTAGTTACATATGCGCTTGTCTGTTTGTTAGATATTTGACCAGCACTTCCACCAGTACATATAACAATCATTCAAATAGTATGTATGTATGTATGTATGTATGTATGTATGTATGTATGTATGTATGTATGTATGTATGTATGTATGTATGTATGTATGTATGTATGTATGTATGTATGTATGTATGTATGTGTGTATGTGTGTATGTGTGTTTGTGTGTGTGCGCGTGCGTGTACGTGCGTACGTACGTGTGCGTATGTGTGTGCGCGTGCGTATGTCTGTATGTACGAACGTGTGTACGCGTGTACGCGTGTACGTGTGTGTGTGTTAATATATGTATGTATGTATGTATATACGTACATATGTACACGTGTATGCGTATGCGCGCGTGTGTGTGTGTGTGTGTATGTATGTGCTTCTGTCCCGCCTGTCTTAATGTCTGTATGTCTCTCAATCTGTCTGTTTGTCTGTCTGTTTGTTTGTCTATCTTTCTGTCTGTGTATGTGTGTGTACGTGTGTGTGCCAGAGAGAGAGAGAGAGAGAGAGAGAGAGAGAGAGAGAGAGAGAGAGAGGAGAGCGTGAGAGAGAGAGATAGAGACAGAGGATGTTTATTGCTTGAACGCCGTGTTACTGATCAACTTGTTCTGATGAATTTGGTTGACTGATCGACTTGTTCTGAACGATTTGATGGACTGACCGACTTGTTCTGAGGGATTTGATGGACTGATCGAATTGTTCTGATGAATTTGATTGACTGATCAAATAATGGCTTCATCTTAATCCATCTCTCTTAATCAGATAAAGTTAAATCATTAATTCGTTTTGTGTCAACTCTTATTTGTTTAAAATCCTTCTGTGTATCTGGTGTTAAACTGTTCAAAAAAGAAGGTTAGAGAAAGACGGGGAATGCCCCAAGTGGGTCGCCGGAGTATTTGTGTGTGACAAAGACAATAATAGCACCACTGCGCCACATAGAGTATGTCGTAAGAGGCGACGCACTGTGTGAAATGGCATAACACCGGCCATGACTAGGTCATTTGTTAAGAGCAGCATGGATGTCGCCTAACAGACTGCGGTGGTACATCGCTCCAGTGTTTGAGTCTATTAAGATGAACTCGCACATCGGTTAACCACCCTCCAAGAACCTGGATGTATACAGTCTCTGCAGAATATTCTTAACCAGTATAAAGACGTTAAGTTATGAGAAAAGGAAGAATGGCAAAGGTCAGCCAGATGATTGGAGGATTGAAAGCTTTTGAGATGGACTGGGATAGATGGTTGAAGGGTCAAAGATGGACTGAGATAGATGGTTAAAGAGGCAAAAATGGACTGGGATAGATGGCTGAAGAGCCGAGATGGACTGGGGTAGATGGTTGAAGGGGAGGAGATGTATGAGGTGAAGAGAGAAGAGATGGGCGAGCTGAAGAGGAAAGAGATTGATGAGGGAATGGGCGAGCTGAAAGGGAGGGGGGGGGGGTAGCGATTTACGGGCCTGATAAGGGGGAAAGATTAGTTAAGAACGGGTCGACTAGGATAAGGCTATGGAGGAGTTGAGGAGTGGGGAAATGCGGGAATTAAGGTTGAGATGAGTGAGTCAAAGAATTCCACTTTAATATGGAGAAGGTATGTTTTTCATAGACTAGTCAATAGCTAACAGAAAGAGAACTGATGATAAGAGACACCATTGACACAAGCTATTGTTATACTTTTAGCTAATTTCAGTTGATATGCCTAGGAAACAATAGCGAGTTTTGATTATTATTAGGATATAAGGAATCATACATAACACAAATAACAGCTGTATTGTGGTACAATGACAGCGCTGTGCACATCGCTAGCTTCCTGAGCATAATGTCACTGAAAACAAGATTAAGAACAGATAAACAAACATAAACAGATGAGTATTGTCCAATCATTCGAATAATGTAAATCAAGCACGAATATATAGTAAAACACAACTGATTTACAGCGGATTCAATCATATCTTATAACTCGACATGACAGCTACTTCAGACTGCTGGCAAATACAACACAGACATTTGTGACCACCCATCCATTTAACACATCAAACATGTGTGTGACCACCCATCCATTTAACACATCAAACATGTGTGTGACCATCCATCCATTTAACACATCAAACATGTGTATGACCATCCATCCATTTAACACGTCAAACATGTGTGTGACCATCCATCCATTTAACACATCAAACATGTGTGTCACCATCCATCTATTGCATCCACCATTAAAACTTTCCATCTATCTAACCCATCCAACATTTATGATCATTGAACTATTTAACACATCCAACATTTATGGTCATTCATCTAACACATCCAACATTTATGACCATTCATCTAACACATCCAGCATGTATGACATTAAAATATCTAACACATCCAACATTTAGGACCATTCATTTAACACATCCAATATATATGACCATTCATCTAACATATCCAACATTTATGACCATTCATCTAACATATCCAACATTTATGACCATTCATCTAACATACCCAACATTTATGACCATTCATCTAACAGATCCAACATTTATGGTCAGTCATCTAACACATCCTACATTTATGATCATTCATCTATTTAACACATCCAACTTTTATAACCATTCATTTATCTAACACATCCAACATTTATGACCATTCATCTAACACATCCAACATTTATGGCCATTCATTTAACACATCAAATATATATGACCATTCATCTAACACATCCAACATGTACGACCATTCATCTAACACATCCAACATGTAGGACCATTCATCTAACACATCCAACATATATGACCTGTTATCTAACACATCCAACATGTAGGACCATTCATCTAACACATCCAACATATATGACCATTCATCTAACACATCCAACATATATGACCATTCATCTAACACATCCAACATATATGACCATTCATCTAACACATCCACCATTTATGACAGTATTTCTGAACCCTAATTGAGCTGGCGCACTCTTTTCTAAAGAAAAACGCGAAAACGCCTCCTTCTCTCCATCTACGCACACACACACACACACACACACGCACGCACACACACACGCACGCACACACACAGGCAGCAATCATACCCCTCCCATTACTTAGAATTTGTCGTTTTCAATCAATTATTGAAAGATTGATTTGTTATAAAGAAACACTTGCCATTTAAATTGAGTGTGGTCTCTGCGTGTCACGTGACTCAGCTTATTGAGCAATATTTGGTTCTATATTTGTTAAAAGATGTCGCAAGTCGCCACTGTCACATATTTGCAATCGATTGCGTTATTTTTGCAGCAACACCACACAAGGTAAACTCTTTCTCCACTAAATATGATGTTAGAAATACTGTAATAAGCAGTTTATTGTCAAAGAAGAGGGTAAGACATCATAATATGACTCCAACATTTTTCGTAATGAATGTTACTAAACCGTACTTTTGCCTGAAGGTCTTTTTGTAGCTCAATAAGCTCTTCTTCTTAGAGATTTTCACTATCAAGTTTCATGTTTCACTATCAAGTTTCATGTTTCACTATCAAGTTTCATGTTTCACTATCAAGTTTCATGTTTCACTATCAAGTTTAATGTTTCACTATCAAGTTTCATGTCTGTTTCAAACGGATCAATCACCCACTCTGGCATGTTGATTTAATTAAATCTTTAAATTTAATCATCATATCATTCGTAACAGCCTCGAAATTGCAGAAGTACATTTCCAAATTTGCATCTTTCAAGCCGTCCTTGTCTAACTGCTGCACAACATGGACACTGCTATAATTCACGACGACCGTGATTATTTATAAACAATCCCAATTTGCTGATGTAGCCTATAACAACTCCTTTCACCTTGATAAGTCGTTCCCCTGTAGCTTAATAAGGACATAATTTAACTTTTCAAATATATCTGAAAGATAGGCCACATCTTTACGCAATACTTCAGTTCAAATGCTCATCTGCTCTTGTATTGAATAAAGAAACGCCAAAATGGTATGAAATAATGTCCAAAATCTGTTCAAACAATTGTCTTTGGACAGCCATCTTACTCCCGTGTGTAGGAGAAGACGTTCAAACTCATCATCATTGGCATTACACAATTTACAAAATAATCTTTCGATCCAGGAATGAGACTTGATTTGATTAATAACACTGATAACTACACTCATTGATTTGTTGAGTCTGTCGTTAAGTTGTTTGGCTACTAAGTGCTGGCGGTGAATAATACAATGAACTGTTAAGACATTTGGTTTCACCTTTTTTTAAGTGTGCCAGAAAACCGTGATTGGGACCAACCATTCTAGGAGCTCCAACTGTCGAACATGCTATAACATTAGAAAAAAGGAATGTGTTTTGTAATGAAATATTTTTCTATGATTTCAAAGAACGACAAGCTTTTGGAATCTGTTGTCAGTAATTTTGAGAACAACATTTCTTCCACAACTTGTTCAGTATTCACGAATCTATCACATGCGAGGAGCAAGGCTTCATTACCGCGAACTGTCCTTTCATCGGGCCGTCATGAACATTTGGTTGATTGCAAATCCTGGCACAGTTGATTTTCAACGTTAGTTGCCATATCATCATTTCTTCTAGACACAGTATCGTTGCTCAGTGGAATAGAGATAACTATTTGACTTGGATTTCTTTCCATCTTGGTACTATTCACTTCTTGTATAGCTGGTAATATTGCATTTTCTCTAATACTGTGAGAATTAGCACATTGTGCAATAATGTGTTCTATCCTGTAAGAAACGATGAGACCTCTATCCTACTGTCTAGAAACTTTTTTAAGCATAACCAACAACTATGGTACAGCTTTCAAACTTTCCCTTTAAATACTGGGAGTAAGAAATGTTCTTGCCAACCTTTTTAGCATGCTTCTTAATAAAATGTCTCGATGGCTACATTGTTTCGTAAGAAAACACGTGTTGACACAACACTCACATTGGTTCATTAAGTCTCGATGGCTTCATTGTTTCGTAAGAAAACACGTGTTGACACAACACTCACATTGGTTCATTAAGTCTCGATGGCTTCATTGTTTCGTAAGAAAACACGTGTTGACACAACACGCTTATTGGTAATAGTTCATTTGCACACAACCGAAATTCAAATAATCAACTGCATTTGCTCTTTATTTGTGACATCTTAAATATATTACGTTTGTTAATGAAATAAATGCAGCTAAATCACCACAACAATAATTTCAGATTTTGAAAAGTTGTAGAGTCAATCTCCGATTAATGTGTTTAAATGTGCCCAGATACAGAGCATGTTAATTCTACTTTTGAAAATTAATAATTGAGAATAAATAGCACGTTTATGTCAGAAAATAATTATCTCGCTGTCATTATTAATATTTCTCAAATACAGTCCCTAAAATGATTGAGAATCACGAAAATCGCCCCCTTTAGGCAGAAAAAGCCCTCCGCCCTTGGTGACAGCAGCGACCGTTGAGAAACACTGATTTATGACTATCCATTTATCTAACACATTCAACATTTATGATAATTCATTTAACACATCCAACATTCATGATCATTCATCTATCAGATCCAACATTTATGACCATCCATCTATTTAACACATCCAACATTTGTGATGCTCCACGCGTCACTTGCCAAATGTACCAATGCGTATAATTGTATATACGATCGAGGTCAGTTGGGAACTATTTTCTCTCTCTGTATGCCCCGGCTGAAATGTCAGTGTTCGCAGCTTTTCTAGCGTGCAGCGGTTATTTCTGATGCCCAATTGACCGAGCGAATGTTCGACTGAGTTTGCAGGAATGACACGTCACGCATGTAGCCAGTGAATGTTTGTTCATATTCGCTTATGATAAATAATGAGCATGTGTGATTGTATGCAAAATAGTTGCACATGTGTGTACAAGTGTATGCGTATGTGTGCATTTCTATGTGTGCATTTAGGTACGATGTATGTGTGTGCGCGCGCTCGTGTGTCAATTGAAAATAACAAATAAAACTACAAGACATACAACCCAAACACGTCAGCAGGATTTTATTGTATTAACAAAGATTGCGGTAATTAGACACGTATTGTGTTCGCCAAGATTGCGGTAATTAGACACGTATTGTGTTCGCCAAGTTCGCGGCAATTAGACATGTATTGTGTTCGCCAAGTTTGCGGTAATTAGATACGTATTGTGTGCACAAAGATTGCGGTAATTAGACACGTTTTGTGTTCGCCAAGAATTCAGATTTTTCCGACACGTATTGGGTTCGCCAAAACTGTTGGTTATTCCTCATTTATTGCGGCTGCCTTGACAACAAGTAATTCAACATTTTATTGATTTATCGTACACTTGACACAGGTTTCAATGATATCTTCGTGCAATGCTTGAAATTACTCATGATTTGTAGGGTCGTCTATCTAAAATATAAAAAAAGTAATGAATAGTTACGTGTCAGGCATCATTGTCCAGTTCTTCACTGGTGTCTACGACACACGTTTGTCACCATACACTGCCTGCATTCTGCGATGGCTGCCAACTAGTCGACATCCTTTCGCTGTTAGAAACTGAAACACTGCTCGCCGATCAACTCTGGGCGGATTCGTTAACACACCTTTCATGTTTTCAATGGTATGTTGAGAATACTATGTGTCAGAGGATAAGGCAATTTTGCAAACTTGACGGCTAGTATGTGCTGTTTACATCAGAAGTGACGTCATCATGCGCATTGTACGTATGTTCACTTGTTGCAGTTTGGTCCGGTTTCATTTGATCACGCAATGTAATACTCTACAATTGTGAGCCAAACTCACAGTTCATGTACATGTAATGATTTTTAGAAACCATGCTAAAAGCGATATTCGATATGTCACATAAACTTAGTCAATGGGAGCTAATAATAACAATATTAAACTTCACATGGGTTGCTTCTATTGTTTCCCCTGTATAACATTTTTAGTACTAAATCCAACGTTTATGTTTCTGTTTTGGAAAATTAACTGAAAAACATTTTTGCGCTTTGTTTCATAAAGACTGGCGTTTAACTTCTGTTTTGCACATGGACAGACAAACACTGGCGGAATGAATTATATATAGTGATATACATTAACATTGGAGGCGCGGTTGGAAAAGAAGATACAGCAATTAATAAACAACTGTCTGGTGGATCATGTCAGTGTACTTAATCAATTAGAAATACGTAGATTGAACGGGTTTAAAATCAGACGTCCTTGTGTGTTATCAGGGCCTGAATGAAGAGCAATGAACATGGTCCTTGTAACCAGCCAGAAGTGTTGTAAGAACCGATTGAGAATGGTTCGATAGCGTGTAGACAACTCTTCACGCTGCAAGTAAAAGAAAAGAAGACCCCCTGTATCTCAAAATGGAAGACCAATGACTAAGTAAATAAACAAAACGACACGTGAGGGGACTAATGACGCTTGAAAGGATCTATCTAGAATGTGTGCAACCAACGAGCTACAGAAAACATCAGCAGCTATACTCATTACCATTTTAGTAGTTAGTCTGATAACCTCTTTGTCAACCCGTAGCGCAGCGATGTCGATTATGTAAAAACATAACAAAAGTCCTCCCTTCGTATCTTGCAGATTGCAATGCCATGTCCCTCCTTTCCCTTCCAGCCATGATATTTGAGCTTTGAACTGACGTGACACTTACTTGTTAAACGGTGGCGCGGAGTAGACCGTGAGGTTATAACATCAGCTATGCTGTGTAATGCAACTGTGGATAACCTTTATTCATAAATGCAATAACCACATGATACACAAATATGGTTGTTGTTATTTCGAATGCCCACGATGAGGAGGTTTACTCTTTTGTGCGTCATGAAAAGGACGTTAAGTTGCAGAAGCAACTCCTCACATCCAAGAGGCCTGGTGAAGGTGGACCGAGGTCATCCAGGTAGTTGTGCTATGTTTGACTTCATCTGTATGGCTACTACTACGGGGATCACATCGATTCACGTTTTGTCAGCCAGGCTGTCATGAGAACAGCCTGTATCCAGGGAGAGCTACGTACATAAAGGGGAGCCAGTGGACGTTATTTATCTAGACTTTGCAAAGGCCTTTGATAGAGTACCTCATCAAAGATTATTTTGAAAGTTAAAATCACATGGAATAGGCGGGGAAGTTGCCATATGGATTGAAAATTGATTAACGGGAAGAAGGCAGAGGGTGGGCATAAATAAGGAGTACTCTGAGTGGTGTGAAGTGAAAAGTGATGTGCCACAGGGCTCGGTTTTGAGACCAATTTTGTTCTTGATATATATAAATGATTTGGACATTGATATGGGATCCATGATTGCAAAATTTGCTGATGACACAAAACTATGCAGTAGTGTCTCATCTAAAGCGGAAGTGGATATATTGATGTCGGATTTAGATAAAATTCGAGAATGGTCTGTAAGCTGGCAAATGGAGTTTAATGTAGATAAATGTACAGTCATCCACATGGGTAGATCCAATATGGAACATAATTACAGAATGGGAGAAAACAATATTAGAAAGATAGATAAGGAAAGGGACCTAAGGGTTATAATAGATCATACAGGAAAGGTGAGTGAGCAAGTTAAGGTAGCAGTGAAAAAGGCAAATGCAATGTTAGGTATGATAAAAAGAAATATTAAACATAGGAGCAAGGAAGTGATCGTCAAACTGTATAAAGCTTTAGTTAGATCTAGATTGGAGTACTGTGTACATGTGTGGAGTCCTTATCATAAAGGGGATATTAACATGCTGGAAAGAATACAAAAAAGAGCGACAAAGATGATAGTGGGATTCCAGAATTACAGTTATGAGGAACGGCTCAGAAAAACTGGCCTACAGTGTCTTGAAGAGAGAAGAATTCGTGGTGACTTAATACAGGGTTATAAGATGATCAGAGGAAGGGATAAATTAGACTATAACAAGTTTTTTAAAATACAGCCACCCACAATAACACGAGGGAACAGCTACAAGCTGACTAGAGAGAGGTCCAGGTTAGATATTAGGAAATATCTTTTTAGTCAGAGCGTGGTGTATGCTTGGAATGCATTGCCAGGGGAGGTAGTGGAGGCAGGGACAGTTAATGCATTTAAGAATAAACTGGATGCGCATAGCTTTTAGAGCAAGGTGATGTAAATGTAACTGGTTGTATACAGACTCTGCAGGGTCTTCTAAACCAGTATAAAGACGTTAAGTTAAGTTAAGTTAAGTTAAGTCGAGGTGAGATCTTGGCCAGTATATTTTTCCTGACCCTGACTAACATGTCGGATCAGTATATTTTGGCTGACCAGACGTTAGCTTTTCTACCCACAAAAATAAGGTAGAAGTAGTCTCAGAGCAGACATCCGTCGGGGATACAGTGAAGAGGTTGCATGTACTAGGCCTCAGCTTTTCGTCAGGCGGGTGGAAACGATGTGCCGAGTTCTCTCCCTCATTATTGCAACTTCCGTACCAGAAAGTCATGCACCAGTTTACAACTGTCTGGATTTGAGACATTTGAATTCTGGAAGTGAGTCTAGCACCGTTTCCACGAGTAGCAACGGCCTGACCCTTCAGTAACTATAGTCACATGATTTATTTGTAATATAATGGTATAGCAGTGAACACATGATAAAACCGTCACGTGTAAACAACACACTACAGAAGACATACACTGTGGGTGCCACATGGTACACCTGTCCCACGGAGCTAGATTTACTGTAGATACAGTTGCCGCAAGACATGGAATGTGGGTGCCACATGGTACACCTGTCCCACGGAGCTAGACTTACTGTAGATACAGTTACCGCAAGACATGGAATGTACACACATCAACATGCACTCTACATAATTCTGACCGTAAACTAGTCCAATATTTTGCTAATCTGACAATAGCTATGACTATAAAAACCTGTTTAGTCCAGCACACCACCCATCCCCTTTCCCCGCACAAGTCTTACGATAGCTGGCTCTGCTGAAGGCTACTGCATATGTTCACAGTTTACATACTTTGTTGACAGCAGAGACGACGTCAGCATAATTTAAGTATTAATTAAATGTGCAGAACACGTCCCTTGTTGACAGTGGATCAGAAAACCGCATAATTTAAATGTGCGGAACAAGCCCTTTGTTGACAGTCGATAATGCAGTCCACATGATTTGAGTTTGAAAAGCACGTCCATTGTTGACAGTAGAAAGAGCAGCCCACGTTATATAAATGCGCAGAGGACACTTCTTGTTGACAGTCCATGGATGCCTATATTTATTAAGATTTAGGGACAGACCATTCGTCGACAATGGACAGAAGTCTCAATCGCTTAAGTATTCATGATAAGACCCTTGCTGACAGTAGATGAAGCAGTCAACATTATTTAATTATGCGGGTCAAACTCACCATTGACATCAGATGGAAGTTCGCATTGTCTTTAACTATTTAGGACAATCGCATTGCAGATGAAAAGCAGACATTATTTAGTACTTAAAGCACTTGCCTGGTTGATAGTGGATAAAAAATGCATCATTGGAAACTAAAAAAAAAACATATTGCAAAACGCTGATTAACCTTTGAATTGTGCTTTGTCACTTCTGTCACTTTTTCAGAAGTACCTAGTTGTCATTGCAGTTCGTAACTTTGCATGAACGTAGCATAGGTCAACGTGTTTTATTTGTTTGGGAGTTGTAGTCATTTATTTGCACAATGCGACTGCTAGCCACACGCACAGCCTCAGTTGATATCTCCTAAGAATATGCTAGATAGGTTGTAGTGCTTCGTTTCTTTGATTTCTAAAATGGGATATAGGCAGTGAATATGTTCAACTGAAGATTCGCGTTTTGGCTGAAAACATGTAAATGTTCTTCTCTGGTTTCGAGCACGCTGATATTTGAACAAATTGCATTGAGAAACATAATCCTGTTCCACATTATTGTTACATGGCCAGACAAATAGTTCTAGGTTACTTCATATGTAATTATTAAGCAACAATAAGAGCTCGCAACTCAGCTGTAGTTTAGTAAGGTTCAACAATTATGATTACTCAAATATTTCTTAGATCATCAATATGATCGATTCGTCTGAAAATAAAAAAAAACGTACATTATGCATAAATACAGGAAATGCCATTCCAGTTGGCGAAGGCGTCATGCCAGGGGAAGCTACACATGCTATACAAGAATATTTATTTGGAAAGTGAAAGCGTGGAATCATCTTCTCTATTAACCGTTGTTTATGAAGTTGAATAAGGAAAAGGAAAGTCAAGTACAAGGACACCGTTTCGGAGCTTGACAGGTATTCTATGCAAGACTTGTTTGTAAAGAAAAGGGTGAATGCCATTACTATTATATGAGAGCAAATCGGGGTCAATAAACGATCGATCAGCAAGATGATCAGATACTGACAAGATGCTCTTTTATAGAAGAATGTTATGAATCCAATAGCCGAAATCCAAGCAAGGTTACAGAGCAGTAATTTAGGTCAGTCGAACAGTTAATTTTCCTTTGATCTGTTTTCAGGCAATGGAAAGTTACACTTGACGAACCAGGTCAGGCTTGGTTCAGAATGCATGAGATACAGTCAAACTTGTCTCAAACCTCTGTTATTCAGTTTCTCGCTGCGTTTAGTGTAACCCTTACCAGTGGTATAAAAATAAAACTAATTAAGAATGTTCGTTCTCTGGTGCAATTGAGTCAGGATAAAGACAGTTACGATTTGAGTCCTTGGTTCAGATCATTGAGTCAGAATAAAGACAAGTTACAATCTGGGCTCTTGGTTCGTATCATTGAGTCAGAATAAATACAGTTACAATTTGGGCTCTTGGTTCAGATCATTGAATCATAATAAAGACAGTTACGATTTGGGTCCTTGGTTCAGATCATTGAGTCAGAATAAAGACAGTTACAATTTGGGCTCTTGGTTCAGATCATTGAGTCAGAATAAAGATAGTTACAATGTGGGCTCTTTGTCTAGATCATTGTCATAATAAAGATAGTTACAATTTGGGCTCTTGCTTTGTTAGTTCGGATCATGTCACACAACAGGACGTTACAGTTCATTTTGGCAACAACAAAAATTGCTGGAAAATGAACTGCAGATGGACAATATGTTGAACTTCTTCCTAGATCTGAGAGAAAACGAGTTCCTCACTAGCTTCATTCTGGACCCTTTTCTATAGTATGGATTCTAGAGCTTTCTTTCTTACATTGGAGAAATTCACGTTTGGACAAAAGTTAAAAAAAACCACAACGGAACAGAACCACGAACGAAACCTACGTTGCGGAACAAATAATTAAAAAACATTGTCAATGATAAAGAACAATATAAATGAAAACACTGAAACACAATCATAACAATAATAATGAAAACAGGTTAAAGATGTACTTGTCTGAGCGCACGTGTAGCCCAGATCATATGGGTGTGGCCTAAAATATAAAACAGGAAAGGCTTCTTCACGCTCACCATGTTTTTGAACTGTGTGATGGGGGAGAATTAACAATATAATGGACAAATAACATAACAGATAAGAAATTGTGGATATCCATTTTCACATGCCAGTTTGCATGCAAAGAAGAAAACAACACATGTAAGAAGCTGTGGTTATTACACAATATGCGGGCTCAATTGTGAACACTGCACTGGCCCAGCGACAGAGTGAGGGGAAACTACCATCCGTTTGGTCAGAGAAAATGAAAGCTGCTGAGAATGACAGATTAAACACAAATGAATTTACACCAAAAGTAACCCCAAGAAATATTTAATGTGCAGGTTTAATGGGAAACACAGCATGCTACCGATCAATGTCAAGTTCAGAATTTAAACTTTCACCAACAGATGTCTCGGTAGTCTTATTTGTAACAGATGGCCTGGAATAAATAACAAGCTCAAACTTGTATAAGAGAGGCAGATACCAACAACAAGATAACAGATGGAGATTAGAGAGAGAAAAAGAGAGAGAAAGAGACAGTGAGAGTGAGAGAGAGAAATCTGAAAGAAGTCTGGCAGTTGTAACTTTATATATCATTTATGGAACTTACAGGGAAACAACGAGAAGAAGTCAAACGTAATTATAAGGTACAGTAGAAGATGAAGTGAAGAAGAGCACACGTAATTATAAGGTACAGTAGAAGATGAAGTGAAGAAGAGCACACGTAATTATAAGGTACAGTAGAAGATGAAGTGAAGAAGAGCACACGTAATTATAAGGTACAGTAGAAGATGAAGTGAAGAAGAGCACACGTAATTATAAGGTACAGTAGAAGATGAAGTGAAGAAGAGCACACGTAATTATAAGGTACAGTAGAAGATGAAGTGAAGAAGAGCACACGTAATTATAAGGTACAGTAGAAGATGAAGTGAAGAAGAGCACACGTAACATGAATAGGCAGTGGGCAACAGTTGAAGCGCAACAAAAAAAAACATGATAATAAGAAATACAATAAATACATGAATATACTTACAAGTATGCATGTGCTTTGCTGAAAATATCAGAGACTATACATATTCCGTTATTTTAACTATATTCGCAATTCCAGGTAAACTATAGTGATAATAAGTAACGATGTTGTTGTTAATTCGTTGTTAATTTGTCTCGCTGTTGTTATTGTTGTTAATTCGTGTCTAATAGTCATTGTCCATCTGAGATGCAGATAATAATATTTTAACCGAACTTTAAATGTGGCTCATTTCTAACTATCGGAAAATTAAGGATTTTATCTCAATGTAAGATGCCTTTAGCCATTTCGGAAACAAACAAAATAATTAAAGAAATGATCTACTTAATAAAAGAGAAGACTACATCAAAGAAATAAATGACCACTAATATGTATAAACCGTCGCACCCAACAAAGAAATAGGTGACCATTAATATGTACAAACCGTCTCATCAAACAAAGAAATAGGTGACCATTAATATGTACAAACCCCCTCACCAAACAAAGAAAGAGATCCACCCATCTCTCTCCTCTATCCCCATCAAAATAACAAATAAAACAAAACAAATGTAATTGCTAAGTTCACATTCCTTCTTATACCGCCGTTATCTTTTAAATATTCTTGTTACTACCACTATTTTTTAAAATCATGATTTATTACATTTTGTGTATTGCCATTTTGACATTAGTCTTTAGTGGAATGTCTGTCCTCAGATTGTGAAAAATTCTTACTATTTTGTCACCAGATATGGGCCTAATATTGTTGAATTCTTCAAACATAGCACACGTTCAAATATCAGATTAAAAAAAATAAGGCCATCCAGAATATGGACAACCTATTTTAAAAAATATTTTCCAAGCATGTGCGTATGAAACTTCTGAAACACTGAACTTACTAACCAAAAAATAAAAAAGCCAAGCAAATAAAAAAAAACAAGGGTACACAAATACAAGCGTTGCTGCTTGCCCCAAAACAGAACAAGGGTTCCCAAGCTGTGGTAGATATATCCCAAGAATTACATGTACACTTATCAAGTTGTACACAGCAGTCTCAGAGTACAACTATAGTGTACACTGTTGCTGTAAAGTGAAACAAACTCATTAGAAACCAGCTGATATAACATAACTAATCTAGACACACCGTCCTTCCTTTTCCTTTCATGTTACAAAGGGGCATGTAAAACTTTTCAAGGCGGCCCTTCGTCAACATTAATCATTAGGTTCATCACTGCTAAAAGATCAATACACCTAACTTATGGTAGAAAAGTCTCAAAATATGATTGTGCCTAACCAGTATGTAGCAGCTAGTTTAACATACCATGCTGCTCTGTTGTCCACAAGCATTAGTCGTGAGAGGAGAGTTGATGTTATGTGTGAGCTAAGTTAGCTGTATGCAATTGTTATGGGGTACGTGATAGCCTGTTTGAATGCATAATGGGTACGGAGGAGGAACAAAAGGGATGAGAGACCCCAGAATTGGAAGGATTGAGGAATAAAAAGGTAGGGAGACCCAAGGATTGGGTGGATTGAGGAATAAAAAGGTTGGGAGACACCAGGATGGGAAGGATTGAGGAATTAAAAGGTTGGGAAACACCATGATGGGAATGATTGAGGAATAAAAAGGTTGGGAGACCCCAGGATTGGATGGATTGAGGAAGAAAAAGGTTGGGAGATCCCAGGATTGGACGGTTTGAAATGGTGTGATATGTTCATTAATACGGAACTCATGTAAAGAACCAGACAGACAACAGAGGAACGGGAGGTGAGGAGTAGATCCCGACAATGAATACGACACACATTAAGGAAATCAGCTGATTGTATTACAATGTTGTCTCTGTTTTAGAATTCTCAGGACAAGAAGAGTGAAGTGATTGGCGTACTGTCAATCTCAAGAGACAATGGACTCCGCGCTAGAGAGGAGGCAGACAGTTGTTGCCCTAGCTTTCTGCATGTTCACGCATATTGTCTTGCATTGCCTGCAGACCAACACACAAAGCCTGCCTCCAGCCGGGTCTGTCTTTGACAAGTTCCTCCCAGTTTCAGGTGTTTATATCCAACACTTTCAGGTCACGCTTGCAAAACATCTTTGTAGCGGAGGAAGGGTCTGCCTTTGTTTCATTTGCCCGTGGTCAGATCTCCTTACATCTTTGTAGCGGAGGAAGGGTCTGCCTTTGTTTCATTTGCCCATGGTCAGATCTCCTTACATCTTTGTAGCGGAGGAAGGGTCTGCCTTTGTTTCATTTGCCCGTGGTCAGATCTCCTTACATCTTTGTAGCGGAGGAAGGGTCTGCCTTTGTTTCATTTGCCCGTGGTCAGATCTCCGTATAGTATATCTTTTTGTTTTCACCCTTCCTCCATTCTGCACACGTGACAAAGCCACCGCAAGCGGCGCTGGCGGAGGATCGTAACTAAACTGGCAAGCTTTGCCCGGTCCAACACGTTGCCGTTTGTCACTCTGTCGCTCCATGAAATTCCAAGTATGCTCGTCAGGTAGTGCTGCATATGGAAAGCATTTAGCCTTTTTTCGTAGGGGGCATACAGAGTGTCCATGTTTCGCTTGCATAGAGCAGGGTACTAATCATACAGGAACTGTACACAGCAACCTTTGTAGAGATGGTCAGCATGTTGTTATCCCACACTCTCTGTGAGGGTCTGGCAAGTGCCCATGAGGACATTCTTAATCGCTTTTAAAAGAAAACCAAACATACACAGAGAAGGGAGCTCGATACAAACGCAAAAGAAACATGGAAGATGAGGATAGAGCTGAAACTGATGGCTCAGGACGAGACGGCTAGATGTCATTTGTTTAAGACGTGTGGTCGACAGGAGCTGATACATTTTTATTTAATTGATTTATTGATTTACTGATGTGTTGGATGTCCCAGTGTTGATCTCGATCCCCTAGATGGGGAGAAAAAAAAATAAGTCAACTGTACACCACTAATACAAAAAACTTTAACTGGGACGTTTATTTCCATTGCTGATGTCCTTGCAGGACATATATGTCAGAGGAATAAAAGCCACTCGAGTGAGGTTCGTATGTCCAACCTTTAGAACAACCATAATAAACTCCCCATAATGAGAGTTGATAATAAAAGACAGTAATTTCTATCCGTTACCTAGGCATCTTTCCGTTGCCCTGATTTTGCAGAAATTATTTTACCAACAAAGGTCAGGCTTTGTTCGAATAACTGAGATACCGTTAAACCTTATTGTTCTCACTCATTTCTTTGCTTCCTACCTGTCTCATTAAAAGTGACCTATTAAATATATTTTGCTAAAGTTAATTCTTTAGTGACCCTGTCAAATCTAATATTTTAGCTTCCTACCTTACTCTAATATTTTAGCTTCCTACCTTACTCTAATATTTTAGCTTCCTACCTTACTCTAATATTTTAGCTTCCTACTTTACTCTAATATTTTAGCTTCCTACCTTACTCTAATATTTTAGCTTCCTACCTTACTCTAATATTTTACTTTCCTACCTTACTCTAATATTTTAGCTTCCTACCTTACTCTAATATTTTAGCTTCCTACCTTACTCTAATATTTTAGCTTCCTACCTTACTCTAATATTTTAGCTTCCTACCTTACTCTAATATTTTAGCTTCCTACCTTACTCTAATATTTTAGCTTCCTACCTTACTCTAATATTTTACTTTCCTACCTTACTCTAATATTTTAGCTTCCTACCTTACTCTAATATTTTAGCTTCCTACCTTACTCTAATATTTTAGCTTCCTACCTTACTCTAATATTTTAGCTTCCTACCTTACTCTAATATTTTAGCATCCTACCTTAGTCTGATATGCATGGATCAAGCCATTAGTACGCCTTTCTCTCATTTCGAAATTATAGTATGTACTTTAGTTTAGGATTAGTTACAAACTACCCAGCTGTAAATGAGCATTTGACCCTATTAGAGCAGATGCCAAGCGGGTTGAATGTCTGTCTCTTGACTTAATGAGAGGAAAAAGTTCAAAACCACAATTATGCAGTTTTTTAAAATCCTGTGGTACAATAAAAACTTACCCTGCACACTGCGTGATGATTGCACGAAGCAAGCGATCTTTATTTTTAAGTCCCATAAATCCACCTGAGAGACTCGCAATGGGAAACAACTTGGTTATAATTTTTCTGTTGTTGTTGCTGTTACAAGACACACGTGTGGAATTATTTTTACTATTGGAGACATTTCCTTGGTAGCTGACCAGAGTTGCTCCTCTTACCCCGAACAAGCGTAGGTTTGTTCAGCACATGCAATGCTTCATCATAGTTCAAGTAAAGGTAGTCCCATACTAGCCACTGTCGTCAAGGATGAAGAGTTAGAGGCTTCATTGTGCTAGGTAAAAGCTTTTTATTTCGTAAGGTCCGGTGACCAGTTACGAGTAGTTTTCTCCCTGTCTGAATTTCCCTAACAATAAATTAAGTACACATTTTCAGATGAGTAAACTAAAGCGTACCGAGACAGGGAATTGAACCAAGAATATAATCTATGAGAAGCTAGCCCTCAAGCCATTCTGCTACACCGACGCCGATATTAAACCAAAACGAACAAAGATTGACAGTTACACGTGGTCAATTTAGCTTGAAGTAACCAATCAATCATATCGATAACAGATAATACAAACAAGTGTATACCAGTACCTGCAGTTCTTATTTACTAATATATTCAAACGTCTATTCACGGATGTTAGGCACATCGATATTTGTCTATTGATTGGGCCATGAGCACAACAATGTTTTTTTGTCCCTCCGTTGTTGTAGGTTACGTCAAGAACAGCTGGGCACATCTTGTAGAAATTTATCACATTGTGTTTCGAATCCCTTCTCGCGTGTTTACCAGTACATGGCCAGAACGCTGCTATAGTCTATGCTAATTGGATTAAAGCGGTTCCTAGTATCTGTTCTATAGTTGTTGTACTAGGAATCTTGGTATTCAAAAAGAAATAAGTATTTCTGCTGCCAGGGAGTCGAAGGTATTCATGATGTGTTCTTTTAGGCAATTTTACTTCATGCAGCTTACTTGACCTGAGGTAGGTAGCGTTATGGATAGCAAATTTCAATATGTTTCCTCGACATTATTGTACAGGCAGAGTGTAACAGTCTGCTCTTTTCGATTACCAACGGTCAATGGATATTTTACGTACACAGCACATACACCGGACATCGGACTTTATCTTCCGTCTTTGATATGAATAAGCGCTGGATCTCATCTCTCTAGAGAGCAGTGCTCTAATGAAACTTGCTGGTTTCGTGCGCCGGCCGTTATGTGCTTTCATTCGTTTCTTGAGCGGCGAGCAGATTGCCCGAAACTAACAATTTAAACCCAAGAGAGAATTATGTTACCTTTCTAAGTTTTATTTTCAATCAAATAATCGATATCCAAACCGAAATTCAACTTTGAAAAACTGTTAGCTCTCAAAAGGGCTTACTCTAGGCGAGATGTAGGATTTAATTGTACTGGTATTCTTCTTCTTCTTCTTCGTACGCAGTCAGACAGTAACCATTATTTTTTCGAAAAAAGCGGCGGACATCCTGAGGCTGTCGCTACTGCCATAGAGCTTGTCTTGCAGTTCCACTGGTGATGGTCACATCTGCTCTCTCTGATCCTCGTATGTCAGGCAGTTCTGCAGCAGATGTTCAGCGGTCAGTTTACCAGTACCGCACGGGCATTCGTCGGTACACCCTATTTTCAATTTGTTGAATAGGTGGCCAGTGCGAAGTCTGAAGACAACGACCTGCTCTCTTCGGTTCAACTGGTAATAGGCATCGTTTTTGGTGTGACCAGTATGTTCGGTTTCCCATTTGGTCATGTATCTGGCTTTGATAAGCCGTTTTGACTCTTCGTACGTCATACTAGTATCTGTTTGTGTTGTACTGGTATTCAACATTGCTAAATAATGTTATATGAGAAAACTACACAGAGTTACTAAATTGTTGTTATAGCTTAGAAGATGTATAGCTGCTATGTCCTTTTATATATGTACCGACTAAAGTTATGTCCTATTAAATGTAAACTAACTAATGTTATAGTAGGTTATATGTAGACGACCTGAGGATATACTCTATTATATGTGTACTACCAAAAGTTATGGTCTGTTATATGCGGACTGTCTAAAATTATGAAGTAATCAACAAAGATGGCGCCGTAGCTGGTCTATTGCTGGTCTATCGCGCAGGTCACCCATTTCAACGGACAAAGCAAGAGAAAAGACTGTCCACACGGCTGAACAAAGAGAGTGGTCTTCATCACTTGTGATGGACCTACATAATCATCTAAAGTTAGAGTTTATTATATGCGAACTACTTACAGTTATGGTCTTTTATATGCGAACTACTTACAGTTATGGTCTTTTATATGCGAACTACTTACAGTTATGGTCTTTTATATGCGAACTACTTACAGTTATGGTCTTTTATATGCGGACTACCTACAGTTATGATCTTTTATATGCGGACTACCCATAGTTATGATCTGTTTTGTGCGGACTACCTAAGGTTAGTTAGTTAGTTAGTCGTTTAATCATCTTCGTCGCACTCTGGACAATTCCACATGCGCTATGTTTGCCATCATGTGATGACAGACCGTTCCGGTCCTGTGCTGGTTAACCAGACGTCTATGGACCCCGCATGGTGTTCTTTCCTCGCCGTCCCTCGTTTCACACGCAATTCAACCAGTCGCGCCAAGGACGTAGATTCTGGATCAACTTCCCAATCTTCCTTCTAATCAATTTTTTTAACGGCGTTTAGGATATCGGCTCGGTCCATTGATCTTCCACCCTCCACTATAGCTGTACTCGCCAACCTATCGGCTCGGTTCATTGATCTCCCTCCCTCCACTATAGCTGTACTCGCCAACCTATCGGCTCGGTTCATTGATCTTCCACCCTCCACTATAGCTGTACTCGCCAACCTATCGGCTCGGTTCATTGATCTTCCACCCTCCACTATAGCTGTACTCGCCAACCTATCGGCTCGGTTCATTGATCTTCCACCCTCCACTATAGCTGTACTCGCCAACCTATCGGCTCGGTTCATTGATCTTCCACCCTCCACTATAGCTGTACTCGCCAACCTATCGGCTCGGTTCATTGATCTCCCTCCCTCCACTATAGCTGTACTCGCCAACCTATCGGCTCGGTTCATTGATCTCCCTCCCTCCACTATAGCTGTACTCGCCAACCTATCGGCTCGGTTCATTGATCTCCCACCCTCCACTATACTAGACTCACCAACCTATCAGCTCTCCCGTAAGACAAAGTTCTATCATTGTCCATAATTATCTGCTCACCAGTAATCCCAATCGAGTACACATTGAACAGCCCTGGAGACAAAGACGATCCCTGCAGGAGGCCCGGGATTATCGTTGTTGGTTATTACACCAAGCGACCACACCTTGCTTTGACATACCTTTGAGAAAGAGCGCAAGAAATCCAGGTCATCAGGAAGGGACAAAGCCGGAGTTCTACAAGCCGAGCCGTCAAGAAGTTAACAGCAACTGTTGTACGCATCCCCCAAATCTATGGCCACAGCACATGTTTCTTCACGTGATTGGAAACCTTCAAAATCGTCATAAGCGAAGACACCCGCATTACACCAGGTCTCTCTGTGTGGACGGTACCGTCCTAGGCCTGAAGGAAATAGCTGAATCTGTTTAATGTGCCTCATCAAATTCATCGGTATTATCTTTTCCAGTAACTTGCCGGCCGTGTTCTGCATGGTGATTATACGAAAACCTTGCACCTTAGTCTGGCGATTGCCTGGCTTAGGGAGTTGTATCAGGTAGCTGTGCAGCCAGTCTTCGTTAATAATGCCACACTTAACACTGTTGTTAAGTGCACCAGTCAGACTAGTCAACTCCTTGTCTGTCAGCCTACGTATGTGCTCATACTTAATACCGTCGGGCCCTGGTGCAGAGTTTTTACACCAGTCAAGTGCCGCCCTAATTTCGCCAACTGTCACATATGACGTGTCAGAACATTCCTGGGTCTTGCACAAATCCGACAATGTCTTTTTAGCAAAACTATCTCCCGCCGAGTCCCTCTGACCTATCTGCTGCAGATAATTTGTGAACAAAATGTTATGTTCTATTATATATGGACCAACTAAAGTTATTTCGTATTTTATGGGAACTATCTAAAGTTACTAAGTCCTATTATATTTGAACTAACTAAAGTTATGTGCTATTATTAGATGGACCAACTAAAGTTAAAGTTATATTGTATTATATATGTACCAATTAAAATTATATCATATTATATATGAACCAATTAAAGTTAAGTCCTATTATTTATGGCTAACTAAAAATGTTATATTCTATTACATATGGAGTAACTAAAGGTGTATGCTTCATTTGATATGATCTGGTTGCAAATTGTGGCATTTTTTTATGGCACAGATAATGGCCTACGTGTTATTTCAAAAATCGTGTTTTTTAAGTTTTCAGAAAGCAGAGAAGTGTTTTTTTTTGGCCTGATTGTGCGTAAGTGAATTCTGAAAGTTGTTACTCTAACAGTGAACACAATTCAGGAAGATTATTCGATTGAGTGTTTTAATACCTTCGTGTTTAAGAAATGAGCTATGGAGAACACATGTGTTTTCTGTAGGATTTCACTTCAATAATCTTGAGTGACCACAACCAGTTGTGCGATAGCTGTTGTCTGAGTATTAGATTCTTCATCAATATTACATAAAGTGAACCGATTTACAATTTGATGAGATTATTATCGTACGAAGCTAAAATAATTGATGACAGCAAGCAAATTTACTGACATTAAAGATAAGGAATGACAAAAATAGAAGATACTGGCATTGAAAAAAGTAAACAAAAAACATGCATATACAGCAATCAGGGTAGGAAATGTTGGTCTGGTATGATCGCATACGCCAGTCGATCTCTGAAGAAAAATAATATTTTGCAAACTTTTGGATTAGTTTAAATTGTATATTCATCTGTTGCACTGGGCTAGTTAAAATTTATGTTTACTTCTATGAAAGTGGGCGCACGCATTGTAAAGTAGGATTGGACTAGTACAATGAGAATATTCGTTCATAGAAACTGTAAAGTAAAGCAACATACTTTTCAATAATGGATTATATATTAGTGGAGTAACAAGTGGAGGTACTGACTAAAGTAAGTTTGATTCTTTCTCCGTATGGTCGTTTTAGTGCATAGCGTAGAGAAATATGATTTGAAAACTGACTTTCTCTAGTGTTTCGTGGAAAACTGTTTGTGTACATATGGCTACTATTGGAAACGTGTCGGGGTTAACCTCGACCTTAATTCCAAATAGTGAAATCCCTGATACTACAGCAGGACTGACCCGGTGCAGCAATACCAACACAGCATGTAACAGCAATGGCATTCACAAAGAAGGTAAGCTGGTTGTAGAAACTTTCTTTGGTTCTGATGTTATTTTGTTATTGGTTGATAGAATTACCAGCCAAGGCTATTCTAGACATAGTGTGCAGATAAAGACACAGATAGATGTATCTCAGACGTCGCTCTGAAGCAGAAACATAAACGAAACTTTCACCACAACCACAAAGCATGACCAAAAAAAAAATGTTAACAAATTAAACGATTAAAATAATAAAAAAAGCACCCACGAAAACAGATTAGAAATACATTTAAGTGAGCACATGCCTAGCATTTATTTGAGAAATCTTTATTTTTTAAAAGCATGGCTACTTTTTATCTGATTTAGCGAGGCCATGAATTCTTCTTACCAAATATTTATCATTAACCATATACTTAGTTTGTATTTCTTACTTTGTCGCTTTTATGTTTGATATCTATTTATAAAACGGAAAGAGTTTGTTCTGGGACTGTTCATACTATTTTGTATTTTGTATTGGTCGCAGAACCATATAAAGCTGAGAACAATCAATAACTTGTATTTAACTGCCATCTTGTCAGTAATTGTGGGTACCTTAGGTTGGTAGATAGTCCGCTAAGGCGACAAGGTATCTTCGCGCCAACCGTTCATAAACACGATGATTTACAGGCTTCAGGCAATGAGGAAGATGTCTTCCCAATTTGACCTAAAAAGGTAGGGCATGGACGGCGGCGCGAGGGGACCATGATGGAGAGAGTCGTTTGACATCCTTGCTGTCCATGACCTGCTTTAAGAATGGTAGGCGGGGATGTTCTCGGCAAGGTGGACCCCATGCCCGAGTAGGACCAAACAGCGACGGTTTAGTATGTTGCGTGCGCTATCGAGACCTGTCTTTCGGGTTACCTCGTTGTTTGAGGCAAAGCTATTAGTCCATATTTAATATATATCGTGCTCATAAGTAAAACATGAAGTACGACAGTAGCTTATAACGAAAAGTCATAGGACCTTCAGTTTAAAAAAAAGTCAATCTTGACCTCATAGCAGATTCTGCCGTCAGTGATGAAGTGTTAGAAAAAATTAAACTACGTCTAAGCTTTTCTTTTTCAAGTTAGAGAGGACCTTCCACAAATTTTTATTGTCCCTAAGTAAAAGTCAGACACACATTTACAAATGAGTAGACAAGTGCATATAGCAACCTAGAACTGAGACCATATCCTTTTATCACGAGAGACAAATGTCCTAACCTTTCAACCACTGAGAGTGCCAACAGTACCTTATATTCGAAATTTTTAATGTTCCAGTGCGGTAAATCAGCCATATGTTTATGTCCCAGTGCGGTAAATGAACCATATGTTTCTGCCCAAGTGCGGTAATTCAGCCTCACTTGTTTATGTTGTTATAAACTATCGAATACCAGCTTAGCCTCCTTTACCCACTGTTTCTCTTTTGTCTGTGGCTAGATCCAGCAGTTTCTCATTGTCATTCTGTTTTAATCCTTTTTTTTCGGCCCAAGCAACCATTTCTCTGCGCAATCACCCATTCTTTCTGCGCAATCACCAATTTTATGCGCAATCACCCATTTTAGGAAGTCAGTACCATTTTGGTCGTAGTTTCAAAAAGTATTGTTTAGTTTATTGTTAGAAATGAGACGTCAGTGTGTTTATTTGAACTTGATTTTAAATCTGTTGTGTATTTTTTAAATAGAAATTAGCTGCGTTTGTTTAAGAAACTGTTTGTTTTCTGGTATATCTATGCCTTTGTTTTGTCCAGCATCAACCGTCTCTGTGATACTTTGCTTTCTGTAACAGATGTTGCCGTTGATGATAAAGTGTTAGTATTAGCACAATGAGCACAACTGTTAGCACAATGGATCATTCTGATATCAGCAAGGTGTTGTTTACCTAGCTGCTTAGATTAATGTATTGATTTGTTGTATCATGTTTCGAGATCCTACTTGTGTGACACATTTACCGAACTTTGGAGTTAGTTTTACGTTCTGTTTTCGTTCGTTCTTTGGTCCTTGGCGAAGGTCTTATTTGATCTTAACCTCGGTCATCGTATGTTTTTGTTGTGTTTCAACCTTGTGAGGTCTTCAGTTACCAAACTAGTGTCGCGGTATTTCATATTTCCACTCATTTCCTTCACTGAATCGATTGCCATTTACACCTGGGTATACTGCAAAAATTCGGCTCCGGCGAGATCTCACAGAGGAGTTCTCTACATCATCCGGTGTCCGACAGGGTCACGAGAGGGATCTCTACATCATCCCGTGTCCGACAGGGTTGCGTCTTCGCCCTTACAGTTTTCTGCTGCGACATGGACTGGATCTTCACACAGTCTTCTGCACACAACTCACGGGTCCTTGTAGGCGACTTCCAGGTAACTCATCGCGTCTACGCTGATGATGTCGTCATACCGGGCTACGATTCTCAGGCCCTGTTAGGGCCCTAGAGGTACTGGATCGATCGGCTACTCACCTAGGCTTGTACATCTCCTGGAGGAAGACGAACATTCCCAACCCAAGTAGGGGCCCGTTTGGAGGAAGACGAGCATTCACAACCTAAGGAGGGGCCCGTCTGGAGGAAGACGAGCATTCACAACCTAAGGAGGGGCCCGTCTGCGTTGAGCATCACCGTGAACGACAACCCTGTTGCAGCCACCGAGGACTTCGTCTACCTCGACAGCAGGTAGTCCTCTGACCCACGCAGCAGCCATGACATCACCTGTAGGATGGGCTGCTTAGCGGCTTCATCCATACACTCGCTCCGCATAGTCTGGTTTCACGAAGACTCTCACTGGAGACTAGGCTTCGTATTTATTATTCCTGCGTAGCCACCCTTCTCCTGTACCGCTCCGAGTCCTGGACTCTACCACAGCAGGACCGGCAGCGTCTTGGGGCCTTCCACATGCGCAACCAGAGGCGCATCTTCGGGATCGTCTGGCCTGACATGATTTCCAACAGCGAAGTAGATCGACGTACCCAACTTGCAACCATTGTCTCAACGATTGATCGCCGTCGTCTCTCCCTCTTCGGTCACGCTGCTTGCCTTTCCCGGGAAGTCCCACCCCACGAGATGCTCCGACAGGCTGTGTGGGCGAGTTACGGGAAGAAGTCCTGCTCATCCCGTAGACGTCATCGGGGCCGCCCTCGCAACACTTGGCTAAAACAGATCGCCACCTTCCCAATATAACTGCAGGTCACCTGGGACACGACCATCAGACGTGGGCATTCGACGCTACGGGTCCTGGTCACCTAAGGTCACTGTATATATTGTATTGTAGACTGCACAGTAGTGTCTTCTTCTTCTTCTTCGTACGCAGTCAGACAGTAACCATTATTTTTTCGAAAAAAGCGGCGGTCATCCTGAGGCTGTCGCCACTGCCATAGAGCTTGTCTTGCAGTTCCACTGGTGATGGCCACATCTGCTCTCTCTGATCCTCGTATGTCGGGCAGTTCTGCAGCAGATGTTCAGCGGTCATTTTACCAGTACCGCACGGGCATTCGTCGGTACCACCTATCTTCAATTTGTTGAATAGGTGGTACCTCAGTCTATTGTGGCCAGTGCGAAGTCTGAAGACAACGACCTGCTCTCTTCGGTTCAACTGGTAATAGGCATCGTTTTTGGTGTAACCAGTATGTTCGGTTTCCCATTTGGTCATGTATCTGGCTTTGATAAGCCGTTTTGACTCTTCGTACGTCATACTAGTATCGCACAGAAGTGTCTGAATCACTTAACTTCTCATGGGGACGGTACGGAGTTCAACACCCAGTCTCATCCCCTCTTGTCTAACTAACTGTCTATTGGTACCTGACAGAGTGGGAGGGATCTGCTAACCCCAGTTACAAAATATAATGTATGCATTAAAATAATTAAAATAAAAAAAACCCAGAAAAAAAACAACCCAAAGACCTACCACAATGAAGTCTCTAAAACTTCATCCCAGAAAGCAGTGTCTGTCTGCTATGGAGATACTTTTATCTGTTGTTTTAGACTGGAACGTGACGCTTTGTGGTAACGTACGTACCAGGCCAGTTGTGCTGCGAGCCGGGACCGCTCTATCCACTCCGCTGCTTGAAAACTCACAACATAATAGTCAGAATGTATGCGCTGCCGAAGACGGATGTGTCGGACCGAAAGGTGCAAATATAGCAGCCAAGCTGTAAACCAGCGACACAACGCATTCCATTCTTCGGACAACATCTTGCTAGTTACAAAGCCATATTCAGGGTTTGGTAGTGGGAGATTGAGAACGAACGCAGAAAAAGAATGTATGTGCATGCTTACTCCACATTTAGTACATTCTATTTATGTACACTCGTGTTAACTTTTTTATTGATCATATATCCCTCATTCCATACGCTGCTACACTTACTCGCACGCTTTAATGGTAAGAAACCAGAACCCGAATTGTATCAATCGTTTCTTACCAACCAGAGGTGCATATAGTCAATAGAACGTCAACTGCGTGACAGTTACTTGAGTCTCAATAACCAAAGTGTCGCTAGACTTACAAGACGCCCTTGTCCTGTTTATTGTTAAAATAGCCACTGTACTTCACTCCAGGCACTTATTCATTTAGATAGCGTAAACGCATTATTTTTTAACCTCCTTGATTTGATGTTTTGTCGATTCATTACTTAACTATTTATGCAAAATGAGGTGGTTTCTCTTGCCTTGTGTTGGTAGCTTTAATCAGCCAAAATCACATGTTTCATGCAAGAAAACAATTTGAATTATTGATCGTCATCAGTCATTTTCATGCCCAGTGAAACCCTGCACTGTTGGGTAGGGCTGGTTTGTTGAAAGTACATTGTTCGGAAGCTCTGATCATGAGCAAGTCTGTTGTGATGCTGGCTTTTTCTTTCACATTCCTTCACCAGGTTCATCTTAGCATTCCCATTCTTCTATTTTTGTAGATGTAAAATGGTAGAGCAGACGAGACTAAACGACGTCGTTATACACATTGGTACAACATGGACGACCAAATGACGCCGCTATACCCTTTGGTAGAACAGGAGCGATTCAATTACACCTCTATATCCGATGATAGAACATGAGCGACTAGATCACTCTGTTAAACACAATGTTGAATAAGCAGCGAATAAATTAGGTCTTCGCAACAATGGTAGAACACTATATTACACCGTTAAACCCGATAGCAGAGTATGAGCGACTACATTACCCTGTTATACCCGATAGCAGAGTATGAGTGACTATATTACCCTGTTATACCCGATAGCAGATTATTAACGACCACATTACCCTGTTATACCCGATAGCAGAGTATGATCGACCACATTACCCCGTTATACCCGATAGCAGAGTATGAGCCACCACATTACCATGTTTTACCCGATAGCAGAGTATGAGCGACCACATTACCCTGTTATACCCGATAGCATAGTATGAGCTACCACATTACCCTGTTTTACCCGATAGAGTATGAGCGACCACATTACCCTGTTATACCCGATAGCGGAGGATGAGCGACCACATTACCTGTTATACCCGATAGCAGAGTATGAGCTACCACATTACCTGTTATACCCGATAGCAGATTATGAACGACCACATTACCCGATTATACCCGATAGCAGAGTATGAACGACTACATTATCCTGTTATACCCGATAGCAGAGTATGAACGACCACATTACCCGGTTATACCCGATAGCAGAGCATGAACGACTACGTTACCCTGTTATACCCGATAGCAGAGTATGAACGACCACATTACCCGGTTATATATACCCGATAGCAGAGTATGAACGACCACATTACCCTGTTATACCCGATAGCAGAGTATGAACGACCACATTACCCGGTTATACCCGATGAAAGAGCAGGAGCGACTAAATGACGTCGTTATATCAAATGGTAGAACAGGGGCGACTAAATTACGCTATAACACCCAATGGTAGAGCGGGCTCGACTAAATTACACTGTTACACACAATGGTAGAGCGGGCTCCACTAAATTACATCAAGTCTAACAATTCTAAGCTTGTTATGTTTTATTTCCAAATGAACTTGATCTTTCCTGGCCTCTATTCCGCGTCTGTGCCATTACTTCTGGCCTTCACCTACATTGGGCGTCAACTATTCATACACATCTGTTGATATAATTAAATTGCGAGCACAAATGTTGTAAGTTTCATCTGCACTCTCGTGGTGAATCCAATTACTGACTGAAAATCATCATGGTGACAGGACAATGGTTGGGATGGGCGAGTATAATGTTTGAGTATACATTTGAAAAAAACACACAGATTTTCTCGCAAAAAACACAAGATATAAGTAAAAGAGAGTGACGAAAATAATGTACTTTGCATCATCATTGTATTATATATTCATTGTATCACCATTGCATCGTATATTCATTGTATGATCATTGGTTTGTGTATTCATTGTATCATCATTGTATCATCATTGTATCATCAATGCATTGTATATTATGTGTTTGCCTCACTAGTTTCTACTGGAGGAGTCGCGCCTATTCCACCCCAGACAGTAGTCAAGTGGGCGATATTAAGACGCATAAACTAGTTCTTGAATGTATGTGTGCATCTGTATGTACCTATGCTAGGTTTATGCGCTCTCAGAGGTAAGCCCAACCAAAGTGCAGGGCGCGTGTAAAAGTTGTGCAAGAGTGTGATTGTAGGACATAATCAAATGAAACAGAGGTAAGAAGAGAGGGAGGAACGGAACCCAGAACCTTATGTTTAGAACTCTTTAGTCGTTTTTTTGAGACATGGCTTGAAAGTTATACAGGTTTCATGCTTTCCAACCACGGCACCATTCGGGTGAAAGTAAGTTTTTTAGGAGGTCAAGAGAAGTTGATTGCACAATTTAAAAACATGAACACCTAACAACAGCTGTACATATATGCAAATTGTACGCTGCACATACAAAAATACTGCAAATGTTGGCTGATGTTGGCAAACAATGACATTATAAACAATTATTCGCTCCCTTTTGAGACCAAAGTCCAATAACAAACAAAGGGGAATAATTATTTGTGGAAAGTGCAGCAGCTTGTCGCATAATAATACAAAACAATGGGGGAATAAGGGGATAGAAATATCAGCAAGAGAGGCGTTATTATAAGGAGGAATGTTACTCTAACGAGATATGCTTCTCTGCTACAAAGTTCTTTACTAGTTCACAACTGTTAGCCATACATACTCAATTCATCATTTTCAGCGCATATGAATACTTTCATTCGCAATTGTTAGCAAATACATTACGCGGTCCACAAATGGTGTCAAATATAATTACCTCCTCCTTGTGGAGGAGCCGGTCCTCCTATATCAGACGGGTAAGCTGGGTGATAGATAGCTGAGTGGCCTCTACATTTGGAGGCTAGCGGTTAATGCCAAACAGCGGTGAACCAAAAAGGAGGCAGCCTCTCCATCATGCAAAGACAACATGTTAAACATCTGTCATATATTCTTATCCAAACTTTATTATCCTTTATTACAAGATAACAACTATTATGAAGATGGCCGCATACATTGTTTCTACAGACTGCGAGTTGAAGGGAATTGTCCTGAATAGTTGAAAGACATGGGAAGGCGGGGAACTGGCATCTGGTCAGTCAAAACATATTGATCGGACATATTAGTCAGGGTCAGACAAAATATACTGGCCCAGACTCCCACCTCGACTTCCTCGTAGTTCTCCCTAGAAACGGCTGTTTTTTTTGGCAGACTGACTAACGAGGTCGTGTATCGATGTTTTCCCCGTGGTAGTGAGCGATAACATAGGACAACTGGCTGGAGGACCTCGGTCCTCCTTCATTAGCACGCTCGGAATTTGAGGACAGCTTCTGCAATCCGCCACTGAATTCACCTTTCAGGGCGCACACCAGCGTAAACCTATTCTCTTTGTAGACTATCACAACAGCACCACCACCAACAACAACAAACATTTGATCGTGTGCATTTCTGCAACTTTCCTTTCTATTGATGAATTACCCAACATTCTGTTGCTGGGACACAGATGAGGAGGTGTGGTGGAGACAGGATGAGAGTATGTGCGGTGGGGGTCGGCCTATGAGGAAGAGCAAACATAATGCCATAAAATAACCAGCATATTGTAGAAGACTCTCCACCTCGATGCTTCATACGTCCCTTTATTAGTACACTTAAAACGTCTGCATAGTGTTGGGTTGCCGTTCTGGCGTGAAGGTCAGCTCTAGAATCATGACCATGTATAATACAGATATCATGGAAATACGAGAATAAATAAGTGAATAATTTGCTACCTTGGGGTTCATCATCATCATCACTATCGCCGCCATCACCACCGTCATCATCACCATCATTATCCCCATCATCACCATCACCTCCACTATCATCACCACCATCACCAATATCACCACCATCACCAATATCACCACCATCGCCACCCTCACCAATATCACCATCATCGCCACCATCACCAATATCACCACCATCAGCACTATCACCTCCACCATCATCGCCACCATCACCAATATCATCACCATCAGCACTATCACCTCCACCATCATCACCACCATCACCAATATCACCACTATCACCTCCACCATCATCGCCACCATCACCAATATCACCACCATCAGCACTATCACCTCCACCATCATCGCCACCATCACCAATATTACAACCATCAGCACTATCACCTCCACCCTCATCACCACCATCACCAATATCCCCACCATCAGCAGTATCACCTCCACCATCATCGCCACCATCACCAATATCACCACCATCAGCACCATCACCTCCACCATCATCGCCACCCTCACCAATATCACCATCATCGCCACCATCACCAATATTACCACCATCACCAATATCACCACCATCACCAATATCACCACCATCACCAATATCACCACCATCACCAATATCACCATCATCGCCACCATCACCAATATCACCACCAACATCGTCACCCTCAAGCACCATCATCACCACCATCACCACGATCACACCAACCATCATCATCATCACCACTATCATCACCACCATCACCACTATCATCCACACCATCATCCCCCCCACCTTTACCACCATCATCATCACCATCACCACAATCACCACGATCACCCCCACCATCATCACCACTATCACCCCCACCATCACCCTTACTATCATCGTCACCACCATCATCAGAACTAGAATACAGTATTCACTCTTCTATTCCCGGGAATCACAGACCGGGTATTGATTCTACCACTTTTGTTAAACCCAGGAGAAAAGTTCACAATTAGCAAGATTATAGTTTGTGTGATAGACTTTTATCTTAGAGGGAGGGGAGTAAGTCTGGTCATGCAAAATATTCTGATCAGGCATGTTAGTCAAGGTCAGGAAAAACATACTGACCATGACCCTCACCTCGGCTTTCTAGTAGCCGTCCCTGGAAACGGGTTATTGTCATGGCAACCTGGCTAACGATGTGAGGGAACGACTTGATCCCCATAGTAATGAGTGACACGTAGATGAAGTCGAGCAAAGCACAACTGACTTTAGGACCCCGTTCCACCTTCATCAGCACGCTCGGGATGTAAGGAAAGCTACAGGAACCGCCACTTAACGTCATTTTCATGGAGCACAAAAGAGAAACCTACTCATTATGTGCATTCGCAAACAACAACATCTTACATGGATTATACTGCATGATCTGGTCAGCATCACGCCGGCCGCTTTTACTTTCCAGATTTGTTCTAGTACCCAGTATCTGGCTGGGTCAACCACATAAGCGGGTTTGCGATATGAAAAACATTCTGCAGCAACTGGGGAGTGAACCCTGATCGGGACCAAGATGCTGAGCAGCACATGAGCTGCAGTCGTCAGAGACCCATAGCTGACTGCTAGCGTCAGGGCCAGCGAACCAGAGCTGCCAAGACTCTTCTACACCTCCACCCGGTGATCCTGGATAACAGGCTGCAGCAGAGTAGACTGGCTAAGGAGAAGGGATCGAAGAGGAAATGCTAACCCGGTACTCAAAAAATGCTTGCTGAAGTCGGATGTGTTGGACCGAAAGGTGCAAATATCGCAGTCAAGCTGTAAACTACGACACCACGCATTCTGTTCTCAGGACTACATTCTGCTAGTGAAGCCCTTTCAGGGTTTGGTAGTGGGAGATTGAGAACGAACGCAGAAGAAGAACCCTGATCGCTTATTGTAGAAGTGACCTATTCTCGCCTGTATCACCATTCTGGAAACTGGAGATGAATAATAGTGTGCATTGTCTTGTCCCGCAAAACATGATTAGTGTTCCTGTCGAGGCAAGACCTCGCTGTAATAGTAAGTTGGTAAACTCAAGGCAATCAAGAGAATGAGACAGGCAGAGGTGTGTGCGTGCGTGCGTGTGCGTACGTGCGTGCGTGTGTGGTGTGCGTGCGTATTTTTTTTAGAAAGAAAGACGGATTAGAGAGATAAAAATTGAGAGAAAGAGAGACTCGCCTTGAAAAAATGTAATTGACTCGGATTCAACTTCTCCTACCTTTGTCATCAACCTCTTCTGGGCTTTTCTTTAACTTCTCCTTCCTTTGTCATCAACCTCTTCTCGGCTTGTCTTCAACTTCTCTTTCTCTTGACCTCAACTTGTCATATCCTTGATCTTGACATTTTCAATCCATGTCCTTAATCTATCCTGCCCTTGTCCTTAATCTATCCTGTCCTTGTTTTTAATCTATCCTGTCCTTGTCTTTAATCTATCCTGCCCTTATCCTTAATCTATCCTGCCCTTGTCCTTAATCTATCCTGCCCTTGTCCTTAATCTATCCTGCCCTTATCTTTAATCTATCCTGCCCTTGTCCTTAATCTGTCCTGCCCTTGTCCTTAATCTATGCTGCCCTTGTCATTAATCTATCCTGCCCTTGTCCTTAATCTATCCTGTCCTTGTCCTTAATCTATCCTGTCCTTGTCCTTAATCTATCCTGCCCTTGTCCTTAATCTGTCCTGCCCTTGTCCTTAATCTATCCTGTCCTTGTCCTTAATCTATCCTGCCATTGTCCTCCCTTGTCCTTAATCTATCCTGCCCTTGTCCTTAATCTATCCTGCCGTTGTCCTTAATCTATCCTGCCGTTGTCCTTAATCTATCCTGCCCTTGTCCTTAGTCTATCCTGCCGTTGTCCTTAATCTATACTGCCCTTGTCCTTAATCTTTCCTGTCCTTAATCTATCCTGCCCTTGTCCTGTACTTTATACTGCAGTTGTCTTTTTGAAACATCTGGAAACTCGAAGACTAGTAAATAAAATAAATTAGCAATAACCATTGACATTACATGTAGATATTGTGCTATACTGACAAATAAGTTGCAAAAGCAAGAGTTAGGCAAGTATAGAGATGTATATATAAGAATAGACAGGTATAGACACGTATAGACAGGTATAGATAGGTACAAACAGGTATAGACAGGTACAGACATGTATAGACAGGTACAAACAGGTATAAACAGGTACAGACAGGTATAGACAGGTATGTACAGGTACAGACAGGTATAGACAGGTATAAACAGGTATAGACAGGTACAAACAGGTATAGACAGGTACAGACAGGTACAAACAGGTACAGACAGGTATAGACAGCTACAAACAGGTACAGACAGGTACAGACAGGTACAAACAGGTATAGACAGGTATAGACTACGCAACTTCCCCGAACGTTTAAAATAACAATGTTGTCATTGTTGCTTGGCTCTGCCCTCTACATTTTCTGTTTAAACAGGGTTTTCTAGATTCTTCGTTCTGAGTATGTGACCAGAGAACCTAGATTATGTCACCAGAGAACCTAGATTATGTCACCAGAGAATCTAGATTCTGTGACCAGTGGCCCTAGATTATGTTACCAGTGACCCTAGATTGTTATCAGTGACCCTAGATTATGTTACCAGTGACCCTAGATTATGTTGCCACTGACCCTAGATTATATTACTTATGAACCTAGATTATGTTACCAGTGACCCAAGATTATGTTACCAGTTACCGAGATTATGTTTCAAGTGACCCTACATTATGTTACAGTGATCCAAGATTATGTTCCCAGTAATCAAAGATTATATTACCAGTGACCCAAGATTATCTTCCCAGTGACTATAGATTATGTTCCCAGTGACCCTAGACTATGTTTCCAGTGACCCTAGATTATGTTCCCAGTGACCCAAGATTATGTTCCCAGTGACCCTAGATTATGTTCCCAGTGACCCTAGATTATGTGACCCACGATTATGTTACAGGTAACCCTAGATTATATGACCCTAGATTATGTTACAGGTGACCCTAGATTATATGATCCTAGATTATGTTATTGGTGAACGTAGATTATATGACCCTAGATTATGTGACCCTAGATTATATGACCCTAGATTATGTGACCCTAGATTATGTTACAGGTGACCCTAGATTATATGATCCTAGATTATGTGACCCTAGATTATGTTACTGGTGAACCTAGATTATATGACCCTAGGTTTACAGGTGAGCCTAGCCGTCGACATGTTATCTATCGGTTGTTTGAATATCGTATCTTTTTTCTTATGGATAATAAGGACGGTTAAGGTCAAGGCAGTCCCATGACAGACACTGCCATCGGGATGACAGGTTTCCGATTGAACAGTATTCAATGTTTCTGTTTCCAGCTGCCTCGTCTGGATCACATGATTACCGGGAATGGCATCCTGGATCTTTGCAGTTAGAATCTTTACTGCTTGACCTCCAAGACACTTTTCACAATAATAACTTTTAAAATAAATTAAGTTAAAAAAATAGGAAACGGACATTCTAATTTATCTCAGGTAATCGCACCGGAAACGGGTAACTGATGTGGGTTATTACTTGGGTGAAGGAGCCATAACTACCCGAACTTATCTAAATCCGTCACCTGGTGTCATGCTGTGGGATCAGTTTTCGATCGATTCTCTCCTCAACTGTCTTGTCATTCTGTAGCCTATTATCTTCGACACTCGCTGATTACCTAATGATACCCTTATGCTATTCAAGATATGTCCGCTTTGTCTTTGTCGAATGTTTTATTTTGTTTGTGCCTTCAATCTGCATGCGTTTAATTACGTTGACCTTCAGAGATTCCTTTGATGTTCAGAGATTCCTTTGATGTTCAGAGATTCCTTTGATGTTTAGAGATTCCTTTGATGTTTAGAGATTCCTTTGATGTTCAGAGATTTCTTTGAAGTTCAGAGATTCCTTTGATGTTCAGAGATTCCTTTGATGTTCCGAGATTCCTTTGATGTTCAGATATTCCTTTGATGTTCAGAGATTCCTTTGATGTTCAGAGATTCCTTTGAAGTTCAGAGATTCCTTTGATGTTCAGAGATTCCTTTGATGTTCAGAGATTTCTTTGAAGTTCAGAGATTCCTTTGATTTTCAGAGATTCCTTTGATGTTCAGAGATTCCTTTGATGTTCAGAGATTCCTTTGATGGTCAGAGATTTCTTTGATGTTCAGAGATTCCTTTGATGGTCAGAGATTTCTTTGATGTTCAGAGATTCCTTTGAAGTTCAGAGATTCCTTTGATGTTCAGAGATTCCTTTGATGTTCAGAGATTCATTTGAAGTTCAGAGATTCCTTTGATGTTCAGAGATTCCTTTGACGTTCAGAGATTCCTTTGATGTTCAGAGATTCCTTTGAAGTTCAGAGATTCCTTTGATGTTCAGAGATTCCTTTGATGTTCAGAGATTCCTTTGAAGTTCAGAGATTCCTTTGATGTTTAGAGATTCCTTTGATGTTCAGAGATTCATTTGAAGTTAAGAGATTCCTTTGATGTTCAGAGATTCCTTTGATTTTCAGAGATTCCTTTGATGTTCAGAGATTCCTTTGATGTTCAGAGATTCCTTTGATGTTCAGAGATTCCTATGATGTTCAGAGATTCCTTTGATGTTCAGAGATTCCTTTGATGGTCAGAGATTCCTTTGATGTTCAGAGATTCCTTTGATGGTCAGAGATTCCTTTGATGTTCAGAGATTCCTTTGAAGTTCAGAGATTCCTTTGATGTTCCGAGATTCCTTTGATGTTCCGAGATTCCTTTGAAGTTACGAGATTCCTTTGATGTTCAGAGATTCCTTTGATGTTCAGAGATTCCTTTGAAGTTCAGAGATTTCTTTGATGTTCAGAGATTGCTTTGAAGTTTAGAGATTCCTTTGATGTTCAGAGATTCCTTTGAAGTTCAGAGATTCCTTTGAAGTTCAGAGATTCCTTTGATGTGCAGAGATTCCTTTGAAGAGTACAAACGGTATTTATTTTTGATCTGCCAATGCCATCTTCGTCCGTCTTTTCTTGTTTACAGCCAATCAAGCCCGTCGTTCTCACGATGTATATGTCATTAACAACATCCAGCTAGCATACACATCCTGAACTGCTCTATCTGCCACTCTCAAGGTGTAACCATCAAATCTTACTTCTCCGTGTATTTTTGGTCCACCTCTCTCTCTCTCTCTCTGTCTCTTTCAATGATGGCGCCATGTAAGAGTCACGTCTGGCTTTGTTGAACGGTGCATTCCGAAGCGTAATGTCCCATCCAGCCCCATTTGCTTCGCTTAATTTGTTGCTCCATTGGGCGTTGTTGGTTCTCCTCCCACATGTCCCCATTCCCTACCAAGTACTGCCACTTTACGCCATTTACCCATCGTAGATATCTGCCAACGAAGACACGGGATCCCTGCCGTATTGCCCTGGCCGATTCCACGTCGCCGCCCCACAAAGCAGCACCGACTTGACACTGGCGTTCAATATTCTACGCGTAACTTTGGTGTGCATCTTGATTTCTCTGGATCTCCATGTTATAAGTGTCAAAAATGCCCCTCTTGCCTTTCCAATTCTGCCCCCCCCCCCCCCCACAATTGCATATGTACCTCCTAATGTGTCGATTGTGGTGCCCAAACAGCCAAAGGCATCTTGCTTCCCACAGCTATCCCTCCAGCATGACTAGTTCTCTGTTAATAATGCCGAGTTAAAGTAGCTCGTTTCTCGTTATACTGACACTCAGTCTTAATTTGGCAGATTGCCCTTTCTTCATATCAAGTTTCTCTTGAGACAATGAGGTTAAAAGTTTGAGCTGCGCTTACGATTAGCTCGGGTGTTTGTGTCGTTTCGGATGGTCTCAATTTTCTGAACCGATTAATATTTGTACTGATCGTTGCCTTGCAGTGCTGTTTTACTGTGAGATTGTCTTTGTTCATCTGAGTGGTGTATTTCACAAATTACAATGCATTTTGTTCGCGGTCGTTGTATGGTCTAGTAAACATGTATCGCCTTTGTTGGTCGAATATCGTTCAGCTCCCAGAGCGGAACTCAAGGCCTACATGGCAAGTCCGCTTCCCTGCTCCCCAGCGTCACGCCAAGAACAGATGCGATATACAAGGACTCTTCTTCACAGCTTGATGTTAATTTTCCGTCCACGCCACCGGAGACCTAGGCGTCTTCTCATTTCTCTGTATTCTAAACGGAGAAAGAATGTCAAAGCCTTGCAGGAAGAAAACATTCAGATAGCGGAAGATGACATCCTGTGACACCGGATCGACACTTAGGAGAAATAAAACCTCAAATACTCCCTCCACTCGCCCCTTTACCAAGGCAGCGGAGTACCCGGCTTTCTCCCAGGAGCCCACAGGGATCGCGGTCGACACCCCCACTGCCCAATCGGGACGCGTCAGCGCTCCCACTGTCTACGCCACTGGGGATTGCTGAAGTCGATATTTGGCAAAGCGCCGTTTTGACTGTTCATAGTGGCGATTGACAGACGCAACAGACCTCAGATGCCTAGGCGAACTTTATTATGGTTATTACTGAGGGACAATAGTACCAAGTCGTCTGCCTAGTCTAGATCCTCCAATTGTTAAAATAGTGTCCACTGAATACCGGTTCTTTTTCCATCGATTAATGTCTTCATTATTCAATCTTTAACCAGCAGAAACAGAAAAGTGCGAGAGTAGGCATCATTGTCTCAGTTCCGTTTGCACCCGAAAGCTCTAAGTTTGGGCCTCCTTCACGTACCACTCTAATAATTGTATCTTCGTACATATTTTGTATGATGGCTATGCACTTCTCTTGTATCACATAGTGTCTCAACCATTGCCGAATCGTACTTCGGTCTACACTGTCAAAGGCTTTTTCATTGTGTATAAAATTAGCGTGTAGAGATGATTTCCATTCCATATTTTGTTCTATTCTGATGCGTAGAGTAGCTATATGATCTGTGCATGATCTGCCCTGACGAAACCTGCCTGTTCCTCTCGGAGCGTGTTGTCTACTTCCGTTGATGAATATCTTGCCTGACAGTGACAGCAATGTAATTCCCCTACAATTACTGCAACCTGTCATATCTCCTCTTATTATTATTATTTTTATTATTATTATTATTATAACTAACGTCCTATGTATTCTCATGACGAAATATGGGCCGCCACTACAAGTTGACGTCCTGACACAAAGCATGCGTAAAATATCTTGATGCTCTCCTGCAGTGGTGATCTCTGCAGCAATTTATTTTACATAATAATGTTGCTAGTTCTATACACAAAAATATGTTGCTGACTTATACGAAATATCGAGCAGTTTACAGTTAGTATATTCTTCTTTCCAGCGTAGATGTTATATTGAATTCTTCCATTTTCCCAGATTATTTCTACACAATATTGTCAGACCCATTTTTTTCTATTCTGTAGCTGAAAATTTGCACACATAATTTACTGAATGCTTGCGCCATAATCTGGGAGCGAAGATTAACTTTAGCATTGCCTTCATCCTCACTCCGTCCTCTGACGTCACGTGTGTCGCCATATCCTAACGAAATATTGCACGATGGAAGGATGTATTGCAGAGTTCGCTCCCGCTCCAACCATTCTTGTTAACAGTGAGGACAGAAAAGTCTCAGACAATCTCCATATAACAAGGTCATATAACAGGAGGTCAGTCTACATTGATCTGACGAACAAGCTGAGCGGTAGCCCTATCATCCCCCGTCAAGGATCTGTATAAAGTTATATTCAACTTTGTTGTTCATCCTCCTTGTTTCACTTGTTGCACTGTCTTTTCGATTCTTTTACTATCCTCCGTCTCTCGGATTTCATGGACTACCATATTCCTATGTCTCTTGTTTGATGCTTTCAACTACCAACGAATATCTTCACGGTCAATTCACCACCTACTGGGCTGTGTGCAGCCAGTTATCTCCTTAAGTTTGTGTTACGGTCAGTTGCTACGTCTACACTCACTTTCCATTTTCTGTCAGTATGTGTTGATTTGATTTGATGGTCCCGACTACCTTATCGTCTAATAAATTGTGCGCCATCATTGCTGGTCTGTCTTTTCCCGTTTTGTATTATTCTCCTTCTGGCTTGAAAGGTAGTATTACATTTTCCCGCAGTAGATAGTTACATCTCAGAGTCCTGGTAGCACTACCTACCATTGTCTTGTAAATAGTGTCAACGCAGTTTTTGGATTAACTTGAATTAGATATCCAATATCTTCAACTTGAATAAGATATCCCATATCTTCAACTTGAATTAGATATCCCATATCTTCAACTTGAATTAGAGATCCAATATCTTCAACTTGAATTAGAGATCCAATATCTTCAACTTGAATTTGAGATCCTATATCTTCAATTTGAATTAGAGATCCAAAATCTTCAACTTAAAATTAGAGATCCCATATCTTCAACTTGAATTAGAGATCCCATATCTTCAACTTCTCAACGAGCCGCCTCCGATCTATGATATATATTCGTCTCTCATTGCTCCTACTTACTTCGTGTTCTCTAGTGAGATGTTCTATAGGTCTTCACTGATAATAGGGATTATATGATCTGACACACTGAACGTGACCTAATATGTTGATCCTTTTCTGATAAAAAATTCCTCGATTTATTTTATTTGAAGTTAATTCGGCACTAACTGATTAGTTGATGAAGGCTTTCTTGTATTCTTCGAGCTTCCATTTCATCTGACGTCATGCATGCTGTGGCATACGTAAATGCCATCAAGGGTGGCGTGTGCCATCTTCCACCCATACCTGCCCTCTTGCAAGTCACTAGCTGCTTTGAGAATGGCCTAGATGGCCAGCACGGACAGTATTCACGAATGCCTTAAAGGGTGGCCTGTGACATGGATGCCTTAAAGGGTGGCTGAGACATGTTCCACCCATACCTGCCATCTTGCAAGTCACTAGCTGCTTTGAGAATGGCCTAGATGGCCAGCACGGACAGTATTCATGAATGCCTTAAAGGGTGGCCTGTGACATGGATGCCTTAAAGGGTGGCTGAGACATGTTCCACCCATACCTGCCCTCTTGCAAGTCACTAGCTGCTTTGAGAATGGCCTAGATGGCCAGCACGGACAGTATTCATGAATGCCTTAAAGGGTGGCCTGTGACATGAATGCCTTAAAGGGTGGCTGAGACATGTTCCACCCATACCTGCCCTCTTGCAAGTCACTAGCTGCTTTGAGAATGTCCAGCACGGACAGTATTCATGCAATAGTACGTCTCATCGCTACTCCTATTTGATGGAAGTCAATTTTGACATGCACTCTCTCATTGGCAAACACTTCTCCCTGGAAACAGGAAGCATTTCCGAATGAATATCATTTGCAGAAAGTTCTTTTGCTCTAACAAAAACCCAAACAAAACATACTCACAACTGTACACTGTTCTCTGATTGTACACTCTATGATCACAGACGCCATTTTGTATCCGTCCTACGGACATGTATGTGACACCAATCGTCTGCTACCTACAGTAATTACAAAGCTGTTGCTGCAATCTAATGACAACTGTACAACTACCAACCATATTTTTAAGCTATCCCATAACTTTTTGTGACCTACCTAATGACTTACCCTCGTATACATACATATGCAAACTACACACACATATGCACATGCGGCATACATACACACACACATACATATATATATATATATATATATATACACACACACACATATATATCTATACACATTCACACACATATATATGTATATATAATATATACACCAAAACACATGACAGTACTCACTCCCACACGTTTGCGTACACATTCACACTCACAGATTTGTGTATACATAGATATTTAATCGTACCTTTTTACATGTACATACAATTTCATGCATGCATAATTCTGCACACCTGGAACTTGATCTCGTCGACATTTTCTGTTTGCTCTAGTGACTTTTGCAACCCGCCATGACAGATGTTACAAGAATACCAATATTACAGAGGCGTCCCCATCACCATTTAAAAAATGTAATCACCAAAAATCAAAATAACTTTCAAGATGCTGAGCAGCGCATGAGCTGCAGTGGTCAGCGACGACCCATAGCTGACTGCTAGCGCCAGGGCCAGCGAAACAGAGCTGCCAAGACCATTCTACATCTCAACGCGGTGATCCTGGACAACAGGCTGTAGCAGGGCAGACTGGCTAAGGAGAAGGGATAGAAGAGGGAATGCTAACCCGGTACTCAAAAAATGCTTGCTGAAGTCGGATGTGTTAGACCGAAAGGTGCAAATATCGCAGTCAAGCTGTAAACTACGACACAGCCCATTCTGTTCTCTGGACTACATTCTACTACTTAAGCCCTTTTAGAGTTTGGTAGCGGGAGATTGAGGACGAACAAGCTAAGCCAAGCCAAAATATCTTTCATGCCTGCCGTCAGTGACCACGCACTATTATACCGTTTTCATGTTTTGCAGCTGTGTCAACTCTTTCCCGTGTTATCTCTTGATTTGTCTACTAGGTGAAAGTAACTTCCTATTCGGTTTTGATCAGATTTATGTTTACCTATATTATATGCAGACTTTCTCAGTGCGACAACGATTGACTCACCTGCCTGTTGTGTTGGGAACACGGGACTACAGCTGTCGCTCACCATTGAGATTTTTGGGTTACGTTTTGTTATTATTCTATTTGCGTAGTTCCACATACTTTATGGCTTTGTTATGTTTCCCACGCGTTTTTTTTAACCTCCTAAATATTTTAACGCCAGTTCGAGTTATTTTGTCTTTCTCAGTGAATGTCATATCCAGTTTCACCTTCTTTTTTAAATCTCTTGCTTCATTCATTGTTTTTATATTCTTTGCCACAAATCTGTGTTTCTGATAACTTTTGACCAGTTTACACAGACGGACAGTGACATGCAAATGTGTGAAATTTAGAAGTTTTATCAACGACCATATCTTGAAGTTTTCAATTGACCATATCTTAAAGTTTATCAACCAACCATATCTTGAACCAACCATATCTTGAAGTTTTCAATTGACCATATCTTAAAGTTTATCAACCAACCATATCTTGAACCAACGATATCTTGAAGTTTTCTATTGACCATATCTTCAAGTTTATCAACGACCATATCTTGAAGTTTTCAATTGACCATATCTTCAAGTTTATAAACCAACCATATCTTGAACCAACCATATCTTGAAGTTTTCAATTGACCATATCTTCAAGTTTATCAATCAACCATATCTTGAAGTTTTCAATTGACTATATCTTAAAGTTTATCAACCAACCATATCTTAAAGTTTATCAACCAACCATATCTTGAAGTTTATCAACCAACCATATCTTAAAGTTTATCAACCAACCATATCTTAAAGTTTATCAACCAACCATATCTTAAAGTTTATCAACCAACCATATCTTGAAGTTTATCAACCAACCATATCTTGAAGTTTTAAATTGACCATATCTTAAAGTTTATCAACCAACCATATCTTGAAGTTTGCCATTTACACAATCGTGAAGATGATAGACGACCATATCTTGAATGCAGACACTGCAATGGTCAATGCAGTCAATTGCAATGTTTTGAAGAGATACGTCGGTCAAGCAGAGAGGGATGCCTGGGAGAACGTAGGGAGGAGTGTTTACAACAAGCGAGCTAAGGGAACCATCAATAACTACACACTTTGCCATTTTCTGAGAGGCACTAAGCACCTATGGGTCTGCCGGACCCAAGTGAAGTATATTCTTAGCAGAATAGGACATCGACCACGATTGCGTGTGTTTATGTTTAAGAAGATGATCTCAGACTAGGCCACTAAACATAGGTCTTCAATGAGAACACAAGCGCACTGTGTTCTAGCTATGGTCACTCTGTTCTAGCTATGGTCACACTGTTCTAGTTATGGTCACTCTGTTCTAGCTATGGTCACTCTATTCTAGCTATGGTCACTCTGTTCTAGCTATGGTCACTCTGTTCTAGCTATGGTCACTCTGTTCTAGTTATGGTCACTCTGTTCTAGTTATGGTCACTCTGTTCTAGCTATGGTCACTCTGTTCTAGTTATGGTCACTCTGTTCTAGCTATGGTCACTCTGTTCTAGTTATGGTCACTCTGTTCTAGTTATGGTCACTCTGTTCTACTTATGGTCACTCTGTTCTAGCTATGGTCACTCTGTTCTAGTTATGGTCACTCTGTTCTAGCTATGGTCACTCTGTTCTAGTTATGGTCACTCTGTTCTAGCTATGGTCACTCTGTTCTAGTTATGACCAATCTGTTCTAGCTATGGTCACTCTGTTCTAGTTATGGTCACTCTGTTCTAGCTATGGTCACTCTGTTCTAGTTATGGCCAATCTGTTCTAGCTATGGTCACTCTGTTCTAGCTATGGTCACTCTGTTCTAGTTATGGCCAATCTGTTCTAGCTATGATCACTCTGTTCTAGCTATGGTCACTCTGTTCTAGTTATGGCCAATCTTTTCTAATTATGGCCAATCTGTTCTAGCTATGGTCACTCTGTTCTAGCTATGGTACGTTCCAGTGGACACATCAGTAAATCAGAAACTGATTTACTGTTACGGATGGAACGGTAGCGAAGAAGGGAACTGACAACTGTACCTCATGAAAAGCCGAGGCCTAATACATTGACGTCTTTACACTTCATCTCTGACAGCAGAGTCGGCTACATGACTGTCCTTATAATATTTTTTTACAGTTCGCATTATTCCTTTATTCCCTAAGGCGGTGTGCGCTGCACTATGTTTTTATTTTGCGCCTGTAGGCCCAGTGCATCTGACTTCGGCATCCATTTTATGTAAGGGTCTGCTTCCTCCATTTTCTAATGGTTTGCTTCCCCAGGCAATGGCTGGTGCTGTGATAGGGACGGAGCCTAGCCCCTTCGGGTCGTGAGCCGTGTCAGTTAACCACTAGCCCACGCCGTCCCTGCCTTTACAATATAGACTCCAGTTCACGGGTTTCAAACACTCCCTGTGTTCATCGTTCGGAAACAGCCAGGCTGGTCTCTGTATCGATTAACAAAGCTTCGAACCAAAGCACTGTTTTCCACACCTTCAATTCATGACTTCAAAATGTTAAAGGACATTTGAAAGTTGTTCGATTTTTCCCATATACGAGGCGTTTTCAAATGAAACCGGACCTAACTGCACCAAATGAACATATGTACGATGCGCATGATGTCACTTCTGATGTAAACAGCACATACGAACCGTCAAGTTTGCAAAATTGCATTATCTTTCCGATTCATAGTTACCTCAGCAGATTGTTGAAAACATGGCGGCTGTGATACGGAATCCGTCCAGAGTTGATCAGCGAGCGGTGATTCGTTTTCTAACAGCTGAAGGATGTCGACCAGTTGACATTCACCGCAGAATGCAGGCAGTGTATGGTGACAAAAGTGTGGCGAACGTAAGCTCCGGCGACGGTCCACCCAAAATGCTGCATACATTTTGGCGATGGCATCTTCTGACGCAACAATATGCGCCTGATCTGGTCTTAGAAGTTCTTTCATTAAGTCACGTCCTTCGTTAAACATTATTGTCCAGTTCTTCACTCCTGTCTTCGACACACCATACACTGATTGAATTCTGCGATAAATGTCAACTGGTCGACATCCTTCAGCTGTTGGAAACCGAATCACAGCTAGAAGGATTCCGTATCACACCCGCCATGTTTTCAACGTTATGCCGAGGAAACTATGAATCGGAGGATAATGAAATTTCGCAAACTTGACGGTTGTGATGTACTGGTTACATCAGAAGTGGCGTCATAACGTATGTTCACGTGGTACGGTTAGGTCCGGTTTCATTTGAACACGCCTCGTATATATATATATATATATATATATATATATATATATATATATATATATATATATATATATATATATATATATATATATATACACATGATGTAACAAGAAAAATTATACATGTTACATTTGATCAAGTGATTTTGCGAAAGGATCTGTCTAGAATAGGTACACTGGCAACTTGGGAAGGAACTGTCTAGAATAGGCACACTGGCAACTGGGGAAGGAACTGCCTAGAATAGGCACACTGGCAATTGGGGAAAAAACTGTCTAGAATAGGCACACTGGCAACTGGGGAAAAAACTGTCTAGAATAGGCATACGGGCAACTGGGGAAGGAACTGTCTAGAATAGGCACGCTGGCAATTGGGGAAAAAAACTGTCTAGAAGAGGCACACTGGCAACTGGGGAAAAAACTGTCTAGAAGAGGCACACCGGCAACTGGGGAAAAAAACTGTCTAGAAGAGGCACACCGGCAACTGGGGAAAAAAACTGTCTAGAAGAGGCACACTGACAACCTAGAGAGCGTGTCGTAGCGGTATGAAAGGGGCTATATAATCCCTTTAGGGCAGAAATCAAATCACGGAATTGCTCACCTTGCAATTTACACAGGAAAAAACTCTGATGATTGTAGAACTTTTAAAGAAAGCTTAACAGCCGTACTTCATTTATGGCATTTGAACACAAGAGCGATTCACTCATTTCACAAGGTAAAAATAAATTAACGAAGAAATGTTCATTTAGAACAAAAGATATCATGCAGCTGAGAAATGTTAAACAGGTTTCACTTCTTTAACCATCATTTATAAGAGGCTACACTTTATGCTCAAGTAGTTTTGGAAACATCAGAGGCAATTTGACCTGACTTAACTAAATCGACCTGGTTCCCTTTGGAAATACAAAGAACACTAAAGCTGATGTTAACCATAAAAAAAAGATAATTAATGTTTACAAAAGTATGTTACAACATGATGAAAACATAACTTAGCTAAACAACAATGAATCTTTTCATCTCAGGGAATGTTAGCATGGGCTAGAATGTATTCCCGGCAACTATAAACCCAGTTCGGTAGTCTAGTCTAACTTAATATATAAATGACTGTCTATATAAATCTTGTTCAATTAACTATCTACTTAACTATGTCGTTTCCTCTTGCGGTTGGTATGATTAAGTTGATCTCTGGGGGTCGTCAGTCTTGCGCTGTACAATAATAGCTTCATGCTAGGTCTGCTGTCTGATGATTCAGGTTACAACTCACTTTCGGCACAGCCTACAGGATTGCACACCCTATTTGACAGAGACTTTGGGATTTGGAATCCAAGGTGTTTGCAACACTTTTTATTACAGTTGCTTCGTACTGCGAGGCTTTGCTTTTTACAAGGAGTACCCGATTCGCACCAGTGAGCAATAGTGGAAAGCTCTTTGAGTATAGTGAATTAACTTTCACGTAAAAAGGTCTATCTCTCGAATGAATGTCTCTGTCTTCAAGTCTCTAATTTTATAGACCCAGATGGAGAGAATACTTTAGCGAGTTGCCAATCCCCGGACAGTATGAACCAGCACAGCACCAGATGGAGAGAATACTTTAGCGAGTTGCCAATCCTCGGACAGTATGAACCAGCACAGCACCAGATGGAGAGAATACTTTAGCGAGTTGCCAATCCCCGGACAGTATGAACCAGCACAGCACCAGATAGAGAGAATACTTTAGCGAGTTGCCAATCCCCGGACAGTATGAACCAGCACAGCACCAGATGGAGAGAATACTTTAGCGAGGTGCCAATCCCCGGACTGTATGAACCAGCACAGCACCAGATGGAGAGAATACTTTCGCGAGTTGCCAATCCCCGGACAGTATAACCAGTAAAGCTCCAGATGGAGAGAATACTTTAGCAAGTTGGCAATCCCCGGACAGTATGAACCAGCACAGCACCAGATGGAGAGAATACTTTAGCGAGTTGCCAATCCCCGGACAGTATGAACCAGCACAGCACCAGATGGAGAGAATACTTTAGCGAGTTGCCAATCCCCGGACAGTATGAACCAGCACAGCACCAGATGGAGAGAATACTTTAGCGAGTTGCCAATCCCCGGACAGTATGAACCAGCACAGCACCAGATGGAGAGAATACTTTAGCGAGTTGCCAATCCCCGGACAGTATGAACCAGCACAGCACCAGATGGAGAGAATACTTTAGCAAGTTGCCAACCCCTGGACAGTATGAGCCAGCACAGCACCAGATGGAGAGAATACTTTAGCGAGTTGCCAATCCCCGGACAGTATGAACCAGCACCAGATGGAGAGATTACTTTAGCAAGTTGCCAAACCCTGGACAGTATGAACCAGCACCAGATGGAGAGAATACTTTAGCAAGTTGCCAAACCCTGGACAGTATGAACCAGCACCAGATGGAGAGAATACTTTAGCAAGTTGCCAAACCCTGGAAAGTATGAACCAGCACCAGATGGAGAGAATACTTTAGCAAGTTGCCAAACCCTGGACAGTATGAACCAGCACCAGATGGAGAGAATACTTTAGCGAGTTGCCAAACCCTGGACAGTATGAACCAGCACCAGATGGAGAGAATACTTTAGCGAGTTGCCAAACCCTGGACAGTATGAACCAGCACCAGATGGAGAGAATAATTTAGCGAGTTGCCAAACCCTGGACAGTATGAACCAGCACCAGATGGAGAGAATACTTTAGCAAGTTGCCAATCCCCGGACAGTATGAACCAGCACAGCACCAGATGGAGAGAATACTTTAGCGAGTTGCCAATCCCCGGACAGTATGAACCAGCACAGCACCAGATGGAGAGAATACTTTAGCGAGTTGCCAATCCCCGGACAGTATGAACCAGCACAGCACCAGATGGAGAGAATACTTTAGCGAGTTGCCAATCCCCGGACAGTATGAACCAGCACAGCACCAGATGGAGAGAATACTTTAGCAAGTTGCCAACCCCTGGACAGTATGAGCCAGCACAGCACCAGATGGAGAGAATACTTTAGCGAGTTGCCAATCCCCGGACAGTATGAACCAGCACCAGATGGAGAGAATACTTTAGCAAGTTGCCAAACCCTGGACAGTATGAACCAGCACCAGATGGAGAGAATACTTTAGCAAGTTGCCAAACCCTGGACAGTATGAACCAGCACCAGATGGAGAGAATACTTTAGCAAGTTGCCAAACCCTGGACAGTATGAACCAGCACCAGATGGAGAGAATACTTTAGCGAGTTGCCAAACCCTGGACAGTATGAACCAGCACCAGATGGAGAGAATACTTTAGCGAGTTGCCAAACCCTGGACAGTATGAACCAGCACCAGATGGAGAGAATACTTTAGCGAGTTGCCAAACCCTGGACAGTATGAACCAGCACCAGATGGAGAGAATACTTTAGCAAGTTGCCAAACCCCGGACAGTATGAACCAGCACCAGATGGAGAGAATACTTTAGCGAGTTGCCAAACCCTGGACAGTATGAACCAGCACCAGATGGAGAGAATTTAGCGAGTTGCCAAACCCTGGACAGTATGAACCAGCACCAGATGGAGAGAATACTTTAGCGAGTTGCCAAACCCTGGACAGTGTGAACCAGCACCAGATGGAGAGAATACTTTAGCGAGTTGCCAAACTCTGAACAGTGTGAACCAGCGCTGTACCAGAGCTTAGAAATATTGAAATCAGAAGTCGAAGCGGACCTGCGAGACAGCAAGAAAAATAAGGCAGCGGGCATAGATGGTATCACAACAGAAATGTTACTAGCCTGCAGGACAACTGCAGTTGACTGGCTGACCAGAATATTGAATGTGGCCTGGACGTCGAGCAAGGTACCAACAGACTGAAAACGAGCAATCATCGTTCCTATTTGGAAAAAAAAGGCTACAAGAGAGAGTGCGAAACGTATAGGGGAATCTCTCTTCTAAGCCACATAAGCAAGATATATACAAAGATACTAGAAAGAAGAGCAAGACGGATACTGGAACTCCAGCTAGGAATCATTCAGTTCGGGTTCAGGAGAGGAAAAAGCTGCACATACGCAATATTTACATTGAGACAAATATGCAAACAGTCTTTAGAATACGATGGAAACAACATCCTTATATTCATAGATCAAGAAAAGGCGTTCGATAGTGTCAACAGAAGTAAACTATGTGAGATCCTGTCAGATTGTGGCCTGCAAGGCCATTTCCTTATTAACATCAAAGCCCTATATAAGGACAGCCCGAGTGTAATCACAACAGAAGGTATGTCGGAGTGGTTTCCCCTTTCATCAGGTGTCAGACAGGGTTGTCTTCTCTCACCACTCCTCTTTGTCCCTTATATGAATGAAATCACCGAGGAGGCAAATACAGAGCAAGAAAGGACCAACGAATTTCTCTTTGCAGACGACCAATGTCTGATCCACTCCAATAACTACAAAGTCATATTCTTACTCTACTTGAACTGTCAAAAGTACGATATAAATATCAATATATAAAAAAACAGAGGCAATGAATATAGGTAGAAAGCACACCACACTTGATATTCATGTGAAAGAAACAAAAATAAAGCAGGTACAAGAAATTAGGTATTTAGGAGCTGTTTTTACTGAGGATGGCAGACTCGACAAAGAGAAAGAGACGAAAGTGCAGAGGACAGACGCTGGTACATATCAGTTGTCTCCACTACTGAGACACCCCAAGATTTCCCTCCAAGTAAAAAAGCAGATGATAAATAGTATCTTCATCCCAACCCTGTGCTACCAGTGCCAGCAGACATGGGTATTGAATAAGGCCTAAGAACGAAATGTGGTGCTTACGAAAGGTCACTATAGTCCTTCTTTTAATTCCTAAACAAGTTCCGAAGCAATTTTATACTAAACTGCATAGCAAATCCAAATAATTTTTTGCATGTAGCCTTAGAATATCCATGACGTTGAGTAAATATTTTTTTCTCAAAGAAATGTTATGTATTTTGACAAATTTATTATTTGGTTTTATTAAAAGCAATCTCATTGAATTGGACATAATTTTCACATGTTTGAGGTAAACAGTCGTGGTGTTTTAAAAATAGATGTTTTGACCTGCAAATAGGCTAAGTTAAAAACAAATTTCTGATTATCTCGTGCACAAATTAGACACTTTGTCGAGTGCGGAAAACAACCAAGGTCATTCTTGCGAAACTGAAGTTCAGAGACAGGCGTATCCAAATATTATAGTTTGTGGGTCGTTATTGTGATATATAGTTGCTGTTTCAAAAGTTTTATTGATATCAATTTCAAAATGAGTTTGAAGTGTACATTTATCCCATGCAGAAGGTTACCGTTTTACTAAACAAGTTTTTATGCAGGTGTAGCAGATCCTCTATTTCTTTGCCCTGGCCGTGATCTAACTTAGAACATTCTCACACTCATCCACATCATCATGACCATACTCAGTAAATGACATATCACACAGCAGGTGGCATATCTATTAAATCATACTCATATCATAGAATGAGTAGAGAAATTACAAACACAATATAATACATATCTTAACTAAACATTCTACTAAAACGGGAATTGTAAGCATTAGCTATTGATGGAATTCCCAACTAACTAAAAAACCCAGTTCTATTGCCTTGCAATTACATCACACACACATCGCCTTAACTGCGTCTTCAACACACCTTATCAAATACTCTTCCTCACTGAAATCCCCTCAGGCGGGCGATCTCGACATAACTCGTTCACAATGTGTCCTTGCTTACAACCACACTTTCAGATTATCTATTAATGTAAAACTCACACACCTATTTGAGCGATCCTGTTCTATCACTAAACATTCGTCCAACCGTCTATCAATCGCTCCTCTATCTAAGTCGGTGAGTTAAACATACTATCCACATTCAGTCTCTCTCTCTCTCTCACACTCCAATTCTCCTCCAGCCTCTCTCTCTCTCCAGCATCCTGAGCTAAACTTTGTCTCGAGTTATATATCCTCAAGCAAGGCCAGAGCTTGACCAATCGATCTCAGGTATGGTCATCTTCAATCCCAATTGGAACGAAACACTTTGCACACCTGTCATTCATTCTCTCGCAGCAAGCCCCGCTGCCAATTTCGTCTGTCAATCAATCTCCCCCTACCAAAATCGGTAGGCCAGTGGTCAGTTTCTACCTGTCCACATTCCTTAACCCAACTGTTCTCCTTTGCTGAGACGGTGAGTGACCTTGACATGCATTCAGGTAGCTTTAAGCTTTAACATGTTCAGGCATCCTAAACTCCCCTTGCTCCGGCGGGAACTGTTACACAGGTAATCTCAGATTGGTCATTTATATTGCGATATTTATGACCCAGAGAAACGAACCTAATTGGCGCCTGGTCTGCATAGATCATCCTTTTACTACTGTCATAAAACTGGAGATTTTGAAACTGTTGAGGAAAAATGAACTTGTTACTCTCCGGAAATTAAAATTAACATTACAATCCGACTGGAGTATTGACATTTTCAAAAGTACTCTCTGGCTTTACATTCAGGAAAAATTCTGGTGGCAGGAATATTATATGTGAAAAGCCACATTTGATTGCTGCCAGAAGCAAATACCTAAATCAGATTCGTGAATGGCGTAGGCAAAGCTATGATATTGTATTCTTGAACGAATACTGGGTCAATACTCACCACACCTATGGTAAAGAATGGCAATCAGTTGACGGTGAACAGATAAGACAAATTCCAAGCAGCAAAAGACAGCGCATTATACTAACGTATGCTGAAAGCAGTGAAAAAGAACTTGTCCATGACGCTGAACTTATTTTCCAATAAAAAAGTAATGACGGTAGATTATTACACTTACATTAATGGACACATTTTCAGGCACTGGTTGACGAATGATCTGCTTCCAATTCTGGATAGACCGCCATTCGTAGTAATGGATAATTCATTCTCACACAATGCAGTATCAGAGGAAGACAAAGTACCAACCACATCAAATACAAAAGTTCAAATTATGACATGGCTAGCTAAGGAAAAAGTGAATTTCGGCGACACGTATTTGAAGCCAGAGTTGTTGCAGATTGCGAGGAAGACGAATGAGACAAATGTGTATCAAAATCATTGAAGAGTACGGCCACACTTCTCTGAGACTACCTGCATATCATGCCCATCTAAACTCTATAGAACTTGTGTGGGTTAAAGTCAAAACGCAAGTTGCCGAACAGAACAGGACATTTAAAATTTGCGATGTTGAAGTGCTGACATGTGAGTACTTTTAAAAAATAAACATTAAGTTATGTAAGAAGTGTGTTGAACATGTGCTACACGAAGAAGTACAGTACTGGCAACGAGATGGATTACAATTTGTCCAGCCAGTAACAATTATCAACATCTTTGAATCGACAGATTCGAAATGATTAATATCCTCTTTCGAAGAAAAACTGATTAGCGGACGTGTGAATTAGCGTATGTTTATCAAAACAATTAAGTGTACATACAATGACAAGTACATTTCAAAATTCAAATGCTTTTAGCAACATAAAATTAGCTGCACATTTGATACAACCTAGGGGTCTAATGCTACCGAAGGGCTGAACCAACTGTTGCATATTGGTTCCATTTTTACGATTATACATAAAGGGCAATTGACAAGAAATTAAGCTGCGTACTGTAAAATCTTAAAAGTTAATGCCATTTCTTTGCAATGGTACTAAAAGATCACATGAATTCGCCAATGTTACAAAATTCTAAACATCTATGGACAAAAATAATGTCAATGTTTTAGCGTCATGGACATTCTAAAAAGTTTTTGAATCTGACATGCAATTTAGTAGAAAATTGCTTCGGACCTTGTTCATGAATTGAAAGACGGATTATAACAACACCGGAAGAGACAGAATCACAAATTCGAATATTCGGGAGAAGGTCAAAACAACTCCCTTCCTACAGTACACAGAGTAATAGAGAATGAATTGGTTTGGCCACATTGTGAGAAGGCAACCAGACCATTTTGTTCATGCAACCTTCTACAGGAGAACATCAGGAAGAATGGCTAGAGGTAGACCGAGGAAAAAGTGGACTGTATTTTATGCTTTCCCATAAAAATCCCAAAGTATCGCAATCTTTAGACTCATATCTGCCCTTAAAGCTCTGGAAAATGGTGGTAATATTAAACATGAATTTACCAAAATCTCCTTAAAAGTCAACCAACTTATCACATCCCATGAAGTCAAAATAGTTATGCAATAGATATCTGGTTATTTAAATACACCTGGCAATGACAAGGCAGACCGGCTTAGAAGAGATCAAGTCAAGCGCAGTAAACGAATCGCTACTCAAACTCAATTGTTGTCATTAAAAGGTACATTGAACATAATTCGAAACAGGCACAAACACAACAAAACCTGCTCTTCGACTAAATGATGTTCATCAACGAGTAAAGGCAGCTTGTCTTTAATAATTTGTTTTGGTGCGTGTTGTGTATTTCTGACTCTATTCCGAGCGGGAAGAAGTACAACTGAACACATATTTAATCTGCGGATATTGAATAAGAAATACTTAGAGTATCAACAACATATAGAAATACTTAGAATATCAACAACATATATATCACGTCTTCACCGATTTCAAAAAGTCGTTCGACAGAGTATGCCATGCGGAGCTATGAACAACAGTGAAGCATTGAAAACGTTACCGTTGGGGAACTGTTTGGCTCAAGTGACCATCAAATCATCCGTTCGGATCTTATTGCAGGGAAAGAAGTAAACATAAACACGCGAACATACGACTACTCAAAGGCAGATGTTAAGAAGATGAAAGAGGCAGCGAACCACATAATCTGGAAAGATATTGTTGTAGAAACAGATGTTGAACAGGAGTGGGAAAGTTTTAAAACAGTTCTAGAAACGCTAAAAGAGGAATGTGTTCCATGTAGGGAGGTAAACCCCAAGCGTAAAAAGTGGATAACTAGATTTGTAGTGAAATGTAGAAGAGCAAAAAATAAAGCATGGAAAAAATATATAGAGGCAGGTAAATCAAAAGAAACATATGTAAAATATTTGGACAAGCAGAACATATCTCAGAAAGCGAATAAAACAGCAAAAATAGACTTTGAAAAACAACTTGCTCAGAGGATCAAGACTGACAGTAAAAGCTTCTTTTCTTATGTTAGAAATAAACAAAGAACGAAAGACAAAGTAGGCCCTCTCATAGACAGTTCAGGGAAAATAATAAGTGAGAATAGGGAGGCTGCTAATCTGCTCAATCAGTACTTTGGCACAGTCTTCACAAAGGAGGACGGCTCTGAGATCCCAGAGCCTATATATATTTTTCAAAGAGACATGGATACAGCGGGATTAAGATCAATCTGTATTACAGAGGAAATGGTTTTTAAAAAATTGGAGCGGTTGAAAGTGAATAAATGTCCAGGTCAAGATGGTATTCACCCACAATTGCTGTATGAAATTAGAGACCAACTAGCAAAACCATTGGCTATATTATGTTCTCAATCACTTACAAAAGGGATTGTTCCACGGGATTGGAAAGATGCAGGAGTGATCCCCTTATTCAAAAAAGGCAAAAAATCAGATCCAGCAAATTATAGACCGGGGAGTTTAACGAGCATAGTCTGTAAATTGTTTGAGTCAATAATCAAAGAAAATATTGTAATGCATTTAGACAAATTTAATCTAATTAGAAATAGTCAGCTTGGGTTTACTAGAGGGATATCATGCTTAACAAATCTATTAGAATTCTTGGAGGAGGTTACTAAAATCATAGATAAAGGGGAGCCAGTGGATGTTATTTATCTAGACTTTGCAAAGGCCTTTGATAGAGTACCTCAATCAAAGATTATTTCGAAAGTTAAAATCACATGGAATAGGTCAGGAAGTTGCCAAATGGATTGAAAATTGGTTAACGGGAAGAAGGCAGAGGGTGGGCATAAATAAGGAGTACTCTGAGTGGAGTGAAGTGAAAAGTGGTGTGCCACAGGGCTCGGTTTTGGGACCAATTTTGTTCTTGATATATATAAATGATTTGGACATTGATATGAGATCCATGATTGCAAAATTTGCTGATGACACAAAACTATGCTGTAGTGTCTCATCTAAAGCGGAAGTGGATATATTGATGTCGGATTTAGATAAAATTTGAGAATGGTCTGTAAGCTGGCAAATGGAGTTTAATGTAGATAAATGTACAGTCATCCACATGGGTAGATCCAATATGGAACATAATTACAGAATGGGAGAAAACAATATTAGAAAGATAGATAAGGAAAGAGACCTATGGGTTATAATAGATCATACAGGAAAGGTGAGTGAGCAAGTTAAGGTAGCAGTGAAAAAGGCAAATGCAATGTTAGGTATGATAAAAAGAAATATTAAACATAGGAGCAAGGAAGTGATCGTCAAACTGTTTAAAGCTTTAGTTAGACCTAGATTGGAGTACTGTGTACATGTGTGGAGTCCTTATCATAGAGGGGACATAAACATGCTAGAAAGAATACAAAAAAGAGCGACAAAGATGATAGTGGGATTCCAGAATTACAGTTATGAGGAACGACTCAGAAAAACCGGCCTACAGTGTCTCGAAGAGAGAAGAATTCGTGGTGACTTAATACAGGTTTATAAAATGATCAGAGGAATCGATAAATTAGACTATAACAAGTTTTTAAAAATACAGCCACCTACAATAACACGAGGGCATAGCTACAAGCTGACTAAAGAGAGGTCCAGGTTAGATATTAGGAAATATGTTTTTAGTCAAAGAGTGGTGTCTGCTTGGAATGCATTGCCAGGGAAGGTAGTGGAGGCAGGGACAGTTAATGCATTTAAGAATAAACTGGATGCGCATAGCTTTTAGAGCAAGGTGATGTAAATGTAACTGGTTGTATACAGACTCTGCAGGGTCTTCTAAACCAGTGTAAAGACGTTAAGTTAAGTTATTACACGATCAATAGTAAGATTGTGAAATTAGTTGAGAACCTTTATGGTTAGGCGTCAAGTACAGTTTCTGTAAATAAACGGAATACTAGGTGAAATGTAATCGGCCCAGAGTTGATCAGCGAGCGGTGATTCGGTTTCTAACATCTGAAGGATGTCGACCAGTTGACATTCATCACAGAATGCAGGCAATGTATGGTGACAAAAGTGTGTCCAAGACAACAGTGAAGAACTGGACAACGATGTTTAAAGAAGGACGTGAGTTAACGCAACAATATGCGCCTGACCTGGTCTCGGACGTGAGTTAACGCAACAATATGTGCCTGACCTGGTCTCGGACGTGAGTTAACGCAACAAAATGCGCCTGACCTGGTCTCGGACGTGAGTTAACGCAACAATATGCGCCTGACCTGGTCTCGGACGTGAGTTAACGCAACAATATGCGCCTGACCTGGTCTCGGACGTGAGTTAACGCAACAAAATGCGCCTGACCTGGTCTCGGACGTGAGTTAACGCAACAATATGCGCCTGACCTGGTCTCGGAATATTTTCGTTAACTCACGTCCTTCTTTAAACATCGTTGTCCAGTTCGTCACTGTTGTCTTCGACATACTTTTGTCTTCGACCACTTTTGTCACCATACACTGCCTGCATTCTGCGATGAATGTCAACTGGTCGATATCCTTCAGATGTTAGAAACCGAATCACCGCTCGCTGATCAACTATGGACGGATTTCGTATCACGTCCGCCATATTTTCAACGGTCTGCTGAAGATAAACTATGAGTCGGAGGATAATGAAATTTTGCAAACTTTACGGTTTGTATGTGCTGTTTACACCAGAAGTGGTGTTATCGTGCGCATCGTACGTATGTTCACCTGCAGTTTGGTCCGGTTTCATTTGAACACGCCTCGTACATAATCGAAATGTATGGGACACTGTGAATACATGGAAATGTCACGTGACTTATTATGGACTGAAATGGAAGGAGCAGAAAAGAAAACACGGCAAGAGAAATAAGTATCCAAGGGACACATGAAGAAACAAGACTGTTGTGAAGGCAAATTAGGCCACATGTGATTAGGTCACATGTGACAACGGCTGTGAAGACAACGGTACATATACAGCGAACAACAGAATAATGAAGTGGTAGACATTCCAGATTCATTTCCGGTCGTCCCAGAGATGAAAGCTACCAACCATGACATATTCCAGTGTGTCTGCTGTGTATACATTGACGCAACATCGTTGATCAGTATTTTTGTGTATCCTATGCTCAACAATGTTAGAGAACTGATTTTTTTCTTTGAGACCGAATAAATGGAACATTTCGTATAAAACTAAACATCTAACAATCACAAGAAAATTTGATTACATGGCATGGATACGAAGGTTGAGAGCCAGAGTGCTGCTGAATTCACAACAAAAGCAACTACGTTAGGGTGCAGAAGTTTGCCGTAGATAACACCAGCCAGTTCTACCAACTGTCTTCTTCCCGGTCTGGATCCAATCTAGTCCTCTCTCTGAGGGAGGGAGTCGTTTGACTTGACCTTATTATCTTGACTGTCTCTCTTTGATTTCATTTATCAATTCTCTATGCAGCCCTAATTTCTCAAAGACCAGACTTTGTATTAACGGGAGAATTGGGCGATTGGCTTTTGATTGATTACATGTTATTATCGCATTTATATTGCGCCTTATTTCCCAACATATTTTCCACAAACATTGATTTACTTATCGGTCAAACATATGTTTGCTGCTACATTTTGATTGAACTAGCATATTTGCGTAAACATGAGAGGCACCGCCCCTTAATACATTGGTTTCTTAGCGGTAAGCAGACACTGCCGTCGTGGATACAGTCGTAGAGACTTTGCTTTACTAGATTTGTTTTCTAAGGCTGGTGTTGTGTTGCCTCACTTGTTGCTTTGTCTTTACAACCATTAAGTCGGTTACAAATTTCAGCTGGGTAGACTGGATCATTTCGTGCCTTAGATTGCGCCTAGTACCCATGCTTCGACAAGCAATGGCTGTGATTCATGTAATAGTAGTAATAATAATGATGATGGGGACGGCGTGGGCTAGTGGTTAAGTGACACGGCTCACAACCCGAAGGTGCTAGGTTCGATCCCCATCACAGCACCGGCCGTTACCCGGGGAAGCAAAACCCTTAGAAAATGCAGGAGGAACCAGACCCTTACATAAAATGTGTGCTGAAGTCGGATGCCCTGGGCCGACAGGCGGAAAATAAAAACCGCAGTGCAACGCATACCCGTCTTGTGGAATAGAGAAATAAGGCGGACGCAAAAAAAAAAATGAAAAGCAAATAATGATAATGACAATAATAATAATAATACTACAAATAGTTGCCAATCGCAAGCGAACATAGCGACAGCATAAGGCTTGTGATACGAGATGTGATGTCATATGAATGTAAAGGCTAATCCTGGCACGACAGACTGTACCTAATATGGGACTCAAACGGCGGATGTCTGGTCGTTGCGTATTCTTTTGTTTCCGGCAGATCGCTTTCTCTGAGCACGGGGATGATATTTCGCTTGGCGACGTGAGCACCTTGTGTAATTCTAGCGAGTCAGGCGGAGTGGACTGTGGCAGCATCTCCCAGCAGGTGACAGGCGGAGTGGACTGTGGCAGCATCTCCCAGCAGGTGACATCTCCCAGCAGGTGACATTTCCCAGCAGGTGACATCTCCCAGCAGGTGACATCTCCCAGCAGGTGACATCTCCCAGCAGGTGACATCTCCCAGCAGGTGACATCTTCCAGCAGGTGACATTTCCCAGCAGGTGACATCTCCCAGCAGGTGACATCTCCCAGCAGGTGACATCTCCCAGCAGGTGACATCTTCCAGCAGGTGACATTTCCCAGCAGGTGACATCTTCCAGCAGGTGACATTTCCCAGCAGGTGACATTTCCCAGCAGGTGACATCTCCCAGCAGGTGACATCTCCCAGCAGGTGACATCTTCCAGCAGGTGACATTTCCCAGCAGGTGACATCTTCCAGCAGGTGACATTTCCCAGCAGGTGACATTTCCCAGCAGGTGACATCTCCCAGCAGGTGACATCTCCCAGCAGGTGACATCTTCCAGCAGGTGACATCTTCCAGCAGGTGACATTTCCCAGCAGGTGACATCTCCCAGCAGGTGACATCTTCCAGCAGGTGACATCTTCCAGCAGGTGACATTTCCCAGCAGGTGACATCTCCCAGCAGGTGACATTTCCCAGCAGGTGACATCTCCCAGCAGATAACATCAATGTTCAAGTTTTTCATATATATTTTGTAGGAGTCTCTGTAGCGTTTCTTCGCGCTCATTGAGCATGCGTACAACATGTGTACAACATGCGTACAACATGCGAACAACATGCGTACAACATGCGTACAACATGCGAACAACATGCGTACATAATGCGAACAACATGTCGCTTCCATCTTATTCAGGCTTTTTGCCTGCATATGTGTACTCAACATGTTTGAGATACGCTGAGACACAAACTTTTTCTTAGATTTGTCAGAACCCTTTCGTCTCGACAGTGTCAAAGGTCTTCGTAGAGTCGACAAAAACTTTAGGGTCAACAAAAAGCTATGTGCAAGTCACAATCCTGTTCTTGATATTTTTCCTGGAATTAGCGTGATGCACATTGACCGTCCTACAGCCCACTAGAAAGCCACACTGACTCTACTGGAAGAAACCGTCCTCAACGCAGTTGAGTATGATACGGACCATGATTTTCCATCTAATAAACAAGAGAGATCTTCCCCTGTAGTTATCACAGGAGTGAGTATTGCACGTTCGCTTGTACAAGTAGACAATAGAGACAGCTTTCAAGTTCTGAGATATCTAGCCGTCATCCAAATGTGAAAGGATTAGGATTAGCCGTTGCAGCAGGATAATACCTCTTGCTTTGTAGACTTCAGCAGAAAGAGTATCTGAACTAGGGCTCTTGCCACCAGATATTTGACTGATTGATTTCTTGACTTATTGATTGCTTGAAGGAATGTCGAGTCTTTCATTGGTCACGACTCGTGGCACTCGTGATATGGCTATCTTACTGATGACGGAGCGATGGTTGAGGTTTTCATTGAAGTGCGTCGAGAAGCGAAAAAATATCCGACACATCGTTGTTGATGACGTTCTATCAGAGTTGAAGACAGGAGATGGATGATTGGATTAGTGACCATAGACAAGATGTAAGTATATCGTAGAGTCGCTTTACGTGACTCGTATCTGCACATTGTGTTTGTGATAGAGCGATCGTGTGTTGCACACGAGCCTAGCAAGGGGAGTTCATTGCTGTTACATTTTACAACGTCATGTGTGCCAATTGTCTCTTCCAAAGTATGATGGTCGGTTCCAGCTCTAGCACTGAAATCGACAAGGATGAGTTTCTCGGATCTAGGAACTGATAAGATGCTAAGTTAATTTCTTCATAGAATTTCTCCTTAGCAACATCTGGGGGTTTTACAAGCTGGCAAACTATGGAAGATCTTATGACGAATCTAACACCAGCCTCGCGTTTTTTTTTGTCGTCGCGTCACTCCAAATGAATGCAAAGTCTTGGAAAACCTCTGCGATCTGACCTTCTCCGGGTCAACATATCTCACTGACAGCTTGGATAACCTCTGCGATCTGACCTTCACCAGGTCAACATGTCTCACTGAGAGCTTGGATAACCTCTGCGATCTTACCTTCACCAGGTCAACATATCTCACTGACAGCTTGGATAACCTCTGCGATCTGACTTTCTCCAGGTCAACATATCTCACTGACAGCTTGGATAACCTCTGCGATCTGACATTCACCAGGTCAACATATCTCACTGACAGCTTGGATAACCTCTGCGATCTGACTTTCTCCAGGTCAACATATCTCACTGAGAGCTTGGATAACCTCTGCGATCTGACCTTCACCAGGTCAACATGTCTCGCTGAGAGATATCGTATCTAGGTTGTACCTTATCAGCTAAGTCCTCTAATCTATTTACTTCTCAGATGAGCGAAATGTTCTCTAATCGATTTACTTCTCATACGAAAGACACGTCCACTAATCTATGTACTTCTCAGGCGGTCCGTTAGAAAGCTGGATGAAATATTTTAGTAAGAGGCGACAAATAAGATTCGTTCTACTATGGCCATGGTTCAGCCCTCCTAGAGTAGTCATTTCTCCAAATCATGACGTTAGACACTCCCGCATTCAAGTATACTAAAAGCCTGCGTAGTGTGGAATAGCCTTTTGGATTTTGAAGAAAGCACAAAAAATAATACCTAATAAAATGATACGTGAATTAAATAGGGCGAGTAATCGGTTTGGCGAGAATCATAAGAGAATGAATAAAGCGACGCCACTGTAGTAATACAATGAACATTTTCTAAGCGATATCAATTGCCGTAAAAACATTAACAAATGGATGAGGTACGACATCTCTGAAGATACGTGTCAATATTCACATTTCTAATAACGACTGCTGTTTCACCTGTATGTACACCAGGCTGGCTACTCAAGTGCCACCATTTATTGTTGAAAACACGCTTACAAAAATGCGGGAATGATGTGACAAATGTGCATTGATAATCATGTGTTTGCTGGAGTTAAGCTGAATTTTAGACACACACCTGCTCTTATTTATGTTACATTTTGCGGAAGGAATATTATTTATCCAGATGAAGAAATCGGTCGCTGCAGGTAAAGTGTGTTCCCCGTTTTGTAATGTTATATTCGCTTTATTGGTGCTCCACGCGAAGCGTAAAACGACAGCTACAGCCTAGACATGAAATCCCCAAATTCTTGTGGACGTATCTTTGATGTTTACACCGTCAGAGTAGCTCCCCCATGATGAACTCGGCCATTGTTCGCAGGTGATCTTTAGTTCAGGAAATCTGAATGACAGTACTTCTGTACGCTATTGCAGTGGTGACTTCTGTAGCATTTTGTTTTAAATTATGAGATTGCTAGTTCCATGCGCATGTCTCTTTAGTCGTCCTCCTTCATGACATCCTAATAAAGTTGTACTTGTCATATTTGCCCCTCACCTAGTATTCCACGGATTTAAACGTGGTAAAGAAAATGGAAAAAAAAACAGTACGTATTGAAATGATGATTGACAGAAGAATAACATCAGACGTATACACATGAATCACCGTATAAAGGTAGGAATCAGGGACTGAGCAATACAAAAGAGAGCACAAAAGTAAGCAATGATCTTAGCTATTCGAATAACCTTGACAATGGCGTTCAAAGGTTTGGAAGGGAAATTAGTGCAGAGAAGAGAAACATCATGATTAACGTCCCAGAAGGCTTAACAAGTCTGATTGCGATCAAAGGCAAACCTTTGCAAATTGTTAAACATGGGAACACTGATGGATGTGGAAGGTTCCAGAACTGAAATTCAGGCAAGAACAGCGATGATCATGGCTCCTCTGACCAAACTGAAGCTGTTTGAAAGGGACAAAAGCATTAACCTGGAATACAAGTTGAGTTTAATGCATGTAGTTGTCACTTCCGTGTACCTTTACGCGTGCAAAACTCGGACTCTGATAGGCGTTCTAGAGCGAAAGATTGTGCGATGGAGATGAGATTTCTGCGTCGAATCCTCGACATATCGTATCTAAACCACGTCACGAACAAGGCAGTTCGGGACACCGTTAAGAGAGAGGTTAGCCAATAAAAAAGACCTATTGACTATGGTAAAAGCACGCAAGCTCACATGGTACGGGCATGTTCCAAAATCGTTTGGGTTGACCAGAACTATTCTGGAAGGTACTGTACCTGGGAAGCGTAAGAGAGAGACATAAAAAAAAAGAGATGGGAAGACAACATCAGAGAGTAAAAAGGAATTTTCATAGCTAGAACAAATATCGTGGCAAAAATCTAGTGGAATGCCGGGAACTGGTCCAACAATATGCAGTATTGGTGCCCCAATGGAATGCCGGGAACTGGTCCAACAATATGCAGTATTGGTGCCACAATGGAATGGCGGGAACTGGTCAAACTTTCTGCAGTATTGGTGCCCCAATGGAATGGCGGGAACTGGTCCAACAATCAGGTCATGTGATTGATAATGATAATTGTGAGAAACGATCGAGCGCCAGAAAGCACCTACTATCAGATACAGTAAGTAATAAGTTACGAGGAAGCAAATAATTTCAGTATAAATTGATATAAGCTAAATCAATTCAGGTGATCCAGTAAGCAATGAGGTCGTTGGGGGCACACACGAAGACATCCTTACAACCCCACGTGACCCTTCTCTTGTCAGCGGCCGCTGCCTGTGCCTCTTAAGGTCGGAAATTGGTCCATTCTTTTATGTTGTCCTCCCACCTCTTTTTTGGACGACCTCTTCGACGTCTGCCTTACACCTTTCCACGGAGGATCGTATTTTCAAGGCCATTTGATCTCGATATTTGCTTGTACTAAGCGAGTTTCCTTCTTTTGACAGTTTCCAAGAGGTCTTCAAAAAGTCCTATTGTTATTGTAATTCTGTCTCGTATTTCCTCATTTGTAACTCGATCTTTGTAAGTGACGTTTAAAAGTCCTCGGAAATATCTTATCTCCAAGGCTTGTATCCTTCGCTGAAGGTCAGCTGTAACTGTCCATGTCTCACAAACATAGAGGAATATTGACTGGACCAATGTACGCATTAATCTGATTTTCGTGCATAGTGCTAACCATTTATCTTGCCAGATTTTGTTAAGCGTACAAGCGCCGCTATTGTCTGAGCTATTCGGGCCAACACCTCGTACTTTGATCCTTCATCACTAACAATCAAACCCAGATATTTAAAACGATCAACCACTTCGATTTCCAGGCCATTAGTTTCTATCTTATTGTAGAAGCCCTCTGCATTGTTGGTAATTAATTTTGTCTTTCCAGCGTTTATCTCCATATTCAAGAGCTGTTTCATCGAGCCTTCTGAGCCATTCCTGGAGTTCTGCTTGTGAACCCATTGATGTCATCTGAAAAACGGTGGTTGCTAATCTTTCGGCCCCCTATCTTGACAGTACCAACGTGATCTCCAAGATCTCACTCATAATTCCTTCAATGAATATATTGAAAAGAGTTGGAGAGATTGTACAACCCTGTCTCACACCAACTGATGTGCAAAACCAGTCCCCTCGCCTCCCATTCACAAGAACTGCGCTGGACGCCTTGTAATACAGGTGCTCAAGGACCTTTATCATATTTCCGTTGATTTTATACATCCTCGTGGTTACCCATAGCGCTTTATGCCATACCCTATATAACGCCTTCTTAAAATAACAAACACATGATACATTTTTTGCTGCTGTTCTAGAAATTTCGGGCTTAGCAGCGTTAAATTAAATATATGTTCTGTAGTACGTCTTCCCTGTCTGAACCCTGCTTGCTCCTAGGCAATAATGTTCTCTGCTTGGGATTTGAATCGGTCGAGGATTAATCTAAGCATGACCTTGCTAGGGTGGCTGATGAGGCTTATTGCTCTGTAATTTTGGCACAGCTTTAGGTTTCCAGACTTATGTAACGTTATAGCCATTGATTTTGTCCATAGTTCCGGCCAGTTTCCTGTCGCCCACATTTTGTTGCAGATGTGTCAGGCCTTCCACCGCTACCTCCTAATATGCCTGTAAGAGCTCTGTTGATATATTGTCCACGCCGACCGCCTTCCCTCTTCTTAATGTCAGTATCAATCTTTAAAAAGACGTTAAGCTAAATAAGTGTATGAATTACAGTTGGTACTCTACTACGGTAAGAGTTACTACGGTAAGAGTGTGACTGTAATCGTATCGGGTATACATATAACAGATTTAGTGTCACATCTCTATTGTTAATCATGACCTAGTTACTCCAGATGGCTTTGAATACTTTCAGCCACGTGAATCCTGACTTATTTGATTGCAGCCCGGATCAATTGCCCCGTATTTTCTTTTTTTTAATGGCGAAGTTGTCCTTTTTGGGAAGGGAATAGTGACCGGCCATATTGGGATTTACACGGGATCCCGAGTGGCGTTGAGACGAGACGGTCGAGGTAAGATCAGAAGTTCGAGCGAATAACTTGAGATAGTAATCATCTGCTGTGCCAACAAATATCAAAGTCCAAGCCCAGTCACAACAACTTGCGGTGACCGTTCGATGTGAGGCCTTTGCTACCACTACCAAGATCGGCACCCGTTTATTGACACTTTAGCAGCCTAATTGGACATTGTGACTCACCTGGTCCACGAGCGACGGAGATGTTGTTCGTATACTTTGCGACCAATCTCTATGCTAACAAGACGTTTAGTTACAGATGCGACGTGTAGTCACAATGTGCCATTCATGCGTGTGTATAATTTGATGACGGAAGGCGTCTCCGCATAGCTTGTGCAGTCCATGGAAAGTTCCAAGACGGCCGGCATGCGGACTATTGGCCCATCGCAGTCATACTTCGTACCACAGCTCGACTGGCCCAGCCAGGCATCACTAATTAGATATATGGTACTCTTGGTTATGTGAAATATGTAAATATCAAGTAATCTACATTTCTTCACATTAAATAATCTACATATCAGTTTGGAATTTTGCAACTAGCTGTTAGAGATACCAATACATTCCCACTTGAGTTAAGGTCGATGTTACGCTGTCATGTCTTCTTTGGAAATTGTGATGTGCTGAAATATTTACCAGTGTGTCTGTTTGTACATATTCCAATCAAGACGAGCGACTTTCATCGAAGTGGAGAAGATACTGATACTTATCAGACATGGTCGTCAAGGAGAGAGAATACTGATACTGATTGAGCGTGCTAGTCAGGGGGAGAGAAGACTGATCCTGATTGGACATGCGTCAGGGGGAGAGAAGACTGATACTGATTGGGCATGCTAGTCAGGGGGAGAGAAGACTGATACTGATTGGGCATGCTAGTCAGGGGGAGAGAAGACTGATACTGATTGGGCATGCTAGTCAGGGGGAGAGAAGACTGATACTGATTGGGCATGCTAGTCAGGGGGAGAGAAGACTGATACTGATTTGACATGCGTCAGGGGGAGAGAAGACTGATAGGACAGGTTAGTAAGGGGAGATAAGACTGATACTGATTAGACACGATAAAATATATTGACCCAGACCTTCGCCTCATTTCCTGCCAGATTTTTCCTAGAATCGGGATGTTTTAAGACAGACTGGCTAACGAGGGAGGATTGACATGATCTTACTGGCAGTGGGCGACACGCAGATGAAGCCAGGCATAGCACAACCGCCTGAAGCCCCACGGCCCACTTCTTCAGCACGCTTGTAATGTGAGGAAAGCTACCGCAACCCGCCACTCAACACCCTTTTCAGTATGCACATAAGAGTAGACTTCCTCATTGTGGCAAACATTGAACAGCAACAACGACAACATGGATCTAATATATGCAGTTACATTGTGCCCAAGAAACCCGTTTATAACTTTAATACAGGTGTTTCATTATTGATTTATATCTTAGGTCAGTTCGAGTATTTATCTCGACGAATACTGAACAAGGAAAGTTGAATCGTCGCACAAATCATAAGCCAACAAGCAAAGTTGTGAATGCAGGATTAAACATAGTAACTACAGGCAGACATGATATAACATTGCCTGTTGACGTATTTTCGAATCTGACGTAACATTGTACGCAACTTAAAGGCCAATGAATCTTGTGTCATCTTTGACTTGTATTTTCCGGGCTAAAGTTATGATTTGTATGACTGTATTCCTGGTGTTCATTCAGGCCCTTTGTATGTCATATGCCAGGTATTCAAATATAGTCAAAACTCATCTCTGTCTTCTGTTAGGAAACCGTACCACGTGGCAAGTCCCTCCTGTACTTTCTTATTTAACGCCGTATATACGACGCAAGTTGTATACTTACCATCCATTCTGAGAAACTCCATACATTTAAAAAAATAGAAACATGTTTATCTATCGTCTACAGAAGAATAACGCTGATGATGCGTTTAAGAGATCATAAAATATTATAGAACAGATAGATAAAATCAGTCCCAATTTAAAGACTTCGCTTAAAAACTTAAAATTAACAATAATTTATCAAATAAGAAGAAATAGTTTATGATGGGTATTGTTAGTTTAAGATTCATCATGGACCGACAAAGCCTAAAATAAGTAACAATTGGAGTTAAAGGGAGTTCAAAACAAACTACCATATCTAGAAGAAAATGTCATGTGCTACAGGTACCACACTATAATCATCAAGATATTGTTAGAGCCATGGCCATTAACATTAAAAACACTAAATATTGGCAGATGGAATGTACGAACTATGAAGCAAGCAGATGAGCTGAAAAATATCAAGCGTGAAATGTCACGAATGAAAATGAACATAATTGGACTAACAGAACGGCGATGGAACGGCGATGGAACGGCGCAGGGGAAATTGTGTAGGAGTTTACAAAATAATTTACTCCAGGGAAAACAAGCACAATAGGGTGTCGAAAAAATGATGGATGCGGAAAGAGCGAAAGCATTGAGTGACTTGGATAATATCAGACAGAGTATTACAGGTCAAATTGAAAGGCAAACCTATAGTCATCAACTTTATTCAAATATACGTGCCAACGGAGAAGGGATCAGAAGAGGATGTAAACACATCTTCTGGTGAACTTGAAATATTCATGAAGCAATGCAAGAACCGCGAGATAACGGTCGGTCGCAAATGTGCGGGACGGGAAGGATGAATGACATCACTGGAGGGTTCTGGGAGCTAGTAATGAAAGAGCTGATAGAATGGGATAGAATACATGGCAGAATCATATCTATCTATCTATCTATCTATCTATCTATCTATCTATCTATCTATCTATCTATCTATCTATCTATCTATCTATCTATCTATCTATCTATCTATCTATCTGCCTGCCTGCCTCCCTGCCTGCCCGTCTATCCATCCATCCGTCTATCCATCCGTCTATCCATCCATTCACCCACCCACCCATCCATCCATCCATCGTCTGATCCTGTTTTGTCTTTCGAAGTCAGATGTAAAAGTGACATCTGGACAGCGCCTTGGTGTGTGCTTCATATGAGGTGGAACTGGCTGCCTCGGATATTCCGTCAATCCATCTTTTGCGGGGTCGGCCTCTAGCTCTGGTAACGTTGTGTTTAAGTGTTAGAGACATCTGTGGGGCGTTGCTGTCGCGGTATGTGACAAAACTATTGAATTTGCTGTTTTCTAATGAAGTCTGGCACTGGCTTAGTGCCCATTTGTTTCCTGATCTTATTGTTTCTAATTCTGTCCCATCTTGTCACATTTAGCATTCGCCTCAGACATTTCCTTTCTGATGTTTCTATTTTTCTCTTATCTGTTGCTGTCCAAGTTTGACACTGGTAGCACAGTGTGGGCATGAAAATTGTGTTGAACAGGGCTCTTTTTGTGCCAATCTTTACGTGCTTGTTCTTCAGTATTGTTGATATCTGGCCGATGCTTTGGTTTGGTTTGGTGCATCTGTGATCTATTTCTTCTTGCATTCTCCCATTAGATGATTCTATGCTTCCTAAATATTTGAAATCCTTCACGTGCTTGAGTTGTTGCTGTTCTATGTAGATCTTAGCGGTTGTTGCTGTTCTATGTAGATCTTAGCAGTTGTTGCTGTTGAATGTAGATCTTAGCGGTTGTTTCTGTTCAATGTAGATCTTATCGGTTGTTTCTGTTCTATGTAGATCTTAGCGGTTGTTGCTGTTCTTGCTATTGTCCTTGTTTCAGTTTTACTCACGTTGATTCTCATGTTGTGTCTTTCTGCAGTTAAGTTAAGGTTGTTTAAGCGTTGTTGCAGCTGTTCTTCAGTGTTTGCAGTGAGCGCCTGGTCGTCGGCAAAGAAGAGTTCGATACAGCTGTCATTATCGTTAGATTGGGCTTGTTTGCTGATTTGGTCCATGTAGGTGAGGAACAACAGGGAAGAAAGCACACACCCCTGTCTAACTCTGGTTTTGACAATAAACCGCTCCGACTCACCGGCACTTGTTCGCACTATTTTCATACCAAAATTCACAAATGCTTATCAAGTTCTGAATAACTCATTAGTTCATCAGTGTTCTCCACTGCTGTTGTCGGTTAACCCTGGCCAATGCTTTGTTCTTGATCTATGAATGTAAAATAGAGTTTCATCATATTCGATGACTTTTTCTGCTTTGTCCGCAAGACGAAGATGGCATCGGTGCAGCTGAAACCCATTTGCGCTTTGCTTAGTTGGAATTCTATGGTTGGGCGAAGTCTTTTTTCTACTATTTTACAGAAAATCTTTCCCTTGTGGCTCAGCAGTGAAATTCTTCTGTAGGTTGTGCAGTCTCTCTTACTACCTTTCTTTTTCCATATGGGGACAAATCTGGCATTTCTCCGATCTTCAGGTGCTTCTTGGTTGGTCTATTCTATGTAGAACAGTCTCTGAAGCCAGGCTATTGCCGTGTCGCCCACCGCATTGATCAATTCAGAGGGTATATCGTCTGCTCCAGGGGACTTGTTCGTTGGAGAATTTCGCACTGCTTCTCTTATTTCAGAAATCAATATTTCTGGTTCGAATTCTGTAATTGTATTGGAGCTGGTTGATTGTTGGAACATGTCTTGTGCTGGGGATATATTGAGGAGTTGGCTGAAGTATTCCTGCCATCTTTTCATAGTTAACTTAGAGCCATTTAGTTCTCTGCCCGAGCTGTCATTTATTAATTTCGTTGGGCCATATTTCCGTTAGGTCATAACACTCTTCTCTATTCGTCGTGGCTCGGAACTTCTGATAGAGTTTTCTAATGATCTTGAGTTATCAGAATTTAAACTCTCCCCATAATCTTCCCATGTTTTGGTTTTAGCATATGTGATTACCTTTTTTTTGTCTGGTTTCTTTCAGTTTTATAGTCTTCACAATCTTATCTGTTCCACTCTTAACCCATGCTCTATCTCTAATTTTCTTTTCTTTGATTGCAGTCTTCGCTTTGTTAGACCACCATTTTGTCATTTTGTGGGGATGTTTATATATATATTTATAACAATAATTCAGAGAGCTATAGAGATGAAAACATATTTATAACAATAATTCAGAGAGCTATAGAGATGAAAACATATTTATAACAATAATTCAGAGAGCTATAGAGATGAAAACATATTTATAACAATAATTCAGAGAGCTATAGAGATGAAAACATATTTATAACAATAATTCAGAGAGCTATAGAGATGAAAACATATTTATAGATGAGCTTCATAGCCAATTCCATTCAACAGGATGACACATGGACAAATGATCAATGCGCAGGAAGAGCTGCATATCGATAGCATCGATCTTATAATTATTCAGAACCTGCACTTAGGACAGACTGCAGATACACGAATAGATACCACAGTAGGATACTTCAGGCACATCAGATACAAAAGGGAATGATGCAGGGGTGAGTGCTGTCCCCTGATCTTTTCTCTCGTTACAGAGAATTTATATTGCGATCTCAAGAGGCAATGCCTGAAATATAAATTGGTGAACAGAACATCAACAGCTTACCTTGCGCTGATGAGACTTTGTTATTAGCACATAATGAGTCAGATTTACAAGAGCTGGTCAACAAGGTAGTTCTTCAAAGCAAAAACAAAGGCATCAGCTTAAATCAAAAGAAATCGGAAGTAATTGGGGAAAGTAAGAAGCCCAAGTCTCCAAAAAGTTGTATAAAGATGAACGAGACAGAACTAAAACGAGTACACTCATTTCTTCTTCTTCATCGTACGAGTACACTCATTTCTTCTTCTTCATCGTACGAGTACACTCATTTCAAGACTTGGGTACCAACATCAGCTCTGATGGGAGATGTACTTATGAAATAAAAACAGAATAGCCTAGCAAAATCTTCCAGAGTACGAGGAGAGTCTTGTGCAACCATCGCCTATCACTGGCATTAAGGAAGAGTTTTTGGATTCACGTGGATCCAGTACTAACATACGGCAGCAAACCGTGGACAATCAGCAGGCAAGTACATGCGTCATTGGAGGAAACGGAAATGTGGTTTTACAGCAAAATGTTGAACATTCCACGAACTGTACAGAAAGCGAATAACATGGTTCTTGAGAAGACACAGACGAGAACAAATTACAAGAATCAGGTCAAATCAGCCATCCTTCTTCAAGCATGTGATGAGAAGAGGCATACATGGCGAGAACGAACAGAATCGCAGGCAAGATGGACAGAGGGAGGCAAATGAGACAGAAAATATTGGGCAGCATGAAGGCATGTCATGAGAGGCGATCAACGGTGGATCTCATGGTTGGTTGGTTGGTTATTGATTCAGCTGCCTATGGGCTATGCCCTTTGGTCTAATGCTAAATAATGGTGTCTGCAAGTGTTTGTAAGCTGTTGTTTAGTTCCGTACAAAGGGTTTCATTTGTCTGGCCTTTGGGGAACCCATAGGCCATAACTGACATAGGTGATAAGTGGAAATGGGGGTCAATGATCGTCAACGACAACCGGCAGAACACTTGATGATGATGTTTAGTGAAATACTTCCGCCGTTGACCAGCAATATTCTTCCTCTTCCTTCTTCTTCTTCTTCTTCTTCTTCCTCCTTCCTTCCTCCTTCCTTCTTCCTCCTTCCCTCTTCCTTCTTCCCTCTTCCTTCTTCCCTGTTCCTTCTTCCTTCTTACGCAGTCAGACATCAACCTTTATTTTTTCGAAAAAAGCAGCGGTCATCCTGCGGCTGTCGACACTGCCAAAGAGCTTGTCTAGTGTTGCCACTGGTGATGGCCACATCTGCTTTATCTGATCCTCGTATGTCGGGCAGTTTGACCAGCAATATTCGACTTCTATCGATTCTTCTTTGCTCTTAATCCTTCTGTATGAAGCACAGGCGACCACCAATGCAGACAATCTCCTAACATGAATTCTACATTACAACTAAGGATGAACCGAATCTTCGATTTTTATCCCACTCGGTACCTAGTAGGTATTCAATGAGCTATACCTAATCTAATCAACAGAATAGTACCTTCTGATCTAACACGGATAGGTCAAAGGGCGGCATGATATTTAACACCACTAGAGTTAGATAACTTTTTCAATTCCGTACTGACTTGATACACGCCACTTGGTGATGACTGTATCGTGTCGCAGGTTGTGTTACTGACTAGACAGAGAATATACAGCAAGTCGGTTGATACCAAACGTGCAAATAGCTTCTGTGTTAGTTCTCGAATTGGAGATGTTGTAATGGTTTAAATCCGGCCTAGTTGTATACTTTATAGTGACTGTTCCAGTTTAAGAAATGTGATTTATTCTTCTATGCAACAATAACCGTTTTTTTTTTTTAAACGGTAACCGTTATGAAAAAAAATCATTCAATGAAAAAAATTGTTCAGTGTGTGTAGAGAACGACAGCTGAGCAGTATGTTCGATATGTAAAACCGATATTTCCCAGAATATTCAACATCTCCCACTTAAAAATCACGTGTCACACAAACACGCCGGACAAGAACAATCGAACTGAAGACAAATGCATTTTGCACGCAGCAATATTATTTGAACTGCATTTAAAAAAACAACAACTCATTAGTGACTAGTTAGTAGAATTAAATAGTTTAATCGTTGAAACATGTTTTTTGTAAAGATGTAAAACTTTGAAACATGTTTTTGTAAAGATGTAAAACTTTGAAACATTATTTGTTGGCTACTTTATAATTATACGAAATTTTGATTGACGTATTGAATACAACTTTTTATGTTAAACATTCACTAACTGTTTGTATTTCTATGGCTAAAGAGTTAAACGCCTATCTTCGATTTTAGCTGAATAGTTAAAGGCCTATAGTCGTACTTGGACGAATAACTTAAGGCCTATATTCATATTTGACAGAATAATAATAGCTGTCCATCGTTGTCGACGAGGACCGCCGACATCCTTGTCACAGATTTCCCTGTTGGGTGTGGGTGCGCATGTAGCTGAACCGGTCAATGCGGGCACGAAAACATCTGCTACATATCGGGCACACGAGGTTTGTAGAAGGTGATGGTGTACCCGCTTTTCGGGATTTCCGGGTCTCGCGTCTGCTCTGGGCTTTCACAACACGGTCGTCTTCGCCGGTAGCTACACCCGCTTTGACTGCGCTTCTCCAGTCAGATCTGTTTTGCGCAAAACATTCCTAGGTGTCAATTTCTATCTGGCAACTTTTCAGTGAGTCCTTCAGACCGTCTTTAAAACGTTTCTTTGGGCGCCCTCTCTCGCGCCATCCCTCTCTCAGCTCGCCGTAGAGAATCTTCTTTGGGAGCCGCTCGTCTGACATACGGACAAGGTGTCCGGCACATCCTAGTCGTGATTTTTCTAGCAGTGCATGGATGCTGGGCATGTTAGCCCCCAAGAGAACCTCGATGTCAGTGACACGATCTTGCCATCGGATGGGGAATATTCGCCTCAGGCAACCTGTGTGGAAGTGGTTTAACCTCCTTGCATGTCCAGAGTATACAGTCCAGCTTTCGCAAGCGTATAGTAGGGTTGAAATGATGGTTGCACGGTAGACTTTGAGTTTGATCTTGACGCTGATGCCACGACGTGCCCAGACCATCGAGCGCATTCTACCAAAGGCTGTGCTGGCCTTTGCTATTCTGCTTGTCACCTCATCGTCTAGGCTGACAGATCTCGACAGCGTGCTGCCCAGATATGTGAATTTGTCTACGACATTCGGCGTTTGCCCGCTGACTGTAGTCTCTGGTTTTGTGTACGGCATGCCTGGTGCTGGTTAGTACATGACTTCTGTTTTCTTGGCATTTATGGTCCGGCCAAAATTTTCGCATGCGGCAGAGAACCGGTCCATTCCAACCTGCATGTTATTTGACAGAATAGTTAAAGGCCTATATTCATATTTGGACGAATAATTCAAGGCCTTTATTCGTATTTGGGCGAGTAGTTGAAGGCCTATATTCGTATTTGGGCGAGTAGTTGAAGGCCTATATTCGTATTTGGGCGAATAGTTGGACTATATTCGTATTTAGTCGAATAATTGGAAGGCCTATATCCGTATTTAGTCGAGTAGTTTCTATTCGTATTTGGTCGAATAGTTTTTATTCGTATTTGGTCGAATAGTTTTTATTCGTATTTGGTCGAATAGTTTTTATTCGTATTTGGTCGAATAGTTTTTATTCGTATTTTGTCGAATAGTAACAAGCCTCTACTCGTATTTGGTAGAATAGTTTCTATTCTTGTTTGGTCAAATAGTTTCCTTTCGTGTTTAGTCAAAAAAAAAATATTTGTATAAATTCGAATAGTTTAGTCACCTTCTTCTATCCATTTGTGTGATTATAAGTCGTGGGGAAGTGTAGAGTTTTCTGACATGTGCCAGCTTTATCGCCAATGTTGTTGTCATTCAGTGTCTCTTTAGTGATTTTTCAGTGTCTCGCTGTCGAATAGCTAAAGACCTATATTCGTATTTAGTCGGATAGTTTCTGTTTGTATCTGGTCGAAGAGTTACAGACTTCTATTCTTATTTGGTCACTTATCTACAGTCGGTCCGTCCCTTGTTCAAACATGAAGCCTGCATTAACACATCCACAGTCGTAATTTCTTGAGCAATTCGCTGCACGTGACGAGGCTGCGAGCGACATCCGTAACACTCCTCGCAACATGCATGGAAGATTTACCACTCGGTTGACCAGGCGTTCTGACATTAAAATACTTGTATTTGTTTTTCATTTCATTTGGCTATACTCGATTTTCAGTTCATTAGTGTCCTGACATTCTGTATTATGGTCTATATTCCGTTAATTTTATATTGTTTAACCTCTCTCACAATGAGTTAATATTATTTACTCTCTAATCATGAGTTAATATTGTTTACCCTCTCTTCATGAGTTAATATTGTTTACCCTCTCATGAGTTAATATTATTTACCCTCTAATCATGAGTTAATATTGTTTACCCTCTCTTCATGAGTTAATATTGTTTACCCTCTCATGAGTTAATATTATTTACCCTCTAATCATGAGTTAATATTGTTTACCCTCTCTTCAAGAGTTAATATTGTTTACCCTCTCATGAGTTAATATTGTTCACCCTCTCTTCATGAGTTAATATTGCTCACTGTCTCAGAACATCGATCGGATATGATCTCAATTTCTTTCAGAGTTTCGTTCAAGATGAACGTTTTTTTCTTTTTCTTCTGGTAATGTTAGTTCACACAACAGCGTACTATGAATAACGTATTGTAGACGTTTGTTGAACTGTGCCTACTGACGATGAATATTGTGCCAGTGGCATTCAGTTAGTAGGTTTCAATCAGAAGATAATTATACCTGAGGTGTCCCAGCATGTGACCTGCGACTGTGCTATTTTTCAATATATTAATACAAATCAGAACACATGGTGTTTCGGCTCCACGACATTTCCTTCACGTCGTTGTCAACGACAACCACCAGTTAATTGTTTAACATTAGCATCCAATCTACCTCTATCTGGAGACATCCACTCTACCTCTATATCTGGAGACATCCAATCTACCTCTATATCTGGAGACATCCAATCTACCTCTATATCTGGAGACATCCACTCTACCTCTATATCTGGAGACATCCACTCTACCTCTATATGTGGAGACATCCAATCTACCTCTATATGTGGAGACATCCAATCTACCTCTATATGTGGAGACATCCAATCTACCTCTATATGTGGAGACATTTCGAACAAGTTAGAGAATTGGTGATCTTAGTCGATGATTACACTAGAATGACACATCGTCTAGACCCATAAGTGTCAGACTCTTATAAGATATTATCATAGGTTGTGTAAATTTCATAGTTTGTGTCAATTTCGTGGGTTTTGTCAAATTTGTTGAAGATGTCATGCTAGTGACCGACGCCATCTTTGAAGTAAATGTCACGATCTAATACAAGACTTCCATAAAGCGCCGCGTTGCTAAGAAACCCAAACAATTTACATGAAATCAATGAGGATAAAAGAGTTATATTAAGAGAATACAGTCCCACTCATTACAACTTGGATGTTTCTATTTCCATAACTCCCAGAAGAACCTTTTCCACGGATAACCTGGCGTTTCAATCTTATACTTATTTATACTTGTTAACTGTACCTTACCTAATAACTCTAGTCGCGTGCACTGTACTAGTTTTCTTCCACTCGGTCGGACACAGTTCCGGCAAATCAATAACAGGCTCATTAATACGCAACAAGAAACTAGTTCGCTGACGCCATAGTATCTGATGATCAATTAAAATGGAGTGTACTTCTTTCAGAGGCGTCAGATTAAAGTGCGTAAGATAGAACATCTTAATTTGTCGGAGCGATTGCTAGTTTAAATTATTCTAAATAACAAACAGTGACATGCAGGTGACCTTAGCCTACTGATGCTACTGTGTAACACACTGCTTATAGGCTAAACACCTGCTACTTTATATCATATACGGGCATTTACATATCGGATTGTTCTACATCAACACATGTTGTTTGGGGAATCGATATCTTTCAAATGTGATGCCTGTGTGTGTAGGTGTGTCTGTATGTGTCGGTGTGTCTGTGTGTGTTGGTGTGTCTGTGTGTGTCGGTGTGTCTGTGTGTGTAGGTGTGTCTGTATGTGTCGGTGTGTCTGTGTGTGTAGGTGTGTCTGTATGTGTCGGTGTGTCTGTGTGTGTGACTATGTTGAAAAATATATACATATCATCATCAACATCATTAGATCTTCCGTCTTGTCAGACGATAATAATTGTGCTTTGAAAAAAATGGATGTAAGTAAACTCCATGACGATAACACATGTGACTCGTAAGACTAATACGAGCAGAGAAGCGTCTTCCACAGTGTGTGTGCAAGGAAAATCAAGACCGTTTGCGGCATTGCATGGTGTGGCCTGTCTTCTCAAACGGCCAGTCCTTAGCTTATTCGTGATCAGCATCTCTTTAGTATATATATATTGATGTGCCAATCGAGATATGAAAAGAGAAATAATGAATTAGGTCTTACTATGATATCAAAATAATTCATAAAGGAAACCAGAATCAGACACTATTTTGATTATGTAAGTGGCATATCGCCTTGCTACCAACACCACTGGAAGGAAAGGTGAAGAACAAACGCAAAAGAGAAAGACAGCGATGTAAATAGGAGGATGCCATGATGATAAAATGGACATGGCAAGGCTGTCCGATTGTTCAATCAAGGCACAATAGAAGAGATGTTGATCCATTTTAGTTCAGCGCGGAGATGGGAACTGATATTATCTATGTGGGTTCTATGGATGGGAACTGATCCGATATATGTGGGTTTCATAGATGGGAGGCTGATCTATGTGAGTTTTATAGATGGGAGGCTGATCTATGTGGGTTCTATAGATGGGAGGCTGATCTATGTGGGTTCTATGGATGGATGGGAGGCTGATCTAAATGGGTTCTATGGATGGGAAGCTGATCTATGTGGGTTCTATGGATGGAAGGAAACATGAAACATTAAACAATTTATGTGTGCGGACAGTCTTGAGCAATAAAAGGCTGCCACCAGCTAAGGAAGTTGCAATCTAGAGTATGAGGGTCATCAACTCTTGGTGTGCAATTTTCCTAGCTGAGAAGTCCTTCTCGTTTTGAAATCACATCCTATAATTTTATATAATAATAGAATACGATACCGTAATAAGCAATGACCTTATTGGTTGCTAAATATGGAGTAAGAATGAAAGATACATCTGCTTGCCAACCTGAGTGATATATGTGACGTATAAGGACAGCCAACCTGGCAGTGAGTACATTTACAACTTGGGGCCAAACGACCCATTCAAAAATAAGCGATGAACAGTTATTGATATATATCTATCATTTATCTATGCAACAGTTATTGATATATATCTCTCACCTTATCTGTATAACAGTTATTTATAAATATCTCTCACCTTATCTATATAACATATATCTCACCATATTTATATAAGTTATTGATATATATCTCACCTTATCTATACAACATTATCACCCTATCTATTTATCATTTATACATATATATATATATATATATATAATCTCACCATATCTATTTAACAGTTATTGATATGTAACTCTCACCATATCTTTATAACAGTTATACGGAATGTATAATGAGAAACGTTAGATAAGAAGAGAACATTGAAAGCTTCGATCCATTTATGATTGGCGGTTACGAGATTCCAGAGTTACGATACGCAGACGACACAATGATACTATCAAGAAGGGCAGAAAGGCTAGAGCAGCTACCTCAAGCCGTAAATGGACACAGATACAGTAAAGATCACAACATGTTTATAAACAAAACAAAGATAATGACCAGGGACAAAACACGATGTCAACATAAATCTACAGTAAGTGATGAAGAAATAGATGAGGTCGCGCATTTCGAATATCTGGGCTCCAGAATTGACAAAAATGGCGTCTGCTCGAAATAAACAGAAGAAGAATAGCCATGGTAATACAGAGGCTAAAGAACCTGAGGAAATTATGGCAGAGCACTAACAGAACGACAAAAGTGAAAGTCTTGAGAGCCTGTGTTTTTCCTGTGATAGCTTATGGCTGAGAATCATAGACGATTACCAAAACTTCTAGAAAAATAATCGAGTCCTTCGAATCAAAATGTTACAGAAAGTTTCTCAGAATACACTGGACGAAGAAAAATAAAAATATAGACATTCATCAAGAGGAACATAGGGGAGAATTGGTTTATCAATTCCAGCTTTGCCAAAATAAAATAATTTGGTCACAACAAGAGACACAACGGTCTCGAGAGAGCATTGATGGAAGGTGTAGTACCAGGCAAAAGAGGCAGGGGTAGACAGACAGTCTATGGCCCAAATATATCCAGGAATGTCTGGGCATGACTGTGTCGAAGGCTGGCGTTTTGGCAAGGGAAAGAGTTTCTTTCTGACAGACAATGATAGGGGCGACGTTCTACAAATGGCATGCTAAATAATGATGATGAAGATGATGATATATATATATATATGTGTGTCTGTGTGTGTGTATGGGTGGGTGTATTAATGGATGGATGGATGTTGGTGGTGGTTAAGCGATGTAAGTGAAAACTCTTCGAAGTGATTTAGTGAGACCACTTCAGATGAACTGGAATTCAATAAGTATTAACTTTGCATAGTCAAGTTCAAACACGCCAAGAGTAATCTCCCTCATTACTGTCTCGATCTGTCATTCTCGTTTCTCCACAACTGTCTACTACAACTCTAGTAACGCCCACAACTACCTCCTTTACACACCTTCTCGCCAGAAATCCTGTCGTGACTCACACCTTTCTCTCTCAGCTTCACCGCTGCCTCTGTCAGGACGTGGAGGACTTCATTCTATAGCGCCTACGAGATGCTTGACTGCATTCGCGTGCGTCTGTACCCTGATAACACTCCTCTCCGCCCTCCAGCGGGGTTTCCGGCACCGACTTCTCCACTCCTGCTCATCATCATTCTTCAGAGGGTGTGAAACTTTTCTTCTGTTCGCGATATTTGTTTTCTCCATCTCACTATCCGGCGTGGGCTAGTGGTTAAGTGATACGGCTCACAACCCAAAGGTGCTGGGTTCGATCCCCATCACAGCACCGGCTGTTACCCAAAAGAAGCAAACCCTTAGAAAATGCAGGATGAAGAAGACCCTTACATACAATGAATGCCGAAGTCGGATGCACTAAGCCGACAGGCGCAAAATAAAAACCGTAGTACAACGCATACCGTCTTGGAGAATTGAGAAATAAGGCGAACTTAAAAAAAAATACAAAAAAACAAACAAACAAAAAATAACACAAATCCTCCATTCCGTTCAGTCTACACTCATGGTATTTTCTCGACACACCCCCACTCTCCTGGCCCCCTGTCATCTACTAACAACAAAAACATGAGGAACTTGCTGGTTACTAGTAGCCTGCACACCAGTCCTCACAATCAGCTGGGCGCAATGATTTGCAAGAAGGAATTTGGTTGTTACTTTTCCAGTGTCACCCATACACGCTCGGTTACCTTCCCTTAGCTGAGCTCCACATCAAAAGGGGACATCATTTGCAAGTTCTGCAATCTCATCTGTTGGTTCATTTATCGTTCAGTGTGGTATGACGTACATGTAGGAGAATGGTTTAAACTGTGCGCACCCTTTCGGCGAACACCTCTCTGACATCTATGACCACACTGCTTCGCTGACATCTATGACCACACTGGCCATTGGCTAGCCACTTCAAGGGCCCTGTTCACCCGTGTAAGGTTGGTATGAGTGTCACAGGCATATACGAATAAACCGATCTTCCGCACGGACTGCCTTAAGCGGCATGGACTGCCTTCCGCGGCATGGACTGCCTTCCGCGGCATGGACTGCCTTCCGCGGCATGGACTGCCTTTAGCGGCACGGCATTAGCTTTTCCCACACGTTTACCTACTCCTGATCTCCTCCCAGATTCCCCACACGTTTACCTACTCCTGATCTCCTCCCAGATTTCCCACACGTTTACCTACTCCTGATCTCCTCCCAGATTTCCCCCACGTTTACCTACTCCTGATCTCCTCCCAGATTTCCCCCACGTTTACCTACTCCTGATCTCCTCCCAGATTTCCCCCACGTTTACCTACTCCTGATCTCCTCCCAGATTTCCCCCACGTTTACCTACTCCTGATCTCCTCCCAGATTTCCCCCACGTTTACCTACTCCTGATCTCCTCCCAGATTTCCCCCACGTTTACCTACTCCTGATCTCCTCCCAGATTCCCCACACGTTTACCTACTCCTGATCTCCTCCCAGATTTCCCCCACGTTTACCTACTCCTGATCTCCTCCCAGATTTCCCACACGTTTACCTACTCCTGATCTCCTCCCAGATTCCCCACACGTTTACCTACTCCTGATCTCCTCCCAGATTTCCCACACGTTTACCTACTCCTTATCTCCTTATTTGTTAAAAATCCTCGAAAGTCAAGTTGATCGAAGTATTGTTTGTTTAGACAATCGTTTAAGCTTATGTAATATTGTGTTTCTCTAGCCTTGATTTGTTAGCCTTAACTCATCCTCCGAACGTAGAAGTGCGACCTACTTTTCTTGTCTGTCCTCTTCCACTATGATGTATCTAGCTTGGTTGAACCTGCCAGGAGCACATAATTCCAGCCAACATAACTTATGGACACAGGAAAGCACGCAGACGCTCTCTACAACGTCATATATGTAACACATAGAGCAGTATGGACATTGTATTAGTCCATCGATACAGTAACAAGTGGAGCGAGAAGCTTAGTCGACAGTGAGCTGACTTGCTAAACTGGGACTACAGGACGGTAGAGTTCGAGATCACGGACGAACAGAAACAAATCCTGGACGTGGTTCACGCCTGGGACAACCGCTCCACCAGTTGACCCAGCTGTAAATGTGTACATGACGTATACATTCGGAAAAATTAAAAACAAAAGAAGGGAACTGGCCCCCAAACCCACATTAGTTGCAGCTTAGTTTATGAACTATTATCTTCATCCACGACGGCAGCTGTTGCCATAGGACTGACCTTTACCTTTTACAGTAAAAATATGTAAATATAAACTATCACGCATTATGCTATAATAAAGAAATTCACCATTAGAATACGTATACAATTATATGTATATATATATAATATACATACATACATACATATGAAATAATATTATTTAATAATTAACAAAACGTACTGCAGTACATTCAAACAACGTTCGATGTGCAAAAAGTCAACACCAAATGCTGCACCGCTCACTACAACTGACATTATTCGCTGGCACTTGTCTCCTGTATTGATGCCCCAGGCCCTGCCGCTTGAAGCCAAGTGTAGCTGGAGAATTAATCATTAACGAACGTCTATTTTTGGGTTGGGATGTTTTGATCCAGAACATTTCATCGAACTGACGCTCTCGGTATACGACCGCCGTGTATTCGTATCTAGGACATAGCTTAATAAACTGTGAACCATAGTTCTGTCCAAAATAATGAACTGGAGAATGGTACTAGTGAGTCAGGACCAAATGGAGTTGCGCATCCGCCTCAGAGTCGATGGCTGAAGGACAGAACTTTAGAATAATAGGAAGGCTTCTGATGATCAGATTAGATTGCAATGTTGTCGTGAAAGTTTATTTTCGTTAATCAGAAGACTTGTTATAGCTGTCTAATATCCTTGATCACAAAAAGGCGAAGGCCGCCGTCCATCGTAGACGATGATGGCATAATTAATTTTGCTAGCGCTGTTTTTAGTAAGGATTAACTGCGCTACTTTTTATCCTCACTCTCTCGTCTCGTGCCGCCTCACCCCAGTGGCAAGTCAAGGAAAAGACGAATAGGGGGCGATTACGAGATGCAGGGGACTCCGCATCAAGCACCCGTGAAAAAGACGGCGGAGTCCGGAGTCGAACCCATACTACCTGATCACGAGGCCGACGGCTTAACCACTTCGCGACTGATCAGAAGGCTTGTTGTAATTAGGCATCATATCCCCGATCACAAGGCTTGCTATAGCTAGGCCTCAAATCCCTGATCAGATGGTATGCTATAGCTAGACCTCAAATCCCTGATCAGAAGGTATGCTATAGCTAGGCCTCAAATCCCTGACCAGAAGGTATGCTATAGCTAGGCCTCAAATCCCTGATCATAGGGTATGCTACAGCTAGGCCTCAAATCCCTGATCAGAAGGTATGCTGCAGCTAGGCCTCAAATCCCTGATCAGAAGGTATGCTATAGCTAGGCCTCAAATCCCTGACCAGAAGGTATGATATAGCTAGGCCTCAAATCCCTGATCATAGGGTATGCTATAGCTAGGCCTCAAATTCCCGATTAGAGGGTATGCTATAGCTAGGCCTCAAATCTCTGACCAGAAGGTATGCTATAGCTATGCCTCAAATCCCTGATCAGAAGGTATGCTATCACTAGGCCTCAAATCCCTGATCATAAGGTATGCTATAACTAGGCCTCAAATCCCTGATCAGAAGGTATGCTACAGCTAGGCCTCAAATCCCTGATCAGAGGGTATGCTATTGCTAAGCCTCAAATCCCTGATCAGATGGTATGCTATTGCTAGGTCTCAAATCTCTGATCAAAAGGTATGCTATTTCTAGGCCTCAAATCCCTGATAAGAGGGTATGCTATTGCTAGGCCTCCCCTTCTTATTCGTGCTCAAATGTTTCATCAAATGCCATGTTCCCTCCAGTAGGAGCATAAAGCCACAATTGCAGCAGTCCTATATGCAGGAAGCGTTGTGTGTGCTCCTATACCTTTCTTTTGACCAAGAAGACACGGGTTCAAAACTTCAGTAAGGCAGTCTTGCATCAGAGGTTAAATTAGATGATGTCCTGCAAACCGCGTGGGTACTGTTGGTACGAGTTGCTTTTCTTGCCCACACCTGTAAATAACACCTGGTGGGTTCTAGCAATGGGAATATTCACCTCAATGATAGTTTAGGTGTAGACAAGGTTGACAATTGTGATATACCTCCCGAGTGGTGATGAAGCACACCTTTGTGTATGGCACAGACAATAACTGCCCCACAGAGAGCATGTCGTTAGAGGCGACTGTGTGACATGACGTAACACCGGCCATAGTTAAGGGGTTTGTTAAGAGCAGTATAGATGGCGCCTAACAGGTCTACTTTGCTCTAGTGTTTGAGTCTATTAAGATGAACTCGCGCACGTCAGACCAGCCTGTCTACGAGGTGGGGTCTGTGTCACTTTATCTCAGACTAGACTGTCTACGAGGTGGAGCCTGTGTCACTTTATCTCAGACCAGCCTGTCTACGAGGTGGAGCCTGTGTCACTTTATCTGACTAGTCTGTCTACGAGGTGGGGCTGTGTCACTTTATCTCAGGCTAGAATGTCTACGAGATGGGGTCTGTGTCATTTTATCTCAGGCTAGCCTGTCTACGAGGTGAGGCTGTGTCACTTTATCTCAGACTAGTCTGTCTACGAGGTGAGGCTGTGTACTTTATCTCAGGCTAGCCTGTCTACGAGGTGAGGCCTGTGTCACTTTATCTCAGACAAGCTTAAGAGGTGGGGCCAGTGTCACTTTATCTCAGACTAGTCTGTCTACGAGGTGGAGCGTGTGTCACTTTGTCTTACATGCAATTGTCTACGAGGTGATTTCTGTGTGATCTTAACTACGACGTGGTTGTCCATGAAGTAATTCATTGGTCACGTGATCTATGACAAACTTGTCTACGACGTGGTTGTCCATGAAGTAATTCATTGGTCACGTGATCTATGACAAACTTGTCTACGACGTGATTCTACGTCACTTATGTAGCACGATCATGTTTACGACTTTGTTGTTTGCGAATGCCCACAATGGGTAGGTTATTCTTTTGTGCACTCTAAAATGGACATTAAGTTGTGGGTTGCAGTAGCTTTCCTCACATCCCAAGCGTGCTGATGAAGGTGGACCGGGGTCCTCCAGGCGGTTGTGCTATGCTTGGCTTCATCTGCGTGTACTCACTACTACGGGGCTCACGTCGATCGCTCATCTCGTTAGTCAGGCTGCCATGAAAACAGCTTTTTTCCGGTAAGGGCTACTCGGAAGCCGGGGTGAGGGTCTTGGCCAGTATGTTTTGCCTGATCCTGACTAGCATATCTGATCAGTATATTTTGCCTGACCAGACGTTAGTCTTCCTCCCCTGTTTACGACGTCCTTCTACGTCACTTTATGTAGAACGATGTTGTCTTAATATGACTCTTTCTTCTTTACCTCTTTTCCTTTTTTCTTCTTTTTCTTCTTCTGCTTCTCCTTCTCCTGCTTCTCCTTCTTCTTCTCCTTTTCTTTCTTTATAGATGTTCGTCCTGAAAAGGAATTTGTGACGGTTTGATGTAGTTTAAAGCTCGTCTGCGATATCTGCGCCTTTCTGTCCGACACATCCGATCTCAAAACGACATTTTTGTAACCGAGTTTGCCTTCCCTCTTCGATTTCTAATCTCTTAGTCATGTTGCATGATTGCATTTTGTCTTCAGTGGCACTAGATTTGGAGACAGAATAAAGTCTTAGTCAACGATGGGTTTCTGACCCTGATGTAAGCAGCCAGCTACGGGTCTCTGGCTCTGATGTAAGCAGCCAGCTACGGGTCTCTGACCCTGATGTAAGCAGACAGCTATGGTTCTGATCCTGATGTAAGCAGCCAGTTACGGGTCTCTGACCCTGATGTAAGCAGCCAGCTATGGGTCCCTGACCCTGATGTAAGCAGCCAGCTACGGGTCTCTGGCTCTGATGTAAGCAGCCAGCTATGGGTCTCTGACCCTGATGTAAGCAGCCAGCTATGGGTCTCTGACCCTGATGTAAGCAGCCATCTATGGGTCTCTGGCTCTGATGTAAGCAGCCAACTATGGGTCTCTGGCTGCTTCCACCTCATTCACTGCTGCATCTTTAGCTCCAATTGTGGCTTGTAAAGCATTTAGTTTTATCGGCACATTTTCTATGAATGAGGCCCGCAACTACTTCCCTTAGAAACTATAAGCTTTAAGAAAAACAAACCTCTACAGCCTTCCGTAGAAGAGCAGTGATCGTAGAAGTGCAGAGAATGTAGAAGAGCAGAGAATGTAGAAGAGCAGAGAATGTAGAAGATGGGGGAAAAACATGAAAAAAACTGGAAAAGTTGATAAAGGTTGAGTTTAATCAAAATTTAAAAATGGATATGGTCAGATACCGCACCGAGACGAAAAGATAAAGAAAACCTACGTTTCGACCAATAGGCCTTCATCGGGGACAACAATACTGAACTAACAAATCAACATATAAGGAAATAATGGTCTACTTATCTGATAGTAGACCCAGTCTGTCTAAGCGACCGGTTGGGCCAGATGCTTGACTGAATATGAAGAGTAGCGGTCAAATAAGGTGGCCAGGAGAGCGTAAGACGTGAGGGGGAATGCGCCGGAAAAGCCAGTGGTAGCCAAATATGGAAACGGCCAAATAGAGATTCAAGTGGAAGAACAAAAAGAAGGTGATATCTTCTTGTTCTTCTTGTTCTTGTTCTTCTTCTTGTTGTTGTTTTTCTTCTTGTTGTTGTTCTTCTTCATCTGCTTCTTTTTTCTTCTTTCATCTTTCTTCTTTCCCCTTCCTTCCTTCCTTTCTTCCTTCTTTCCTTCCTTCCTCCCTCCTTCCCTCCCTACCACCCTCTCCCCCTCCCTCCCTTCCTTCCTTCCTTCCTTCCTTCCTTCTTCTTCGTTCTTCTTCCTTCTTATTTTCTTTCTTCGTACGCTGTCAAACGTCAACCGAAGGTGATATAATCCGGGAGGAGGTGAGATTAATATAGGAGGGGGGGGGGGGGAGGCGAGGACTGATAGAAAAAGGGGGGGGGCAAAGGAAGACAAAAAGATGGGGGACAGTATGAGGTTTTAAGAAAAGGTTTGGCAAATATTAATGCCGTGCGGTTGGAGACAACCCATGCTGGAGATAAGTCTATTCTCTAGGGCGAATCGATGACGATCGTCAGAGAAGCAAGAAAATAGACCAGTGACACTAACGTCAGGCTTACCCCGGTGCTCAGGACCATTGAAGTGGCTGGCAATTGGGGAACCCGTGCCGTTGTGAATATAGTTGAGGTGCTGGCGGAAACGCTCACGCAGTTTCAAACCAGTTTCTCCAATGTATGTCATACCACACTGGCGGCAGATGATAGAATTGATGAGGCTTCGGGATTTGCATGTGAACCCCTCTTTGATGAATAATTCTGCTTTAGGAAAGGTGATGGAGCGAGAAAGGATGACATGAGGGCAGGTAACACAGCCACATGTATTTTTGCAGTGCCTGGGAGGCTATGAGGGCTGGTGTGTAGGCGACTACTGACCAGCAAGTCCCTCAAGTTTCTTTCCCGTTTATAGGCGACAAGGGGAGGATCGGGAATAATTGTACGAGTGGCAGGATCAGAGCGAAGAATAGGGAGATGGTGGAATAGGATATCCCGGACAGAGACGCTGTGAGGGTGATAAGTGAGGACGAGTTTCACACGGTCAGAGGGAGGACGGTGAGTGGGAGTGAGGGAGTCTTGACGGGAGATAGGGAGAACCCGCTGGAGGACGGAGGAGAGAGTGGTCTCAGGGTAGAGTCGCTTGCGGAAGAAGTCAAGCATCTAGTGGGCCCTGGGAAGGAAGGCGTCGTCATCTTGTCAGAGGCGGAGGAGTTGGGAGAAAGGAAGCTAATCGCGGCAGGATTGAGGATGAGAGGAAGTGTAGAGGAGGTAGTTGTGGGCGTCAGTGGGTTTGTAGTAGACAGTGGTGGAGAGGCCTGAAGGGCAGATAGAGACAGTGATGTCCAGAAAGTGGACAGACGTGAGGGAAATGTCAGACGTGAACTTGATAGAGGGATGGAAGTCATTGACAAAGTGGATAAAGTTTAGGAGATCCTTCTCCGACATGTCAGTAATGCCAATCCCATCGTCGATGTATCGATAATACATCAAAGGAAAAGGGCCCTGGAACTGAAGCCAGATCAAGTATCCCAGGTGACCCATGAACAGACAAGCATAGCTGGGGCCCATTGTGATGCCCATAGCTACGCCGTTGATCTGGTCAAAGAACTGGCCATTGAACTCAAGGGTATTGAGAGTAAGGACGAGTTCTGCCAGACGGATGATAGTGGACGTAGAGATAGATGGGTTAACACTTCGGTCAAGGAAGAAACTGAGGGCCAATAATCCATCGGAGTTGGGGATGGAGGTGTACTGTGAACAGACATCAAGTAGGAAGAGACGATAGGTTCGGTCGGGGGAAAGGACAATGGTAGAGAATGTAGAAGAGCAGTGACTGTAGAAGAGCAGTGACCAAGTCCAGTCAGTCAATTAGTCAGTCATATCTGTTTGCTCGCAGCACAAATTAGTTATCTATTATGGCAATATTTTATATAGAGCAGTTATCACGTGAAGACAACACACAGATTTGAGAAGGTATTCTACATTTTGCCAAGAATTGTATGGTTCTAGGTGACTGTATGCGTTTCTAGGAATCGTAAAAAGTTATTGCAAAAACCAACAGCCATTTAAGGTATGACGAGCTTAACAGTTGAATAGATGCTCACTACTAAGCAGTGACAAAAGGGATCTAGGTATAATTATGCTAGGGGCTAGCATTCTCATGTCGCGATAGATCTATGTTACAGTCTCAGATACAGTTATGTGGCACATGTTTTGTGCAACACCAATCTTAGAACATGTACTATAAGGTACAGGTGATGAAGAAAACAGCTAGAGATAGTTTGAACAAAAGTTGTCCTAAATACACTAAACCATTTTCACAGGAACCACGTATCCGGGCTTCACATTGTTTTCATTGTGTGCATTCCTTGTCCAAAATTCACAGCCATAAAGTGATATTGGTTCTACATAAAACTGCATGACTTTTCCTTTAACTGTCATTGTCACGATCTGCTTGTTTGTTTGTGTTTTATGACGAAAGTATTTGGTAGAAGTTTTGACTTGTTTAATTCTGTTTTTTTTTAAATTTTCGACTTTACATCTTCCTGCTGCAGCCTTTTATCTGCTGTTGTGAATGTTTAGTTTCTTCTTTCATGACACACCCACGTAGACGAGTAACGAGTTATTGTGTTATTTTCATCAGAGACAAAACAGCTGGAGTCATATTCTGGCCAAATAATCAATATTTGCTCGTTACATTGCAGCGTAAATATCGTCCATCTTTGACAAACAGCTGAGAACAACGAATGCTCTCCCATCTTTTCTGAAACAGAAACACGCTATACCATTGCATATATAACTATTGCCATCTTTATTCACCAGATGTAATCAAATAAACCTAATAAACTGCGTCAGGGCTGTTGTAGCAAATGTGCTTTACACACGCGTGACCTTCTATTTAAGATGAAAACAGTTCTAACTCCAACGCAAGTCTAGAGTAAACAACTGATATGTATTAATTGCTTGACACGAAAAACGTTAAAATTGTTCGTTGTTTGAAGAAATCCATAATAATAATAATAGTTGCCCATCGCAAGGGAAGATGGCGACAGCCTCAGACCATTTTGCAAAATGTGTTATCTGATGGCCGTAAAGACTAATCCTAGAACGGCACATACTGCCATATTCAGGACACGCATGGGGAAAGCGAGCTGTTGAATTGTTGTGAATATTGTTTTTGGAGGCAGCAAGCTTTGGCTAAGTCTCTCATTATCATAATCATGTAGCATGTCCGTTTTAGAACGTCGCTCCCCTCACAGTCTGTCTGAAAGAAACTCGTTCCCGTGCCAGAACTCCAGCCTCCGCCACAGTCATACCCAGACATTCTTTGATATCTTGGTGCCATCGTCTTCTTGGTCTACCCCTTCCTCTTTTGCCTGACACCATACCTTCCATCACTGTTCTCTCAAGACCGTTGTGTCTCTTGATATGACTAAAGTATTTGCATTTTCTGGCCAAAATGGAATTGATAAACCATTTCTCCTCTATGCTCAACTCTCGTCGAATGTCTACATTTGTCTTTTTCTCTGTCCAGGGTATTCTGGGGATCTTTCTGTAACATTTTGACTCGAAGGATTCGATTCTTTGCCTGGAAGTTTTGGTAATCGTCCAAGATTCGCAGCCATAAGCTGCCACAGAAAAACACAGGCTCTCAAGACTTTTACTTTTATCATTTTGTTGGTACTCTGCCATAATTTCTTCAGGCTGTTCAGTCTCTGCATTGCCATGGCTAGTCTTCTTCTGAGTGTCTAACTCTCTGCGATGGCTGAACTCTCTGTGATCTGAGCACTTTCTCCTTTACTAGCAGGCCAAGTGACACGATCTTCTAAAAACATCTACCAGGAAGTGACGTCAATATTGACGCTTTTCAAAGACACTTTCAAAAAGTCTCAGTAGCGTTTCTACTGCCCCGCCGCCTCCCGGTGAGCGTCTGTCCTCCTGGTGAGTGTCTGCCCTCCCGGTGAGTGTCTGCCCTCCCGGTGAGCCTCTGCCCTCCCGGTGAGCCTCTGCCCTCCTGGTGAGCGTCTGTCCTCCCGGTGAGTGTCTGCCCTCCCGGTGAGTGTCTGCCCTCCTGGTGAGCGTCTGTCCTCCTGGTGAGCGTCTGTCCTCCTGGTGAGCGTCTGTCCTCCTGGTGAGCGTCTGTCCTCCTGGTGAGTGTCTGCCCTCCCGGTGAGTGTCTGCCCTCTCGGTGAGCGTCTGCCCTCCCGGTGAGCGTCTGTCTGTTGTGAGTTCCCCGTCTAACAGCTGTTTTGGGATGTGCTCACTTGGGATGTGCTAACTTGGGATGTGCTCACTTGGGATGTGCTCACTTGGGATGTGCTCACTTGGGAAGTGAACAACATGTCCCGCCCATCTTAGCTGAACCATTTTCAGAAGTTTATGAAAGCGCAACATGTTAGTGTTGCTAAGAATTTCAGAGTTAGGCACTATGCATAAAGCTCGTGAGAACGATTGTGTTGTCTTGCATGTCTGCTATACACTGTGCATGTCTCACAGGGACCTAGGGTTTATAATAGATCATACAGGAAAGGTGAGTGAGCAAGTTAAGGTAGCAGTGAAAAAGGCAAATGCAATGTTAGGTATGATAAAAAGAAATATTAAACATAGGAGCAAGGAAGTGATCGTCAAACTGTATAAAGCTTTAGTTAGACCTAGATTGGAGTACTGTGTACAGGTGTGGAGTCCTTATCATAGAGGGGACATAAACATGCTAGAAAGAATACAAAAAAGAGCGACAAAGATGATAGTGGGATTCCAGAATTACAGTTATGAGGAACGACTCAGAAAAGAATTCGAGAGAAGAATTCGTGGTGACTTAATACAGGTTTATAAGATGATCAGAGGAATCGATAAATTAGACTATAACACGTTTTTTAAAATACAGCCACCTACAATAACACGAGGGCATAGCTACAAGCTGATTAAAGAGAGGTCCAGGTTAGATATTAGAAAATATTTTTTTAGTCAGAGAGTGATGTCTGCTTGGAATGCATTGCCAGGGGAGGTAGTGGAGGCAGGGACAGTTAATGCATTTAAGAATAAACTGGATGCGCATAGATTTTAGAGCAAGGTGATGTAAATGTAACTGGTTGTATACAGACTCTGCAGGGTCTTCTAAACCAGTATAAAGACGTTAAGTTAAGTTAAGTGGATAATACTTCACACATAATAATGCATCATTATCTTCAACTTCTTCTCTATTCGTCATCGACTTCTACTGGTTCTTGTCATACTCGTCTTCTTCGCTGCTTCTCCTAATTTTTCTTATTTTTTTACATGTTTAACATTGTTATGTTCTCACTGTTTTATTTTGGTCAGCGTTTAATTGGTTTTCGAAAAGCTTCCAATAATTTGCCAAATTAAATAAGCATTGTGTGTTCGTTCGTGCGAGTATTTTTCTTTTTAGCTTACCCAATCATTACACTACTCGCTACTCCTTCCTAACAATTTACATGAGTGATAGAGTCAATTTCAGCCCGCGTGAGTAGCAATTCAATCTGTTTTGTCCCGTTCTCACGCGAAACAGACTCTCTCGATCCACTCGATGGAGGCAGTGATAGTTGTCCATCGTTTGTTCGACTTTCCTTATGGCTTGGATAAAGGTCTTCTTTTCTTGGAAGGTGATTGTTTACTTTTTTGCTCTTGTATTAACCTGTCTGCTGTCTCATTCCATAGTATGTCCCAGTGTGATGGTAACCCCCGAAGCACTGCATTTCTTCACCTCTTTGAAGCTTTGGCATTTTATCGTTATTGACGGCTAGCAGAACTGAGATTGGATCTCTAAGGAAAACAGTCTGCTATCATTGACTTGATGTGTTCCTTATAATTTCTGCAGCAATAATTACTATCTGTACTTAAGCCCCCTAGTTTGAACAGAATTTTCCAGTGGATGGACTAGTGGTTTCATGTGATTTTTCTGGGAAGAAAACATAGACGTTTACGTCGCGTTGTTAATCCATGAATTTCTGCCTGGTTCCATATCTTCTCTGGGGTTTAGTTTTCAAATACATGCTGTAGCTTTCTTTTGGAGAATATTTTACTCTCCCTCGAGGCAGGTGGTAGTTATGAATGTTTGAATACTGATATTTTGATGATGTTCCAACTGGGAAGTGGACCAGTTTCCCTGCTATCGTTTCTCAGTTGTGGCAATGGTTGTGCTCACTGAACATACTACTACAAATGTCTGAGAAGAAATCCGAGTGGATAAAGTTGATCTTGGACATATTGCAGTCAGATTTTATACAAAGACATGCCTACAAGAAGTTCCTTGAAGCTGTGTGCCCTGACATTCCTGAAGAAGTTTGTTGAGACCAGACAAACCGCATTTAAAGCATTTTTTATCATCTCACTCGGGAAACTTGTCTCGCATCTCGTCTCTGAAGAGTTCGTAGATCTAAAAACCGAAACACATTTCATCTGTAATTTTTGATCCACGAGTTCAGGGAATGTGTCAGCCAAGAACTTAAAGATGATTTGTGCTATTGTAGCAGTTTACTTTCCTTAGACAAATAGTTACCTCAGAATTACATCTCCTTTCTTTAAATATTAAACACAAACAATTTCTTCAGAATATAAAAAAAAAAATATAAATCAATTTTATTACATAACAGCTTGTGGTTACATAAATACAAATAATAGGCAATCTTTATCAATTCACGCAAAAGGCAAGATGTCCCCTCTGCTACACTCAATCACTAGGTTCATATATATTGGCAATTTCTAGATTTTATTCCAATTTATTTAATGCGATCCTGTGTATCTAATTAATGAATGTTTCTTTGGTCTCTGACAGCGTCAGTGACTTCTTTCGTAGTTTCATGAAGTCTCATCTCTCCCGTTCATGTTTCACAACAGAGTAGAAAGACTTCTCGAACCCGTCTTCAAATTTTGGTGACGATCTTTTGTGTTTCTCGACATTACTTTGGTCATAGGTCTTTAGCGAAACGATCACTAACGTTTTGTTAACACTTTTCTCTCACATTTCTTAGGGAAGAATCTTTAGCGTTTTGTTAACACTTTTCTCTCACATTTCTTAGGGAAGAATCTTTAGCGTTTTGTCAACATTGCTTTTGTCTTAGGTGTTAGGGAAGCGATCCCCAGCGTTTTGTCAACACTTTTCTCTCACAGTTCTTAGAGAAGGATCTTTAGCGTTTTGTCAACGCTTTTCTCTCTCATTTCTCAAAGAAGCAATCCCTAGCATTTTGTATCGACTTTTCTTTCATGACTCAGGAAAGCGATCCCTAATGTTTTGCCAACTTTTTTTCTCTCACAAACTTCAGAGAACGAGCCATTGTATTTTACCAACACGTTTCTGGTCTAAACCATCCTTGGGCCATTATAGACTTTGAGACAAAATGACTGTGGAACAGATACTTACTAGAATCAGACGATAAGTGTCAGCTGGATGCAATGGTGTTCAGTCCTCGGCTTCACCAATGTTCTGATTTATCCATAAACCATCTGTCAGGCTCTCCAAATGTTCACCAATATAGTTAACGCTGCGAACTAGAGTTAACTTTTGGATCTGCCTTTGCTACTAATCTCCCCTGAATGCCCACGTACACAACTTTGCACGTACCTCATAAGCTCCGCCCTCCTTTTTTTGGTTGCTGACGAGAGATGTACACGTGATGCTACATGTTGATGCTGCATGAACATTTCGTGCCACGGTTTTCTTGAATTATCCATTCATACCCCCGAGCCGGTTCTACACTCAACCCAATCAGTCTTAAACGGCGACTACCAACTCCCTTGTGTCCGTCCCCATTACAGTAGTGGTTAATTTGGAAGTTGACATCTCATGTTCACCATTATCCTCCAGCTAAAACTTGCTGCGACCTGTGAAGGGTCTAGTTTGGCCTGTGCAACCAGCTAGATCTGGTTATGCTATCTCCCACATCATCCCTTCTTGAAAAAAAGCAACCGCACTAAGTTTTAACTAGAAGTCTTGGAATAATTCCCAAGTTTGTCATATGAGATTCCCATGCCCACCATTCGGCCAATTCTGTAGGTAATGACCTATTTAATATATTTCGTTAAAGTTTGGTGTAACCCTGACCATTGGTATAAAATATAACAAACTTCATAAGAATGTTCATTCTCTAGTAACCTTTAGTCGGAATAAAAACCGTTACAATTTTTCTTCAATGACCTCTTGGTTAGAGACATCTACTGGGGATCCTTGTGAACCTGCCACGTGGTTGGTCTATGGCTTCAACGTAGCTTTTCGTCGCACATAGTTTGATGTGTAGGAGAGGCAGCAGGATTTGGTACATTTCTGCTAGTTTTGGGTGTTGCACATTCTTCAGGCCTTCGTAGATTTTTTTATGAGATCAATCTCTCTTCCCATAGTGCAGTCATTTTTGGATGTCTCATTGACACAAGAAACAACAGCACGTCGCATATCCCAGCTGCAGACCCACATCCTGTATGGTCCAGATATTTGCCCTCGCCAGCGATGGTGACGACATCATCAGACATATTTTGCCTCGATGATGTAACTTCCGCTGTATTTTGATTATAGTGAAGAAGAGGCTGCGCTGGTCATCAACTTCACTTTCTGGTCCCCAACTGCCTTGGTCCAGTGGCAAGACATAAGTCAAGACGATTGGAGGTAATTAAGGATGCATGAACCCTGGTCCCACCTTCTTTGAGAGATCGCTTGAAGCCAGCAGAGCTTGAACCCACGCCGTTTCCGTTCATCGCTTTGAGAGGCGAGTGCCTTATCTCTTGACCACAGCCAGATACGCCAGCAATACGTGCTGTGTCGAAGAGAGCCCAAGAGCTGATTTAGGTTGGTGTATGTTTCTTTAATGTACACATAGTGTTTTACTGAAAGGGATGAAATGAAGTTCCCATATGCTACAACATCGCATTGAGACACAATTTTTAAAAAAGTCTTGAATAGCCGCCATTGTCTAGACTCGTATTTGTTACCTAGAGCATTCACTAACGATATACTTCAGAGCAGAACATATGGTCACATTCCTTTCTGAAGTAAAGAGCAAACTGCCCATGACCCTTAAGAAATGAAGTAACTTCGACATTAGTCTTGGGAAGATTCCATTATTGAAGTTTGGATTCAAGTAACTCCGACATTAGTCTTGGGAAGATTCCATTATTCAAGTTTGGATCCAAGTAACTCCGACATTTGTCTTGGGAAGATTTCATTATTCAAGTTTGGATCCAAGTAACTCCGACATTTGTCTTGGGAAGATTCCATTATTCAAGTTTGGATCCAAGTAACTCCGACATTAGTCTTGGGAAGATTCCATTATTCAAGTTTGGATCCAAGTAACTCCGACATTTGTCTTGGGAAGATTCCATTATTCAAGTTTACATCCAAGTAACTCCGACATTTGTCTTGGGAAGATTCCATTATTCAAGTTTGCATCCAAGTAACTCCGACATTAGTCTTAGCTCCAGATCGTGAGCAAGATCGTTAAGCTCTTCTTGTGTTGCTCGGATGACGAGTAGTTGCAGACACACTGAATCATCAATAGACGCCGAAGGCTGCGGATATCCTTACGTTTGTTCACCTCGATCCTCGTCGTCTGAATCGATGAACAACTCGTTTGGAGGTTCGGGTAAAATTGGAACTCCTTCGTCGTGCGGAACTGGTTTGAAAGGGGATTATACATTCGGAAACGCTTTTGCCCACATATTTCTCTGACGATGCATGCAGAAACAGGTAGAACCATGCAGAAGTAACGAGTTTACGGGATTGCTCTATCCATACCAAATTAACAGCAAATGGGCATGACACTTTTTCGTCTTTCAGCCACTTCGGAAGATTTCTTGCGCACGTATTGCGACATAAGTGTGTGGTGCACGGCTTGTCCTGGTCAAGCATCTTGCATCCAAAGTAAAGGTGGTGCGCCATTTCGCTATTGGAGTAATGGCCCTTTATCGTGGCAGACTTAACTTCCTTGCGAACCAAACATATTTTATCTGTAATATCAAAACAGTTACAAGGCATTACTACTGCTGGCTTTGAAGCGTAGGTAAAACTGGAAAGACTGCAGTGGTGGAGCGTATAGCCTAGTAGACAGTGAGCTGGCTTGCTTAGAATGGGATTTCAGCATTCCAGGCTTCGAAATCACTGATGTACAGAAATAATATCCGGACGTGGTTCATTCCTATTACCAACACTCCTCCAGTCGACCCAAGTAAATGGTTACCTGACGTATGAGTTGGGTAAAGTATAAATAACAAAGAAAGGAACTGGCCACCACACCTCACATTTACTGCGGCTTAGTACATGAAGGGTTATCTTCATCCCCGAGGGCAGTTATTGCCATGGGACTGACCTTTACCTAAAGTGAATGTCAATACAAATAATTTCTGAAAAATACAAGCATTTAAAAATGTTATTATTCATCCGTTGTGCACGGACGGCTTGACATGAACAAGTCATTATCATGACCGGGACAGACGGAATCAGACAAATGAGAGCCGTGAACTAAGTTAAATGGATTTCAGTATTCAAGGCCAGGCAAGTCCTCAATCGATTCTAATGTTATTGTTGTTTGCGAATGCCCACAATAAGTAGGTCACTCATTTGTGCGTCATGAAAAGGGCGTTAAGTAGCGGGTTGCAGTAGCTTTCCTCACATCCCGAGCGTGCTGATGAAGGTGGACCAGGCTGCCCCATGTGGTTGTGCTATGATTGGGTTCATCTGCGTGTCGCTCACTACTGCGGGATCACATCGATCTCTCACCTCGTTAGCCAGGCTGCCATGAAAACAGCCCGTTTCCAGGGAGGGCTACTAGGAAGCAGAGGTGAGGGTCTTGGTCTGACTAACATGTCTAATCAGCCTGACCCCGTGAAGACAATAGTCTTCAGCATGACCCCGTCAAGACATTAGTCTTCCTTCCCAATCGATTCTAATAAACTGTATCAGTAATAATTCTGTGCGTTCGATTCTATTGGCTGTTGTGGTAGCTGTTGTTGTAGCTGTTGTTGTAGATGTTGTTGTAGCTGTTGTGGTAGCTGTTGTGGTTGCTGTTGTGGATGCTGTTGTGGTTGCTGTTGTGGTAGCGATTGTGGTAGCGGCTGTGGTAGCTGTTGTTGTTCCAGCTGTTGTGGTAGCTATTGTTGCAACTGTTGTGGTAGCTGTTGTGGTAGCTGTTGTTGTAGCTGTTGTTGTAGCTGTTGTGGTTGCTGTTGTGGCTCCTGTTATGGCTGCTGTTGTTGTTGTGATTGCTGTTGTTGTAGCTGTTGCTGTAGTGGTTCGAAGCTACTCGTGATGAGTTGTTCAGTGGTAGCAGGTTACAGCGGATCTTCTTTCGTACCGAGTCGTACATAAAAAGGTGGGCCTGAGATCTCCATATGTAGTGCAATGTGAGGCGTCTCAGTAGGCTCCCAACTTAGGGAGTCAAACTGTCGTTCCAGGCCTTCTTGGCCTGACTGCTGGACTGCAATCAGTGTTCAGGACCACGACTATGACGTGAGGTGGAGTCTTGGTCAGTATGTTTGACCTGACCGTCTCGGCTCCCAAGCTGCCATTGACAGTCAAGATCATTTCTAATTCGCATTTGTCATTTGTGTTGTTTTCCATTGTCTACTCCTTGATGAAGATATACGAGTCTATTTAAAGGTTGGCACGTTTGTACAAACCTATTGATGCTCTCATCTAAATTACATAATAATCTTTCTTCTACCACATTTATCATGCTCTATGGAGTTAACTTAACTTAACGTCTTTATACTGGTTTAGAAGACCCTGCAGAGTCTGTATACAACCAGTTACATTTATATCACCTTGCTCTAAAAGCTATGCGCATCCAGTTTATTCTTAAATGCATTAACTGTCCCTGCCTCCACTACCTCCCCTGGCAATGCATTCCAAGCAGACACCACTCTCTGACTAAAAAAATATTTCCTAATATCTAATCTGGACCTCTCTTTAGTCAGCTTGTAGCTATGCCCTTTGGTTATTGTGGGTGGCTGTATTTTAAAAAAACTTGTTATAGTCTAATTTATCGATTCCTCTGATCATCTTATAAACCTGTATTAAGTCACCACGAATTCTTCTCTCGTCTAAACACTGTAGGCCGGTTTTTCTGAGTCGTTCCTCATAACTGTAATTCTGGAATCCCACTATCATCTTTGTCGCTCTTTTTTGTATTCTTTCCAGCATGTTTATATCTCCTCTATGATAAGGACTCCACACCTGTACACAGTACTCCAATCTAGGTCTAACTAAAGCTTTATACAGTTTGACGATCACTTCCTTGCTCCTATGTTTAATATTTCTTTTTATCATACCTAACATTGCATTTGCCTTTTTGACTGCTACCTTAACTTGCTCACTCAACTCAGTTGTTGGACATACCCATGTCTTCCCTTAGTTGAGTCTGTCCCCGTTGCTTAGAGCAGCCAATGCTCTCAATCTGCTCCATTTCTCGATGTTCATTAACCGTTCATTTTGTGACATATTTTCTTATTCAGATGGGGCCTGGATTGAAAGAAAAGGACCGTGTCGTGATGGGCGACAAAGAGGGTTGTGTATCGGGCTAGTAACCTCACTATGTAAAACTATTGCTTTTGAAACAGCCACTGCAAATGCTGAGATAGAGGTTTCCTTAAAGGGGCAGCTATAATGTTGGCCCTCATGCTCCACTTACAGCAGAAAGGCAAACCAATACCTACTTATTTCCCTTCATCGTGTACCCAATGTAATCAACACATCTCCACGCCTTGGTTATTCAAATAATAAGTAATTATTAGTAGTCAATTTTATAACGCGTGCCTAGCGTACAGGAACTGAGTAGGGTAGATTTATTCATGCAGTATTAATTGGAAAATGTAGTCAGTCAGACATACACTGATGTTTAGAAGGGACATCACCGGCTTTCAAATACAGAACGCACTGCTAGTTTGTAAATATCTTTACGGGAATGGTAGGCAGTATCTCTCTCTCTCTCTCTCTCTCTCTCTCGCTCTATCTGTCTTTCTCTGTGTCTCTATCTGTCTCTCTATCTGTCTTTCTCTGTGTCTCTCTCTATCTGGCTCTTGCTGTTTCTCTGTCTCTATATGTTTCTATGTCTCTCTCTGTCGCTCATTGTCTCTCTCTCTATCTGTCTCTATTGTCTCTGCCTCTCAATCTTTCTCTGTGTCTCTCACTATCTCTTTTTCTTGCACTCTCTTTCTTTGTGTCTTTCTGTCGCTCATTGTCCCTCTCTCTCTGTCTCTTGCTGTATCTCTCTTTCTCTCAGCCCGTCTCTTTCTTCCCTTCCCCATCTCTTTCTCTCCGTCTCTTTCTCTGTCCCTATTTCTGTCTTCTCTTTCTCTGTCTGTCACTATGTCTCTCTCGCTCTCTCTCTCTCTCGCTCGCTCTCTGTGTGTATATATATATTAATATATATATATATATAAATATATATATATATATATATATATATATATATATATATATATATATATATATATATATATATATATATCGTATATAATGTGTGTGTGTGCCTGTGTGCGTGTCTAATGTATGTGTATGTGTCGATATGTTTACATATGATTGCATGTATGCCTACATAAGCCCAAGACATTCGGGCTAGTTGGACATTCGGGCTAGTTGGACAAATGTTCTGAATTATATAAGCATGTGGGTCGATGTGACCCAAGAAATGCAATGGTCCCCCGAAATGAAAATGTTAGAGGAGAATCAACCGAAAACAAGCGAGGAAGTGACTGAAGCGGAGAAGATGCTAAATAAGGGAAAAGCAATGGGTGTGAATAGTATCCCAGCAGAGCTCCTACAAGTGGGAGGTGAGTTAATAATTGAGGCTCTGACATACATCTGTAACATAATTTGGCGAACAGGCGAGTGACCAACCATTTGGACGAAATCAGTGGTTTTTACCGCTGCCTAAATCAGGGAACCTAAAGATGTGTCAGAACTATAAACCAATTAGCTTCATTAGTCATCCTAGAAAAGTTCTCTTAAGAGTAATCCTCAACAGATTAAAACCGCAGGCAGAGAATATCATTGCTGAAGAGCAAGCAGGGTTCCGCGCGGGAAGAACCACCACTGAACAGATATTTAATCTGCTGATATTGTATAAGAAATACTTAAGAGTATCAACAACACATATATCATGTCTTCATCGATTTCAAAAATGGCGTTCGACAGAGTTTGGTTGCGGCGCTATGGACAACAATGAAGCATTACAAGATCAATAGTGATGTAAAGGTAATTGAGAACCTTTATGAGATGGCGTCAAGTGCAGTTTCTGTAGACTGAATACTAGGCGAATGGTTCATCACGTCTGTTGGAGTGAGACATGACTCTATACTCTCTCCTACACTCTTCAGTGTATTCTTGGAAAGCATAATGGAGGTGGCCATTGATGGACATGTTGGTACGGTCAGAATAGGGGACAAGACTGTTACAAACCTACGATTTTCAGATGATATAGATGGCCTAGCAGGCACGGAAACGGAACTCCAGGAGCTGATTAGCTGATTGGACAGAACGGTGCAGAGCTATGGCATGGAGATACATGCAGAGAAAACAAAGCTGATGACTAATAATACGGAAGGATTTACATCTGTGATAAAAGCAAATGGTCAGGAACTCGAAGTTGTAGACCGGTTCAAGTATCTCGGAGCACTGATCAGTGACGAGGGCTCGCAGCCTGAGATAATTTGTAGAATAGAACAGACAACAGCGGCGCTTACGCGTTTAAAACCCATATGGCAGGATAAGCGATTCGCCCTCAGCATAATAGTTAGGCTAATGCGCTCATTGGTGCTCTCAATATTTGTGTATGCCTGTGAAACTTGGACATTTACTGCGGATATCCAGTGCAGAATACATACAATGGAAATGAGGTGCTTTAGAAGACTCTTAAATGTTACATATAAGGATCGTGTCACGAACGTAGAAATACGATGAAGAGTGGACAACGCAAGTGGGCCTTTTGATGATCTGTTCACAGCTATCAAAATGCGAAAGATGGCTTGGTATGGGCACATCACGAGGTCCAGCGGAAATACAAATAAGATACTGCATGGTTCTGTACTAAAAAAGAGAGGGCGGGGTCATCCAAGGAAGAGATGGGCAGACAATTTCACTGAATGGTCAAACATTCGTCACGGTGAGGCACGACTGGCGACAGCGGACAGAGGGAGATGGCGTGGAATTGTAGGAGTGTCTTCAAGTGCGCCCCAACGACCTGATGGGTTACGGGATGAACTGAACTGAAATGATAGCTTCATGTTTTCATGACTGTATGTTGTTTGTTGTATGTTGTATGTTGTATTTAGGATGTTTCCTAGCCCGTACCATTTTCAACATGATGTGTTCTGTTATGTTGACGGATGCGGTGATGCTGCAGTCAAAGTCCGCTATCGCATAGACAGTGAGTTCTTCAATTTAAGGAGACTTCAGGCAAGAACAAAAGTACAAATTGAGACCATATGTCAGCTTTCTTTTGCTGACGAATGCGCTCTAATTGATAATTTAGAGACTGAAATACAATGTGCTGTTGACCTGTTTGCAGCATCTTGCGACAACTCTGGTCTCACCATTTCTACTAGTAAGACTATACATATACACACATATACACACATATACACACATATACACACATATACACACATATACACACATATACACACACATATACACACACATATACACACACATATACACACACATACACACATACACACATATACATACACACATATATACATATATACACACACATATATATTCAGTAAATACAGCAGGAAAACCCACAGACTCAGGAAGCCTCTGCTCTACCTGAGGAGTCAAGAGAAAACTCCACAAGCGAATGTCTCCATATATGCGGCAGACTTTAACATGTAAGAGCTCCAATTAGCCATGACGAGTATCAAGTCTAGAAAGACCCACATATCCGGACAAGATTCATAATGCAATGCTACTTCGCATGAGGAAATGAATATGTTCTCAGATCGATCAACTGAACATAGATAAATTTCAAGCTCCCAAAGCATGGCGGAAAAGACAGGTAGGACCAATATTGAAAAAAAAACCTTGAAACCTCCGGGTGATTCTAACAGCTACCGGCCTATCTCCCTAACATCTTGCCTGGTCGAACAGCTATCGGCCCATCTCCCTAACATCTTGCCTGGTCTAACAGCTATCGGCCCATCTCCCTAACATCCTGCCTGGACAAGTTAGTGGAGAGAATAATAAACAGACGACCCTATTGATTCCTTGAGAAACATAACACATTATGCCAGCAACAAGCAAAGTTTAAGATTGGTAGTTGCACAGAAGGAATGTCAAATGGATCCTCTTTGAGTTTTAAACTTCTGCTGATGACAAAACATGACATATCTGACCAGATCAATGACAAGAAAGGTCTCTATACTGATGACTTGGCAGTATAGCTGAGCCATGAACATATCGAGTGGGACACGAAGACTAAATAGATGACATGAGTACTGAAAAACAAAGAAGCTGAAAATCAACTGTGAAAAGACAGTGTTTACAATCTTCACCAGGAGCCAAACCCATTATAATTTTAAAATTTGAAGAATACCAACTGAAAAGAGAAACACACACTGCATATCTTGAAGTCCCATTTGCCGGACAACTCAGCCTCACGTATGGCATCCAGAATGTTTATAATTAAGCGACGAGACATCTAAAGCTATTGAAGAGGCTTTCTGATACATCAGGGGGATCGGACAAATATATTTTGATAGACTTCTACCTTGGTTATGTACGTTCAGCATTAATATGCAACAGTGCGCACCTAACAACGTGTTGAAAACCAAACTTGGATTACATGAGCCTGGTGCAGAACATGCAGAACAGAGCTATACACTTCCTTAGCAGACCGATGAGATTAACAACAACGTCAGTTTACGAAGGAATAACGCTGTTATGGAAGCTTACGATGGAAGAATGAGTCTGGATCATCCCAACATATTCCTTGGGGAAAACTGGCAGTCTAAATGCAAAATTAAACAAAAGTGTGCGCTCTACTATGTTAGTGACATCAAAGACAGATATCAGGTCCCAGAATAAAAGAGTTACAGAGAGTATTAAATCACATACCAGCACATTCCTTAAAGAACCAGACATACTGACACAATTAATAAATTATGCAACCAGAGGTTCAGATCCTAGTATTATCATGCCGGCAGCTCAAAGAACTCTTGGTGCCTATCCTGATGAATGGATACACGTATATACTGATAGATCTGCATTTTAGACCACCACAAAAGCAGGTTATGACGTTTCTACGGAATACTCAGATCTTTAATCTCTGATTTATTTGGCGAGGTTTGCTCCAACTACGAAGCTGAAATCACTACATTTAAAGACGCCGTACCATTTGAGGATGGTTTTGGATGCCTTTCCTATCAAATGCCAAACAATATTGTCATTTTTACGATCTCGATGTCCGTACTTCAAGCATTAGAAGGTGTTGGACATTGTCGATCTGAACTTATCCAAATATCTCTAGACCTCGACCATCTAAACACCTCTTATGTAGTCAAAATAGTTGTACAGTGGAACGTTAAAACACACATGGCAAGCATAAAGCAGACATAATACCAAAGAACGGATCAAAACAAGAACAGGTACACACAACAACAACAACTGTACAGACATCTCATAAGAACAGCAATTATAGAAACGTGGCTGGACAGATGGGTAATGAGAAACACATGGAGGGTGGTCTACAGATAAATGGCAAGCCCCAGTCCAAATAACAGTTTACATTAACTCATAAGGACGAATAAGAGCACATTTTCTGATTGAGATTCCAAAACATTCCACTTAACAAGCACATGAGCAGAATACAACCACCTGAGTAGATTACAACCACCTGAGTAGATTAGAGCCACCTGAGTAGAATCCATCCGCAACATACTCCAGAGTGCCAGCCGTGTACTCGTAGACGGCCATCTGAAACCGTTAATATCTCTTTGAGTGCTCTACGCTCAACGATGTTAGGAAAATGCGTCTTCCTCCGTCGCCACACCAATGGAACATTTTATATGACACTAAACAACAGCTAACAAACACGTGCAGATACCATTCCACGGTATAGGTCCAAAAAGGCCAGACACAGCTATTACATGGTACAGGCTCAAAACGCCAAATCCAGCCGTTTCATGGAATAGGCCCAAAAGGCCAAACCCAGATATTACATGGCATAGGCCCGAAAAACCAGACCCAGGGTGCTACTGGATCCGTAACAACAATATATATATTTGAATGTATGTGTGTGTATATGTGCATGCGATGTGTGTGCGTGTGTGTGTACGTGCGTGCGCGCGCGCGCAATCATATATATATATATATATATATATATATATATATATATATATATATATATATATAGCTTTTCGCTTAGCCTGCTCGATAATAATCGAGGAACAGTGATCTTGAAATCTCTCATTGACCACTTTTACACTTCCTAGTAACTGACCTCTATCAGGTTTGTATTTTCTGTCAAGTCAATTTTATTTGCGACCTAGTTTAACACCCAGGTATTTGTGGACCGTGTAGTGTCCCATGCCAGCTCGTGTCCTTTTCATACGATTTTTTTTTTGCGCGGCCTTTCTGGATCTCAAATGGAAGATACCTACTTGAGTTTTATTTAGATTTGGTGTAAGGTGGTTTTCATTGTAAATACTCCCTCGTTCTTTAGAGGCGTTGGTCAGCTTGTATTCAACCGCCTCGAAGCCTATTCCTTGTGCGGCAACTGCCGTAACGATGGCATATATGAACCGCCTCATCACCGTGTTTGTCAGTTGGTCATTGATGTATATGTTGAAAAATAGTGATGTTAGTACTCTAACTTGTGCAAGACACCGAGGGTGTGAGGGGTGGTTGGGGGAAAAGAATGAGCGATTCTCTATTTACTTCGTTTGTTTCCTAGGCCGACATAAAAACGCTTATTTTGTAGTTGCCATTGAACTAAGGTGGTAAGACCCTAGTCTCTTGTGACTTGGTTTACTTGTACATTTGTTGTCTTTGGTTTATTGTGTCTTACGAGGCGCTTAGGTCAACACTTACCACTTCAGCTTTTTCTTTTTCTCGTTACCATTTTTGACTAGTTGATTCATGGTCAGTATTTGATTGCAGCAGGATTTGTCAGGTCTGAACTCAGCTTTCTCTTGGATTCATTTTCCCATCCACTGATTTTGAGTGAGGAAGAGTTTTTGAGAGTGTGTGAAGGATGCAGATAATGGAGGGGTGTGTGATGTGTGTACGGCAATAGAACTGGGTTTGATAGTTGGGAATTCCATCAATAGCTAATGCTTAACATTTCCGCTTTAGTTAATATTTATATTAACTTATATATACTTATGAATATTTAGTTAAGATGATATATATTGTATTATGTTGTTATTTCATTGCATTCACTTTAATAGTGTTGTAAGATTATGATATAATAAATATGCCACCTGCTGTGTGCTATGTCATTTGCTGTGTGAGGTCATGAAAGTTGTGGTTGAGTGTGGTAACGTTTTAGTTAGAATAACCCTAGTATAAACAGTGGGATCTGCTACAAGAGCTCAGAATCTGGAAAAGATGGCTCATAACAGGAAGACGTGAGAAAGGGAGTTCAGAATCTGGAAAAGATGGCTCATAACAGGAAGACGTGAGAAAGGGAGTTCATAATCTGGGAAAGAGGGCTTATGACAGGAAGACGTGAGATAGGGAGCTTAGAATCTGGAAAAGATGGCTTATGACAGGAAGACGTGAGAAAGGGAGCTTAGAATCTGGAAGAGATGGCTTATGACAGGAAGACGTGAGAAAGGGAGCTCAGAATCTGGAAAAGATGGCTTATGACAGGAAGACGTGAGAAAGGGAGCGTAGAATCTGGAAAATATGGCTTATGACTGGAGGACATGGGAAAGGAGCTCAGTATCTTAAAAAGATAGCTCATAACAGGAAGACTTTGCGAGTGTTTGTTGAGGACTTATGCAAGGCAGGAGTTTGAAGAGCTTCGGTTGCTTCTGATTGATTGCCCCTACACTCGTCACACACTTTACATGTTAGGTTTTTATTTCACCTGCAATGGGTAAGGGTGAATAAAAACCCGAAGCCTTACTGATATTTTGAACGAATGTCTAATGGTCAATAGACCCATATCCACATCAATAAACCATCTACTCCTCGCTGCTTATCAGTATGCACTGACGATGTGTAAGCGAAGGTTCCAATAAATCATACAATTTCCCTATAACTTCATCTATCTATCTATCTATCTATCTATCTATCTATCTATCTATCTATCTATCTATCTATCTATCTATCTATCTATCTATCTATCTATCTATCTATCTATCTATCTATCTATCTATCTATCCATCCATCCATCCATCCATCCATCCATCCATCCATCCATCCATCCATCCATCCATCCATCCATCCATCCATCCATCCATCCATCCATCCATCCATCCATCCATCCATCCATCCATCCATCCATCCATCCATCCATCCATCCATCCATCCATCCATCCATCCATCCATCCATCCATCCATCCATCCATCCATCCATCCATCCATCCATCCATCCATCCATCCATCCATCCATCCATCCATCCATCCATCCATCCATCCATCCATCCATCCATCCATCCATCCATCCATCCATCCATCCATCCATCCACATCCCTCCCTCCCTCCCTCCCTCCCAAAGGTCTATCATCCTATGTCCATTTTATCCTTCTATCCATCCATTCTATTCTATCCATCCATTTTATCCTTCTATCCATCCATTCTATCCTTCTATCCATCCATTCTATCCTTCTATCCATCCATTCTATCCTATCCATCCATTCTATCCTTCTATCCATCCATTCTATCCTATCCATCCATTTTATCCTTCTATCCATCCATTTGATTCTTCTATCCATCTATTTTATCCTTCTATTCATCCATTTTATCCTTCTATCCATCCATTTTATCCTTCTATCCATCCATTCTATCCTTCTGACTATCTAATCTATCTGTAATATACATATACCAAGAAGAAAAAAATAATCACAAAAGATTTAAACTATTAATGTGGTGACTTTTAAAACGGCGTCAATCAATATGTACACCCGTTGCTATTGAAAGCAGCCGCCTAGCAGGCATTAATAAGGACACGCAATGAACCAGGGACCGGAGACACGCATGCGCTGTGTGAGGACAATTTTGCTCCGGAGAATACTGTACCTATTTGACTCTTGAACTTTACTGTGTTGATGTGTTTGCTTACAGTGAATGTTCTATGTTCCTTTTGGAAGATGCATATGCGATGTTTATTGTCATTGAGAGGTTAGGGGATGTAGACGTGAGAACATTTTGACTGGACCAATTCGACGACCAACTATCTACATGCCTTCTTTAGACTAATCACATTAATGATGCAGTATACCACTAGTATGTGCGCCAAGATAACAACTCGATAATTCGGGTCGTGTTCTTGTACTAGCCAACAGCTCACAGTTATCGCCAACTCTGAGATGTTATATTTCGGCGAATAATTACGTGGTTCCAGAATAACATAAGGTATTCACTGTCGCATTCATCAGCTCAAAATATATCGCGAGGTGTTAGATTTGAGGTACAAAATGGCCATAGAGCATGACATGGCAGGTAAGTGAAGTCAGTTATTGGTACCTTATAAATGTATGGGTGTGTTTCTGTCTGTGTGTGTGTCTATGGGTGTGTGTGTGTGTCTGTCTGTGTGGGTGTGTGTCTGCCTATGTGTAAGTCGTTGACAAATTAATGTGTTGAACACATAAACTGATCAGATTATTGTATGAATTTGTTTTGCACAAGTAACTGTAAGCGATGATATACTTATTTATGTTTGCGTATGCTATTTTCTAAAGCGTAGTATTGATTTCGTGTGTACATATTTGTATACAGATTATTGTATTAATTTATGTTTGCACATATTACGAATGTGACACATCATATACGTTTTCAAGGCTCAGGGGTTTCCATGTAAGGTGCCTGCCTCTGGTGCCGGAGGTCGCGGGTTCTAATCCCGGCGGAGGTCGGGAGTTTTTTTTCACGTGGATCTTCTGGTAAAATGTTCCCTGATCTCATGGTAGTGAGATCGGACTCCCGTGTTCAGTGTCGAGCACGTTAAAAATTCATTGGCAGTTAGAAATCGTAAAGAGCAGGTTTAACGGCCGATGCCCGGAATCGAGTGCGTATTATACTCGATTCCTAAAATGTACGTCATCTTCAATATCGATAGTATCTTACATTGAAAAGATTGTCACAATTCAACTATGAAAATGGGACGAAATAGAATGTGCCATGTGTTTTCTTATGAGTCGAACGATTTCCCCCACTCTTGATCTTCGATCTCAAGCTTGGTTGTGAAATGTCATTTTATTATTTTGAGCTCTAAAAATGAATTCGGGGAAATGTTATACTGCAGCGGTAAAGCTCTTTAAGGTAAACTATGTTGAATCTAACGGTAATTCTGCAGAAGGTCAATATTTCCCCATTACGGCGTGCAACATTAGATTACGGCAACAGAAAACATTTAAAAAAACAAAAAACAAACTCCAACCATATAGGAGCTGCAAGTAGTGTATGAACACAGGCACATTTTTTATCACCACCAGATCTTCCAGACCTAGGACAAATATTACTGAAGTGGGGTGTCAATAGAAGGCATCAAGACATCGGTGTCTCGTACATTTAGATCCGACTTACAGCTCCGGTACTTGCAAAATCTCGTGCATGCACAACAGTATTTAACGCGTCAAATGGATGGGCAGTTGGTTTTATGAAGCGACATTGTCGTTCAGTTCCTGGCTGAACTACTATCGCAAAACTCATGGTACGTATTAAACACTTGTCTAGTGCGTGTTTTATAGGCGATTTTTGACGGTACGTATTTTAAATGCAGATATAATATTTAATGCCTCATATCTTGTGCATATTATATTTGATAGTAGAATGTATTGCAGTACTTTTAAAAATATATTCATATGCATATTCATTTAATATATTCATTAATATATTTCTATGTGCTCTTCTCAAGGCACGTACTTAGAATTTCATGTAGTGGCAAAGTGAAAATTAACGAGATGTTGGACCGTGCAAAGATTGCCAGTTTAATTACGATCCTCCGCCAGCGCCGCTTGCGGTGGCTTGGTCACGTGTGCAGAATGAAGGACGAGTGAATACCAAAAGATATCCTATACCAAGAGTTGACTACGGGCAACCGTAACAAAGGTATACCCTTCCTCCGCCACAAAGATGTTTGCAAGGCTCACCCGAAATCGTTGGACATGAACACCTGCAACTGGGAGAAAATTGCCAAACACAGACATGGCTGAAGGAAGGCTTAGTGTGTTGGTCCGCTGGCAGAGGGCGATAAGATGCGTCAAGATGCAGCATCCAAACGTGTGGACTGAAAGCAAGGGAAACAACTGACTAATCCCCTTTCTAGCGAGATGCACATTGTCTTTCGAGACTGACAGGATGCCAACCATAGTTAACATTTTAATAACCCTATTGTTTTCACCCAAACATTTCTTTTTTTGTAGAAGACGTTTGTATATGTTCCACAAGCATAACATTATCACCGATAAAATCATGTTAACGCATTCTATTCTTCGTTGCATCGTTGACAAAAATGTAATTTGTAATGCGTTAAAAAAAATTATACTGCATTTCAAAAATGAGCACAGCGCATCATTCTCTGATTCAGTAGACGAGCCAGTCGGCAAACGCTACAGTTTACAAAGTGCATGACTCTTTGATTTAGTAGACGAGCCAGTCAAAGAGCCAGTCGGCAAACGCTACAGTTTACACAGCGCATGATTCTTTGATTCACTAGACGAGCCAGTCAAAGACCCAGTCGGCAAACGCTACAGTTCACACAGCGCATGATTCTCTGATTCAGTAGACGAGCCAGTCAAAGAGCCAGTCGGCAAACGCTACAGTTCACACAGCGCATGATTCTCTGATTCAGTAGACGAGCCAGTCAAAGACCCAGTCGGCAAACGCTACAGTTTACACAGCACATGATTCTCTGATTCAGTAGACGAGTCAGTCGACGAACGCCCAAGTTCACACAGCGCATGTCTCTCATGTTCACCAGGCAAGGCAGACGACGAACGTTCCCGTTTATACGTATGTTCCTAATGCTTCTATGGAAGACATGATTGGGAAAATGGCACGGGCTACAACTCCTCAGCAGAAGCTGTTTTCTGGGTCAGTGCACTCTCTAACACATTATCCCCAACAGTAGTCCTTACAGTGGGAAGTTAAATGATGTGCTATCAAGTTTTGACGCCACGCAGGGTCAACGCGTCTGCCCTCACCTGTCTGAAACGTACACACCCTGGACATCTTCTAGACCATCCAGCAATAGCCTCCCAGTAATTTGACTTTTTTTCACCTATGATAGCCACTCCTTCGACGAATATTGGTGATCGGAGAGCTGTCAAAAACCATTACATTATTCTTTCCCGCTCCGCGTGGAACAAATACACCTCCAGTTTAACAACGTTTACCGGTTCACCACCCATTGAAGCTTTAGTGGCTTACAATTTTGATGGGATGGGGTTGGTAGCCCACATACCCTGCACGCCATAGAGTCCAATTGCGTCATGTCTGGCAGGTTACGGCTTGCCTGTTAGCCAGTCATTAATTATTCACGCATGGTATTGAAAGACGTACAGGTCAGAGGGAAGGGAATGACTCTTGGCAGCTACGATGCTGTTATAATCAGGCACAGGAGAACGTGTTCTCTACGTTATTCTCTATATCGTTATTATTTTTATCCTTCCCAATGAGAGAGAGAGAGATATATATATAGAGAGAGAGAGAGAGAAGACTAACGTCCTGTCAGACAAACCAGGCTGATCAGACTAAGTTAGTCAGGGTCAGGTGAAATATGCTGACCAGACTATGTTGGTCAGGGATAGGTGAAACGCTCTGACCAGACTGTAAGTCAGGGACATGTGAAACGCTCTGACCAGACTGTAAGTCAGGGACAGGTGAAACGCACTGACCAGACTGTTAGTCAGGGACACGTGAAACATAATGATCAAGATCCCACCACGTCAAAGCTGTTCTCAGTGGAAAGAGACTGTTTCACTGCAGTTTGGCTAATAAAGTGGAGATCTCCACTGTGATCTCCATAGTGGTGAGTTTACCAAGAAGCCTTATATTGCACTACAGTCAGGAGCACCCCAGTCCACCTAATGAAGCACGCCACGGTGTGTAAGGAAAATCACTGTTAAACGTTACCTGAGAAAGTCAAGAATCGCTAACTCGAGAGTCAAGGGCATTAGCAACAACACCCTTCACATTAGCCACTTAATCGGTTACATTTACTAATTTAAAATGGCCACGTAATTTTTTTTATAAAGCTCAAATACTTACCTGTGACAAGTGTACATATCTGCTTACCTGTGATAAATGTACACACCAGCGTACCTGTGACAAGTGTACACGTCTTCGTACATGTGATACATTTTCACATCTGCTTATCTGTGATACATTTACACATTGCTTACCTGTGACAAATTTACACATCTGCTTACCTGTGATAAATTGACACATCTGTGTACCTGTGTTCAGTTTACATATCTGCTTACCTGTGATAAATTGACACACCTGCTTATCTGTGATAAATTTACACATCTGCTTACCTGTGATAGATTGACACATCTGTGTACCTGTGTTCAGTTTACATATCTGCTTACCTGTGATAAATTGACACACCTGCTTATCTGTGATAAATTTACACATCTGCTTACCTGTGACAAATTAACACCTCTGTTTATCTGTAGCAAGTTTGCACATCTGTGTATCTGTTACACACTTACACATCTCCGTTTTTTTTTTACAAAGAACACATATGGTTATATGTGACAATTTTGCACGTCTGCATGTCTGAAGAACATGTATGCATTTGCTTATAGAAACAGTTTCTATAATCAGTTAAAAAACATAATGTCCAAGGCTGCTAACCTACTTCTCTGTAGACGATATGGTTTCCGATCATCATAACAGAAGCTATTCAAATCTAATTGTTCGTTCACATAAAGGAATGCCATTCAGTTGTTTATAGAATAGTCCTCATCCATGGCCATGCCTCATCGACGAAGAACTGACCCCCACCACCTAACGACAGCCTATCTAAAGTAAGCCATGACCTAACCACCTCCCACTTCGACAGTTGGATAAGCAGTTAGGCTGAGCATCCTACGATACAATCACTTGACCCTGACTGTCGTATTTTCACAGATTTATTCGTCCTGCCATTAATATTTTAATATGAAAAAGAATCTTGAGATAATTGAACAAGAAGTCATTCCGTATGCTGTGCTGGACAAATGGAAGATTGTATATTAAAATTGAAAATTATATTTATTTTGACATTTTCTAGAGAGGTTGAAGATTAATCAAATAATTGCTATCACTCGCGTGACATATTTGCATACTTTGGTATCGATCTAGTTTTTCCCTTTCGAAAATGCAACTGATGAAAGTTTGTTCCATAATTCATGCGCAATATTTGCAGCATTTAGCTTTTATCTTTATTACTGGATGTAAATGCACACAAAACCTTTTCCTGACTGTAGTTTAAATAAATGAACATGAGAAATACTTAGGTTCTATGTTGGCGGTGAGATTTTAAGCGTGAAATAGGATACCATAGCACATCTGCGGACACTTTGCATAATTCTGCCTGTACGCATGTGGCTTTTGTGCATATAATACTTACATGGAAATTACACGGGTATCTTCGTAAAAATTGTGGTGAAAATTACACAGTGATCTTCGTGAAATTAGTGATGACTTAATCATTACTTTTTATTCACGATTGTTCGCCAAGATTACAGATACGTCTCTGCAGATGTTTCTTATCTTTTGTTCCCACCTGTATCAATACGAAGGTTCTGAGTTCGAGCTCCGCTATTGACATTGTGTGGTCCTATCCATTACTTCCAAAAATGGAGTCTCGGGAGCAACGATCGGGATGGATGTAACTACAAGGGAGAACGAGAGAGGTGGATGTAACTACAAGGGAGCAACGAGAGAGGTGGATGTAACTACAAGGGAGAACGAGAGAGGTGGATGTAACTACAAGGGAGAACGAGAGAGGTGGATGTAACTACAAGGGAGTAACGAGAGAGGTGGATGTAACTACAAGGGAGCAACGAGAGAGGTGGATGTAACTACAAGGGAGAGCGAGAGAGGTGGATGTAACTACAAGGGAGAACGAGAGAGGTGGATGTAACTACAAGGGAGTAACGAGAGAGGTGGATGTAACTACAAGGGAGCAACGAGAGAGGTGGATAGAACTACAAGAGAGCAACGAGAGAGGTGGATGGAACTACAAGGGAGCAACGAGAGAGGTGGATAGAACTACAAGAGAGCAACGAGAGAGGTGGATGGAACTACAAGGGAGCAACGAGAGAGGTGGATAGAACTACAAGAGAGCAACGAGAGAGGTGGATGTAACTACAAGGGAGAACGAGAGAGGTGGATGGAACTACAAGGGAGCAACGAGAGAGGTGGATGTAACTACAAGGGAGAACGAGAGAGGTGGATGTAACTACAAGGGAGAACGAGAGAGGTGGATGTAACTACAAGGGAAAAACGAGAGAGGTGGATGTAACTACAAGGGAGCAACGAGAGAGGTGGATAGAACTACAAGAGAGCAACGAGAGAGGTGGATGGAACTACAAGGGAGCAACGAGAGAGGTTGATAGAACTACAAGGGAGCAACGAGAGAGGTGGATGTAACTACAAGGGAGAACGAGAGAGGTGGATGGAACTACAAGGGAGCAGCGAGAGAGGTGGATGGAACTACAAGGGAGCAACGAGAGAGGTGTATGGAACTATCAACAAAAACAAATAGTGGGGTGGACAGAACCACATGGGATCACCAAATGGAAAGGTTAGAACTGCAAGGGAACAAAGAGGGGGGTGAATGGAACTACAAGGGATTAAAAAGTGGGATGGATGAAAGGCGAGATGGATGGAACTACAAGGTATCAACAAGTGGAAAAGATGGAGTTACAACGAATCAACGAGTGGGTTGGATGGAACTACAAGAGATCAACGAATAGGTTGGATGGAACTACAAGAGATCAACGAATAGGTTGGATAGAACTACAAGAGATCAACGAATAGGTTGGATGGAACTACAAGAGATCAACGAATAGGTTGGATGGAACTACAAGAGATCAACGAATAGGTTGGATGGAACTACAAGAGATCAACGAATAGGTTGGATGGAACTACAAGAGATGAACGAATAGGTTGGATGGAACTACAAGAGATCAACGAATAGGTTGGATGGAACTACAAGAGATCAACGAATAGGTTGGATGGAACTACAAGAGATCAACGAATAGGTTGGATGGAACTACAAGAGATCAACGAATAGGTTGGATGGAACTACAAGAGATCAACGAAAAGGTTGGATGGAACTACAAGAGATCAACGAATAGGTTGGATGGAACTACAAGAGATCAACGAATAGGTTGGATGGAACTACAAGAGATCAACGAATAGGTTGGATGGAACTACAAAGGAATAAACAAGTTGGATGGATGGAATTACTAGCGATCAAAAAGTGGGATGGATGGAACTACAAGAGATCAACGAATAGGTTGGATGGAACTACAAAGGAATAAACAAGTTGGATGGATGGAACTACAAGGGATCAAAGAGTGGAATGGATGGAATTACAAGGGATTAACGAATAGGTTGGATGGAACTACAAAGGAATAAACAAGTTGGATGGATGGAACTACAAGGGATCAAAGAGTGGAATGGATGGAACAATAAGGGATTAACGAGTGGGATAGATGTTTGGAAGAGTCTAGATTTAACAGAGTAGTTAGCAGTTGCGTAGTACTTATCTAAAGTGCTACAACATGTATCCACACAACGACACATCTATACACAGGAAAACGCAGTAAACATTATCCGGTCATAACACTTACCATCATTTATTAACAAAAAGAAGAAAATACATCTAAACTAAATAATCATTATATATATATATATATATATATATATATATATATATATATATATATATATATATATATATATATATAAGCACACATACAAACCCACACACATATTCATATTTATATTGAACTACAGCGGAGGTTTTAAGCACTAGCTTTTGGTATACATACCTCAGATTCTTGCCGCTGCAGTCCCTTATCTGCACACTCACAAACTCATCCTCACGATCGGATTTCGAACTCGGTCGTTCTGTGCATTTACATATAATTATATCACATTAATTCAGGTAGTCTGTACATCCATATATAATTAGATCACGCCACTTATAGTCGGATCACGTACTCACGTGTGGTCACATACTCAATCGATCTGTGCATACACATACACTCAGAACACACATCGTTCCCAGAGTGTCTTGTACATATCACACACATTCATATCTCGACCTTAGGCGCTCTGTATGTTGCCATACAATCAGATCATTTAGCATCAGGCGATCTGTTCATTCACAAATACTTAGATCACTTCACGTATTCACACAAATCTGTACATTCATATGTAATTAGATCACGCATCCTTCACTAGGTGTCCTGCACGTACGATACACATTCAGATATCTTACTCTTCATAGGGGGTCCAACATAAACACTTATAGAGCGACTGGCCAAATTCCAAGGTTTATGCTGGTTCAGTCACACTGCAAACTCACTCTCACACTCACTCTCCTAGCCAGTCTCTCTCCTAGCCAGTCTGTTTGAGTTCAGTTTTGCCGAGTATTTTAGTCTCAAACAACATCATGGCCGTCCAATGGTCTCCTGTTGGTTGTCGGACCTAGCCATCACTCTTATTTGAAATTACCCCTTTTGGAACTACTCCCAACTAATTGTTTATGGATGAATACTCCCAAATCACTGTCATTCTAAATGTCGTAGTCGGTCGTGGCAATATCAAACTATCACCACCCCACCCCTAACTACCATAATTCGGAACTCCAGAGTTGTCAGCTGTGAACCCCCACCTCAGCTCTGAACACCTCTCCCCCCCCCACTCCCCGGGTGTACCAGACGAATTGTTCCACCTAAATCCCTCGTTTCCTTTGTCGACCTAGTGTCGAGACGTGATTGACCTTGGCACGCATTTACGCAACCTTTGTTGCCAGAGTCGCCAGCCCAATATCCCCTGCCATAAACGCCAATGCTACAGCTGGAACTGTCACACGTGGAACTACAAGGGATCAACAAGTGAGATGGATGGAACTACAAGGGATCAACGAGTAGGATGGATGGAACTACAAGACATCAACGAGTGAGATGGATGGAACTACAAGAGATCAACTAGTGGGATGGATGGAACTACAAGGGATTAACGAGTTGGATGGATGGAGCTACAAGAGATCAACTAGTGGGATGGATGGAACTACAAGAGATCAACTAGTGGGATGGATGGAACTACAAGGGATCAACGAGTGGGATGGATGGAACTACAAGGGATCAACGAGTGGGATGGATGGAACTACAAAGGATCAACGAGTGGGATGGATGGAACTACAAGGGATTAACGAGTTGTAATGATGGAACTACAAGGGATCAACAAGTTGTAATGATGGAACTACAAGGGATCAACGAGTTGTAATGATGGAACTACAAGGGATTAACGAGTTGTAATGATGGAACTGCAAGGGATTAACGAGCGGGAATGGTGGAACTACAAGGGATTAACGAGCGGGAATGATGGAACTACAAGGGATCAACGAGTTGTAATGATGGAACTACAAGGGATTAACGAGTTGTAATGATGGAACTACAAGGGATTAACGAGCGGGAATGATGGAACTACAAGGGATTAACGAGCGGGAATGATGGAACTACAAGGGATCAACGAGTTGTAATGATGGAACTACAAGGGATCAACGAGTTGTAATGATGGAACTACAAGAGATTAACGAGTTGTAATGATGGAACTACAAGGGATTAACGAGTTGTAATGATGGAACTACAAGGGATCAACGAGTTGTAATGATGGAACTACAAGGGATCAACAAGTTGTAATGATGGAACTACAAGGGATCAACTAGTGGGATGAATGGAACTACAAGGGATCAACAACCGAGATAGGATAATCTATAATGTGCATGCAGACATAGACCCCATAATTGACAAAAATGTGGGATTGTCTGGCAGAATTGTCAAAAGGGCCGGCAAGAAGTGATTGATTACTGATGATTTCAATGCCAGATCAAAGGAGATGGGAGAATATAACTGAAAATAGGCAATTGATTGCCCCGTGCCAGGCACGGATCCACAATCAGTTGGGAATGATGAAAATTAACAAGATTATCATCTCGGACTAGAAATGCAGATGTGCAATCGATCTGCCATTGTTATCCACCGAAGAAGAGAACCGGCCAAACCATCTCGTTTAAAAAAAAACTGAAGCCTTGTTCAATACGGTCTCTAATATGTCATCAACGCCTCTTTAGTCACAACCTTGACCTTGCATCAATGAAAGTCTCTTACACACCTATAGTTACAGTCCTGCAGTTTGTTCGGAGTGTAGCCACGCCAGTCTCGAATAGCTTCTAGCCTCCACCAACACATCCACCCACCCATTCTTGACCACCATCCATCTACCAAATCGATTCATCCACCAACCTACCCATATCCATCCGCCCAACCACCCGTGCACCCAATGCACCGTCCATCCATCCACCGCACCAATTCATAATCCACCCATGCACCCATCCACCCACGCACCAAACCACCCGTCCACACATTAACCCATCCACACATCCACCGGTTAAGCCATTCACCAAACCCATTCATCCACCTACCCATATCCATCCGCTCATCCACCCACCCACCTATATCCATCCGCTAATACACCTGTGCACCAATCCATCCATACACCCATCTACCTACCCACATACTCACCCATCCATCTACTCATCAATCAACCGACCCATCCACTTTTCCACCCATCTACCTGTCAACCCATCCATTCATCCATCTACCAATTCATATATCCATGCACCAATCCATCGAGCATTCATCAACCCATCCCGTTACCAGTTCTGTTTCTCCATCCACCCATCCACCCATTCTAGACCTCCATCCATCCATCCGTCCATTCTAGACCATTAATCCAAACAAATAACCATCGATCTAAAGTCACCACCCCATTCATTCCTCAATAACAATTCATTCATCTAATTCTAACTTCCATCCATCGCCCACTCAAACCCATCCGTTTATCCATCCATCATTCATCTGTTATTCTTACACGCAATCTATCCATCCATTCATCCATCCACATATCTATCTATCTATCTATCTATCTATCTATCTATCTATCTATCTATCTATCTATCTATCTATCTATCTATCTATCTATCTATCTATCTATCTATCTGTCTGTCTGTCTGTCTGTCTGTCTGTCTGTCTGTCTGTCTGTCTGTCTGTCTGTCTGTCTGTCTGTCTGTCTGTCTGTCTGTCTGTCTGTCTGTCTGTCTGTCTGTCTGTCTGTCTGTCTGTCTGTCTGTCTGTCTGTCTGTCTGTCTGTCTGTCTGTCTGTCTGTCTGTCTGTCTGTCTGTCTGTCTGTCTGTCTGTCTGTCTGTCTGTCTGTCTGTCTGTCTGTCTGTCTGTCTGTCTGTCTGTCTGTCTGTCTGTCTGTCTGTCTGTCTGTCTGTCTGTCTGTCTGTCTGTCTGTCTGTCTGTCTGTCTGTCTGTCTGTCTGTCTGTCTGTCTGTCTGTCTGTCTGTCTGTCTGTCTGTCTGTCTGTCTGTCTGTCTGTCTGTCTGTCTGTCTGTCTGTCTGTCTGTCTGTCTGTCTGTCTGTCTGTCTGTCTGTCTGTCTGTCTGTCTGTCTGTCTGTCTGTCTGTCTGTCTGTCTGTCTGTCTGTCTGTCTACCCATCTACCTACACACTTATATACCTATCCACGTATCTACCTATCCACGTATCTACCTACCCACGTATCTACCTACCCACGTATCTACCTAACCACGTATCTACCTAACCACGTATCTACCTAACCACGTATCTACCTACCCACGTATCTACCTACCCACGTATCTACCTACCCACTTATCTACATACCCACTTATCTATATATCTACCCATCTACCCACTGATCTATCTATCTACTCATCTACCCATCTACCCACTTATGTATCTATCTACCCAACTACCCACTTATCTATCCATCTACCCACTTATCTATCTATCTACTCATCTACCCATCTACCCACTTATGTATCTATCTACCCAACTACCCACTTATCTATCCATCTACCCACTTATCTATCTATCTACCCATCTATCTATCCATCTACCCACTTTTCAATCTATCTACCCACCCACCTACTTATCTATCTATCTATCTACCCACCCACTTATCTATCTATCTACCCACCCACTTATCTATCTATCTATCCACCCACTTATCTATCTATCTACCCACCCACTTATCTATCTATCTATCCACCCACTTATCTATCTATCTACCCACCCACATCTATCTATCTACCCACCCACTTATCTATCTATCTACCCACCCACTTATCTATCTATCTATCCACCCACTTATCTATCTATCTATCCACCCACTTATCTATCTATCTATAACATATATACACATCCGCTCGTTTGTCTACACAGTTTCTCATTCTATCATGATATTATTGGACAGCAGAAATATCAATATGCAGTAACCAATATAAGGCCTAGTTGATCATCCCTACCATTACTGGTAATCCTAATGTATCACATTCTTTCCTCGTCAACACGAGTGCACACTCGCTTCTATCAAACAAAAATGAATTAGTCTTGATACGGGTAACAGTTTCGCAGTGCATCCTTAATTATTCTTAATTTGTTTCGGTTTTATGCTTGTAGCCAGTATATAATTGTTCATTTTTCGCTGAAATAAAATACGCGTTTGGTTCAGTGAAATAATTGCTGTTATCAGATCCAATGACGGTTTAACTTGGCTCCCTCGAATGAGTTTTCTTCGCCTCGTCGTTAAATATGGCACCTTAAAGTGTACATAATGAAACAAGCACACAAGGGCTCACGAGGATTCTCTGCCAGTTTCCAGTATTCGTGATTAAATTGGATAGACACGTGATCTATTGGCATTGTTACGGCGAGGTGATGAGAGTAGGCGAGCGGGGAAGACAGAAGATACACCGGGAAGAGGAGACTCGTTGTCACGGCGAGCTGATGTGAGCAGGCTAGCGTGGAAGACAGAAGATACACCGGGAAGAGGAGACTCGTTGTTACGGCGAGCTGATGTGAGTAGGCGAGCGTGGAAGACAGAAGATACACCGGGAAGAGGAGACTCGTTGTTACGGCGAGCTGATGTGAGTAGGCGAGCGTGGAAGACAGAAGATACACCGGGCAGAGCAGACTCGTTAACCTGGAAGACAGTTTGTTCTAGGAGATTGACAACTCTGATGACAAATCACAAATAGGAACCATCACAGCAGCTTCGGAGATTGTGCTCTGACCTCGATGTCCAGAAAATGGAGTCAAGAAAGGTGGATGCAGGAGAGGCATGAGAGACGACAGAAGGGAGGGATGGGGATGTGCTGGAAAAGGAAAAATCTAATAAAATCAGATAGACATGGTTTAAACACATGACTATTGGAATTGCAGCAGCCCCGTCGACGTTAAGCCATCCTCCAGAAACTAGTGTACGGTTTAGACATCATCTTGATAAAGAACATTTGGAAAGACATGTGACCATCAATGTCCAGGATACAGGTGCTACAATAATCCGTGAGTCCGTCAGGTGGGTTGCCGCACGGGAAGCTAGAACCACCCTCCCCGTCCCTCGCCTCCCTTTCCACAAGCATAAATATGTACTTCCTCCTCTCTCTTCTTCACTCCAGTGTAGTATAGGACCCCCACTATAGTTGGCTTGCTTTTATAAAAAAAACCTGCGTTGAAGCATTTTTAGTGCGTTTGGTAGATGTTTTTTGTATGAATTTAATTTAACTCCACGAAATTTCCAACTCCATGCACAACTCTCTTTAGTCGCCTTATGCTGCATACGTAGAGCTGCAGTAATCCTATAGATTCAGTCCCAATATAGGTTTCCTGGATCAACAAGTGGGATGAATAGAACTAAAAGTGCTTCATTACTGGTGATTAAAATGCTAGATCAAAGAAAATGGGGAAACATCACTGAAAATGGGCAAATGATTGCTCTGTGCCAGACAGATCAGTCGGGAATGACGTCACTGGAAATGGACCTATGATTGCTCTGTGCCAAGCACATCAGTCGGGAATGACGGAAATCCAAGATCATCACCATGATGGAGTAGAGATAAAGATGTGCCATTGATCTGCCATTGAGATCTAGTGATGCTCTTCCCTTCATATACTGACACGTATTGGAACACAGGAAAGTGTCCACCTTCTATGTGTCGTTTGTAATGCAAGAGAAACGCCCCATATACAATGGAAACCCTAACATGTATTCAGTTGTCAGGCACGTGACCATTTTATATATCATACACGATGAGATACTGTCAAACACACGACCCCCGCTTTGTCCAGCTGGCTGCATGCCCGCGCTGAAAACATGACAAGGACTTCACGCACCTCAGTAGTAATCACCCTAAAGAACGTCTTTTGCAAATTGTTTGGGATGTAATGTTCAGTCTAGAACCTGATCACATTCTATTCAATTCCCTGGGGAGCTACATACTAACGAAGGAGACATACGATAACGCTGGGACATTTGCATATGATGTGTGTGATGGCATCTAGCCAGTTCAGACACAAAACAGTCGCCGTGGTTCTCCCTCTGAAAGATGCATGTTACCGGATCGACATTGGGACCTTTATGCGCTGTTTTAAGTAGTGTGGAATGAACCCATGGCTAGTGGGTTTGATATTAGCTACCCACAGGGAGATAACAGTTGCACTACGCTTGGTATTTTGGACATCAGAACTGAGGCAAATTATCTCCAGGATTGTTCCAGATTTCTTCACTCTTACCAGTGCAGTTCAATATCTACTCAATAAAAGTGACCAAATTCAAACCACAAGGCCAGGGTAAACAACACCATTTGCAGATGATATGACATACATAACTGGCCCAGATAGGAATGATATGGTCAATGATATCTCGGAGATCTAAATGGCAATGTCCCAGTGGTGTGCTGCTTCCAGCTCTCAGACCAATCCTAATAAGACTTGTATTATTTGGGGTTCCTTGAACAACTCTATAGTAACGGCTGAGGTCCTGGGCATTACCTTTAATGGATGTGTCATTGACAGCTGCGACTGGTTGAAATACCTCGTACCGTTTGATCACAGCCTCTCGTGTAGATACCATGCCGACCGAACCAGAGAGAGATGTAAGTGAGAGCTTGGAGCACTTCATACTATGGCAGCGCCAGACTTGTGACAGGGACTTTATTCTATATAGTCAGTTGCTGATTGGGTATGGACTGGGCGTCGCCACACTATCAAGATTATCATGGGACAGTTTGGAAAGCATCCAGAATGAAGATGAGCGGCTGGTTCAGGGTTGCACAAAACATAGCTCGATTTTGAAGGTTGCAGTACATGCTAGGAATTATGTATGTGACACGCAGATACAAATGGGCACCAGCCAAAGCTAGCGTGCGGGTTGCGTCAGCACCGGCCGTACAATAAACATCACAGACACCAAGGAATCAAGAGAATACTACCATTGATGGCAAATACAGAAAGAACAATTGGACTGGTGACCAGTTGAAGGTGATAGTCAAGAGCAAAGAATGAAGCAACACTGGGGACAGATTATTACAGAGCCAAGAATGAAGCAGCACTGGGGACAGATTATTACAGAGCCAAGAATGAAGCAGCACTGGGGACAGATTATTACAGAGTCATCACAACCCTTTGCAGGAAATGCAGAGTGTGGTGCAACGGGAAAGCAGAGTTTGAGGTTAACCAGTTGAGAAATGGCAACAGGATAGTGATGCCGTTATATGTACACCGATACATCGGTGCTAAGCAGTTAGAAATAGGTTGATGCTTATCTGCTTGAGTGGGAAGTCGGGTTTTTATTGAGCAGATTGGGGCATAAAGGACAACCACCATCTCAGTACAAGAATGGTGATGGAAACAGTTGCCTCAACTCTGAAATCTAAGGCCACTTTAAGAAAAGCGTTCGTTGTGACAGAATGCACATTTTTTCTTCAGTATGTACAGAAGGGCTTGTTATTTGTTGAGACCTGTTGTGGATTTAGTGTGCTGGTTATGCTGGGGTACAGAGAAACGGAAGAGAAGACATTCTAGCTTCACAAGCAGCATTATAGGCACACTAGATATGGATGGAAGTGACATCTTGAAGTCCATCAATGACCGAATGTTGGACGATGGCACTGCGATAGATGAATCAGCAGTTGTAGATCTTTTGTTGTTGAGACCCATCATGGTGTGGCCTCTCCAGTGCATACAAAGTGTCTCTATTGGCTTGCCTCTCTTTCTGACACCACTTCACTCTGCACATAATTGCTTGGACTGGAAGTTACTGTTTATTTGAAAGGGCATGTCCTATGTACACACAACGTTGTTGCCTTGAAGAAACATATTGCTGTTTGGCTTCTAAACTTATATGGTTGTTTGTCTTAAATTATTTCTAGCCAATGTTATAAATGTTCCAAAGACATTTATTTTCAAACACATTCAGCATGTTTTCAAGTTAATACACATATTGTGTTGGTGTTTAACAGAATTCGATTTGGTGGCACTCTGTCTGATAGATTTCCTGATTTAAGATGTACCCTATACCTATTATGCCGGGCAGTCGACTGGCTTCTTGACCGCCTCAGAGAGCATCAGGTGGTTATAGCTATTGATCAGTCACACTGATCTCGTTTACGCTACGACATTGTCCTTTTTTCGACACAGACAGATCTGCGCTGCAGATATCTCTGGAAATGTTAAACGGCGAAACAGCGAAACACCCTTCCTATGCCTGTCTATAGCCTGGGCCAAGACCAACGTTCAGAGCCTCATTTCCGACACAGCACATCCGATGGGCGCAGCGGTCCTGATATGTTAAAGCGGATCGGACTGGTTGCGTATCCTATGCACGACCTCCGTCATGTTTAGAGTAATGGCAAGATCTCCGTTTGGACAAAAATCCGCATCTACCAGTCCTGCGTGGTCCCAGTCCTGCGTGGTCCCAGTCCTGCGTGGTCCCAGTCCTGCGTGGTCCCAGTCCTGCGTGGTCTCAGACCTGCTTTACGGCTCCGAAACCTGGACATTGCTGAAACATGACATGTCGAGACTAGAAGTCTCGAAAGATCGGCGTATCCTAGGCATCCGATGGCATGACTATATCCGCAGCGTAGAGGTCTCTGTTAAAACAGACCTCCACCTAATCTCAGTAACACTTGACCGCGCCGAGTGTCTTTGTTCGGTCATGTTGTACAGCTGGACCAGGAAACCCCTGCCAATTAGATACTACAAAAGTCGTTCCTCGGCTCCAAAACGTCTTCCCCCGACCGGCTGGAGGCGCAGAAGAGACCGTCTCCGAACAGTTGGCTCCAGCAAATAGAGCGCCACAGGCCTCATACGCCTAAGCGAACTTTATTATTATTATGTTAAACATCCTTAGTTTGATGTATTTGCTCAGTGTTTTCGATTTCCAGATAATATGTTGATTGGCTAAATATAAATGAGGTCAAGGTGATTTAAGAGAAGGTTTCTGTTGATGTCTCTTCGCCCTGTTCCATTTTGCTGCTTAAGAAGGTGAAATGTTCTACCTTCTGTAATATTTTTCCATTCTGTTTGAAATCAGTGACTGTTATTTGACATGTTTGTATTTGTAGTACTTATCTGCAGGCCTATCTGTTCAGATAGTTGGCAGAGTCTGTCGATTCTTAGCTGTCCTCTCAAGACAGCCAAGTCAAATGCGACGGCAAGATCTTCTGAGGTCTTAACATCCGTCAATTTCATCTCTTAATGTTTGTTATGGGCATAGTTGTTACGCGTTACACAGTCTATGGATATACTAAATAATAATGGTGACACAATGCAGCCTTGCTCTACCCTTGTTACTTTATGGATCCATACAGATTTATGAACAGAGGCAAGGACACATTGTGCTTCAGTGTATAGTGCTTTCATGACATTAATATATTTGGGCGGAAAGCCATAGTTGTTAAGGATTTTCCAAAGTAATGAAAACGATTTTTTCTGTCCAATGTATAATGAAAAACCAAGCCTGTACAGTATGTATCTACTGCAGAGACAAGCAGCTTTTATTCCTCATCTCTATACATCTCCCTCGCGGACCGCATCAATTAGAAAAAAAGCTGCGATGAGTAAATCCGAATGTTCATATATGTTAATCTGTTATCGTGATCAGATATTCCAATATTTATCACCATGTGCTTCAGCAAGCTTACTCTTATCAACTGTTTGGTTTTCATGTGGACAACCCTTTATCGATAGACTACTTTTCGTCACATCCCGTTTGTTATTGTAAAATATAACTGCCCATATTGTGATCTCTGTGTTGATTACCGTTAATTGTCGATTTTATAAAATTGTGACATTGTAAAAATGTCACCTCCGTAGTAAAATGCTGATTGAAACAAAATCATAATTTCTCCTACTTTATGTTCCCCAGTTCCTGTGGAGGCGGTGGCTTTTCTCGGAGCTGTTTTACTGTTCGTCCTTCTGCTAGTGCTCTTCTTTCTGTACCTCAATAAGTCGCTCTGTTTTTCCAAGTGTGGAGGGTTCCCGTGCATCGATAAGATCCCTCAAAAGGGCCACGCCCTCGGTAAGTAAAGATTTTGGAACATTTTTGATGTGTAGAAATTTCTTATATGATTAGAAATGTTTGTCACTTTAAATAAATATATTATGTGAGGTCAGTGGATCTGACATTGTACTATTTCCAATTGCTACAGTAAAACAACTCCAATTTTGAGGGATATTAATCAATCAGTTGATTAAAAACCCTGGCACCCCCTGCCTAACATTGGTCGTCGAACAACATAGACGTTTGTCTTTAGCTCTCCTCTCCAACACTTGCCACCTTCGTCTTTAGCTCTCCTGTCCAACACCTGCCACGTCCGTCTTTAGCTCTCCTGTCCAACACTTGCCACGTCCGTCTTTAGCTCTCCTGTCCAACACTTGTCACGTCTGTCCAGCCCCCTCATGGTTGTTTCAACCTTTCTTCACCAAGTGTGTCTTCGACGGTCTGTGTCGCCTGTCTTCAGGATTAAGAACAGTCGCTACCTCACGATGCCAATCTCCCATGTACCTATAGTATGTCGTATCCATTGACAACGCCTTCTCTATATCTCCTGATCGAAGCGACCTGCCAAGCTCTGTTCCACAGATCTACTTTAGCAACCATCTCGTACCATTTCGTCCCAATATTCTGTGTAGGCATCTGTTATAGGGTCTATGTTGACCGCCAAGCCTTCAATCTATATAGTAGTACTGACTTAACATTAGAGTTGAAAATCATGGTCTGTGAATCAGACTTGATTTCCCTGAAAGTCTATCAATTCCCTGTTATGAAAATCCATCTCGCCTTATATATCCTTAGTTTGCTATCATGTTCTGTACATCCCAACCTATCAACCTACCAATCTCCCAATATATCAACCTATCTATGATGCTTAACAAATACACAAATGAGTCCACCACCTGTTGCGTCCCACCTATCCCACATGTTAAAGGAGTATCATCCACATTATTGATACTCAATGTGTGTGTGTATATACAAGCAGACACACATACATACACACACACACACACACATGCAGACACACATATACACACGCACATGCACACACACACACACACACACACACACACCCACACACACGCGCGAGAAATAATCATTAATTAACAGCAATTTTATTTAAAAGTGAATGGAATAGTATGTACAACACAATATCGTATTTCAGGATACAGAATGGTTTCTTAGCAATACTATTAGTAAGGATTGTGACGATCGAACAGTATTCTCATACGCAATAACGCGTACAGCTTGGCCGCCCCACTGTCGACCTGAACCGTAAAAGAATAGCGTTTTTGTTTTTGTTTTATTGTCAGAGTGTGTGAAGCCTTCTTAAATCTACAGAAGAATAGAGGTTTAGTATGGCGAAAGTTGTTTGAGTCAGAGGAGAGTGTAGGAATGGGTTGAACAATTTCAAAACGAAAGACTAAACGTAATTGTTGAACCCCGGAGTCGGGAATACTGTAAGCGTGACAGCTGATACTGTAAAACAGCAGATTGACCAGCTAGTCCGTGGCAACGGACGAGTAACTATTCATGAAATGACAGTAGATTTCAGTATGAGTCATGGCGCTGCGCACATTTGTTCATGATGACTTCGGTTGTAGGATATTGTGTAACAGATGTATCCAAAGGTAGCTGATGAGGTAATGGAGACGCTGCAAAATTAATTAACGTCATACCAAAACGCTTTTTTCTAAAGGGCATCTACAAGCTAGTGGTCGGGTGGACAACATGTGTTGCAAGGACGGGGACTTTGTCGAAAAATAAGACAAAAAAATGCTTGGTTCACGCTCTTGTTGATAGTTTTTTTTTGTCCATCACAAGTGATGAAGACCACTCTCTTTGTTCAGCCGTGTGGACAGTCGTATCTCTTGCTGTGTCCGCTGAAATGGGTGACTTGCGCGGAGATTTGGATTAAAGTGAGGAAGAAACCGCGCCTTTTGTCAACCTCACTCACAGAGCCTAAGCTACATATTGCCAGTGGCAAGACATTCATCGAGACGACTGGAGATAGCATAGGATGCAGATTTTGCCTCAGGGTTACCACTGAAGCCTTTCCGTAAACATGTAACCCGCAGGGTAGAAAGGTGGGAAGGCATCTAACGCAGTATGTCGTGCCTTTTCGATAACCACAAGAGGTCGTATGGACAACACTCAGCGTGTGAGTGAGTCTGGCATCTCTCCCTAGCTGCATTCAGTTCATCATAGTTGCATCTAAAATTCCCACACGCCATATTCGTGAAGGTGAACCGGCAGAACTAACCCGTGAGATACGACACAGGTATAACTAGTTTAAGCGTAGCGCCATTCAGAAACATTTCAGAGAAATGTAGACTCGCAGCCAGTTACGGCGCCATCTTTGCTCTTGTTAATACGTTATTAATAACATTGCTGTTACTTAATGACTGTGTCACGTGTGTGTGTGTGTGTGTGTGTGTGTGTGTGCGTGTGCGTGCGTGCATGTAGCGTTCATGTATATATATATATACACACACACATACATACGCACAAATATACACACATACACACACACACATATATACATACTTATAGTAATTTAGTTGAAGTAAGTTCAAGAAGTACTGATATAAAGTGGTGGATATTTAGCTGTAAAATATAATTTTATTAGCTTTGAAAAACATACACATTACTGTTTTGGTGTCAGAGAAGTTGTTGAAATGTTGTTTTTAATCACGTGGTAGAAGTTATCTACTTCTTTGACCATGCTGGTAATTGTAAGAATGAAAGAGCTGATTTGCTGTACTGTACTTGCCATGATGGTGTTTGCGACAATGAAAGAGCTGATTTGCTGTCATATTCTGGCAACTCTGATGTTTACGACAATAAAAAAGCTAACATGCAGTCCTGCCTGACAATCCTGGTGTTTGCGTCAATGACAGCTCATGTGATGTCCTTCCTATACTGATAATGCTGGTGTTTGCCTCAATGACAGCTCATGTGATGTCCTATAGGGACAATGCTGCTGTCTATCATGTGGAGTGCCTCAATGAAAGCTGATTTGCTGTATCTTCCTGATCATACTGGGGTTTGCAGCAATGCAAGAAAATATCTGTTAATTGCAGAAGAATCCGAAATAGGGGAACATTACACATGTATAATGGGAACATATGTGAGGGAAGATTGAGATTATATACTACCAGATATGAGTAGCATATGTGAGGCTATTTGCAGTCTCAGTCTTAGTCTTAGTAGATCTGTACTTCTGCAGGAGTGGATGCTTTGTCCAGGTTCTAGCTCTGGCGTGAGCTATATGTAGCCGAGATGAGGATTTCATGCTAAGCTGGCTAGGCTCGAGCAGCTTATTACTCTGCTGTGTTGGGACAAGTGCCGCAGAGGGTGTTAACCGATGTGCGAGTTCATTTTAACAGACTCAAGCACTAGAGCAAAGTAGACCCGCAGCCTGTTAGGCGCCATCTATGCTGCTCTTAACAACCCGTGGCCGGTGTTATGCCATGTCACACAGTTAGTCTCCTCTTACGACATGCTCTCTGTGAGACAGTGGTGCTATTCTTGTCTGTATTAAACATAAAGACATTTTGAGTATGTGCTGCCCAATGGACTACGGTCTGGGGTGGAAAATGGCGTGCCTCCGCCAGTAGAAACAAGGGAGGCAAACATTTAAGCAAAAAAAAAACAAAAAAAACACATTACACATGGATATATAGATAAGTGAGGCCAGGTTGGGAAAGTGTGTCAGGAACAGAGCTTTGTTTATGGGTATACTGGGGTATGCGCCGTATAAAAACCTTGACTTTGATCTTACTGTTTAAATACTTTATGATACAGAAGATAAGAAACGGTTACAGTAGATGCCATAAAAAAAAAAGAAAACACAGAATATCCAGCTTTTCTGTTGCACTGGATACGGAAACGTGACATATCCAGTATCCATACTATCTTCTCATAGAACCACTATGGACCTGCTGCAATAGTGCGTAATGTCTACTCTGCCTGACATAACATTAACGGTTGAATAGTTTTCAATAGTTGTGTTAATAGTGATTGTAGAGAATCCTACATATTGTGTGTGTTTCCTGTCAAACTTGCACAGTTTCACCTTTGTTTCTGCATGTTACTCAGATGTAGATAGTTATCATTGATCACCTTGGTATGAGTTATCATTGATCACCTTGGTATGAGTTATCATTGATCACCTTGGCATGATACATTTAATTGGGCTCAACCCTTCCAATCAGACTCCATCAACGAAACTGAAGAGTTCGACAATGGCGACCATCAAAATACAGCTACATCAACAAATGTTCAAAACGTCAGATACACCGCTGACATCACCGCTGACATCATCACTACGGACACATCAGCAACACATTTATCCAGAGATCGCCAGGGCCAGATAAACGAGAAGTGTGCAAGAGGGGGCCATAATGATACTTTCGTCAACCGATCTTACGCTTTCGTCAACGGATCTTACGACAACACTGAGATATGTGGTAAGAACCCAGTGGGAGCTTTGTCGAAGGATATTCGACTACATTTCGAAAATCGGGGCGTGTTTGTTTAGCATGTCTTTGTTCCAATTTATCCAGGCATCTGTTTGGGGCACCTCGACAATTCAAGAGGGCATATTTTTTTGGAGGAAACATTGAATTTGTCTTTACTTCAATTATATTATGTACTAGCTTTGCGTTTGTTCACCTTCTGCTATGATCCTGAATTGGTTTGCTATTTACCTGACACGTTTCTTCGTGTCTTTTCATTAATATATCTGCATGGTCAAACTGGATGTCGTTGTGGGGTAAACTGATTTTGTAATGATTTTGCTGTGATTTTTGTGCATATCCATTTATTTTTCATGACATGTGTTCGAGGTTAACCAACTGATAAATAACAATACTCAGGATAGTGATACTGGCATATATAACGATGGATCGGTGTCACGTGGTGATATATTAGGATGACGATTCTCTGATGGGAGGGCATACAAGACAACAACCTCCAGTACGAGAATGGAGATACAGCATTGACCTCAATTGCGATGGCTGTCTGATCTCTTTAGCAAGGTCAGGCATCGTTTTGTACTCGCAATCTTTACTTCGCAATGTATAGAAGAGCTGGCTACGGTATGAGGGGTTAGTAGTTGTGGAGGCTTCAAACCTACATGGGTTGGTGTGGATTTACTGTCCTGGTCATGCTGCGGTTCAGGGCAACGAAAGAGCTGATATCCTGACTTCACACGAAACCAATTATGGATAATCTAGATATGGATCGGATTGAAATTTGGAATCTATTCATGACCGCCTGTTGGATGGGGACACCACAATTTAATGTATCAGCAATTCACAGACTGCAGAACTTTGAAATGAAACGATGTTTCAGCGTAGTGGGAGACATGAGAGGACGGATAGAAGTGTGCACGACGTGCTACAGGAGCCATCAATATCCACGCATTTCTATAGTTACTGAGAGATAGAGTATCTCTAGGTATTCCCGGAGTACAGTCAAGTCGATTCTTTGAAAAGGACAGGACAGAGCTGAACAGAATTGAAAAGAATAGAACAAATGTGAACATAGGTGAGCAAAGCAAAACAGAGATGCACACAGATGAACAGAGGTGAACAGAGCAGAACAGAGATAAACAAAGATGAACAGAGGTGAAAGATGAGAATAGAGGTGAACCGATGAGACGAGAGTTGAACAGAGGTGAACAGACTTAAACAAAGGGGAACATAGGTGGACAGAGCTGAACAAAGGTGAATGCAGCTGAACAGAGGTGAACAGAGCTGAACAGAGGTGAATAGAGCTGAACAGAACAGAGGTGAACAGAGCTGAACAGAACAGAGGTGAACAGAGCTGAACAGAGGTGAACAGAGATGAATAGAGGTGAACAGAGCTGAGCAGAACAGAGGTGACTGGAGCTGAACAGAACAGAGGTGAATAGAGCTGAACAGAATAGAGCTGACCAGAATAGAGCTGAACAGAACAGAACATACATGTTCCACATTTAGTTATTTGTGATCTGCTTGTTATACTTACATTAATATATTTTAATCATCTCATCTCATCTCATCTCATCTGATCTCATTTCATCTCGTCCTATTTTGTTGCTAGATGGCGTGTACAAGGTGCAATCTTCTTTCCTGTGCCATATATGTGGCCATTACTATTTTCAATCCCTACCTCTATAGTGTTTTTTTTAACACTGTCAATATGTCTTCCTCGTGCGCGCCAAGCTTTCACACACTAATAAATTATGTCTGTCTATACATGCCTCTCTGATTTCTTCCTTTCTTACTGTTTATCTATATATCCCTCTCTGATTTTTTGTCTCTGTCTATACCTCCCTCTGATTTCTTTCTCTGTCGATACATCCCTCTCTGATTTCTTTCTCTGTCTACACATCCCTCTCTGATTTCTTTCTCTGTCTACACATCCATCTCTGATTTCTTTCTGTCTACACATCCATCTCTGATTTCTTTCTCTGTCTATACATCCATCTCTGATTTCTTTCTCTGTCTATACACCCCTCTCTGATTTATTTTTCTGTCTATACATCCCTCTCTGAACTCTTTCTCTGTCTATACATCCTTCTCTGATTTCTTTCTCTGTCTATACATCCTTCTCTGATTTCTTGCTCTGTTTATACATCCCTCTCTGATTTCTTCATTTCTTACTATCTCTTCTTTCTCTCTCTCTTTTTCTCTGTATATGTATGTATGTCCCTCTCCGACTTCTTCATTTCTCACTCTGTCACTTCTTGTGGAAAATAATTGTTATATAAATTCCTCAAATCACTCACAAGATAAAAATGGAGGCATTACATGTGTTCTAACTAGCATAAATCATTTATCAATAACACGCCTTGTCTCTATGAATTAATCGTTCCATTCCGTGTTCTTTTATCTCTCTCTCGCTCTCCTCTCTGGATACCTCGACGCTCTCTCTCTCTCTCCCTATCTCTCTCTGTGCCAATCGTCTCTCTCTCCCTCTCTCTCCTTGCCACTCTTCCTTGTTCTCCCTCCCTCCCTTGTTCTCCCTCCCTCCCTTGTTCTCCCTCCCTCCCTTGTTCTCCATCCCTCCCTTTCTCTCCCTCCTTGCCTTCCTCTCTCTCCCTCTCCATTCCTCACTCACTCCCTCTCTTTCCCTCTCTTTTCCTCTCTCTCTTTTCCGCTCTCTCCATCGTACTGATTTCTTCACCTTTCTCAAATTGTCTTCTGTAACTGGATTAGTTCGACACGGTAAAACATCAAAATCTGTGGAACATCATGAAGGAAATGCTGTTGCCTATGCATATAGTCCAACTCATTAAAACATTATACCAAGATCAACGAGCCGCTGTCCGAGTATCTGGGCAAACATCAGATTGGTTTGCAGTACAAAAGGGAGTAAGACAGGGATGTATCCTCTCACCTTATTTATACAACATATATGTGGAATGTATAATGAGAAATGTTCAAGAAGACAAGAACATTGAAAGTTTTGATACATTTACGATTGGCGGGAATGAGATTCCAGAGTTACGATACGCAGACGACACAGTGATACTATCAAGAAGTGCAGAAGGGCTAGCGCAGCTAATTTCAGCCGTTAATGGACATAGTAAAGATCAAAACCTGTTTACAAACATAAATAAAACAAAGAGAAAACACAATGTCAGCATAAATTTACAATTGGTGTGTGGTGTGAGGAAATAGATCAGGTCACACATTTTGAATATCTGGGCTCCAGAATTGACAAAAATGGTGACTGCTCGAAAGAAATCAGAAGAAGACTAGCCGTGGCCATGCAGAGACTGAACAGCATGAAAAAATTATGGCAGGGCACCAACAAAACGACAAAAGTGAAAGTCTTAAAAGCCTGTGTTTTTCCTGTAACAGCATATAGCTGAGAATCATGGACGATTACCAAAACTTCCAGACAAAGAATCTAATCATTCGAGACAAAATGTTGCAGATAGATCCTCAGAATACTATGGACAGAGAAAAAGACAAATGTAGACATTCGGAAAGAGCATAGAGGAGAACCGGTTTATAAATTCCATTTTGGTCAGAAAATGCAAATACTTTGGTCCCATCAAGAGACACAACGGTCTTGAGAGAACAGTGATGGAAGGTATGGTGCCAGGCAAAAGAGGAAGGGGTAGACCAAGAAGACGATGACACCAAGATATCCAGGAATGCCTGGCTATGGCGGAGGCTGTAGTTTTGGCAAGAGAACGAGTTTCTTTCAGACAGACTGTGATGGGAGCGACGTTCTACAAAGGACATGCTATATGATGATGAAATGGCTACAGTGGATCTTCTTGCATCCCGTGGCGTACTGGAGTAGGTGGAACCTTGATCCTCCTGGCTGTAATGCAATGTTAGGCTCCAGAGCAAAATAATCACTTTCGGGATCACAGTGCCGATCCCCGCCTCGTTGACTAGACTGCTGTGACACAGCCTGCTACTAATGAACACTAAAAGGACGAGAGGTCGAGTCTCGGTCAGTATGTATCACCTGACCCAGTGTTTGTTCTTTGCTCCCATATATACGAGGCGTGTTCAAGGTACATGCAAGCAGACAGAGATCCAACAGATCAGGGCATACATTTTCCCAATGGCGATGTACTGTTGTGAGGAAATTATAAAATAAGATCAAAGGTTTTGAAATGACGTATTACAGAATGCAGTTGAAAATATCATGGACAAAAAAAACCCCATACCTTTTATATTTTTAGTTGACCTGTATCTGTACAAGGGTGCATGCACCTGTGCAGGTCCAAGCTCTGGTATGGGTTGGATGTAGCCGGGAAGAGGATTTACTGCTTAGCGGGCTAGGTTCGAGTGGCTTATCCCTCAGCTGCGTTATAACTTGTTTCGCTATGGTGGTTAACTGATGTGCAAGTCCATCTTAAAAACTCTCACTAGAGCAAAGTTGACCGGCATCCTGCTAGGTGGCATGACCGGTGTTATGCCATGTCACACAGTTAGTCGCCTCTTACGACATGCTCTCTGTGGGGCAGTGCTGCTAATTTTGTTCCTATCATACACAAAGACCCCGATGGACCACTCGTGATTTTTTAGTATCGTTGAATATTACTGAAAATTGCCTCCTAGACAGCATCACAAGAACACAACTGAGATATTTTGGTAATGGAGAAAATCATAACGGAGGGCATGGTTTCTGAAAAGAGGTCCACCCGAATAAGATGCACGAGGACACTACGGACAGTTTGATCAAGTCGTCCGTAACCGAGATACCACACAGCTGCCATGATGTAGACTACGTTCTCAAAAGACTTATGCTACATGATGCTGATGACATAAATACACACACAGCTGCCATGATGTAGACTACGTTCTCAAAAGACTTATGCCACATGATGCTGATGACATAAATACACACACATACACACATATCGTGTGAGTGTTTGTGTGTGTATGCTCACGTTCTTATGCGTATTTACTGCCTCTCTGTTTATATATATATATATATATATATATATATATATATATATATATATATATATATAAATATTTTATATATATTAGTATTTAAACAATATGTAGTAGACGCCTCTCCAACTCACTAGATGTATGCCCCGCCCTTAACATAGACAAATAACCTGCTGAGTGTGGTCTATCCTTCCGGGTCTGAAAAAAAACTAGAAAAAATAGTCCCACGTATGATACATGAATTCACAAATTTAATAAATAGATTTTCCTGGGATGGAAGGAACCCATCGAAGAATATGCTGAAATTTCCAGCCACATGCATGGTCCTAAACAAAGAAGAAGATCTCTCTGTCCGGCTGTCACTCTCTCTGTCTGTCTGTCTCTCTCTCTCTCTCTCTCTCTCTCTCTCTCTCTCTCTCTCTCTCTCTCTCTGTGTTTCTCAGTTACAAACCATTGTGCACGTAATAGTCTTGAAGAAATACTGCCATTGTTACCAACCTCTAAAGTGCATTTTTATTTGAGTATCTACAAAATGTGTCAATATGTGACTGTATACCAGAAATGTATTTCTGTATACGTGTCTACTGTACATGTTTGCGTGTCTTTCTATCATATGGGTGTTTGCGTCTCTTCATAATGTTTTGTTAAGTGTGTACATCCTTCTACGTGGTCTGCCATTTTTTTAGTACCTCCATAATGAGGACTGTAATTGATTCGTGTGAACTTTATCTGTGTGACGATACGAGAACCTACTTTATTTATCTACAAGTGTTCTATCCACTCTTACTTCCTTGTCATCGTCATTTGAAGGTCATGGATGTACACTCGTATATCCTAGTTTAGCAGCCAATCGAATACTGATGTCCACGTAGAAATGACGAATTTATTTGCCGACTTCCCCAATATACGAGATTGTCCAGTGGTCCTTCTGATCTAGCTATGCCAAGCGTGGTCTTCTATCAGAGTTTCTTGGTGGTCTGATCTAGCTATGCCAAGTGTGGTCTTTTATCAGTGTTTCTTTGTGGTCTGATCCAGGTTCGCCAAGTGTGGTCTTCTATCAGAGTTTCTTGGTGTTCTGATCTAGCTATGCCAAGTGTGGTCTTCTATCAGTTTCTTGGTGGTCTGATCTAGCTATGCCAAGTGTGGTCTTTTATCAGTGTTTCTTGGTGGTCTGATCCAGGTTCGCCAAGTGTGGTCTTCTATCAGAGTTTCTTGGTGTTCTGATCTAGCTATGCCAAGTGTGGTCTTCTATCAGAGTATCTTGGTGTTTTGATCTAGCTATGCCAAGTGTGGTCTTCTATCAGAGTTTCTTGGTGGTCTGATCCAGGTTCGCCAAGTGTGGTCTTCTATTAGCGTTTCTTGAAGTCTTCTGATCAAAGTATGTCACGTGGTCTTCTATCAGCGTTTCTTGGGGTCTTCTGATCAAAGTATGTCACGTGGTCTTCTATCAGCGTTTCTAAAGATGTTTCCGGTTCAGGTATGCAGTGTGTGGGGTTATTTAAGTTTTTTGTGACATTTATTGTCCAAAGATGACAAACATGGTGTGATATTAGCTTTTACAGTTTCGTTTTTGTTTCTGGTCCAGGAATATCAAATGTGATATGATATCAGCTTCTCTAGTTGTGTTTCTGTTATTTGTCTATGTGCTGTTATGTGACAACTAATCTTGCTAGCCTAATTGTGTCAGAATTTGTTTATTCTTATAAATTTGCTCTGTTTCAATCATAAGATTGGCAATGACAACGAAAGACTAGAATTCAATTACCACAATCATGATTGCTATGCTAGAGACTGACGGTAAGGTCATCACCCCTCTCCACCCTCACGCCCCACTCATCGAACTTTAGAACATTATTGAACGTCAGATACGTGAAATATTTGTACAGCCATCTTTTCATTTCATAGTTTAACCTTTTCATTTGTGCTCGTCAGCACGTCAGTGTTGACTTTGCCTAATTTCACAAAGATTACCAGACATGTTTTGTTTGCATTGATCGCAGAATAAAACTCTTTTAATTGAATACAACTTTTTTTCATTGAATATTTCATTATGATTGATCTGCATGTCCATGTTTTGCCTGTCTATATCCACAGGAATCATTTGTTTGTTCTTCAAAAGAAGTTTTTGTTTGATTATTCATGCGGCATGATCCACATTCCTACAATAGTATTGTTTCAAGGAAAAATGACACAGCTCCCTTTCTCCTACCCTCATTATTAGGGTTAAGCTTAGTGTTTACATATCAATTTATTGTACAGTGTACGGCCATCACGACATGAGAAGTATGTGTGTTATATCTATATTGGAATGAGAGAGAGAGAGAGAGAGAGAGAGAGAGAGATAGATAGATATAGTAGTTACAGCACTTGCTTCTCGTAGCAATAATGATACCGGAATTCCTCCCTCGTAACTTCTTCTTCTTCTTCTTCGTTCGTTCTCAATCTCCCGCTACCAAACCCTGTAGCAGAATGTAGTCCAGAGAACAGAATGCGTTGTGTCGTAGTTTACAGCTTGACTGCGATATTTGCACTTTTCGGTCCAACACATCCGACTTCAGCAAGCATTTTTTGAGTACTGGGTTAGCATTCCCTCTTCGATCCCTTCTCCTTAGCCAGTCTGCCCTGCTGCAGCCTGTTATCCAGGATCACAACGTGGAGGTGTAGAAGGGTCTTGGCAGCTATGGTTCGCTGGCCCTGACGCTAGCAGTCAGCTATGGATCGCTGACCACTGCAGCATCTTGATCCCCATCCCTGGTAACGATACGCTTCAATGTACCCAAACAAAAATGTGCACCTAACGCAGCAAAGCTGCGAGGGAAGAAACTGTTCATCCCACCTCACAAAAAAGCAAACATCTAGTACAATAAAGTGTCTGACACTTCCTCCTCTACGACAGTGCACACCATGGCTACATAATATTGTTTAAACAAACAGCAAGTCTGTTTAAGTTTATGATATCGTATTTAGAAAATAAAGATATTCGATAAATCTTCAGTCTTTTGTTCTAAAGTGTACATTTGTTACTCACTTGTAATCATGTCTTTCATTTAACTTAATCATACATTGAATTGATTCATGTGTTTTACAGATTTTCGTATTGAAACTACAAATGAGAATCGGTGTTTTATTCTATTGCTACTTCGGCATTTTGCTTCTGATAAACCTTGGAAGCACCACTGCAGAGCGCTTCTTACAGAACGGAGAGGCAATGTTACTTTGTGGGCTCTCGCAGTGGTAGTTTCTGTAGTCATCTGTTCTACATGATGATGTTGCTAACTCCAAGCTCAACTCTCTGTAGTTACCTTATATGATATTCTTGTAGGTTAATCAATCAATCCAATGTGTTTCAGCTCCCTGTGGAACATAGGCATTCAACAAATATCAGACGTTGACCTGTCTATATGAGTTGATTAGACATCAGGCGTTGACCTGTCTATATGAGTTGAATGTGTTGAAAGTACCAGACGTCCACCTTTCTATTTGAGTTGAAGTTTATGGGGCTTAAAATTTATGTAAGCTGGGATAACCGGCCCCATGCCAAACCTTCCTTAGACTCAACTACTTACAACATGCCTGGCAAGTTACAATTGCTACTATCTTTTCTCTCCTTTCATTTTCCAGTATCACCATGATGCACTTAGGTACAGTGGGCCGATTCTTCTCGGTCTAATGTTTGTACTCTAGATCGACACGGAGAGACACACGGTATACATACACACAGAGATCGACACGGAAAGAGAAGAGCTTTCCCTATACATATAAGCCCACACTGAGAGATAAGCAGTAGACCGATGCACATAAATATATACGGAGAGAAGAGATATACCTACATACATAGGTTCATACTGATAGAGAAGTGGTATACATTCATACATAGATTCATACCGATAGAGAAGTGGTATACATGCATACATAGATTCATACTGATATAGAAGTGGTATACATACATACAGAGGTCCCCACGGAGAGAGAAGTGGTATACATACACACAACCGTACTAACAAGCAGTCAGCCTGAAACATGCGCCAACAAGCTGATGTACACATATTCGATCGCACCCAATGTTATGTCAGCCGGGGAGACGTACAGACATATAACTGACTGGCACGCGTCTATGCCGTCTCATAAAAGATTCACTCTACGCATGACTTCAACATTCTACAGCACTGGTCCTCTAATTGGCCACAATAATCTTGCTGCTGGTCCACTGGAACCCACTATTTCAAATTATGCTCGTCTCTCGGCCCCTTGACTCGCGTTATAAAACTTGATATTGGTCGTTAGGCGTTGTGCCTGGGTTGGACTCCGATATTCTTGTAGACCTCAATAATTGAAGGCAACTTGTTTCTTACTGTTTTTAAGTGACCTAGAGTAGTTATTCGAATAGCACATATTTTACAGCTATTGTTTGATACGGCAAATTAGACAATATCTATTCCTGGTCTCGTTACTTCCGTTCACTCAGCTGTAAACTCGTTCCTGACTTATAGTAAAATAAGACAATACAGCAAGGAAGGGAATTAATAAACCCAATGGATAAATGGATGGGATCTATTATAATAGAGTCGCTAACATTCCATTTCCACCGACAGTGTCTGTCACCATAGACCTCCCTGTTTAGCTCTGTACATTGTCTTCGCTTTTGGTTCAATAAATGTAAGTACAATGGCGCTTCTGATACAAACCTTTACATAACTGGCTACACGCATAACTGGCTACACGCATAACTGGCTACACGCATGAATAGCCAAACAAAATTTAGATATAAGAATCTATGCACGTCCTAGGCGGTTGAGGAGACTATAATGAGACATTATACAGTTGTTGACCACATTTTTTAAATACATTTTTCAGTAATGAATTTTGAAGAGAAAAGACTTCGTTTGAATTCGAAGACCCATCGTTTATGAATGTTGTTTTGTTTAATTGAAAAATTCCACATGGTATTTGTCTTGTTCTGTTATTACTCGAGTGTGGGAACAACAGGCACTTATTGTTTCTGACAAATAATGGATCAAACGCCATTATTGAGGCTGGGGAAAGGCAACTGCAGACTCCCAAATCATCTTTTAAACAAATAAAAAAATGGACACGCAGATATGTGCCGTTGTGGGGGAAAACAGATACTTGATAGAATGTTTTCCAAGCATGCCGACTCTATGAGAGAAGCAGAATGACAGCCTAACCCGCTCCAACATAAAGCTGGCGGCCGTATATATTGACTGCATCAACCTGAATCAGCCACAAATATTGCAGCATCACGACACAAAGTCACGATACGTCTTTTCATGATGAACAGAGAATAGGAAGAAGAAGAAGGAAGAAGAAAGAAATGTTTTGTTTTATTTGAGGATGATCAGCTTCCTTGCTCGCAGTTTTTGTTTCCAATAACTTTGAAAATCATTGTTCCAGTTAATGCTTGTTAGACTGAAGCTTGATCTGGCCTGGCTAGGTACTCAAGTGGTCTAGCCGACCGGCAGACACTAGATGATTCTTCAAACTAAATTATGGCTCCATCTTGTCGCTAAGAGGGAAGACATTATTCACATTTTTTTTGGTCACAATTACATTTGCCAATCCTCATCTGGAGCACATGCCTTCAACAAAAACACGTCGAGTTCGAAATTTTTTGAACCATCTGCTCCAGCTGTGCCTCAGCACCTTCGCTGTTTGCTTCACGCTTGACTCGACCTCTCTTTTACATGCTCATTTTGGGCTTCCTATACTTCTGTTACCTTGGGCATTCCAGAACAGCGCCTGTCTTATAAAGCAATTGATAATTTCTGTTATCACATATGCAGCCTTCCCCTGTGGTTGCCACACGTACAACCTTCCTCTGGGGTTGCCACACGTCCAATCTCCCCCTGTGGTTGCCAGACGTCCAACCTTCCCCTGTGGTTGCCACACGTACAACCTTCCCCTGTGGTTGCCAGACGTCCAATCTTCCCCTGTGGTTGCCAGACGTCCAACCTTCCCCTGTGGTTGCCACACGTCCAACCTTCACCTGTGATTGCTAGACGTCCAACCTTCCCCTATGGTTGCCTGACGTCCAACCTTCCCCTGTGGTTGCCACACGTCCAACCTTCACCTGTGGTTGCCAAATGTTCAACCTTCCCCTGTGATTGCCAGACGTCCAACCTTCCCCTGTGGTTGCCTGACGTCCAACCTTCCCCTGTGGTTGCCACACGTCCAACCTTCCCCTGTGGTTGCCACACGTCCAACCTTCCCCTGTGGTTGCCAGACGTCCAACCTTCCCCTGTGATTGCCAGACGTCCAACCTTCCCCTGTGGTTGCCTGACGTCCAACCTTCCCCTGTGGTTGCCACACATCCAACCTTCCCCTGTGATTGCCAGAAATCCAACCTTCCCCTGTACCCATCTCATATGAATGTCCCAGTTACCAACTGCCGATTTTTCTTTAAGAAAACATGTCAGCCACCTGTTCTATTGTATATTTCCTAATGATAGACTTGTCCATATTTGATCGACTTGTCCATATTTGATCGACTTGTCCATATTTGATCGACTTGTCCATATTTGATCGACTTGTCCATATTTGTTAGACTTGTCCATATTTGATCGACTTGTCCATAGTTGATCGACTTGTCCATATTTGATCGACTTGTCCATATTTGATCGACTTGTCCATATTTGTTAGACATGTCCATATTTGATCGACTTGTCCTTATTTGATCGACTTGTCCTTATTTGATCGACTTGTCCTTATTTGATCGACTTGTCCTTATTTGATCGACTTGTCCTTATTTGATCGACTTGTCCTTATTTGAACGACTTGTCCTTATTTGTTAGTCATCAATTATCATCATCATAATCATTATCATCGTCATCATTAATTCATCATCAATTATCGTCATAATCACTCTCATCATCATCGTCATAATCCTCATCATCATCAATTATCACTCTCATCATCATCATCATCATCATCATAATCCTCATCATCATCATCAATTATCATCTCTATCAATCATCATTTTACACATCAATTATTCTCATCGTCAATATCATCATCATCAACCGTCGTCATCAATCATCCTCATCATCATCATCACAATCATCATCACAATCATCATCAATTATAATTATCATTCATAAACATTCTCATTATCATTATCATCGTGAATTATCATCATCATCATTTATCATCATCAATTATAATCATAATATATCATCATCAATTATCATGATCTAGTGTCATGTTGATTGACCCTGACGATCAAATACTTTCACAACCACGTGTCTTTTGAACAATGCAGTACTTCAGATGCATTATTTTCTCGAAACCATTATGTCATGTCATCCAATATATTTTGTCTCTATCAACCTATTCTTCTCCTGTCGTCGATCCTTCCTGCTGTCACAAGGCTTTACATGCTCTCCTGTTGTCACACGACTTTACAGGCTTTCCTGCTGTCACACGACTTTATAGGCTCTCCTGTTGTTCCACGACTTTATAGATTCTATAGGCTCTCCTAATGTCACAGGACTTTATAGGCTCTCCTGTTGTCACACGACTTTATAGGCTCTATAGGCTCTCCTACTGTCACACGACTGTATAGGCCCTCTCTACTATCCCACGATTTTATAGGCTCACTCTACTGTCACACGACTTTACAGGCTCTCCTGCTGTCACACGACTTTATAGGCTATATGATCACTCTACTGTCACACGACTTTATAGGCTCTTTAGGCTCTCTCTACTGTCACACGACTTTACAGGCTCTCTCTACTGTCACACGACTTTATAGGCTCACTCTACTGTCACACGACTTTATAGGCTCTATAGACTCTCTCTACTGTCACACGACTTTACAGGCTCTCCTGCTGTCACATGACTTTATAGACTCTATAGGCTCTATAGGCTCACTCTACTGTCACACGACTTTATAGGCTCTATAGGCTCTCCTACTGTCACACGACTTTATAGGCCCTCTCTACTGTCACACGACTCTATAGGCTCTCTCTACTGTCAAACGACTTTATAGACTCTCTGTCCAAAGATAATATAGCCTTCCTCCCTGGAACTAAAATTCTGATGCCGCAAGTAATTTCATAGTTTTTCTGCCGACTTCAGCGCGAATTTTGTTAATGTGTTAATATTCTATATATGTACGACTTTGCTGTTTCATGAATCGGACCACAAGTACGTTTTAGTTGTGCGCTGTGCCACTAGGTAATTTGTACAATTCAAGTCATCCCAAGGGACGCATGACGACAACTTGAAAGAGCCCAAGTCGGTACCCCAGTAACGTTTTCTTATGTTTCTACATCTCGTCCGCAACTTAAAAGGAGGTTGTTGGGACACCGCATCTCACTGTGTTATCAATTGTCTGGTGTTAATTTTCTGAACGACAATTCGTTGTTTGGCTTGGCTTGGCTTTGTTCGTTCTCAATCTCCCGCTACCAAACCCTGAAAGGGCTTAAGTAGCAGAATGTAGTCCAGAAAACGGAATGCGTTGTCATAGTTTACAGCTTGACTGCGATATATGCACCTTTCGGTCCAACACATCCGACTTTAGCAAGCATTTTATTTTAGTACCGGGTTAGCATTCCCTCTCCGATCCCTTCTCCTTAGCCAGTCTGTCCTGCCGAAGCCTGTTATCCAGGATCACCGCGTGGAGGTGTAGAAGGGTCTTGGCAGCTCTGGCTCGCTGGCCCTGACGCTAGCAGTCAGCTATGGGTCGCTGACTACTGCAGCTGATGCACTGCTCAGCATCGCGATCCCAATCCGTTATTTGACATGTGCTTGTATCATAACTATATTCTCCGTGATTTATCAAGTGTAAGTACTGTGTCTCATCATGCATTGAATCGTAGTGGCGAACAAATGTCAGTATCTTGTATGGTATGAATCAATCGTAGGTGGCGAACAATTGTCAGTATCTTGTAAGGCATGAATCAATCGTAGGTGACTAACAATTGTCAGTATATTGTATGGCATGAATCAATCGTAGGTGGCGAACAATTGTCAGTATCTTGTATGGTATGAATCAATCGTAGGTGGCGAACAATTGTCAGTATCTTGTATGGCATGAATCAATCGTAGGTGGCGAACAATTGTCAGTATCTTGTATGGTATGAATCAATCGTAGGTGGCGAACAATTGTCAGTATCTTGTATGGTATGAATCAATCGTAGGTGGCGAACAATTGTCAGTATATTGTATGGCATGAATCAATCGTAGGTGGCGAACAATTGTCAGTATCTTGTATGGTATGAATCAATCGTAGGTGGCGAACAATTGTCAGTATCTTGTATGGTATGAATCAATCGTAGGTGGCGAACAATTGTCAGTATCTTGTATGGTATGAATCAATCGTAGGTGGCGAACAATTGTCAGTATCTTGTAAGGCATGAATCAATCGTAGGTGGCGAACAATTGTCAGTATCTTGTATGGCATGAATCAATCGTAGGTGACTAACAATTGTCAGTATATTGTATGGCATGAATCAATCGTAGGTGGCGAACAATTGTCAGTATCTTGTATGGCATGAATCAATCGTAGGTGGCGAACAATTGTCAGTATATTGTATGGCATGAATCAATCGTAGGTGACTAACAATTGTCAGTATATTGTATGGCATGAATCAATCGTAGGTGACTAACAATTGTCAGTATATTGTATGGCATGAATCAGTCTTAGGGGCAATCATGTGTAAGTATCGTGTCTCATTATGTATCGTTTGGTAGTGGCTACCAAAATTATACTGTTTCAGCACTGCTCTTGTGTAAAGGCAAATAAAACATAGAACATATCTCTGAACTCTGCAAAAATAGAAACACTACAATTTATCCATGAAAATACGTTTTCTTCTGCTAGCATTCCACTTTAGACATCAGTTATCAATGAGACTAATTCTTCTTCTTCTTCTTCTTCGTTCTCAATCTCCCGCTACCAAACCCTGAAAGGGCTTAAGTAGCAGAATGTAGTCCAGAGAACGGAATTCGTTGTGTCGTAGTTTACAGCTTGGCTGCGATATTTGCACCTTTCGGTCCAACACATCCGACTTCAGCAAGCATTTTTTGAGTACCGGGTTAGCATTCCCTCTTCGATCCCTTCTCCTTAGCTAGTCTGCCCTGCTGCGTTCGTTCCAATGAGACTAATTCAAAAGTAATAATCCTTTTTTTCAAACCAGATAGATGTTAAATAGTTCAAACAGGATAAAGAAACAATTACCACTAAAGATAAAGTTTTGTAACATTTTTGTCATGTATGATTTCATCAGAGCGAGAACGACAGGTAACTAGGACAAACTTAAGGTGATTTGATTCCTACAAGAATATTGAACGATTGATTTGAGTATGTGTAACCAAACAAACACGACAAAGAAAAAGTAGAGACTAATAACATTACTTTGATCCGTCCTGTGAAAACGAGCGGTGGTTGAATTGACCAAAGAACACACAGGTGTGCTTGCAGTTCTGAGGAAAACTTACTCACTAGTTTAAGCGTATTGGCTGGAAATGTTAAGACTTGAACATGCGTCCCCCGTGTACTTGGTTTTAATTCAGTGTCCGGGATCTAGCCACGGTGCAGTAGTGTTTCATATGAGGTCTTTTTCTGGAAAATAGCTTCGGCTTCCCCGGTCTATAAAAACAAAAAACAAAAAAAACAAAACAAATCAGGTTCATTCCTTCATTTGTGAGTTGTTTAAAAAAACTGGTTTTTACAACCTATTGTGTTCTGTGAACTGAAATTCCGTGGTATTCCCTTCTTAGTGATTCTGTTTTGTAACAGGTGAACTGAGGCGCTAGTCGGGTCAGGCACAACATACTGACCAGACGTCGTGTCAGGGTCAGGCCCAATATACTAAGATAATCACGCTTTCATGTGGTGTAATGGCAAGATTTCTCTTGGGAAAAACATCCGGATCTACCAGTTCTGCGTTGTTCCAGTCCTGCTCTACGGCTCCGAAACCTGGACATTGCTGAAACACTGAAGACTAGAGGCCTTCGTTATACGCAACCAGCGGCGTATCCTGGGAATCCGATGGAATGACTACATCCTCAACATGGAGGTCTCCGCTAAAACAAGCCTCCACCCAATCTCAGAAACACTTGACCGACGCCGAGTTTCTTTGTTCGGTCATGTTGTGCGGCTGGACCAGGAAACACTTGACCGACGCCGAGTTTCTTTGTTCGGTCATGCTGTGTGGCTGGACCAGGAAACACTTGACCGACGCCGAGTTTCTTTGTTCGGTCATGTTGTGTGGCTGGACCAGAAAACACTTGACCGACGCCGAGTTTCTTTGTTCGGTCATGTTGTACGGCTGGACCAATAAACCCCGGCCCACAAGATACTACACGAGTCGTTCCTCAGCGCCAACAGTCTTCCCTGACAGGATGAAGGCGCAGAAGAGGCCGTCCCCGTACAGTATGGCTCCAGTAGATATCAGCCTCCACCTCCGCCCTGGACGAGGCCTGGAACCACGCCGTAGAATTGGGTCATGGATGTGACCGACCTCCACCTCCACCTTGGACGAGGCCTGGAACCCCACCGTAGAATTGGGTCATGGATGTGACCGACCTCCACCTCCGCTCTGGACGAGGCCTGGAACCCCGCCGTAGCAGTGGGTCATGCCGACCGACGCAACGTGCCTCAGAAGCCTAAGCGAACATTATTATTATTATTATGTATTGTTCCCTTGAAACATGTAATTTCAAGGCATTATGTGACCAGATGTGGATCGACGTAATCCCTGCAGTACTGAGCACCACACAGAAGAAGTCATGCATAGCACAACCGCTGATAGGTCGCGCCACACCTACATGAGCATTCTCATAATGTGAGAAAAGCAACTACAATTTCCCACTTAACGTTCTTTTCAGAACGCGCTAAAGAGTAAACATACTCACTGTGGGCATTAAACAACAACAACAACTGTTTTGGAAGAATGTAGGTTAGCTTATTTATAGAGTGTAATGCCAGGTATTCTAGTCTAACTTATTATCCTTTATTATATACTATAAAACCATTCCCATAATAAGCCCATGGAACGTGGTTCGCAGGCAACACAGTCACATCAGCGTGCTGGTCGTTAGTTTGAGACCCTTAATCTAGTTAGAGTGTGACATTATTTGTGACTTTGACTAGGCTTACATGTATCTGTCCTCTACCTGTTTTCGCGTTGCTCACCCTGTTAGAAAGTCAGTTTTACTGCAAGCCCGCAAATGCGCCGCCTGTGTTCGGGTTTATAACACGGCACATGTGTTCTCAGTTTTATAACAGTAGACTAACAATGACACAGAATCCATATGTGCTATAATGTATCAGATATTGAATATAAACTCGAATAGTTTGTGCCGTGTGGTCTCTGCACTGGACTAATTACGTCGCCGCTGTTTTCTAAGTACGACGTGAAAGGCGAATAAAGGACATTTGTGCATGGGACTAGCAAACTCATCATGTAAAAAAGTGTAATTGAAACTGCCACTACATGTTCTCAGTTAGGGGGCCAGTTGTAGTGGTGAACCAATAATTCGCATGAAACGAATGAAACAAATGAACAAATAAGGATTGGCGTGCGTGTCGCAACTGCCATTGGACAAAACTAACACCCTCCGTGTTGATCCACTAATCCCTTATTGGATACTAGAATACATCCACTTCCCTCGTATAGATGGCGTGATACATGACTACAGAAGAGGTTGCATGGCATTAGTAACAGATTCATGTAAAGTGCCTGATCCAGATGCCGCAAATGTAAGAGCAGGCAAAGTGCTAAGCACCTATAATGGGGAGCCTATGCTTCGTTACGACCGACACGGAGAAGAACATGAGGTTAGCATTAATGTGTGAGAGAAAGAATAATATATGATTAGAATTAATGTGTGAAAAGGAGAATTTAGTCTTATAAATAATATGTTTAAAGGAGAAGAATATAGGCTTATATTTAATGCCTGAGAAGGAGAAGAAAATAGGCTTATAATTAATGTGCGACAATTAGAAGAATATAGGCTTATAATTAATGTCCGAGAAGGAGAAGAATATAGGCTTATAATTAATGTCCGAGAAGGAGAAGAATATAGGCTTATAATTAATGTCCGAGAAGGAGAAGAATATAGGCTTATAATTAATGTCCGAGAAGGAGAAGAATATAGGCTTATAATTAATGTCCGAGAAGGAGAAGAATATAGGCTTATAATTAATGTCCGAGAAGGAGAAGAATATAGGCTTATAATTAATGTCCGAGAAGGAGAAGAATATAGGCTTATAATTAATGTCCGAGAAGGAGAAGAATATAGGCTTATAATTAATGTCCGAGAAGGAGAAGAATATAGGCTTATAATTAATGTGTAAGAAGGAGAAGAATATAGGCTTATAATTAATGTGCGACAATTAGAAGAATATAGGCTTATAATTAATGCCTGAGAAGGAGAAGAAAATAGGCTTATAATTAATGTCCGAGAAGGAGAAGAATATAGGCTTATAATTAATGTCCGAGAAGGAGAATCGGTCTGACAAATCCGATTTCAGTTGGATTTTGTTAGTACCTGGTTTATCTTACCAATCTAATCCCTCTCCAACACCCAGATTACAATAGTGACTAGCGCATCCTTGTTTCCCGGGCGACATTTGGAGGCGTAATAGGATCTTAGTCAGCTCTGGTTCGCTGACCCTGATGCAGACGGTCCGATGTGAATCACTGGCTGCTGTCAATTCATTCACTGCTATATGTTGACCCCAGATTTTACCGGAAGCACCCTCGCGCGCGTGTGTGTGTGTGTATGTGTGGGTGTGTGTATGTGTATTTATATGTACCCCCGCTGCCTACCGTGATACCTGTTTACGGGAAAGACTTCGAGAGTAAACCGTGAGGAAAAATCTGTTCCCTGTAATATCTCCAGTCATCTCGACTTATGTCTTGCCACTGGTCCAAGGTAGCTCTGGACCAGACAGTGGGGTTGATAACCAACGCAATGACTTCCGAACTATAAAACGAATACATCGCAGGAAAGATCATCAAGACAAAACAGTATGAGGATGTCGACATCATCACTTGCGATGGGCATCTTATTCATTTATATGTATGTGTGCATGCACGTATGTGTGTATGTATGCACGTATGTGTATACGTTTATACGTATATGTGTGTACACGTATTTATGTGTGTATGCACGTTTATAATGGGTGTATGCACTTGTATGTGTGTGTGCAGGATCTGGTGGACACAAATATACATTCCAATTGAATTTCCTTCGATCTTCTGAAGCATAGGACCTGATAAAAGTATTACAAGGAGCTTGTTATATTACGTAATTTAATCAGACGAAGGGAGAGAATTCCACACTTGCCAATAAGGAGTTACATTGTAGAGGTTATGTCCCCATGTCACTTAAATAAGTGTAATACAAATGTTCAAGAACTTGTTATTCCGTCCACTGAATGCTAACTAGAGAGTGCAGGATTGATGCATTTCGCATCGCACTCTTTGATTACTGTACTTTGGTTACTGTACTTTGGTTTTTAGGAATATACTGTAAAATTGTTGTGATGACAAATAATCAAGCAGCAGCTGCAGAAAGACGACTATCATTGATCAAAGATCACGGTTTGCGAGATTTCATTAAACTTGTAGTTCCATAATCACAATATCGTTTCTTCATTATCCTTCACAAGGTCTATTTTTTTTCACTTTTCATCGTTCACATGATATTATTTTTATTTTTTTCAATTCTTTACATCCGAATTTATTTCTCCATCTGTCACCAGCTTTCAAGATATTCTTCAAGCTTCCTTACACACTTCCATTCTTTCCGACACCTTTCAGCCTTTCTGATACACTTCTTCCTTTTCTCATACACTTCTACCTTCCAGACATTTATAATATTATGTACTCATTTCCACCGTTCCTGGCACACCCCTGGCCTTACTGACACACCACTATCCTTCTAAGCACACAACCAGATATCTGGAGACATTTACACTCTTTCTGACACACTATCAGCCTTCCTGACACACCACACACCTTCCTGACACACCACCAGCCTTCCTGACACACCACCAGCCTTCCTGACACACCACAAACCTTGCTGACACACCATCCGACTTCCTGACACACCACAATCCTTCCTAACACACCACAAACCTTGCTGACACACAACCAACCTTCCTGACACACCACCAGCCTTCCTGACACACCACCAGCCTTCCTGACACACCACAAACCTTCCTGACACACCACAAACCTTCCTGACACACTACAGACCTTGCTGACACAACACCAGACTTCCTGACACACCACCAGCCTTCCTGACACACCACCAGCCTTCCTGACACACCACCAGCCTTCCTGACACACCACCTGCCTTTCTGACACACCACAAACCTTGCTAACACACCATCAGCCTTCCTGTCACCCCACCAGCCTTCCTGCCACCCCACCAGCCTTCCTGTCACCCCACCAGCCTTCCTGTCCCCCCCCCCACCAGCCTTCCTGTCCCCCCACCAGCCTTCCTGTCACCCCACCAGCCTTCCTGTAACCCCACTAGCCTTTAAAATAGCAAATTTGATTCTGCTACTCTTATGTACTTTTTAAGAATGTAATTTCTTTCAACATTCTTATAAAATTATGCAGCCAAAAGTGTGCATCTCTGACATTATTTAATCAAATGTATCTCTTTACGTTCTCTTTCTCTCTCTCTCTCTCTCTCTCTCTCTCTCTCTCTCTGTCTCTCTATCTATCGCTCTATTATTTGTCTCACTTTCTCTTAAAGTATTTTCTGCGACACAATCTGTAAGTATGCTGGTAACTGATGCTTGCTTTGGGGTAGAAAAGATGGGTCGCAACTGTTTGCTGTGTGGTAGGAGGGATGGGTCGCAACTGTTTGCTGTGTGGTAGGAGGGATGGGTCGCAGCTGTTTGTCTAATGATAGGAGTGATCGGTCGCAGCCGTTCTTCTAATGCTAGGAGTGATGGGCCACAGCTGTTGGTCTTCCGGTAGAGTGATTGGTCACAGCTATTTACCCTTGAGCAGTAGTGATGCATTAGACCTCCGCATGCACTTTTATAATATTAGTTTACTTTATTGTTACTGTCCTTAGCTCCCATAGAAAACTGCCCCTTCCTCAACCACCGTTAATTACCAATGCGCCCTCATTGATGCAGCAATCAAGGGAAAATGTGGTACGTTCTGTACATTTAGCGTGGAACGTTCTGTACACTTAGCGTGGTACGTTCTGTACACTTAGCGTGGTACGTTCTGTACACTTAGCGTAGTACGTTCTGTACACTTAGCGTGGTACGTTCTATACACTTAGCGTGGTACGTTATATACACTTAGCGTGGTACGTTCTGTACACTTAGCGTGGTACGTTCTGTACACTTACCGTGGTACGATCTGTACACTTAGCGTGGTACGTTCTATACACTTAGCGTGGAACGTTCTGTACACTTAGCGTTGTATGTTCTGTACACTTAGCGTGATACGTTCTGTACACTTAGCGTGATACGTTCTGTACACTTAGCAGGGTACGTTCTGTACACTTAGCGTGGTATGTTCTGTATACTGAGCGTGGTACGTTCTGTACACTTACAGTGGTACGTTCTGCACACTTAGCGCGGTACGTTCTGTACACTTACCGTGTACGTTCTGTACCTTTGCGTTGTACGTTCTATACACTTAGCGTGGTACGTTCTGTACACTTAGCGTGGTACGTTCTGTACACTTAGCGGGATACGCTCTGTACACTAAGCGTGGTACGTTCTGTACACTTACCGTGGTACGTTCTGTACACTTAGCGTGGTACGTTCTGTACACTTAGCGTGGTACGTTCTGTACACTAAGCGTGGTACGTTCTGTACACTTAGCGTGGTACGTTCTGTACACTTAGAGTGGTACGTTCTGTACACTTAGCGTGGTACGTTCTGTACACTTAGCGTGGTATGTTCTGTACACTTACCGTGGTACGTTCTGTACACTTAGCGTGGTACGTTCTGTACACTTAGCGTGGTACGTTTTGTACACTTACCGTGGTGCGTTCTGTACACTTAGCGTGGTACGTTCTGTACACTTACCGTGGTACGTTCTGTACACTTAGCGTGGTACGTTCTGTACACTTAGCGTTGTACGGTCTGTACACTTAGCGAAATGACCTTAACACGTTTTTCCTCGACAATCAAATGATTGGTTCAACCAGCAATATCTACAAATCCTATCGACGGTTAAATGTGCATAATACGAAGTTTGAAAACATTATCTTTTTAGCATTTCTTAAAATGAACCGAAAGTGGAGTCGTAAATTATTTATTATTATACGAGGCGTGTTCAAATGAAACCGTAGTGTTATTACAAACATGTGAATGTTACATGATCTGGTGGGAAATAATTAAATATAGCAATTGTTAAGAAGCAAACATGCCACAGCGTTAGTTAGAAAAAGTCGCCATGGGCGCGTCTATTAGAACCTACCTCTTTTCGTACTCGGGAACCTAGTGAAATTAATGGGAAACCCGTCACTGTGTGCAAAGGAGCTGCCATATTTTTGGGCGCCCGGGAGTGCAAATAATCTTTACACCAATTCGTGCCATCCTCGATAATAGTTGTCCATCACAAGTGATGAGGACCACTCTCTTTGTTCAGCCGTGTGGACAGTCGTATCTCTTGCCGTGTCCGCTGAAATGGGTGACTTGCGCGGTTATTTGGATTAAAGTGAGGAAGAAACTGCGCCTTTTGTCAACCTCACTCACAGAGCCTAAGCTACCTTTTGCCAGTGGCAAGACATTCATCGAGACGACTGGAGATAGCATAGGATGCAGATTTTGCCTCAGGGTTACCACCGAAGCCTTTCCGTAAACATGTAACCTGCAGGGTAGAAAGGTGAGATGGCATCTAACGCAGTTTGTCGTGCGTTTTCGATAACCACAAGAGGTCGTATGGACATCACTCAGCGTGTGAGTGAGTCTGTCATCTCTCCCCAGCTGTATTCAGTTCATCATAGTAGCAACTAAAATTTCCACACGCCAAATTCGTGAAGGTGAACCGGCAGAACTAACCCGTGAAATACGTCACAGGTATAAGCAAAGTGCCATTCAACCGGCGTCCAGACCAGGATAAACGGATGGAAGAAATCACAAAAAAAGAACGTAATAACAAGTCCAGACGGAAAACAACACCACGTTTCCGTGAACACAAGTGTAAGTCGTCGACTAGTGTGAATTCCGGGCAAATCCGTGCTCTAGCGGCATCCATAATGATCCAAAACAGTAGAGAAATGTAGACTCGCAGCCAGTTATGGCGCCATCTTTGCCATAGTGCGCAACGAATAGAACAAGCTGGCATTCGACGTTCCTAAAACACATTGGACCAAATCTAAACCTGCTGTCGCCTTATCGAGGCGGTCCGAGAGTACAACACTCCCTGCTGTCTCCTTATCGAGGAAGTCCGAGAGTACCCGGCTCCCTAGATTACCACCTCCATCGACTACATAAAAAGCATTCGGTTCCATAACACAACAATTTGTGTCTGGCATTCGCTAATGGAACACGTTTTCGATTCTGACTATATCAGAGTTCTTGCCAACTGATACACAAATTGCACTACCGCCTTCCATCCTTTCCTGCGCCCAGTTGTGGTTTTAAACCAAAATAGGGTCTACAAGACCTAACTCATCAAACGTCTTATCTGCGTGGTGGAATCGGTCATCAATTGTTTCTATTTTGATGACTTTAGAATCAATGTGTATAGCAGACGCCTTAATCATCTTCGATTCGCGGACGACAATGTACCGATCAGAATCCAGCCCTATGTTAGAGATGCTCAACAAAGAGGGTAACACAGCTGGATTACAATGAATATCTCGAAAACCAAAGTCACGTGACACTGTTTCTCACATTGTGACCCAGCAATCCTAGATCAAAAGCAAAGTAAAATTGGAAGGCGTCGAGAAAACAAGAAATTTTGGACCCTAACATGCCCTAATGTAAAACCAGAAATAACAGGTGTGGCCCCGCGGACTTGGCGGCCATCGCGGTCATCTCTTCCATCGAGACAGTTCTGGAAGGTTGCCGTGATCGGACGCTACGTGCTTCTCTCTTCAACTTCACACTGCTCCCCGCAATAGGCTATCGTACTGAAGGATGGCCACTTACAAAAGCAATTGAGAGCAAAGTGAGAGTGACCACGGCCTCTCTTGAGAGACACATGGTCCGCCGAGCTCTCCGCAATCAGGTCATGCAGAACCTTCACAGCTACGACCTACAGCAATTACCATTGGCCAGTGATGCAGTTGTTCACACAAACGCCGCATGGCATCGGCAGGCAGGCCACCTATTCAAAAGAAAGAATGAACATTGGAGCATGTTGTCATCAGACTGGTACTCTCGAAGTGGAAATAGACCGCGGAGTTAACTTCCAATACGCAGGTCAGATTAACACTACAACATCCGTGATTCGTTAACATACAAGATAGTTGGAAACATAATGGGGATCTACAGCGTCTTCCGCTGAGCAAGGAACGGTTCATCAAGTAATGGTCATTTGAGTATTGTTTGTGTTATTTTAATGTCAGTCGATAGTATAGTGAACTAACTACGTTTTTACTTTGTCAGAAGGGAAAGGAACTGACTACGTTTTTAATCTGATTCAGAAGGGAAAGGAACTAACTACGTTTTTAATCTGATTCAGAAGGGAAAGGAACTAACTACGTTTTTAATCTGTCAGAAGGGAAAGGAACTAACTACGTTTTTAATCTGAGTCAGAAGGGAAAGGAACTAACTACGTTTTTAATCTGAGTCAGAAGGGAAAGGAACTAACTACGTTTTTAATCAGAGCCAGAAGTGAAAGGAACTAACTACGTTTTTAATCAGAGCCAGAAGTGAAAGGAACTACGTTTTTAATCAGAGCCAGAAGTGAAAGGAACTAACTACGTTTTTAATCAGAGTCAGAAGGGAAAGGAACTAACTACGTTTTTAATCTGAGTCAGAAGGGAAAGGAACTAACTACGTTTTTAATCTGAGTCAGAAGGGAAAGGAACTAAGTTTTTAATCTGAGTCAGAAGGGAAAGGAACTAACTACGTTTTTAATCTGAATCAGAAGGGAAAGGAACTAACTACGTTTTTAATCTGAGTCAGAAGGGAAAGGAACTAACTACGTTTTTTAATCTGAGTCGGAAGGGAAAGGAACTAACTACGTTTTTAATCAGAGCCAGAAGTGAAAGGAACTAACTACGTTTTTAATCAGAGCTAGAAGGGAAAGGAACTAACTACGTTTTTAATCAGAGTCAGAAGGGAAAGGAACTAACTACGTTTTTAATCAGAGCCAGAAGTGAAAGGAACTAACTACGTTTTTAATCAGAGCTAGAAGGGAAAGGAACTAACTACGTTTTTAATCAGAGTCAGAAGGGAAAGGAACTAACTACGTTTTTAATCAGAGCCAGAAGTGAAAGGAACTAACTACGTTTTTAATCAGAGCTAGAAGGGAAAGGAACTAACTACGTTTTTAATCAGAGTCAGAAGGGAAAGGAACTAACTACGTTTTTAATCAGAGCTAGAAGTTAAAGGAACTAACTCACTTTCCGTGTCCAAGCACCACGTTATACAATATGCATCCAGTATTCAGAGACATGGATTGCCTTGTTATTGCCTCCAGCATGTCACACCTATTGCATGTTTCTTGAAGGTTGGGGCAGGTTATCAGGTTGTCTGGGTCCTGTATTGAGCCACAGTCACATGTGTTATCCTCTTTGTATCCCCGTCGTTTCATATTCTTCTTGCACCGTGATACACCAGTTCGTAGTCTGTTCAGCGACTTCCATGTTGTGTGTGGTAGATTGTCCGGGGGCATCTAAATACATTTTAAATCATAACTAAAAGTATAGGGAACTAACTACATTTTAAATCTGAGCCAAAAGTGAAGTGAATCCATTGCGCTTTGATCCTAACTAAAAGCCAGAGAAGCTATTTTACATAGTGCATCTGATGCTCCTCACGAATGTCTAATCACAAATTTGAATGAGGTCGCATTCCGTTTCTTCTTTGATATTTAGTTATCCTAACATCACATTTATCTTGCCGATTTGTCTGCAGTCGTCTCTTATCTAACGGTTTATGTGTCTCATATATGTGCTACAATATTTTACTTATCCAATGTATATCTCTTCTATGTATTTCATCTCGTTCCACATCACTTCTTTGCTTGATGATAATGTTTGCACAAAATGCACGATCCATCTTTCTGTCTGCCTATCCATTGTTTTCCAAATGTTTATTTGACTTTCAATTTAATAATGCAACAGCTTTTGAAGGTGTGTTGAGCCATTCCCATTGTCTCTTTGGGTTGTGTTGCACTGCTATCATCACCTGCTATTATAATGTCTTTGGTGTAAGGGGTTTTTCCGTTGTAACAGTATTTTTTAATTTGTCATTATGTGGCATGTTCTGTTCAAAACGTCACTCTTCTTAACAGCCAATCTGTAAGTCTCCATCTTTGGCTAACTCTCCCGCCTGTGTTACCGTCTTCCTGAAAACTATTTTAATGTCCTGTGTCCATCTTTTCCTCGGTCTGTCTATGCCTTGCTTGTCAGGTACAATACCCTCTAGTATATTTTTTTCTAGACCATTGTGGCGCTTAATGTGACAAAAAAGTATTTTAGTTTTCTAGACGTAACATTGTTTACTACGGTAGCCGATTTTGATCAATATCCAACACTTGTAGGATTTCTGTGTTTTTATTTCTCGCCATCCATGGCATTTTGGGCACCTTTCGAGAGCGTCAACTTTTTGCTCACTGTTTGTGTCATTGTCCATTTCTTGCATCCGTACACTGCCACCAGAAATAAACAAGTTCTCACGGTCCATCTTCCTTTCTTTTGTCGTCTCACTTTCTTCCTGGTTGTAGCCCAGTGTCGTCTTACTTTCTACCGGGTTGTAGTCCAGTGTCGTCTCACTGTCTACCGGGTTGTAGCCCAGTGTCGTCTCAATTTCTACCGGGTTGTAGTCTAGTGTCGTCTCACTTTCTACCGGGTTGTAGCACAGTGTCGTCTCACTTTCTACCGGGTTGTAGCCCAGTGGCGTCTCACTCTCTACCGGGTTGTAACCCAGTGGCGTCTCACTGTCTACAGGGTTGTAGCCCAGTGTCGTCTCACTGTCTACCGGGTTGTAGCCCAGTGTCGTCTCACTTTCTACCGGGTTGTAGCCCAGTGGCGTCTCACTGTCTACCTGGTTGTAGCCCTGTGTCGTCTCACTTTCTACCGGATTGTAGCCCAGTGTCGTCTGACTTTCTACTGGGTTGTAGCCCAGTGTCGTCTCAATTTCTACCGGGTTGTAGCCCAGTGGCGTCTCACTGTCTACCTGGTTGTAGCCCTGTGTCGTCTCACTTTCTACCGGATTGTAGCCGAGTATCGTCTCACTTTCTACTGGGTTGTAGCCCAGTGTCGTCTCAATTTCTACCGGGTTGTAGCCCAGTGTCGCCTCACTTTATACCGGGTTGTAGCCCAGTGTCGTCTCACTTTCTACCGGGTTGTAGCCCAGTGTCGTCTCACTTTCTACCGGGTTGTAGCCCAGTGTCGTCTCACTTTCTACGGAGTGGTAGCCCAGTGTCGTCTCCCTTTCTACCGGGTTGTAGCCCAGTGTCGTGGTATGTATTTGTCTTTCGCCTTCCGCGCGGCCTGAGTAACATTTTTCCTCATTTTAGGGAATCTCTCTTTTACGCTGTCTATCCACCTTTCCCTCGGTCTACCTCTCGCCTTTCTTCCTGATGTTTTCCTGTAAAAGGTTTTATGAACAATATGGTCTGTTTACATTCTCATAATGTACCCAAAAACCAAAGCGTTCTCTGTTGCTCGTTGTACTGTAGGCAGGGAATTGTTCCAACCTTCTCCCGGATGCTCATGTTAGTGATTCTGTCTCTTCTGGTGTTGTTAGTGACCTTTCGTAGGCACCCCATTTTGCAGTGGGCTAACTTTTGTTCTTGGGCCTTGTTAAGTGTCGATGGCGGGCACTGGCAGCAAAGGGTTGGGATGAAGATACTATTTATCATCTGCTTTCTTGTTTGGAGGGAAATTATGGGGTGTCTTATTAGTGGAGACAGCTGTTATGTGATAGCGTTTGCCCTCTTCACTCTCATCTCTATTTCTCTGTCGAGTCTGCCATCCTCAGTAAAAGCAGCCACCAAATACCTAAATTCTTGTACCTGCTTTATTTTTGTTTCATTCACATGAATGTAATGTGTTGTTTGCTTTCTACCTATATTCATTTGCTCTGTTTTTTATGTACTGATATTCACACAGCACTTTTGACAGTTCAAGTTATGTTTCTCATTGTGTGAGTGTTCTGTTATACGTTTTTTCCTTTTAGCTAACCTCTGCATAGCATACGTCATCTTACATATTGCTGGCAATCTCCATTGTTGTTAATAATCGAACAATAGATCTTGTATTCAAAACTTGTAACGTTTGTAAATTCTTGCTTTTCTAGGATAACTTAGTCTGGTTTTTGCCTTATCAGTGCTCATTACCTTGGTATTGCTGATGTTTATTTATAGATTTTGTTCCTCGCTATGTTGTTTCGACAAGATCATCTGTTTCAGCTCCGGAACGTTTTTTGAAAGGTCAAATGTATCAGCTTAGTTCTGGTATTTCATTCCCACCGATTGTGAACGAGTCGAACTTTTCATACTCTTTGGCATTTTTGACGTTTCTTACAATGTTTTCAGCAGACATGTTGAAGACATAAGGGGATATTATGCATACGTCTAATTTTGAATATATTCTACACACATGCTTCTAATGAATGCGTATGCCAAATATTGATTTTTCGTCTGTTGTCCTGTATGTTTTCCAAAGTATCATAGTTTTTGTCATCAAAATTCGTATTTTAGTGTCCAAATCTATATGCATTGCATTTGTTGTTAACATGTTTCAATTCATTCCTCACTTTCTGCAGCTAACATATTTTTGTATAAAATAGAGTATATTACCTGCTCACAGTCTTGACCATTTCCTTTTAGTGGCGGTGTGACGATATATTCAGATGAAGATATTAAATATGGCAAATTGGTATTTTAGCCGTAGACACAATTATCACACTGTTTGTTCTCATTTCTGAGGTCCCCCTGGAAGATTCCTAGGGCTAATGAATAAATGCGACTTGTCGCTTCAGTCACCAAACACCTTACATTGTTTTAGAAAATAGTATTTACCTGCGATGAAGAACAAAAGCACCGCAGCCTTTGCCGAGGTTTTGAACGCATGTGGTTGTGGTAGCAAGAATTGCATCACAACCACTTTGCCAGTTACACCTTAGCCTTATCGCTATAGTTTTTGAATAAGTAAAATGTTATTTGTAAAAATCATGAAGTCCTAGTGGCACGGATGGTAGAGTGCTTGTCTTCTACACATAGCGATAAAGTTCACAGCAGTTGGTAGTTGATGTTCAATTTGATAAACGTTAAGATAAAGTAGTTCCATATAAACACTACCGGCGGGGATAACGTGTTGGAGAATTGATTGTACTAGATCTAAGATTTTCCTAAGGTGGAGTGACTTATTCTATTTGTCGCCATCGTGCCATTACTAACTGGATATACTAAAAAACGAGGAAACTTGGAATTGATTGAGGTTCATTTTCCCCGAAGGAAAACCACTCTAATCTCTCTGCCATCCAGTCTCCACGGCTTACTCTGACTCTCCCTCTCTTGTCGAAAGCCTACCACGAGTATGGTTACTGTTTTTGTGCGCCCTGAAAAGGGCATTAAGTGGTGGGTTACAGCAGCTTTACTCACATCCCGAGCTGACCCGGGGTCCTCCAGACGGCTGTACTATGCTTGGCTTGTCGCTCACTACTACGGGGATCATGTCGATTCCCCCACTTCGTTAGCCATACAGACAGCCATGAAACAGTTTTCTTCAAGTAGACCTGCGGGTAAGTGAGGTGTGTATATTGGTCAGTATGATCTGAGCCTAACATGTCTGATTCGTACGTTTTGACCAAACTTTAGTCACCTCTCCCCTATCGGTCTGTAAATGGGCAATTGTCTTACACTTATTGAACAGATCGCCACAAAAAAGGGAATTGATAATTCGATCTATCTGAGGGCTTCGTATAGTGAACTCTGTAATACTCCATCTCCGAGGGCCGTATCCGCTGTCGTTATTTGTGTATTGTTCAGTAAGTCTCGCCAAGTTTTATTATTATTATTTGTTTTTACAATTCTCATGTATGTCCCAAATAGAGCTTCTTAGACATCCAATTACTATGCCAGAAAGGACATTTTCAAACTGTACTGTTAGAGCCAGTTCCGCAGGCTAGATCTCTCTCTGTCAAGTCTGATCAATTCCTCGATTGTTCCTCATTATTAAATTTCGGCTCAAATGTCACTAACGCTGGCTACTTTATCGAGCTCTTCAGAAATTTGAAGTAACTTTCGTCTTTCCTTGGGGGCCATGGCAGAATTCTGGAACAAGATGGCGGGATGAATATTATCTCTGAAGTTCGGGCGAAGAGCTTGTGAGTTATGAGAAATTTAATAGAAAATCTACGAAATAAAGAAAAGATAAGAAATAACGTCTGCCTGTATATACTAGCCGTTACTCAGATCTCACCATCTTCATCCTTTCTCACAACTACAAGACCAAAGTACTAAGATGTCCAACCCCACAAGACAACACTATTCTTCTTTTTCTTCTCTCTTACTTCTTCCTTCCTTCTTCCTTTTTCTTTCTTCATCTTTTTCTTCTTTTTCTTTGTGTTCTTGTTCTTCTTTTTCTTCTTCTTTTTCTTCTTCTCTATCTCCTCCTTCTTCTCCATTTTTCGTAAAATAATAATTATTATTGTTATTAATATTAATATTATTAATCAGCTTCAATGAGCCATTAGCTCTTGTGGATACTAGATAATAGTGCTGAGGGTCCTGTGCAGTTCCTCCGCATCCCGGGTAGGAACCATATTGTATCTTACTCTTTCCCGGCCACATGAGAAATGGTAGGGGTGTGATGCAGCCGACAATATGCATTGCAGAGTTCCGGGCTGACAGTTCTGAGAAACCCATAATGGACCTAGAGAAAGTCGCATGTCCGACGGGAACACTCAGGGTACTGCAACCCTGAATTAGATACTCTTAGCGTAATGAAAGGACAAACTGGATACACTCAGGGCAGTACGATACCAACCTGGTATCAGAGCCTTTGCGGTTTACTACCTCCAGCAACATTACAAGGCCTCGATCGAGAGAGAAAGAGAGAGTCCCGCATTCGTCAGATCCACAATGTCTGAGACTCAAATCTTACGTATCAACTACAGCTGGACCACAGCCTACGGTACATACAGGCCTTCTCACTCATGGAGAACTCAACTTGAAACATCACATTCCAAGGAACTTGCACGTGTCAACTATCAGTACAACTATAATAGCGTGTTCGGGAAACAAACATGGATATGCAGTTGGTTTCAGGGCAGGATTCTGTGGAAGGATCACTCCCAACAATGATTTGTTGTATCTTGTACCGTGAATTTGTTTTGTTTATCTGTGTGGAGTTTGAATTGATTATAAACCTTGGCACAATATTAGTTCCATAATTTAGTCGACTGTGGAATGCGACGTTTCCTGCCTATACATGTGACACTATACATGTGACATGAATTTTCACAGTGAGTCAGACAGCCCATCTAAAATACGCCATAGCTAGAATCTTAAGTACCAACACTTTTTTTTAACGAAGGTTTCTTTAGTGCAGTAGCAGAGCACTCGCTTTTCTCAGCAAATTTACGCAGTTCAACTCTCGTTACCGGCACGCTCTTGTCTACTCAACTATAAATGGGTATCTATCTTACTGTTAGGGAAGGAAAATCAGCGAAGAAGGGAACTGGCAATCCCACATCATAAACAAGCTGTGGCTTTCTTCAATGAAGTGTCTTAACACTTGATCCTTAACAGCAGTGTCTGGTATAGGACCACCTTTACCTTGACGCACTGACAAAACCGCATATAATTTTCTATACCAGTAGGAGCACGGTACCACAACTACAGTTAGCCCCCTTACACGAAGTCTACTTCAAAGCCTGTATGTGCACTTGTAGTTATTGTTTGTTATACATGATAATTCTGCCAGCCACATGCAGAATCATAGTTAGTCACCTTTTGCCAGATGTATTGTGCATTGACCCAAACCTCTCCCCTCTCCCCACCCTTGCACACAGCCCAGTGCCCTGTGATGCAAACTGGGGCACATTGACACAGTGTCAAACATATTTGGGCAAACATAACCAGAACTAGAAACGAAACAGCTACTCCCATTCTGCAGCACTGCATAAGATCAGAATAGAAAATATTAGGACTGTCGCACGTTTTCTTCAATCGGATGTGAGATCTTATTTCCCTTGTGGCTTATAGTTTCTACAGGATGGGCAACCGGCCACATGCCTAAACTGTTTTAGTCGCCCCCACTGATAATTAACGTGTGTTCTCTGCATTCTGGCCTCGGTAACGTAGCTTTTATACCGCCACAATTCTACCAGACCACCAGTTTCGCTTCTCTAATAATAAGGCGGGAGAGTATTGTACAAATAGACTAAAACTAAAACGATGTCGAATTCTAACGGGTTTTTGTTTTGTTTTTTGTGTGTGTGTTAGTTTGAGACATCGTGAATGGTCAGGAAAAACATACTGATGAGGCATGTTAGTCAGGGTCAGGTAAGACATACTGATCAGGCATGTTAGTCAGGGTCAGGTAAAATATACTGATCAGGCATGTTAGTCAGGGTCAGGTAAAATATACTGATCAGGCATGTTAGTCAGGGTCAGGTAAAATATACTGATCAGGCGTGTTAAGGTCAGGTTAAGTATACTGATCAGGCGTGTTAGCCAGGGTCAGGTAAAATATACTGATCAGGCATGTTAGGGTCAGGTTAAATATACTGATCAGGCATGTTAGCCAGGGTCAGATAAGACATACTGATCAGGCATGTTAGCCAGGGTCAGATAAGACATACTGATCAGGCATGTTAGGGTCAGGTAAGACATACTGATCAGGCGTGTTAGTCAGAGCCAGGTAAAATATACTGATCAGGCATGTTAGCCAGGGTCAGGTAAGACATACTGATCAGGCATGTTAGCCAGGGTCAAGTAAGACATACTGATCAGGCGTGTTAGTCAGGGTCAGGTAAAATATACTGACCAAGACCCCCATCGCAACTTCCAAGTAATTCTCGCTGGAAAATGACTGTTCTTCTTGACAGTTTTTCTAAGGAGATGGGGATCGACGTGATCCCCGTAGTAGTGAGCGACACAGATGAAGACACGAATAGAACAGCCGTCTGGAGGTCCCTAGTCCAACTTCATCAGCACGTTTAGCCTACCACCACTAAACGCCCTGTTCACTGCGCACAAAAGAGTAAACCTACTCATTGTGAACATTCAGAACAAGATATATAGATAGATGCCAACTATGGCGTACACATATCCTATATGCTTCACAGGAAAAAAACCATAATAAATGCATTTAATATGTGCAGCTTAAGGTGCATACTAGAAATCTCACTGAGTGACAGAGTAACGGACAACAAGTTGTTGCACCGTGCGAAGATTGCCAGTTTGTCTATGATTCTTCGTCAGCTTTGGTTAAGATGGCTGAGAAACATGTGCCGGTTGAAGAATTCCAAAATACATCCTATACGGAGAGGTGGCCTCTGGCAACCGTAATAAAAGAAGATCATTCTTCCGCTAGAAAATTGTTTGCCAGTGTGACCTGAAAGTGATTGACATGCACCTCAAACTGGGAGGAAGTTTCCCAAAACAGATCTGGCTATGTGTGCTGGCATGGTCTGCAGACTGGAGAAACCAAGCTGTGACAAAATGCAGACTTCAAACGCTTTTGACGGAACGAAATGCAATTTTTGACAAAGGATTCTCAAGGGACTGAGGAAATTGTCTGTCAAGTCTGAGAGAGCCAACAAGAACTGCGACGAATGCAGACCCTCCAAACTCAGCAGATGGTTGTCACTGAAGGCTAACTTTGAGTAGTGCTTACACACAGACGTCCAGCTGTGAGTAGTGCTTACACACAGACGTCCAGATGTGAGTAGTGCTTATACACAGACGTCCAGATGTGAGTAGTGCTTATACACAGACGTCCAGATGTGAGTAGTGCTTATACACAGACGTCCAGATGTGAGTAGTGCTTATACACAGACGTCCAGATGTGAGTAGTGCTTATACACAGACGTCCAGCTTTGAGGAATCATTATACCCAGACCTCCAGCTTTGAGTAGTCCTTACACACAGACGTCTAACGTTGAATAGTCACACACAGACGTCTAACTTGGAATGGTCACATACAGACGTTTATACTTCGATTAGTCACACACAGACGTCTAACTTTCAATATTACTTACATACAGACGTCATACTTCGATTAGTGACATACAGACGTCTGATTTTCAATATTACTTACATGCAGACGTCTAACTTTGAATAGTCACACACAGAAGTTATACTTCGAATAGTGCTTACATACAGACGTTTAACTTTGAATAGTCACATACAGACGTTAACTTTGAATAGTCACATACAGACGTTATACTTCGAATAGTGCTTACATACAGACGTTTAACTTTGAATAGTCACATACAGACGTTTAACTTTGAATAGTCACATACAGACGTTATACTTCGAATAGTGCTTACATACAGACGTTTAACTTTGAATAGTCACATACAGACGTCTAACTTTAAATGGTGTTTACACACATGCGTCTAACTTCAGTAGTGCTTATACACAGACGTCTAACTTCAATAGTGCTTATACACAGACGTCTAACTTCAATAGTGCTTATACATACAGACGTCTAACTTCAATAGTGCTTACACACGGACGTCTAACTTCAATAGGGCTTACACACAGGCGTCTAACTTCAATAGTCCCTACACCACTTACATCTAACTGTGTGTCATATTTTGAGTTGCAGTATGGTAGAGCGCTCGCTTCTCTCTACAAACATACCAGACTCAATATCTGTTATTGCCACGACCTATTAACCAAGCCGTCAATGGGTACGTGGGTTACTTATTGAGAAGGAAAAACGACAAGGAAGGGAACTGGCCACTCCGTTTCAAAATAACTAATGTATTGTACAATATAGTCTCCAACACTTCATCCCCGACAGCAGTGTCCGCTACTGATATCTGCCCTTTACCACATGTGTCTGACCTTGACGCGCATGTCTTGTTTGTGAGTTATAATGCAGAACAAAAAGCAACATACACGTCTGAGTTCTTCTTGTTCCATTGGCCAATCTTTTTTGAAAGAAGGCCATAATGAATTCTGTTTATTCCCTACGTTTACAGTAAACAGGATGGAGAGAGAGAGAGAGAGAGAGAGAGAGAGAGAGAGAGAGAGAGAGAGAGAGAGAGAGAGCGAGTGGGACGGGGTGGAGGGCGGCGGTTAGCATTCATCCAACAACTATAACGCATCCAACATCAGTGAAATATTTTTCTCTCGTCCTAGTAACCTCATCAGTTCTGCTATTGTCACCGGAACCAGGTCCTGCTGTTTGCAAACGGCATATAATTTACTAGAAGATCGTGGCGGAAATTAATACGGGGACTTAGGACACAGAACGTGGCGGTTAAGATTATCACAGGATGAAATTGATAGATTGTGTCCACGAGATCGGATCTACGTTCCGATATGATATATGAGGTATGAGAGAGACAGAGAATTGGAGGGGCAGAGAGAGCGGTAGAGAGAGAGAGAAATGGAAGGAGAGAGAGAGAAAGATAGGCAGAGAATTTGAAGAAGATAGTGCGCGTGGGCGAGAGAGGGATAATGCTAAAACGTATAATATGATGTTATACATCTCATTTAGAATTGAGGCTGCTGTCGGGTTGTGGGGAGCATCAGCTGGTTGTTATCTGGTTGGGGTTTTTCTCTCACCTCAGAAGTTCGAGAAAAAATAACTACTTCATCTACAGTTCCCGTCTACTTTGGTTTATTATTATATTCCTATATATTTCTAGATGTCTGTATCCTTGGGTTCCGAAAGGATAGAGCCACGACATACGCAGTTTTAACATTGAGAGAATGGTAGAACAGAGGGAAACTACTTTTTTTGTTGCTTTATTGACTATGAAAATGCTTTGCACAGGGTGTCGTGGAAAAAAACGGTCTCCTATAACAGCTTTGAGTGGATAAAGCAATTATTTCACTATTTGAAAATCAAACGTAGAATATAGGGAATAACAAGTGATCTCCTAATCAGAAAAGGAGTCAGACAGGGATGTTTATTATCATCAAGTTTAGTCAATGCTTATTCTGAGGCGATGATAGAAAAAGCTACCAGAAAATGCTACATGAACGTTAAGATCAATGGAGAACGAATAAGTGCCGCCAAATATAAGGATGACCGCGCCATCATAGAAGGAACATAAATCATGATATAATGTACTCGCCAAAATCATCGATACAGTTATGGAATTTGATGTGAAGATGAATGTCAGTCAAGCTACAGCGATAGTAAACGAACACAAACAGTAACAAGGGACAGCCTACCAAATAAATGCTTAATTTTTCATGCTCGAATTTGAGCAAAATTATTATTAGATCCTCGCTGTGAAGTTGAAATCAGAACTAGAATCACACTAGCGAAAAGGAACGCATTCCATTAGAAGCAAAAACGTCAAACATTAAGTAGCATCACTATTGTGCTGCGAGATAGCATGATCCCATGGCATAGTATGGCTGTGAAACATAGATTCTAAATGAAAAGCATAGAAAGACCGCTATTTGGTATATATTACTATAGCAGGAAGAAAAGAGTGAACTGGACAGAAAAATAGGTTTAAACGAGGATATGCTTAACGCTATCAGGACACTTGGACAAAGAAAGATAAGTAAACCAACAGGTAAATTGTCGTGACTTGGTCAAATTATGGGACATTGAGGCCTACTTTAAAAAAAAGAATGGAAGGCAAATTTCAGGTAAAGAATGCAACGCGAAAGAACACTGAAGTGCAGACTTATATTGAGCTGAAAAGATCTGCTGAGAACAGAGGGCGCTGGCGTAATATTATCAGACAACTTAAATACTAGTTTCTGGACTGACTAACAGAGGACAGTGACGTGACATGATCAGACAACTTAAATACTAGTTTCTGGACTGACTAACAGAGGACAGTGACGTGACATGATCAGACAATTTAAATACTAGTTTCTGGACTAACAGAGGACAGTGACGTGGCATGATCAGACAACTTAAATACCAGTCTCTGGACTGTCTCGTGACATGATCTGATACCGTGACAAGACACCGTACCAACTTGTGACAAGACACCGTACCAATTTGTGACAAGACACCTTACCAACTTGTGACAAGACACCCTACCAACTTGTGACAAGACACCCTACCAACTTGTGACAAGAAACCGTTATATTGAACATTGCAACAGGAGATAACCTAAACATAAAATATAGACTCAGTACATTGTTACTGCCCTTTAACCTTTTGGCCCTTTAATAAGGGAGGAGATAAGAAGCGAGTTTGGAGTGGGAGTTAACTGGGATCAGGACACCAAAGTGCCAACGTCCTGTAGCTTCAAATCCCACCCCTTCCCCGCCTTACGGAAATTGTAATTCGAACCCACATCATTTATCAGAACGTGGTGCTGGGAAAATTGCCAGCGTGGGGCGCTAATGAAATTATTTCTAATATAGATTGCATTTGGATACACTCCTACAAGATCTGGAATCACCAATACATCTTGCTAGCAATATTGACAAAATATTAGGTACACAACATATGTTGACACTAAGAATACTGACTTGCCCTCGTATAAGGTACACACAGACTTTCAGCTCTTTCTGCCGCCCTAAAACACACACACACACACACACACGCACGCACGCACGCACGCAAGCACGCACGCAAGCACGCACGCGCGCACGCACGCACGCGCGCGCGCACACGCACACGCACACACCGCAGCAATTTACACATTCTCGCAATGTGTTCTAATATTTCCTTTGTCACAAACTAGAGAAATGAAACTCGGTACAAAAAAATTCTGTACGAGGTAATATGTTCATCAGAAGCCCCCCCCCCCCCCCCCCCCCCAATTTCAAACAAGTGTTTCGGTCCTTTCAGGGGATATGTAGTCGTCACACTTGGGTTATGACTCACACGTGCCACCCACCTGTTACGGCTCACACGTGCCACCCACCTGTTACGGCTCACATGTGCCACCCACCTGTTACGGCTCACATGTGCCACCCACCTGTTACGGCTAACATGTGTCACCCACCTGTTACGGCTCACATGTGCCACCCACCTGTTAGGACTCACACGTGCCACCCACCTGTTACGGCTCACATGTGCCACCCACCTGTTAGGACTCACATGTGCCACCCACCTGTTACGGCTCACATGTGCCACCCACCTGTTACGGCTCACATGTGCCACCCACCTGTTACGGCTCACATGTGCCACCCACCTGTTACGGAATTTTGTTATTGCTGTTGTCTGGATGTTTTCCGTGCCAAACTTGGGATTGAATCCACAGGTCTTAACATTAATATCTGGGATGTTTATTTGTTCCCTTCAGTGACTGGCGTCTCTTTCGACACTGTCGGCTCTCAGCCACGCGGTAGTGATATTCTGTTGGTGTTTTTTTGTTTGTTGAGAATGAAAGGGATCTTAACGTGCACACTTGCAAACAAACGTTCTTTTTTCACAATCTATAAATGCTGTATAAGCGCAACAAGGGGATACATTTGTCAACGATTGATCTAGGTTTGTCGCCGTTCTACAGGTAAAGCTCGGCTGGAAATTAACAAGTTCACATTTTCTGACCTTTCAGGCCCAGGGTCGCAAATATTAACGCAATAAAACATGATGGGAACTTTGAATGTGGGTGTTGACATTTGTTTGAAGGTTGGCAGAAAGGGGAGACCACTATCAAGGGATAAGTGAATCGTCAAAATGACTTAGGTGTCCAGAAAGCAGAAAGAGCGAGATTAGGGAATGCTGTTTTACGAGATACTTTTGTTCAACATGATCCTGCATGGGAAGGTGCAAGGCGGACGAAGAGGTCGTCCCAAAACGAGATGGGAAGGCAACATAAAAGAATGGACCTTCTTCTTCTTCTTCTTCGTACGCTGCCAAACATCAACTTGAATTTGTTCGAAGAAAGCAGCTGTCATCCTGAGGCTGTAGACACTGCCATAGAGCTTGTCTAGTGTTGGCACTGGTGATGGCCACATGTGCTTTCTCTGATCCTCGTATGTCGGGCAATTTTGCAGCAGATGTTCAGCGGTCATTTTCTCGGTACCACAGGTGCATTTGTCAGTGGCACCTATCTTCAGTTTATTGAATAAGTGGTACCTCAGTCTGTTGTGGCCTGTGCGGAGTCTGAAGACCACAACCTGCTCTCTTCTGTTCATGTGTAGCCAGTATGTTCTGTTTCCCATTTGGCCATGTATCTGGCGCTAATAAACCTTTTGGACTCTTCGTAGGTTACACTAAAATCTGGTTGTGGTAGTCTCGCACCTTCTTTTGCCAGTCTGTCTGCCTTCTCGTTGCCTTGGATGTTACAGTGTGAGGGAACCCACTGTACCACTACTATTTTTGGTGCGGACTGCTGGCATAGTTGACAGAGTACTGCTCTTAAATAATTAAGTTCAGTATTTTTCTGGCTTTTTAGTGATGTAACCACGGCCAGTGCATCTGTAAACAGGACTATCTGGCTTTCATTGCTTTCGCCTGTCAGCATTGCTTTTACTGCAGCCTTCAGTGCATCTGCCTCCGCTATGAAATATTTTGAGAATTTTCCAGTTGCCACTGACAGTGTTATTTTTCTACCATTTGTTAGGCTCAGGAATACCCCTGCCCCTACGTTCTGTGTAGTTACAGAACCGTCGGTGTATGCATGGGTCCAGTCCATGCTTGGTAGTTTTCCGCTATGTACCTCATGGTTATGTCTCTTCTATCTTTTTCAGTCTGGCTGTTCTTGTTTCCAATACCTGGTATATTTTCTACCACCTCCGGAATGATATGCTGCTTCCATGTGGGTTTGCGTACAGTATGGATGGGCTTTGGTGTTGTTAATGTGTTCATAGGGTCTTCGCTCATCTTTGCTTTGGCTATTTTTGCAAAGTTTCTCCGCTTTAGTTTCCCTTTTCCAAATCTGTTTATAGTCTCTGATGCATTGGATGGTCTGTCAGTGTTCTGAGTTTCTCTGCTTGCTGCTGGGCTCTGCAGTCTCTTCTGTCGGTCATGGATTGCAGATTTGTAATCTTTTCAAGTTCTACAATTGGCGTTGATTTCATGCCTCCTGTTATAACTCTCATGGATTGGTTTTGAAGTTTGCTAATTTTATCAAAGTTCGCCTTTGCTGCTTTTGCTCATGCCGCAATGTCATACTCGAGAACTGGTCTCACTCTTCCGGTGTACAGTTTCTTTAGTATTCTTCCGTCTGCTCTCCAGCTTGTGCCAGCAAGTTTCCTCATGATTGCCATTCTTTGTCTGGCTCTCATTTGGTTTCTATCGATCTGAATTTCCATGTCATGCGCCGATCTAATGTGACACCCAAGTAGTTTGGGTTGTAGTTTGGCCGCAGATATTTGCCGTTAAGACTTATTTTGGTGTTCTGTGGTTTATTTGAAAGCGAGAATATCGTACATGTTGGTTTTTCTTCATTATTTTGACCAGCCATGATTTCACCCACTCCTCCAACGATGTTAGGGCCTGCTGCATCCGATTGTTTGCTACGGTGAGATTTTTTTCAGACGTCCACATAGCCAGATCGTCTGCAAACATGGAGCTGTGGACTCTTGGTATAATCTCTATGGTGTTGTTTATATACACAAGAAAGAGTGTGGGTGACAGTACTCCCCCTTAGTGTACTCCTTGCTCTAGCGTCACCTTTTTGCTCATCTGCCCTTGTACTTGAACTCTGGCTGTTCTGTTTTCGAGGTAGTGGCTGATCCATCTGTACATTTTTCCAGATACTTCACTTCTTCGTAGCTTGACTTTAAGTCCCTCTTTCCACACCTTGTCAAATGCCTTCTCTAGATCCACCCAAACCGCTACTGTATGCTTTTTTTCTTGGTAAGCATCCTCTATTTCCTGTGCTATGAGAGTGATCTGGTCCTCAGTGGATCTGTGTTGCCTAAATCCTGCTTGCTTACTTACTTAGCCGCTCCTCTTCTACTGTGGAATTAATATGTGTTTTGCTTCCAGGTCCCACATCAGTCTGGTGTTTATCATACGCTCCATCAGTTTTCCTACACAGCTCAGTAGACTGATAGGCCTGTATCCATTTGGATCTGTTCTATCTTTTTCTTTCTTTGGTACTGGTATAAGTAAATCATCTTTCCATGCCAGCGGTAGAATTCCCCTTTTCCAGCTTTAGTTCAGGACTGAAAGTAACTTCCTCTTTGCTGTTTGGCCCAATCCCATCAGCATTTCGTTTGTTGCCCCATCTTTTCCGGGCGATTTCTTTTTCGTTAAGGTTCTCATGGCCTCATTCATTTAAATCATTGTTAGTTTTGCTATTATGTGCTCCTCTGTTGCCATCTTGATGTTTTCGTGGCTCCTTTGTTCTTCACTTATGTCTGTATGCATGTCTGTAGGGACATCAATGTGGAAAAGAATGGACCAATCTCTGACTAGACGAGGCACAGGCAGCGGCCGCTGACAGGAAGGGTTGCCTTAGGGGGTGGGCGGGGGGGGGGGGGGGGGGAGCGAGGGAACGGAGTGTCTTCTTGTGTGCTCCAACGACCTCACCGGTTACGAGATGACTTGACTTGCCCTGTTTAATTAATGAGGACGACTCAGGCCGATTTGTGGAAAGAAAAATAAACCAACGGGCCAATGCATTGATCCTGAGAAGGAACGCTTCTGTATGACTAGCTAAACATAGTATTAAGCAATCAAACGGACTACATTCTGCTACTTAGGCCCGTGTCAGGATTTGGTAGTGGGAGATTGACAGTGAACGAAGCCAAGCCAAGTCATTTCAGAAAGGCTACCAGTGATTTTGTGAAATGAGATGTCGTCAAGTGATTCTCATTGAAATTTGTGTGTGTCATATGTTACTGACAGTGATATAAATGACAACGAAAGTAGTGATGAAGCAGAAAATGACTGTGACCACATCTTTTCAAGGTTTAGAGTACAGGAAACTGAACAAGATGGAGATGGCCCTTGGCCCTTCGTGGAAATAACTCATTAACTGGCCCAAAGCATATGCCACCAGATGACAGACCTCCAGTAGCCTGTCTTCAGCTGTTTTTGACAACAATTCTAATTGAACTCTTTGTAAATAAACAAACTGATATGTCACAAACTGTTTAGAGAATACCGTTTTGAAAACAGGGTCCTTGGCCCACAGATGGTTTATTGTGACTGTCAATGAGAGGGAGGTATTTGTTACTGTCATTCAGAAAATTGGTTTGATCAGTAAGCAATCAATAAAGTCATACTTGTCCACATCTGAATCAAAGAGAACTTCATGGCTTTCAGAGCTAATGTGCAGAGATATATTTGAACTGCTGCTCATATTTGTTTACATTGTTTAGAGCTCAATATTAGCTAAAGCTATCACACCGGGTATGATGCACGTGTAGAGTTTGACGCTGTAGTAGAACATACAAACAACTTATCCAGGCATCACTATTATTCACCCAACAGAGAACTGTATTTTGATGAGTAGTTTGATCGGTACTAACAATCAAATATCTAATGCAGTACCTCCCAAACAAACAACGCTACATATGGGGCATAAAGCTATTTATGTTTTGTGATTGTGTATCGAACTATCTCCTCGGCCTATTCGTCTCTAGAAGGAAACGTGGACATGATCAAGAAGTTGCTGATTTGGGAGTTGCCTACAGAATGGTAATGAAGCTACTCACAATGGAGATATGTTTTAAGAAATGATTCCACTTGTTTGGGGACAATTTGTTTTAAAGTATGCCTCTAATCAGAGACCTGACTGTAAATCAGACGCATCTCACAAGAATTGTAAGGAGAAACAGGAAATAAATCCACATGTCATTGAATGCTACATTGAATCCTAGCGAGATAATCAATTTCAGACATGAAACTAACAACAGCATTTAGTAAAAAGAAGTCTCAGCAGAATTCAGTACTACTGCTGTCGACATACAATCAAGTAGATAGTACAGTAGTGCCAAACCGACGACGCGGTCATCATACTGGGCATGCACAAAATACCAACAGAAAATACACAACTGTTCTCATTGAAGGAGTAGACCAAGTTGATATGATGCTGTTCTGTTACTTTGATGAGCGCAGGACTATGAAATATTGGAAAAAGGTCATATTCAATATTTTATCTTGGATGTTGAATGCGTACATTCTGTACAAAGAGCCCACAACAACAAACGTAATGTCAAGATACAATTTCAACATCAAAGTGGTAGAAGCGCTCGAGGAATACTATCAAGCCAAATCAACTAAGTAAAGTGATGGTCACGAAATTTAAAAAAAAACCAGGAAAAGGCTTGTTGCACCTGTAGCAATAGGAAAACTCCCAGAGGAATAACAAGAATCTGCAGTTTGTGCAGGACGTGTGAGAACCATAGCTCATACCTCCCAAAACACAAATGTTGATACGCTAGATGTACAGTTGCATTTCAGATTAATTTACTTCTTCTCTGATTGTGATGTCTTTTGTCACATTGGTATGCTCGGTTGGAATTGTTAAAAATCTTTGATGACAATGTTCAATTGAGATGACTTGATTTCCATAAATATTTGTCAACTTTCAGAAGTTCATAGACTGGCACTTCAATATATTATCTTCAAGAACATATTTGCATTTCTATATTTTTATCTAGTTCTGATATTTTTTACGAATTTACAAAAACAGCATCCTTGTCCTCTTTTCATTTCCTAGAATTGGCTTCCTCTTTTTGGCAGTAGAAGCATTAGTTAGCTCAGTTTGCAAAAGGTTGAAAAGTGATACATAATTGTAACGATCACGAAGTAATGTAGGATTGTAACAAATACATTTCTACAAAACGACAACACACAGACAAGTATGTGTCGCCGGGAATGTGGAGCAGATTCTTTCATATGTTAGTTAAACAATACTGTTGTAAAGGCACAGATCATGTACAACGGATAACCACCAGAGCCAGTTCAGCTCCATTGACTGATAGATGAATATAGAGACAATGATGCTGCCTCATTATGAGCTTGAGGTCAGGTGCTCTGCCTAATCCACGACAAAATAGCTAGAAAAACTGAGTGTCTGAAATAATGAAACGCTGAAGTCATTTCAAATCAATGTCGCTGGACTAGAAACACGCGTGGATATTCTGGCTTATTCTCCGAGTTGATGTAAAATATCGCTTAATCAAATCGAGATGAACCCAATTGTTCATTAACGAAATCATCGGAACAAAAGAATGCTGGTCCAGTTTTTAAGCAAGCTCCCATTTGACTAATTGTTGCAGTTTAGTTGTGTCTGTTCCCTGTCGTCGAAACGTGTGTATGTTTCCTTGTTTTGATGCTTTGTTGTTCAAGTGTATTCTATTTTTAAGAGCGCTATAAATGTGTAATGTCATGTAAATATAAAGCTCTGACACTTGCAGACGAAATAGACCTAATCATTTTGTTGAAAGAAAGGGAAATCTTGAAGAATACAACAGTAGACAAATATTGTGTGAGAAAATAGAATGGTCTTACACAAAACGGTGAGTCTCAGGGAGAGTGGTTACAGGCAAACAGAATTAATCATAATGCCTTTATCACTCTAACTCTGTGACAACGCTTTGTGAATATCTGGAACATTATTTCTGTGCTGTTCGTTTTGAACATAGAGATTTGGTCTTAGGCATGTTACTTTCCCAAAATAAAGATGTCACACCTCGCTGCCTTGGGGGCTACCTGTTTACAGGAAAAGCATCGGGAGTAAGCCCTGAAGAAATATCTGCATCATGTGATATCTCCAGTCGTCTCGATAATGTCTTGCCACTGGTCGATTTAGTCCAGAACGAGAGAGAAAAACTTGACATCTTGCGCAAATACTCCTCACTTTAATCCAGATAACCCCACAAGTCACCAATTTTAGAGAACAGAGCTAAATAAAAAGGTTGCCCACACGGTTAAACAAAGAGAGTGCTCTTCATGGCCTATAATGTTACAACATGTGGTCAAGAGCTTGTCATATTCCTCCTCGTCACACGTGATGAACCTGCCGAAGACGGATGTGTCGGACCGAACGGTGCAAATATCGCAGCACAGCTGTAAACTAGCGACACAACGCATTCCGTTCTCTGGACAACATCTTGCTACTTGCAAAGCCTCATTCAGGATTTGGTAGTGTGAGATTGAGAAGAAGAAGATTAAGAAGAATAAGAACATGTGATGTACGAACAACATGTGGTCAAGAGGTTGTCATCTTGCCCCTCACACGTGATGTACGACAACATGTGGTCAAGAGGTTGTCATCTTGCCCCTCACACGTGATGTACGACAACATGTGGTCAAGAGGTTGTCATCTTGCCACCTCACACGTGATGTACGAACAACATGTTGTCAAGAGGTTGCCATCTTGCTTCTCACACGTGATGTACGACAACATGTGGTCAAGAGGTTGTCATCTCGCCACCTCACACGTGATGAACGAACAACATGTGGTCAAGAGGTTGTCATCTTGCTTTACAATCTCCAAGTTCACATCCCGTCGGGCTCGGTTTGACAGACAGTGCAAGACGTGCATTTTTTCATGGTACGACCGCTTCTGTCAGGGCCTTTCTGGCTTGGATAGCCCTGTCAGGATAGAGAACCAGCCGGCTTATCTCCTGTATCCACTATGGCGCGCAAGCTCTTCTACAAGGTTGGAGAGGCCATTCTGAAAGCATTCTGTAAGATAAAGACTAACAGTGTGTTTTTATCTCTTGGGTAGAGGACTCTCCATCCCATGTACATCACTACCAATCATACAGGCAAAAATATTTTTAATTTAAACTAGTCTTGCGAATTTAAAATATAAAAACAATACCTCAAAATACAATGTAGGAAAAAACAAATGCAGTACACATGTTCTTAACCAAGAGGAACTAATATTTAATAAACAATTATGGTAACGCCCGAGTATTTATTGTCCCGAAATTGGAACATAGAATGGTAATGCTGTAACCTGACATGCATGAATTGAGGGGCGACTAAGCAGGGTTAGGCACGGGGTTGTAGCCTAACAAATGTTAACGGAAATGGACCGGTCAACATTAGATGACTTGACATGTTTTTGTTGAAAACCTGAGCTCCAAGGGGAGATGAAATGGTCTTAAGTGGTTGTTTTGTAAATGTAGCGGCACTGGATAGTCCTGTATCAGAAAATGTCGCCAGTAACAGAATTGGATGTCCCGTACCAGAAAATGTCGCCAGTAACAGAATTGGATGCCCCGTACCAGAAAATGTCGCCGGTAACATGATAGGATGTCCCGTACCAGAAAATGTCGCCGGTATCGGCATAGCTTGTTATATAACTGCATATATCGTCGGGGATAAAGTGTTAAGTTCATTGTATTTGATTTCAACTTTGGGAGGTGGTCTCACCTTATACCTAACTCGACGTCGTGTCTTCCATTATTGTAAGTTTGGTAGCCATTTACGGATGGGTAGACCTGAGCGTGTCAAGCGACAAGTGCTCTAACCTGTCTCGCATGCAGGCGCTTATACATCACTTGAGCACATTTAGTTTTCACAGACTCATTTGTATTCTTTTTTCCTGTGAGAGACATTGAAAAACGACAGAACTATATTTGGGCAATACATCTTTTAAAATGGCAAGCGAATACGGAATAAGGAGATGGAGAGAAATCTCATGGGAGAGAACGGCCATGCTCTGTATGAAATCCCATGAATGCTATTCGTGAAAATGTTGGCTTTTTCTATTGTTGCAATTATTCACTTTTAACATGAAGCCAACACACACGTACGTGCGTGCCGTCTCGCGCTACATAAATAACACACTTGCTGCGTGCTCAATGTCATTTGGCGTCCTGCATCGACATTTCAAACACGATCAGTGTGGTTGTTTATTGTTTTAATTATGTTGTTTTTGTGCTGTCCATCATGACAATTTGTGAATGTTTTCTTTATAAAATTCATCTGCTTCTTCTGAGATCATTGCTCATTTAGACGGGTAATCCGGATTGTTCAATCAATTCTGTCGTCTATTTCGGTGTCTCAGGACCGCCGTAGTTTTCTCCTCGAGGGGAGCTGGCTTGGGCCACATAATTCTCTTCAGATCTGTGTACTGGGCCTTGAAGTGCATATGCTGCTGCCAGGTTTGTCAGGCCACAGTAACATAGGCTGGAGGTGCCTATCCTGAATTTGAGGTAGAGGCGGTGTCTCATTCTGTTGTGGCCACTTAGGAGACGAAGTAGGAAAACCTGGTCTTTTCTGGATAGCTGGTAGTATCCATCGTCTGTGTGGTATTTGGGGTGAGCTGGTAGTATCCATCATCTGTGTGGTATTTGGGGTGAGTTGGTAGTATCCATCATCTGTGTGGTATTTGGGATGAGCTGGTAGTATCCATCATCTGTGTGGTATTTGGGGTGAGCTGGTAGTATCCATCATCTGTGTGGTATTTGGGGTGAGCTGGTAGTATCCATCATCTGTGTGGTATTTGGGGTGAGCTGGTAGTATCCATCATCTGTGTGGTATTTGGGGTGAGCTGGTAGTATCCATCATCTGTGTGGTATTTGGGATGAGTTGGTAGTATCCATCATCTGTGTGGTATTTGGGATGAGCTGGTAGTATCCATCATCTGTGTGGTATTTGGGGTGAGCTGGTAGTATCCATCATCTGTGTGGTATTTGGGGTGAGCTGGTAGTATCCATCATCTGTGTGGTATTTGGGGTGAGCTGGTAGTATCCATCATCTGTGTGGTATTTGGGGTGAGCTGGTAGTATCCATCATCTGTGTGGTATTTGGGGTGAGCTGGTAGTATCCATCATCTGTGTGGTATTTGAGGTGAGTTGGTAGTATCCATCATCTGTGTGGTATTTGGGATGAGCTGGTAGTATCCATCATCTGTGTGGTATTTGGGGTGCTTTTTCCTCCCACTTTACATTGTGCTGCAATTTAATTATAGCATTTGCCTCTTCATAGTTTCGCTCCTTCATTTGCTAGACTGTCGGCCTCCTCTTTTCCTTCATGTTACAGTGCGATAGTATCCACTACATCGCTGCTGTCTGAAACCAATGATTCAAGGCTGGCCCTCAATTCGTTCAGTTCTTGTGGGATTTTAGTGCCGTTAAGGTTGACTGTGCATAATTTCCGTGTTCTTGTGTGATTTGAGTGCCGTTAAGGTTGACTGTGCATAATTTCCGTGTTCTTGTGTGATTTGAGTGCCGTTAAGGTTGACTGTGCACCATTGCCGTGTTCTTGTGTGATTTGAGTGCCGTTAAGGTTGACTGTGCATAATTTCCGTGTTCTTGTGTGATTTGAGTGCCGTTAGAGCTGACTGTGCATCATTGCCGTGTTCTTGTGTGATTTGAATGCCGTTAAGGTTGACTGTGCATAATTTCCGTGTTCTTGTGTGATTTGAGTGCCATTATGACTGATTGGGCATGTCAGTATCACGGATTTTCTCATATGGTATTTGTGTTCTAGTCATTTCTGCTGCGGTCTTAAAAGCTTCAATTTCACCTCTGACGATGCTTGAGAACTTGTCTGTGGCTGTGAACTTGGCTATCTTCTCCTTATTCATTTGTCTGATCATCAGTCCTCCTCCTCCGTCCCGGGTGGCGCTTGTAGCTTAACCATATGCATAGGCATGTGTCCACCTGTCTGCTGGATACTTAGCGTCTATGTGCTCTTCTGTAATGCGTCGCTACTCCAGATCTGTCTGCTATACTTTTTCTTTAGTCATTTACATTTTTCTTATTAGCTCTTTGAGTGTGCAGGGGAGAGCAGTGCTAACTGACTGTACAGGCTTTCATTTTGTTTGTAACAACACTTGGTCCTTGAGTGTCAATTCCTTTGATTTTGCAGCAAAGTTACTTCTCTTAATTCTGCCCTCTCCTTGCCTGTTCATTATTTGGTTCATTGGGTGGCTCAGGAGTCTTGTATTTCTCTGCCTGATGCAGCAATGTCCCGTCTATCCTCCATTAACCGGGGGCCTTTCATTGTTTCTTGTGTCTCTATGGCTGTGGACTAAATGACCCCAGTGATGATGCGTGTGGCTTGGACTCTATTTATTTGACAAGGATCTGTTCTTGTTGCAGTGGCCCAGGCCGTGATAACATACTCTAGTACTGGTCTGATTTTTCCTGTTTATAGTCTTTTCTAGATTTCATTGTCTCTACCCAACTTCGTGACTGCTAACTTTTTCATTATGTCCATTCGGGCCCTGGTTATTTTTCGTTTTTTTTCTATCTGCTTGGCCAATTCCTTTCTACCATCCTGAATGATTCCCAGGTATGTTAGATTTTGTTCTGGTGAGAGTATGTAGTCATTTATGTTTAGTGCCGCTGCCTGTTTCTTGTTAGACAAACTGAAAACTTTCAGTGTGGTTCTCTTCTCGTTGATGTCCAGCAACCATAATTTTGTCCACTTCTTTAGTTTTCACAGCTTCTTGCATTTTGTTGTCTGCAACAGCTACTGGTCCTTCTCTGCTCCAAGTTGTTCCAGTACGTTGCAGCAAGAACTCTAGTGAGGACGTCTTCCGTTTGGTCATTTATAAAAATCACAAAAAGCGTAGGTGACAATCCCCCCGCCCCTTTCCTTGTGGGACTCCCCATTCTAATGTTATCTTCCTGCTGCATTTCTTCTGTATCTGGACTTTTGATGTTCTATTCTCCGGGTAATGTCATATCCAGTTACACAGATGCCATTTGATTCCTATTCTGTGGAGCTTGATATTGATTTCCTCTTTCCAGTGTTTGTCGAAGGCCTTTTCCATGTATATCCACACTGCCGGTGTGTGTTTCTTTTCCCGACAGATACCCTCGATCTCTTGTTCAATATAAACCACCCGGTCTTCTGTTGATCCGTGTTGCCGGGATTCACTTTGCTGTGCCGTTATTGGTTGTTTTCTTTCCAGGTAACACACTTCAATTTACCAGTTTGTCCATTGGTTTGTCCATGCAATTAAGCAGGCTGACAGATCTATAGCTACCTGGATCCAGTTTGTCCTTGACTTACTTTGGGAGAGGCGTCATGATGGCTTCTATCCATTCCGCAGGTACCTGTCCTGTCCTCCAACTGACGTTTATATCATTTAAGAGTATCATCTATCCTTTCTGACCATCTTTATTAACATCTCGTTTGTGACACCATCCTTGCCTGGTGACTTCTTGAGTGTGCGTCCCTCGAGTGCGTCTATTATTTTTATCAGTGTGAAACTGTATATCAGATGCGCTTCTGCTATCATGGGTTATTCATTCGTCCTTGAATCTATGTTCTGGCCTCCTGCTATCTGGCGTTTGCTATTTGTTTCAGTACAATACTTGCATATTTTCACCCAAAGATGTTTGCTACTCTTTTGCCAGTGTGCATTTCCTGATTGTGCTCTATTGTTATTGGTGGCCAGTTACTGTTTCCATTGGTCAGGGCCTTGACCAGTTTCCAAAGTTTATTTCCGTCTGTCCAGATTGAGACTTTCCATATTTTCTTTCCAGCTCTGCCTAGTAACTTCCATTATCTCCTTTCTGTATCTGGCAGATATTAATTGAAGGCTATAACACTGTGTGTTTGGAATGAGCTCAGTTCTTCTTTCAGCCTTTGTACATTTTTGTCCAGTATGGGTTGTAATTTCCCCTTTCTCCGCTAGGTATAGATTCTTTTGCGGCCTTTAGGACTGCCCTAGTTAACTACTCTGTATGTCATGTTCTTTACAGTCATTTTTTGAGTGTTTGTTGTATCGCTGCATTTGTCTGTGAGCATTGTAAAATTTCCACATTCTGCACTTTTAAAGTTACAACGAAGAAGTGGTTTTTGTTCCTCTGGTACATATTTGAGGTTGATCGACAGTTTGACTGGTCATTGTCTCCTAATTGGTTCATTGTCGTTCCATTTGTCTTGTAGTACATGTCTCGTGTGGTAAGGTTGACGCCAAGTCTGGGGTGAACGTTGTTTTCCCATCTTCTTTAGTAGCTTGTCGTTTGGGGGGGGGGGGGGGGGGGGGCTTCCTTCTTGGCTATTTCTGAGTTAGAGGTTGTTGTCTGTTTCTCATTTTTGGGTCTTCTCTCCTCTTGCATTGGTTCCTTGTAACCCCATTTTTCTGAATGGCTGTTGAAGTTACCTGCCACGAAACAGTACGTTATCTCCATCGCCTATAACATGATGGTTGTATCCACCGGGCTGTACGTTATCCCATCCCCTATAACATGAGGGTTGTATCCACTGGGCCGTACGTTATCCCACCCTCTATAGCATGAGGCCTCAGTCCACCGTGCTGTACGTTATCCCATCGCCTATAGCATGAGGACTCAGTCCACCGGGCTGTATGTTATCCCATCCCCTATAGCATGAGGGCTCAGTCCACCGGGCTGTACGTTATCTCCGTCGCATATAGCACGAGGGCTCAGTCCACCGGGCTGTACGTTATCTCCATCGCATATAGCATGAGAGCTCAGTCCAACGGGCTCTACGTTATCTCCATCGCATATAGCATGAGGGCTCAACCCACCGGGCTCTACGTTATCTCCATCGCATATAGCATGAGGACTCAGTCCACCGGGCTTTACGTTATCTTCATCGCCTATAGAGCTTTGTTTATCAGGCTGTAAATCTTGAAAACTCGAATCAGCTGTTTTCGATATATATATATATATATATATATATATATATATATATATATATATATATCTGTACAGATGGCCTCAGCTTCCCTTATAATTGTGTACTTCTAACTGCATAGCTGGAATGGAGTTGTGTATTAATGTGAGCCTTCCTCCCATGCGGCCACCCCTCTCTCTCTCTCGTTCTCTCGCTCTATCTCTCTCCTGAATGTGTGTCAGGTATTCCCTGAAAAAGAATTTCTGTGGGGGTCTAGGTGCGTTTATGTATGCACGCCGCATTTATATTCTCTTTCACAAGTCTTGCTATCAGCGTCTACTTTTTGTGGTATATGCCTTCTGCATTCCAATGCATTAGTTCAGTCTTATTTGTTCTAGTGAGTTCAGACCAATAATGATTTTCCATTGTTCCCATTTCTTGGATCTCAGGTAAGACAAGGCTGACCATCAATACCTTGAGCTGGGTGCCTTCGAAGCATAGATCCCTGCACTCATCCCGCCTGGCGGGTCTTCACATGCAGAGCACCATATCTTTCATCTTTTGTCCCACTCTGCATGCAATCATGACATGCGTTACATCTGGTTATTCTGTATCTGACGAAGTGCATCCTCTTTCTTCTGGCTTTTTTTCGGGCTTGCCTTCCCTAGTCTTCTGTTGTCCGCAACCTTCCTGCAAGGCAGCACTGTGTGTATCGTTTTCGTCTCCTAGGTGATCTGTCTTCCTGGACTCTTGAGCACCATCTGCCCTGCTGCTGCCATTCTTAGTCTGGCCCCTCTCCAGTGACTTGCCCGGCTCTACATACATTTCCGCTTGCATCGCCCACTGGATCAGAGGGACGCACAAGGTCGCCACCCACCCCCCCTCCCCAGCCTTTCCTTCGACAATGTGATATCATCAGGTGGAGGTTGTAAAATTCAGATTCGATCTTCCAAATATCCCTTCATTGATCAGGAGTCTAGCAATCTGTGTTTCGTCTTGTTTAGTGGATTATTTATTGCACAGAATGACGGAATGTATGTTTGTGATAACTGTATATGTTTATCTAGGGCCAGTTTTATGCTTATACCCAACTCGTTCGTTGATATTTGAAATCTCGTTTCTCGCGCGAGTGGAGTTTGTTCTATAAAAGCGTACACAATATATATTTATAGGGGATTGTCAAAGAAAAGAGTTTTCTCTGAGGAGATTTTTACCTTCGTCTCGTCTGTACCGTAACCTGAGCGATGATAAGGGCATCACATCTCACAACATCCTTGTATTACACAAACCGTAGTGAAACACTATTAATTGGGTGGATGATGGTAGGCAACCTCCTCTTGCCCTAACCGTAGCGTTGAACCAATCTTCTGTTCTGTCTCTGATAAGAACCACACTCTTGATATTTAAACATAAACTCTCGAAAACATTGGTAAGTTGGTATCCAATTCTGTATTGGCGCTGGTAAGGTGGTATCCAATTCTGTATTCGCGCTGGTAAGTTGGTATCCAATTCTGTATTAACGCTGGTAAGTTAATATCCAATTCTATATTGACGCTGGTAAGTTGGTATCCCATTCTGTATTGGCGCTGGTAAGTTAGTATCCAATTTTGTATTGGCATAACACGTCTAAAGTTGTGTCGTGCCATACTTTGTCAATTGCCTTGTTTAAATGGACGAAAATATTTGATAAATGTTATTTGTTGATTTGTTCACTATGCAGTTAGAGTTAAAGATGTCTCGTGCACTACTACACCCGGCAGTAAAACCCGCTTGCTCTTCAGCTATAATATTCTCAGTTTTTGACTGTAACCTGATCTTGATCATTACTTTATATTAAAATTGATAAATGCAGATTTATGAAGGAAAATATATTCTCTCACGTCCCCACCGTGTTGAGTTACTGGAGCGTGTGTATCTATGATCTTAAGAGCTTTACCCGCGGTAATATAGTTACCAGCATGGAGCTCCTAAGTCGGACAAGTCAAATGAAAGGGAACCAGACCAAGCGGTGATACAAACCTTTTGCCCTGCAGGAAGACATTGGAAAGTCAAGGGTTAGTAAAGGCAAATCTTACAGAAACGCTCGTTAAAAGTGGAAGCAACGGGCCAGAGGCGTAACGACACAGTGCATCGTAATGTTGGCGTTATGAGAACATCACAAATAAAGGGAAAGCAGCATAGTGATAATCCCTCGCGTCGAACGAGTGCACCCAGTGGTACTATTGGTCACCATCCTATGTTCTGTAAATTCAAAGTACAGAATGAAGGGGTAAGAGATATAGACCAGACATCAGGTACACTGAACATACTGCAGTCTGAAGCTGAGGAATTTCTGAGCAGACATCAAGTACACTGAACATACTGCAGTCTGAAGCTGAGGAATTTCTGAGCAGACATCAAGTACACTGAACATACTGCAGCCTGAAGCTGAGGAATGTCTGAATGAATAAAGTGCCACTATCAAAACGACTTCATGAAGATAAATTTATGTGACAAGTATCCAGGAGACCCACCTCAAAATGAACTCCAGATTTTCGGTCAGAGGATACTAGATCTTCAGACTCGACCGGGAAGGACACAGACAAGACCTGTTGATACTTAACGCAAAACTCAAGAGTCAACAGCGAGGTAGCAGTGAGCACCAACAATCAGGTAGAACTAATTGAAGTTGATATATAGCTAAACAAAACTAACACCACATGTATTACCTATATGGTCCACTAACAAAAGATTTATCACTTCCTAGTGTTTAAACATAGCCTCAACTGCATAGTGGTTGGAGACTTCAATAGTCACTAAAAAAGATGGGGATATACAAACACGGACATTAGATGCGACGAAGGAGAAGACTGGGAAATTGATACAAATTTCCATTTAATAAACAAGCAAGATGATTTAACCAAACTTCTTTCTAGTCAAGAAGGTGGCACACACATATGTGCAAAGACAAATTAGCAGAAAGAGAACATTTGAGCAGGGAGTCGCAATAGGTTTTGTCCAGTCACCCAACTTGTTCCTCTTATAGATATGTGTGTTTGTGTGATATAACTAGAGTGTTCCAAAAAAAGAGCACAGAGCTCTGTTTTTTAAATATTAATTAGCCTAATGGATCTCTGAGGAAAACATAGCAGCATGCACTCAGATGCAGCACGCTCTAGCATCACTGGAGGAGTGGGCCACGATATGGCTTATGAAGATAATTGAGGAAAAATACCACTTATACCATGTTCTCTTTCTCAAACAAACCACAGAGCTCTAAACTAAGGCTAGATGGGAACAATCTGAGAACTCTATTTAGGTATTACCTTTAATGGTCGGATAACATGGACAACACAAAAAGAATCCGGGTGCGTGTCAAGACAGAATGACAATCATGATCAACACAGAGAGAAACCAGATGAGTGTCAAGACATAATGACAATCATGGACAACACAGAGAGAAACCGGTTGCGTCTCGAGACATAATGACAATCATGGACAACACAGAGAGAAACCGGTTGCGTCTCGAGACATAATGACAATCATGGACAACACAGAGAGAATCCGGGTGCGTGTCAAGACAGAATGACAATCATGGACAACACAGAGAGAAACCGGATGCGTCTCGAGACATAATGACAATCATGGACAACACAGAGAGAAACCAGATGCGTCTCGAGACATAATGGACACCACAGAGACAAACCGGATGCGTCTCGAGGCATAATGACAATCATGGACAACACAAAGAGAAACCGGTTGCGTCTCGAGACATAATGACAATCATGGACAACAGAGAGAGAATCCGGGTGCGTGTCAAGACAGAATGACAATCATGGACAACACAGAGAGAAACCGGATGCGTCTCGAGACATAATGACAATCATGGACAACACAGAGAGAAACCAGATGAGTCTCGAGACATAATGGACACCACAGAGAGAAACCGGATGCGTCTCGAGACATAATAACAATCATGGACAACACAGAGAGAAATCAGATGCGTCTCGAAACAGAATGACAATCATGGGAACACCTTGCTGGGCCAGAGTGGGGGAGAATCATAGTGTACTAAAGATGATGTACACTGGATGTGTGAGATATAATGTACTAAAGATGATGTACACTGGATGTATGAGATATAGTGTACTAAAGATGATGTACACTGGATGTGTGAGATATAGTGTACTAAAGATGATGTACACTGGATGTGTGAGATATAGTGTACAAAGATGATGTACACTGGATGTATGAGATATAGTGTACTAAAGATGATGTACACTGGATGTGTGAGTCCTAAAACATGGCAAAGCAGCGTGTGCAGGTGCAGCCAAATCAAACTTTGACCAAATAAAAACCAAGCAATGCGAATCATAACAGGGAGCAAGAGGCCCACATCCATCGGAGAATTGGAGAAAATACAAAACTGCAAGCAATGATAAAAGCGAGAGCAAGCCTCCACACCCCCCCCCCCCCCCCCCCCACACCCCCCAAACGAAAAAACAAAACAAGGAGATAAATTCAGGAGGCTGATAGACCACTTAATGTACCAGAGCTTTTGAAGGGGAAGACTCAAGCGGATCAACTGTGTGGTATCAGTTAAAGAAAAGTGGAGAACAGGTCCCAAAAATGACACGTCACAAAATAGAAAAAAAAAACAACATTCTATGCCCACTACAATCTAAATTTACAATTAAAAATTCAGATATTTACAATTGTTACAAAATTATGATACCAAAAATTATAATAACTCTTAAACATTGTAATATATCTTAATTCCCATAGTCCATAACTAAACCATGGTCATATTCAATTTATGTGCAAAGTTGCAGGACAATTGCTTTTAAAAACAAACATTTATCATACATAATAAACCTTCCATACGTTATTATTTTCGACGAAAGTTTTAGGATTACATTTTTTTACATTTTCTAATGATTAAATACCTTGATTCTAATGAATGACCACCAACCTAATATAGTTCAGTATCGTTCTGTCAATCATCCAGTACGTCTTCCACATGCGCCGCCAGAGTGAATTTCTTTGATCAACAGGCATATGCCATCCTGGCCTCATAGGACGCCTTAGTAGCTTTTCTATGAGTTCCTTTATTCGACAAAATGTCTTTGTGTTCACAGCACTCTCTCAGATACATATCAACATGTAATTTCTATTTTTAGAGATTTTGTCCTATCATTAAAAACAGAAATTGCAATAACAGCTCAGCTTTCATAATAGTTAGTTCATGATTCTTATGAATGGAACATAACATTCCAGATAACTGTTCTGTGACTCATTGACATTTTGTGTATATCCTTCAAGACACTTTTTAAGTAGTTCAGTTCTGCCAAGGTTCTAAAGTACTGGTTTTATAGTAGTCATAGCAACAGCAGGTAGGTTACTGGTGTGTTTGTATGTATCAACAGTTTCATCTGCTACAGCTTTCTTATATGGACACCATTTGTTGTGCCTGTTCTTCTTAACTGGTGGTGGGAAGTGCATAACACCATAGACCATCTGCAGGTCTGCCAGCCCTCCTCCAACACACCTCATTGGTCTACAAGCCATCCTCCAACACACCTCATTGGTCTGCAAGGCCTCCTCGAACACATATCATTGGTCTACCAGCCCTCCTCCAACACACCTCATTGGTCTACCAGCCCTCCTCCAACACGCCTCATTGGTCTACCAGCCCTCCTCCAACACGCCTCATTGGTCTACCAGCCCTCCTCCAACACGCCTCATTGGTCTACCAGCCCTCCACCAACACACCTCATTGGTCTACCAGCCCTCCTCCAACACACCTCATTGGTCTACCAGCCCTCCACCAACACGCCTCATTGGTCTACCAGCCCTCCTCCAACACGCCTCATTGGTCTGCCAGCCCTCCTCCAACACATCTCATTGGTCTACCAGCCCTCCACCAACACGCCTCATTGGTCTACCAGCCCTCCTCCAACACATCTCATTGGTCTACCAGCCCTCCTCCAACACATCTCATTGGTCTACCAGCCCTCCACCAACACACCTCATTGGTCTACCAGCCTTCCACCAACACGCCTCATTGGTCTACCAGCCCTCCTCCAACACATCTCATTGCTAATACAGCCCATCTGTTAAATTGAATTCACACACAAAATACCCACATATATTTGATTACATTAAGAAGATGTATATTATAATTGTTTCTGCTACAATGAAGCTCAAACTCACTGCATGGATTCTTTCTCTTTGTTTTAAGTAATTGTACATTGAAATAACAAAAGTGACAAACACGTTCAGTGCTATTTTATTTTACATTTAGCTTTAATATATCAGTTGAGCCTTCCAACTCTTCATGAACAATGCCATATCCACTTAAAATTGAATCTGATTCACAAGATCATGAAATTCCTGTATCTTTATTTCTGACCGAGTGGGCGTGGTCAGTGAACTTTTAAAAGATTCAATGTTGACGTTCTTAAGTTTATCATACAGTACTTACATGCATAACTTACATCACTTGTGGGGGTGAATGCTAAATTGTCACAAAGTTCGACATTGGCTGCCTCGAAAACAGATTAACAGTCGAATTTACGTTTCATATTAACTTTCTCTCTCTTCTTCGCGTCACAAGACATGATTTTGCGTATTTTCAAAATTCTAACGACGTTGTTTTTCTTTGAAAATTACAGTTTGTATCAGCTAAAACTTGGCCTACTTTAGGTATCTAGAATTGGCAGTAGCTAAAGTTGGATGGGACTAAATTGTGGCTAGAAATCACCCGCCAAATGTATTATTTTAGGAGTACTAATTGTATTATATTTTTTAAAGGAAGCTTAAAAATCCCTTTATGTTTGTTGTGACTAAATTCTAGGGGAGTAATAATTTGAAACTAGTAACTTGCAGCCGAGACTTCAACTAAAGAGTTGGAATCGACTATTCTAGATTTGTTGGAGTGATCGGTAGGTATGGAAAAGGTGTCATAAATGACTGCTGAGATTTTGCAGAGAACAAAGCCTTGTTATTTCAAACACCAGGTTTCTAGATAAGCGTATTCATGCCTACACAAGATGCGAGACGACACGAAATGACAAATCATTCATTGATTGATTCAAAAGCGAGGAAAAGTGCATTCAAGTATGTGAAGGATGCTAGAATGCTCAGGGTACCAGAAATAGGAAGCGATCACTACCTAATAAAATTAAAGAAAGTAATCGCTAAATGTTATCCAGCAGCACCCAACAACAAGCAAGAAACCAAAAAACACACAAGGAGAAAATAAAATAAAGCTTACAAACTAAAAGAACCAGATTTTAAGAGAGATATCAAGGGTTCATAACACCAGCAGCAAAGGGAAGGTTAGAGGAATCTGAAGAAGATATGGAAATGCTTTGGGTAAAACTCAAAAACATCCTCAGATAGGCTGCAGTAGAGACATGCAGTCAAACCAGAGAAGCGGGGAAGAGAAAGAGTACACCATGGTGGACAGAAGAAGTGAAAAGAATAATACGAGGAAAAAAAAAGGCATAGAAACAATAGAGGCGAGGGAAACAGAGGAACAAACAAAGAAATATACAGAATATGTAAATTTAAGAACAGAAGCAAAGAATACTTTGCTCAAGGCCAAACAGAAATCCTGGCAGGAATTTGAAGAAGAACTGGAAAATAATTCTGAAGAAAACCCAGAAACTGTTCTACAGAACCCTAAAAAACATGGGAAAGGAAAAGGAATGCCACCTGAAATTTATTAAAGATAAACAACGTGCACTGCTGACCACCCCAGAATGGGGAATGAACAGATGGAAATCATATTTCTCAAATCTCCTTGGAGTGGAGGAAAATCAAGCTCTGGAAGTGACAGTCCCAACCTCAGAGGAGGTAGCTATGGGGAGGAACGATAATATCACAATGGATTAACTAAAGGCAGGATTGGAGAAATTACGGTTGGTAAAGCAGCAGGACATGATGGTATAACTCTAGAAATGGTTAAATTCATGAGAACGGTAGGATATATACTATTCATGAAGATTCTTAAGGCAGCTTGGCGCCACAAGATGATACCATGAGATTGAGAGGTTGTCATAATAATACCATTATTTCAAAAAAAAGAGTGACAATCGACAATGTGAAAATCACAGAGGTATTTCCCTTCTCAGTGTTACCAGGAAAGTCTACTAGAATTCTAGAACGGCGATTAAGAGGTTTATCACAGCCTAAATATGGACGGACCGAGACGCAATATGGGTTATTGCGTGCATATAGCAAGCAGAGAATTTTATGTCTTTTAGGTAGACAGTATAATTTAGTTGACGAATAGCTTGATATTCTTTCAGTATACTGTAGAAATTAGTTAATGGATAACTTTGGTTCCTCTAAAAACTGTATACAAAATAACTAGGGCGAATCATTTTAAGTCCTGTTACAATAATATATAAACTACGTCAATGGATAACTTAATGTCATGTAAAAATAATGTGCCAACTTAGTGAGTGGTTAACGTAATATCCTGTAGAAATAATGTGCCAACTTAGTTAAGTGAGCTGGTACCTAATGTCGTGTACTAATAATGTGCCAACTTAGTGAGGGGGTAACTTGATGTCCTGTATAAATAATGTGCCAACTTATTGAGCCGGTAACCTAATGTCCTGTAGAAATAACGTGCCAACTTAGTGAGCGGGTAACTTGATGTCCTGTAGAAATAATGTGCCAACTTAGTGAGTGGGTAACTTGATGTCCTGTAGAAATAATGTGCCAACTTAGTGAGCGGGTAACTTAATGTCTTGTAGAAATAATGTGCCAACTTAGTGAGCGGGTAACTTGATGTCCTGTAGAAATAATGTGCCAACTTAGTGAACAGGTAACTTAATGTCCTGTAGAAATAATATGCCAACTTATTGAGCCGGTAACTTAATGTCCTGTATAAATAATGTGCCAACTTAGTGAGCGGGTAATTTGATGTCCTGTAGAAATCATGTGCCAGCTTTGTGAGCGGGTAACTTGATGTCCTGTAGAAATAATGTGCCAACTTAGTGAACAGGTAACTTAATGTCCTGTAGAAATAATGTGCCAACTTAGTGAACAGGTAACTTAATGTCCTGTAGAAATAATGTGCCAACTTAGTGAACAGGTAACTTAATGTCCTGTAGAAACAATGTGCCAACTTAGTGAAGTGAGTAGGTAACTTAATGTCTTGTAGAAATAATGTGCCCACTTAGTGAGCGATTAACTTGATATCCTGTAGAAATAATGTGCCAACTTAGTGAACAGGTAACTTAATGTCCTGTAGAAATAATATGCCAACTTAGTGAAGTGAGCAGGTAACTTAATGTCCTGTAGAAATAATGTGCCAACTTAGTGAGCGGTAACTTGATGTCCTGTAGAAAAAATGTGCCAACTTAGTGAGCGGGTAACTTGATGTCCTGTAGAAATAATGTGCCAAATTAGTGAGCGGGTATCTTGATGTCCTGTAGAAATAATGTGCCAACTTAGTGAGCGGGTAATTTGATGTCCTGTAGAAATCATGTGCCAGCTTTGTGAGCGGGTAACTTGATGTCCTGTAGAAATAATGTGCCAACTTAGTGAACAGGTAACTTAATGTCCTGTAGAAATAATGTGCCAACTTAGTGAACAGGTAACTTAATGTCCTGTAGAAATAATGTGCCAACTTAGTGAACAGGTAACTTAATGTCCTGTAGAAATAATATGCCAACTTAGTGAAGTGAGCAGGTAACTTAATGTCTTGTATAAATAATGTGCCAACTTAGTGAGCGGTAACTTGATGTCCTGTAGAAATAATGTGCCAACTTAGTGAGCGGTTAACTTGATGTCCTTAAGAAATAATGCATGTTATCTGCTTGTCCTATTCTTAGTTTGTTGAACAGATGGTATCTCTGTTGTGACTTGTACAAAATCTAAAATATGTCTGCCTGCTCACATCTGCTGTGCTGGTAATATGCGTCATTTGGTTGATGCCCTGCGTAGTCTGCTTCCCACTTGTTCCGGAATCTAAATCCCAAAAACCCCTTGGTCTCTTCGCAGGTTACACCAATATCAGGCAGGTGTAGCATTCCACCTTTTCTTGACAGCCTTTCAGCCTCTTCTTTGCCAAAATTGTGTAATGAGATGAGATTCATTGTACCACAACTATCTTGAGCCGGTGATATAGATTATCCCTCTTAATTCCTTAACGTGTGATTTTGTCTGGCTGCCCCAGGCCGCAACCCTGACAGTGTGTCTGTGAAGGTTTCAACTTCTCTGTTTGTTTTTATCTGTCTTTAGAAAATATTCTGCGGTTTTCAAGGCTTTTACCTGTGCACTGAAGTTACTTGAACATTCATCAGACGACACTCATTACTGTCTTTGTGTACTGTTTTTGTAGATTTAGATGTGGAACATTCCTCCACATTCAACCCTTCACCTCCCACTCTCTCACCTCCCACCGTCTCCCCTCCCACTCTCTCACCTTCACCTCCCTCCTCTATCTCCCACCCTCTCACCTCTCACCTTTACCTCCCACTCTCTCACCTTCACCTCCCACTCTCTCACATTCACCTCCCACTCTCTCACCTTCACCTCCCTCCTCCATCTCCCACCCTCACACCTCTCACTTCACCTCCAACATCTCACCTTCATCTCCCTCCTCCATCTCCCACCCGCTCAACTCTCACCTTCACCTCCTACTCTCTATCCTTCACCTCTCTCCTCCATCTTCCACCGTCTCACCTCCCACCCTTCACTTTCATTCTCTGTTGCATTTGATGCTTATCCATCTATTTATACATGGGTGCAGATGTTGCATGCGTAGTGATTCTCTTTGTGTCTTATAAGTAGGGCTCTTCTTTCTGTTTATGTCTGGCTACGATGGATCTTCTTTCTGTTTCTGCCTAGCTACGATGGATCTTCTTTCTGTTTCTGCCTGGCTACGATGGATCTTCTTTCTGTTTCTGTCTGGCTACGATGGATCTTCTTTCTGTTTTTGCCTGGCTACGATGGATCTTCTTTCTGTTTCTTCCTGGCTACGATGGATCTTCTTTCTGTTTCTGCCTGGCTACGATGGATCTTCTTTCTGTTTCTGCCTGGCTACGATGGATCTTCTTTCTGTTTCTGCCTGGCTACGATGGATCTTCTTTCTGTTTCTGCCTGGCTACGGTGGAACTTCTTTCTGTTTCTGCCTGGCTACGATGGATCTTCTTTCTGTTTCTGCCTGGCTACGATGGATCTTCTTTCTGTTTCTGCCTAGCTGCGTTTTTTTTTCTTCAATGCAAGGAACATTTTCTTTCAGTTCTTGGAAACGTTGTCTTCTCAATGTGGGAAGCATGTGTGTAGTGTGCATAGGTTTTATTTGTGGGAAATAAACATAATCTTGATTTGTGGCAAGTTGACTAGCTGATGGTTAATGAGGAATATAATTTTGTTCGCACAAAGAAAGTTTCTAAATGTTAGAAATGAAAGTTTTGTTAGGACGGAATTGTGAATTGTTTAATGGTGCTAGTTGCAAGTGAAAATGACTGGAGTAACATTTCAAACGAAACATTTCCATTTAGTGCACAAAGAAAAATACAGAACAACCACTTTTTCTTCACTCCTTCCAGAGGGAACGGGCGTTATTGCAGTTGACCTACTTTAAGAAGTCTGGACCAAAAATACTTGTGTACTTTTGAAATAATGGGTTCTATAGCAACGACTAGTCATCATCATGTAGCTGTAACAGAGTCGATGTTTTCACTGGTGTTTTTAGAATGTTACCACATCATTCACGACCAAATACAGCAAATAATATATCAAACGGCAGATAATAGATTTGTTACATGAGTATCAACAAAACCATTGAAGTGAGTACTATGAGATTACAAACAACACAAGAAATACATCTTAACTAAATAGTCATATCTCATAATTTATCTATTATTTAATAAATACGCGGAGGTTATAAACACAAGCTATTGAATATTTCCCCAAACTACCCCAACCCAGTTCTAGCCGCACACTCCCCTCTCCTTATCTGCACCCTCAACACACGCTTAAAAAACTTGCCTTCACGATTGTATTTTATGCATTCACTCACACTCAGATTCCCTCAGTTTGGTGATCTTGACATAATACATTCAATCTATTCAACGTATACTCACATGTGATCACATACTCAATCGATCTGCGTATTCACACTCTAGAACATACATCGTTCCCTCGGTGTCATTCACACACCACACACACATCCAGATCTCGTCCTTAGGCGATCTGTACACTCGTGTAACCAGCCAGAACATACATCGTTCACAAGGTATCCTGCACGTACAACACACATTCAGATCTCTTCTAGACACACACCTTATAAAACGACTGGCCAAGACTCAAAGGCGTATGCTGGTTCATCCACCCTGCATTCCATTTTATCTTTCTAACATTCATAAAATCGCTCTTCTATAAAGTTGGCGAGCTAAACAGGCTCCTAGCTAAATTATGTATCTCTCTCTGTCCCTCTCTCTCTCCATATCTCTCTATCTCTCTCTCTCTCTCTCTCACTCTCTCTCTCTCTCTCCATGGCCAGTCTGCTGGAGTTAAACTTTGACTAGTATATATAAGTCTCAAGCAGGATCAGAGCTGTCCAATTGTCCTCTGAGGGATGTCTGATCGAGCCATCCTCTAGTTTGGATCTACATCCGTTTAGTTGTTATTGATACGAATCACTCTGAATTCCTGTCACTCAAAATGTCACAGCAAGACCTGCTGACCTCTGTCTGTCACTAACCCCCCCCCCCCTCCTTCCCCTCTACTCAAATCGGAACGTTCCCTTTGTCAACTCAGTGTCGACACGGGGAGTGACCTTGGCATAGTGTCGAGACGGTCAGTGACCTTGACCTACTGTCGAGACGGTGAGTGACCTTGGCACACATTCAGGTACTTTTGTTCTCAGATTCGCCGACCACATCACCTCTGCAGTAAACGATCATGCTGTGGCTGGAACTGTTACATAGTATGTCCTTTGCAGAATGTCGACCCCATCCTAGCCTGTCTGAAAGAAACTCGTTCCCTAGCCACTTCTCAAGCCTCTGTCAAAGTCATACCCAGGCATTCCTTTATATCCTGATGCCATCGTCATCTCAGTCTACCCCTGCTCCCTTTTTTTTTATCCCGGTACCATACCTTTCCATCATTGTACTCTCAAGACCGTTGTGTTTCTTGATGTGACCAAAGTATTTCCATTTTCTGAGTATGATGGAACTAATATACCAGTTCTCTTCTATTCAACTCTTGCCGAATGTCTATATGTGTCTTTCTCTCAGTACAGGGTATTGTGAGGATCTTTCTGTAACATTTTGACTTAAAAGACTCGATTCTCTTTCTAGATGACTTGATAACCGTCCATGCTTCGCAGCCATAATCTGCCACAGGACAGACACAGACTCTCCAGACTTGTACTTTTGTCGTTTTGCTGGTGTTCTGCCACGATTTATTCAGATTGTTTAGCCTCTGCATTGCCGTGGCTAGTCTTCTTCTGATTTCCATTGACCAGTCGCCATTTGTATCAATTCTGAAGCCCAAATATTCAAAATGAGTGACCTGATCTATTTGCTCACCACCTATTGTAAATTTATATTTACATCGCGTTTTTTCGGCGGTCATTATCTTTATTTTTGTTTATGTTCCTAAACAGGTTTTGATCTGCAATGTATCTATGTACAGCTGAAATCAGCTTCTCCAGCTAGCCCTTCTGAACGTCTTGATAGTATCACTGTGCCATCTGCGTATCGCAAGTCTGGGATCTCGTAACTACCAATTGTAAATGAACTGAAACTTTCGATATTCTTGTTTTCTGTAACGTTTCCCATTATAAAGTTTGCATAGATGTTATATAGATATGGAGAGAGGATACATCGCTGTCGTGCTTCTTTTTGTATTGTGAGCCAGTCTGATGTTTGACCAGATACTCGGAAAGCAACGACTAGCATAGTGTTTAAATGTATTTATTTCAATCACAGAAGGTCTCACTGATCAATTTAGATAAGACAGGATGTACGACAGGGCTGCTTGCTTTTACCGAGTCTCTAAAACACATATTCTGAGATGATTATGGACAAGGTGATGGAGTTGTAATAGGGGTGTCAAAGTTAATGGTATGAAAGTTAATGGTATGAAAGTTAATGGTATGAAAGTTAATGGTATGAAAGTTAATGGTATGAAAGTTGATGGTATGAAAGTTAATGATATGAAAGTTAATGGTATGAAAGTTAATGGTATGAAAGTTGATGGTATGAAAGTTGAGGGTATGAAAGTTAATGGTATGAAAGTTAATGGTATGAAAGTTAATGGTATGAAAGTTAATGCCATCACATTTGCCGATGACCAAGCGATAGTGGAAGTTCAGTAGCAACGTTGCAAATGCTACTTGAAAAAAATAATATCACAGCCAAAAAGTTTGGCATAAACATTAGCGCATCGAAGATAAAGACTTTGGTAATGTCTAAATAACATAGGCAAATAATTATGACCATCAATGGAGAAATAATCAAACAAGTACAAAAGTTTACATATTTGGGGAAAATAGCAACAGAAGTTGCCAGCAATGAGATAGAAATTAAAACAAGAATTGCAAAGGCAAAAAAGGGATTAAGAGAAAAATAGAAATTAGCCTCAAAGAATATCAGGATAAAACTGAGGAAAATAATAATCGCCCCTCATATATGGAATTGCACTGTAAGGGGCTGAGACATGGACTTTGGGGGAGGAGGACAAAAAATTGATTGGAAGTGCTTGAAATGTGGTGCTACCGTAGAATGGAAAAAGTGATTCGGACAGAAAGGAGATCCAATGACAATGTACTCGCTGAAGGGCGCTCAAAGACAAATTTTGAATTTGATACAGAAACGTCGGTTGAGTTGGCTGAGTCACAATATGAGACATGAAAGTCTTTTACAGAAGATACTAAATGGAAAGATTCAAGGGAAGTGAGGATCGAGGCGAACAAGACTCACTTTTACATCTCAGGCATGCAGGGATATTCAAGTTCGAACGTATGCTAAAAAGAAGAGAGCCGCAGAGATAGTCAAAGGGAGAGACAGACAACCTTACAACCAGTCTCGGGACTGATCAACCAGAGGATAGAGTCAAATGGAGAGACAGACAACCTTACAACCAGTCTCGGGACTGATCAACCAGAGGATAGAGTCAAAGGGAGAGACAGATAACCTTACAACCAGTCTCGGGACTGATCAACCAGAGGATAGAGTGAAATGGAGAGACAGACAACCTTACAACCAGTCTCGGGACTGATCAACCAGAGGATAGAGTCAAATGGAGAGACAGACAACCTTACAACCAGTCTCGGGACTGATCAACCAGAGGATAGAGTCAAAGGGAGAGACAGATAACCTTACAACCAGTCTCGGGACTGATCAACCAGAGGATAGAGTGAAATGGAGAGACAGACAACCTTACAACCAGTCTCGGGACTGATCAACCAGAGGATAGAGTCAAAGGGAGAGACAGACAACCTTACAATCAGTCTCGGGACTGATCAACCAGAGGATAGAGTCAAAGGGAGAGACAGACAACCTTACAACCAGTCTCGGGACTGATCAACCAGAGGATAGAGTGAACTGGAGAGACAGACAACCTTACAACCAGTCTCGGGACTGATCAACCAGAGGATAGAGTCAAATGGAGAGACGGACAACCTTACAACCAGTCTCGGGACTGATCAACCAGAGGATAGAGTGAAATGGAGAGACAGACAACCTTAAAACCAGTCTCGGGACTAATCAACCAGACGATAGAGTCAAAGAGAGAGACAGACAACCTTACAACCAGTCTCGGGACTGATCAACCAGAGGATAGAGTGAAATGGAGAGACAGACAACCTTACAACCAGTCTCGGGACTGATCAACTAGAGGATAGAGTCAAATGGAGAGACAGACAACATTACAACCAGTCTCGGGACTGATCAACAAGAGGATAGAGTCAACGGGAGAGACAGACAACCTTACAACCAGTCTAGGGACTGATCAACCAGAGGATAGAGTCAACGGGAGAGACAGACAACCTTACAACCAGTCTCGGGACTAATCAACCAGAGGATGATGAACATGATAATTATGTCCTTCTCTGGTGTTGGTTTTTCTTTGTGGTTATAAAATTATAAAAAATATGGTTTTATCATTACATGAATACGTTATTCTGAATAGGTTTGTTTGTTTAATTGTTCTAAAGAAGAAACTCGGGGAGCATTCGTTGACCCTGTAGTTGTTAGCAGCCGGGCTAAAGTTAGCTAAAATGTTGACCCTTTAGTTTTTAGCAGCCCGAGCTAAAGTTAGCTAAAATGTTGACCCTGTAGTTTTTTAGCAGCCCGAGCTAAAGTTAGCTAAAATGTTGACCCTGTAGATTTTAGCAGCTGGGCTAAAGTTAGCTAAAATGTTGACCTTGTAGTTTTTAGCAGCCCGGGCTAAAGTTAGCTAAAATGTTGACCCTGTAGATTTTAGCAGCCGGGCTAAAGTTAGCTAAATTGTTGAACCTGTAGTTTTTAGCAGCCCCTGCTAAAGTTATCTAAAATGTCGACCCTGTCGCTTTTAGCAGCCAGGGCTAAAGTTATCTAATATTCCTGTGCCGGTTTTATCATAATTTCAAAGTAAAATCATTCTGGCTTCGCGACGTTTTTCCCGCGAGCATGAGTCGCATCGATCCACGTGCTCAAAGTTAGCTGCGCCTCTCTGTTCGCCCCTGGCTGTGAGTACTGGTTTTCAATGCTGAATCGCTTTTGTCTCGGTCAATCATTGTGAGGCAGGTATCCGCAGTGAAAATAGTTTCAGAGGCCGGTGTTTGGATGTGATACTCGCGTGCTATTCACAAAGGTCTAGATTTGAAAATCTAAAATGGATTGATGTTGTTTATTCCAATTTTTGTGCACTAATCTTCTGCAAGTTCGCTGAAAGTAGATCCATTAATGTACAGTGTTGCGCTGTTATTTCTAAGCTTATAGCCTTGAGGCATGGACATAACAGGTATCAGTCAGTCATTCCTTGTAATCAATCTGTCCAAACTGAAGTTTTAGATGTATATTCTACATGGCTGTAACGGTAAATGTCTGGTATTTGTGTGTATCGCCCTTGGATATCTGATATTTATTGAACAGTTCCGTCCAAACTGGGACTGCAGAGGTTTGATGTTTGCTTACAACTTAATAGATTACGTGTCTAGAACACCAGGCAGCCAGACTCTAAGATTTGATCAATGTTCGCATGTTAACTGAATGAAACATTCATGCGAATTTGCTCATGACAACTGAATCAAAAACATTATAGTTCATAACATCTGTAATGCTTATTAAAATCAGATTTCATGTACATATTAACATATGACAAATATCAAGGTTTCTAATATACGTTTGAAACTGCCAAATCCCATTTTATAAGTTTTTATGATATCAGATTTCGTAAATTTCATTTACAACTGTGATATAACCGGATTTGATAGCAACATTAACAACACGGATGACATCGTATTTGACAGAACCATTTACAGATATGACATACCATTAACTTGCGTACACTTCTCCTGGACCTAAGTGATATCCTTCAACTGTTTGCTCCGTGACCACGCCATACAGTATATATACACATTTTGCTGTTTTCATTTTCAATTGATCAGGCATTTGTTTCGAGATCAATTTCTGTTTTATTGAATCCATCTTGTTGTCATTCCTGTTCTTCCCTGTTTCTACTTCACATCTACCTTGTTCTGCTGTTAATATGTTCAAGATTAGACACAGTATTATCTTGTTCTAGTATATTTCTCATCAAGTTCTATTTTTTATAGCTGACTTCTTGTCAGCCTCGCTGATTGCACTGGACAACACACAAATTGTCTTTGAAATGGAAGAAAAATTAAAACATTTACTAATTTAGGGCATTTTGTCGCTTGGCTCTTCCTTTAGATAAAAAATGATTTTGATGTATACACGACTCAGATCGGATTTAGCGTGCAAAGATAACCGTTTCGTAATGTTGTAATTCTATCTCTATACTGCGTCGCATTGCATTAGTCTGTCATACAATTAACACACCCCCACCTCCGACCGCATTGCATCAGTCTGTAATACAATTAACACACCCCCACCTCCGACCGAATTGTATAGTTTTTTTTAACAATATCGTAGAGTCATGAGGCTGACGACAATAATGCAGTCGTTAATTATTAGCTAATTCTCATAGAGCATCAACTTATTTGAGCGATTCCCATTAACCGCTTCGTCATAAGTACATGTGATCCGCGCAGTTTATAGCCAACGAAAAAAGTAACCTACCAGGTTATGTTTTTCATCGTATAATCTTATTTTATCATTAAAAAAACTACGAAATTTGGGGAAAAGAAACTTGATTTTATAGTTCGAAACTGAAAGAATTGAAAAGACATTTTCTAGTCACGTGTGATTGTCTCCGCAGCGTCGGCGAGCATGGCATATTGAGGTCATTAAAAAAAATTACAACGCCCAGTACCACGTATGTCCACAACGTGCCTTGATCACGACTTGACATCTGCGCCTCATGGATCGAATGCGATTCTCCAGTAAATCTTGTGGAATGTTCTGCAACTCCTGCACGACTTCTTGCGGTGGATGCTGTCCTTGCAGTTATCGTTTCATCTGGCCCCAGACAGGCTCACTTGGTGACAGGCTCACTTGGTGACAGGCTCACTTGGTGACAGGCTCACTTGGTGACAGGTCTGGTGAAATGGCTTGCCGAGGCAAGATTTCAATGTTTCTGGCTTGGAGTTCATCCTGCGAGCCTCTGGCAATATGGGGACGGACATTGTTCTGCTGAAGCGCGGTGCATGGTTCAGCACAAAAGGCGCGATATGGTTCCTCATGATCTCATTTCACGGTATCAAAAGCCGGTAACAGCACAGTCTAAGATAATGAGGTCTGGCCGATTGGTGCAGATGTCTTCCCAGATCATAATCTCTCCAGCACCACGAGCGCTCTTGAATGCAGTTGTTGGTGTAGCGTCCTCCATGTCAACGATACACTCTCTGACGACCATCGACTCTTGAATGTAGTTGTTGGTGTAGCACTCTCCATGTCGACGATACACTTTCTGACGACCATCGACTCTTGAATGTAGTTGTTGGTGTAGCGTCCTCCATGTTGACGATACACTCTCTGACGACCATCGACTCTTGAATGCAGTTGTTGGTGTAGCGTCCTCCATGTCAACGATACACTTTCTGACGACCATCGACTCTTGAATGCAGTTGTTGGTGTAGCGTCCTCCATGTCGACGATACACTTTCTGACGACCATCGACTCTTGAATGTAGTTGTTGGTGTAGCGTCCTCCATGTTGACGATACACTCTCTGACGACCATCGACTCTTGAATGCAGTTGTTGGTGTAGCGTCCTCCATGTCAACGATACACTTTCTGACGACCATCGACTCTTGAATGCAGTTGTTGGTGTAGCATCCTCCATGTCAACGATACACTTTCTGACGACCATCGACTCTTGAATGCAGATGTTGGTGTAGCGTCCTCCATGTCAACGATACACTCTCTGACGACCATCGACTCTTGAATGCAGTTGTTGGTGTAGCGTCCTCCATGTCGACGATACACTTTCTGACGACCATCGACTCTTGAATGCAGTTGTTGGTGTAGCGTCCTCCATGTCAACGATACACTGTCTGACGACCATCGACTCTTGAATGCAGTTGTTGGTGTAGCGTCCTCCATGTCAACGATACACTCTCTGACGACCATCGACTCTTGAATGCAGTTGTTGGTGTAGCGTCCTCCATGTCAACGATACACTTTCTGACGACCATCGACTCTTGAATGCAGTTGTTGGTGTAGCGTCCTCCATGTCAACGATACACTCTCTGACGACCATCGACTCTTGAATGCAGTTGTTGGTGTAGCGTCCTCCATGTCAACGATACACTCTCTGACGACCATCGACTCTTGAATGCAGTTGTTGGTGTAGCGTCCTCCATGTCGACGATACACTTTCTGACGACCATCGACTCTTGAATGCAGTTGTTGGTGTAGCGTCCTCCATGTCAACGATACACTCTCTGACGACCATCGACTCTTGAATGCAGTTGTTGGTGTAGCGTCCTCCATGTCGACGATACACTTTCTGACGACCATCGACTCTTGAATGCAGTTGTTGGTGTAGCGTCCTCCATGTCGACGATACACTTTCTGACGACCATCGACTCTTGAATGCAGTTGTTGGTGTAGCACTCTCCATGTCGACGATACACTTTCTGACGACCATCGACTCTTGAATGCAGTTGTTGGTGTAGCGTCCTCCATGTCAACGATACACTTTCTGACGACCATCGACTCTTGAATGTAGTTGTTGGTGTAGCGTCCTCCATGTCAACGATACACTTTCTGACGACCATCGACTCTTGAATGCAGTTGTTGGTGTAGCGTCCTCCATGTCAACGATACACTTTCTGACGACCATCGACTCTTGAATGCAGTTGTTGGTGTAGCGTCCTCCATGTCAACGATACACTTTCTGACGACCATCGACTCTTGAATGCAGTTGTTGGTGTAGCGTCCTCCATGTCAACGATACACTTTCTGACGACCATCGACTCTTGAATGCAGTTGTTGGTGTAGCGTCCTCCATGTCAACGATACACTTTCTGACGACCATCGACTCTTGAATGCAGTTGTTGGTGTAGCGTCCTCCATGTCAACGATACACTCTCTGACGACCATCGACTCTTGAATGCAGTTGTTGGTGTAGCGTCCTCCATGTCGACGATACACTTTCTGACGACCATCGACTCTTGAATGCAGTTGTTGGTGTAGCGTCCTCCATGTCAACGATACACTCTCTGACGACCATCGACTCTTGAATGCAGTTGTTGGTGTAGCGTCCTCCATGTCAACGATACACTCTCTGACGACCATCGACTCTTGAATGCAGTTGTTGGTGTAGCGTCCTCCATGTCAACGATACACTCTCTGACGACCATCGACTCTTGAATGCAGTTGTTGGTGTAGCGTCCTCCATGTCAACGATACACTCTCTGACGACCATCGACTCTTGAATGCAGTTGTTGGTGTAGCGTCCTCCATGTCAACGATACACTCTCTGACGACCATCGACTCTTGAATGCAGTTGTTGGTGTAGCGTCCTCCATGTCGACGATACACTTTCTGACGACCATCGACTCTTGAATGCAGTTGTTGGTGTAGCGTCCTCCATGTCAACGATACACTCTCTGACGACCATCGACTCTTGAATGCAGTTGTTGGTGTAGCGTCCTCCATGTCGACGATACACTTTCTGACGACCATCGACTCTTGAATGCAGTTGTTGGTGTAGCGTCCTCCATGTCAACGATACACTTTCTGACGACCATCGACTCTTGAATGCAGTTGTTGGTGTAGCGTCCTCCATGTCAACGATACACTTTCTGACGACCATCGACTCTTAAATGTAGTTGTTGGTGTAGCGTCCTCCATGTCAACGATACACTTTCTGACGACCATCGACTCTTGAATGCAGTTGTTGGTGTAGCGTCCTCCATGTCAACGATACACTTTCTGACGACCATCGACTCTTGAATGCAGTTGTTGGTGTAGCGTCCTCCATGTCAACGATACACTCTCTGACGACCATCGACTCTTGAATGCAGTTGTTGGTGTAGCACTCTCCATGTCGACGATACACTTTCTGACGACCATCGACTCTTGAATGTAGTTGTTGGTGTAGCACTCTCCATGTCGACGATACACTCTCTGAAGACCATCGACTCTTGAATGCAGTTGTTGGTGTAGCACTCTCCATGTCGACGATACACTTTCTGACGACCATCGACTCTTGAATGCAGTTGTTGGTGTAGCACTCTCCATGTCGACGATACACTTTCTGAAGACCATCGACTCTTGAAAGGTTGATCCTGCACTCGTCAGTAAACAGTGTTCTGTCACACAGAGCGTTCCCAAAGAGCAGATGTTTGGCCGAGGCGAGTCGTGCGGCACGATGTCGTGACTGCAGAGTTAAACGAACAGCAGGGCGTCTTGTACATAGGCCTTGCTCACGCTTTGTGTACCTGACAGACAGTAGCTGAACTTATTTTGCGCAGCCCGGGAATGGTGCCGGCAGTGACATTTGCTGATTGAAATCTGTTTCGCAGATGTGCGAAGAGTGATATAACGATCCTGTCGTTTGGTTATTATTCGAGGACGTCCCATTGGGAGCAGAACATGAACAGTGCCAATCCTCTGTTAGCGATGTAACCACAGCCTAACGGTCTGTATTGACACAACAAATAATTTAGCTGTTGGAGACACCGACATTCCTCCTTCCAGCATGCCAACAATTCGTAACCTCTCATTTAACTCCATGCGTGGGATCCTTCCAGTAGTTTCCTTCTGAACGAAATAAATGGCAAAATAATCACAGATCGCCAATGAACACTTCTCAGATCAATTTTGTGATCGGCACGTGAATTGTGAGAAACTGTCCGGATAATCAGAAATCATGAAATCAGATTTTGAAGGTCATTGACCGGTCATGTCACACTCGGACTGTACTAAGACAATTTTATATCTTCCAGTAACGGCCCAGAATGCATTGGTATGAAATTACATTACAACTTTTAAACATAAAAAACATGATGCACAAAAACTGGTAAGTTACATTTTTTGCTGAGCATATATTGATGCATCATAACTGTGTTACTAATGCTGATAACTAAAGTTATATTTGCGGGGAAGTTACGCTTGCAAGTAAGAAAAGGGGCATCACTCTAATCGTGAAAACGGCGCATGACCTTAATTTCTGATGCAATATATTATCATAATTCTAGTTTTCACAGTTTGGCGTTCAGCCCATATAGGCCAGGGACACAACGTAACTTTATTTCTTCGAAACCACCACTGTTCGTTGGGTTGTCTGTCAAAGAGACAAGAGCTACTGTCTATGTTTGTCTATAGTTGGTCTATGTTTGCTCTGCGTTTTGTCTATGTTTGAATATAGAAAATATATGAACTAATTAGAGTCTATACAACTGTTTGGATCAGACAACGATTCTATACACCTGTCTGATAAACAAAGAGTCCATGCAATTGCCTGATCAAACAAAGTCTATATAACTTGTCTGATTCGAGCGAATCACCTATTCAACTTGTATAAGTGTCTGGATCAGGTAAAGAGTAAATGCATCTGTCTGATCAAACAACGAGTCTATGCATCTGCCTGATCAAACAGAGTCTATGTATCTGTCTGATCAAAGAGTCTATTTACCAGTATAAATCGAGTCAAGGGGATCAAGATGCTGAGCAGCGCATGAGCTGCAGTGGTCAGCGACCCATAGCTGACTGCTAGCGTCAGGGCCAGGGAACCAGAGCTGCCAAGACCCTTCTACACCTCCATACGGTGATCCTAGATAACAGGCTGCAGCAGGGCAGACTGGCTAAGGAGAAGGGATCGAAGAGGGAATGCTAACCCGGTACTAAAAAAATGCTTACTGAAGTCGGATGTGTTGGACCGAAAGGTGCAAATGTCGCAGCCAAGCTGTAAACTACGACACAACGCATTCCGTTCTTTGGACTGCATTCTGCTACTTAAGCCATTTCAGGGTTTGGTAGTGGGAGATTGAGAACGAACGACGAAGAAGAACAAGAATCGAGTAAAGAGTGTATGTTCGTATCTGGATGCAACAGTCTATATAACAGTCTAAGCGAATAATTCTAACAAAGTTTCAAACATTTAGCACGTGAAGGCTAGCCTAATGATAACGCCGTAGTCTGGCTGCTTAGATAGCCGAATCCATTAACTGATGTTATTCATACATCGAGACGCATACTTCATCTGAAGATCCAAGGTTAGATTTAAAAGTACCAATAACGATTACTTTCTATTCTGTCGTTAAGTGTACACGTGTTCCTAGTACTTATAACATATTTGTATATGGGCGATCTTTGTCTTCATTTTCTTTGACTGCATTCATAACGTGTGTTGTTCACTTATTGACTCGTTATGTACTTGCATCTTGAAGAGCTGTAGTTCAAGCCGATTTAAGGTTTTTTAAGTACACTTTTATATTGACACCTATAAATTTGACACTTATTTATTAATACTTATCTATTGACACCTATTTATTAGTTCTTTTTAGTTCTTAGTCGACCTTTACTTCTACAAAGGAAGATACCACTTTGCTGGCCCCAGTTCTGGTATGAGCTGGATGTAGCCGAAAGAAGGGTTTCCTGCTTAGCCGGCTAGGCTCGAGCAGCTTAATACTCTGCTGCGTTAGGACAAGCGGTTACGGAGGGTGGTTAATCGATGAGCGAGTCCATCTTAATATACTCAAACACTAGAGCAAAGTAGACCCATGGCCTGTTAGGCGCCATCTATGCTGTTCTAAACAAATCACCAGCCATGGCCGGTGTTATGCCATGTCACACAATTAGTCGCCTCTTATGTATCACACTTATATGTTAACACTTATCTGTAGACACTTATCTTTGATACCTCAAAGCTCCACCCCAGCGATAAAAGAGAAGGGAAGGGCTACCGAGATAATGAGGCACACGCTGACACCATACTGTCTGCATCCGAACCCTTCACTAGAAGTCTTGACAATGTCTTGCCTCTAGAACATGTTGAGTCCAGACGAGAGAGTGAGGAAGATCCTGCGCACATCTCCCTCACTATAAACATATTGCGCAACTCACGACACCACCCTACAGATCATACCGTGACGACTAGCAGCTCGCAACTGGCAGGGCCCCCAAACTGCAGCGGCGGAACAGGCAGAAAATGATCTCGAAAACTACCCATCACGCTTGCAACATGGAATGTCCGCACGCTACTGGACAACACCAAAGCAAACAGACCCGAACGACGGACAGCACTGATCGCCAGGGAACTGGCTAGATACAACATCTGCATAGCTGCCCTGAGCGAGACGCGACTGGCAGAGGAAGGGCAGATCACAGAAGAAGGCGCTGGTTATACTTTCTTCTGGAGCGGCCGCAGCAAAGAAGAACGCCGTGAAGCTGGAGTTGGCTTTGCCATCAAGACCAACATGGTCGACAAGCTCACAAGCATGCCCAGAGGAATTAATGACCGCCTGATTACACTGCGTCTCCCCCTAATAGGAGGGCGCCATGCAACACTCATCAGTGCATACGCACCCACAATGACAAATCCTCAGGAAACAAAAGATAAGTTTTATGAGGACCTTGAGGCGCTCATCGCAGCAGTCCCCAAATCTGACAAACTAGTCATCCTCGGTGATTTTAACGCTAGGGTTGGCACAGACCATACAGCTTGGGAGGGGGCCATTGGCAGACATGGTATCGGAAAATGCAATAGTAACGGACTGCTACTTCTGAGGACATGTGCCGCAAATGAACTACTCATTACAAACACAGCTTTCCGACTACCTGTCCGAAATAGAACCACATGGATGCACCCAAGGTCCCGCCACTGGCACCTCATTGACTATATTATCATCAGACGTAGGGATCGAGCGGATGCTATGGTAACGAAGAGCATGTGTGGTGCAGAAAGTTGGACCGACCATCGACTTGTCATTGCCAAGCTAAACTTCAAGATCCAGCCCAAAATGCGCCCCCAGGGAAAGAAACCACCGAGGAGGCTAAATGTCTCTCAGTTGAAATACGAACCCACGAAAGGAGGCTTCCAGGAAGAGCTTGAGGGTAGACTGTCTGAGCTTCATTTTGAAAAGAACGACATCGAAAAGAACTGGGCATCATTGAGAAACACACTCTACGATACAGCTGTTAAACACATTGGCCCAATCACGCGCAAGCATAAGGACTGGTTTGATGAGAACGATCTAGAAATACAGGGCCTTCTCGATGCAAAACATGAAGCACACAGGGAATACCAGAGGGACACACCATCTCCGACAGCAAAAGCTGCGTTCAATACTGCTCGCAAAGCTGTCCAGACCAGGCTTAGAGAGATGCAAGACTCCTGGCTCAGCAAAAGAGCTGACGAAATTGAGATGTTCGCCGAGCGTCATGACACCAAACGGTTTTACGAGGCACTGAAAGCTCTCTACGGCCCGCAGCCCTCTAGTAATACTCCAGTTCGCAGTGCGGATGGGGTACTGCTAACAGATAAGGTTCAGATTCTAGACAGATGGGCAGACCACTTCTGCAAAATACTAAACCACCCATCGTCCATAAATAAAGAGGCCATCCGGCGAATGCCGCAGGTGGAACTGAACCTGGCGTTGGATGAAGTCATTACTGAGGAGAAAGTCGACAGGGCAATCAGTTCACTATCTATAGGAAAAGCTCCAGGAGCTGATGCAATACCAGCAGAGGTATATAAGACAGCTGGCCCATCCCTCACCAGAAGGATCACTGAACTCTTCTGTCACATGTGGGCTGAAGGTAAAATTCCGCAGGAGCTAAAGGACGCCTCAATCGTTCACCTATACAAAAGAAAAGGCAATCGTCAGGAATGCGACAATCATCGTGGAATATCGCTACTCTCCGTAGCAGGCAAGATCCTAGCGCTTACTGCTAAACAGGCTCAAAAAACACCTTGAACAAAGCCACCACCTCCCAGAAAGCCAATGTGGATTCAGAGCCGGAAGAGGAACAGTGGACATGATTTTTGCCGCTCGCCAAGTACAAGAGAAGTGTCGAGAGCAAAATCAGGCCTTGTACACCACATTTATTGATTTGACAAAGGCATTTGATACAGTAAACAGAGGAGGGCTGTGGATGATAATGTCTAAGTTTGGCTGCCCCAACAAGTGCATAACAATGGTGAAACAGCTACACGAAGGCATGTGTGCTCGTGTACTGGACAGCGGTGCAATCTCTAAAACGTTTCTAGTATCAAACGGAGTAAAACAAGGATGTGTACTCGCCCCGACTTTGTTCAGCATGATGTTCGCGGCCACGATGACAGACGCCTTCAGATCATTGGAGCTTGGAATACCCATAAAGTACCGCACAGATGGCAAGTTACTCAATTCCAGAAGAATGAAGGCCAAAACCAAAGTTGCTGGCGACATAATCAGGGAACTTGTATTTGCTGACGACTGTGCTCTAATGAGCAACTCAGAACTGAACATGCAGGTTGGAATGGACCAGTTCTCTGCCGCATGCGAAAATTTTGGCCTGACCATAAATACCAAAAAAACAGAGGTCATGTACCAACCAGCACCAGGCATGCCGTACACAAAACCAGAGACTACAGTCAGCGGGCAGACGTTGAATGCCGTAGACAAATTCACATATCTGGGCAGCACGCTGTCGAGATCTGTCAGCCTAGACGATGAGGTGGCAAGCAGAATAGCAAAGACCAGCACAGCCTTTGGTAGAATGCGCTCGATGGTCTGGGCACGTCGTGGCATCAGCGTCAAGACCAAATTGAAAGTCTACCGTGCAACCATAATTCCAACCCTACTATACGCTTGCGAAAGCTGGACTGTATTCTCTGGACATGCAAGGAGGTTAAACCACTTCCACACAGGTTGCCTGAGGCGAATATTCCACATCCGATGGCAAGATCGTGTCACTGACATCGAGGTTCTCTCGAGGGCTAACATTCCCAGCATACATGCACTGCTAGAAAAAGCACGACTAGGATGGGCCGGACACCTCGTCCGTATGTCAGACGAGCGGCTCCAAAAGAAGCTTCTCTACGGCGAGCTGAGAGAGGGATGGCGCGAGAGAGGGCGCCCAAAGAAACGATTTAAAGACGGTCTGAAGGACTCACTAAAAAGTTGCCAGATAGACTTCGACACCTGGGAATGTCTTGCGAAAAACAGATCTGACTGGAGAAGTGCAGTCAAATCGGGTGTAGCTGCCGGTGAAGATGACCGTGTTGTGAAAGCCCAGAACAGACGCGAGACGCGGAAATCCCGAGCAGCGGGAACACCATCCCCTTCTACAAACCTCGTGTGCCCGATATGTAGCAGATGTTTTCGTGCTCGCATTGGCCTGTTCAGCCACATGCGCACCCACACCCAACAGGGAAATCTGTGACAAGGATGATGTCGGCGGTCCTCATCGACAACGATGGACAGCTATTATTATTATTAGACACTTATCTATTGACACTTATTTCACAGTCAAGCTTCTAAACTAGCGACACAGCGCATTGCATTCTCCTGACTACATCCTGGTATTTGCAAACCCTGTTAAGGGCTTGGTAGCGGGAGATTGAGAACGAATGCAGAAGGAGAAGAAGAAAAAGACACTTATTTATTGCAAGTTTAAGAACCACTGCTTTAGCCAGTTCGTGACCTTCTCACATTGCTGATACAGAGACAGACGAAAGCATAGATTCGTTCCAATATTCTTCTACTGGAAATCATATTTTTGAATGATTGTCTATCAGACAAAAATATCAATTTTTTTAAAATTTGAATTGCTGCACATGTGATAGCCATGTTTAATATTACAAAATAATTGCTCTGCAGTTTTCTGGCGGGTAGAATCGTTCTGACATAATGCCGTCAGGCATGCAGGACGTTAATACTGTGCTGCGTGCTTAGTGTTGTTCGGGGTTAATTCTTGTGGCGTGGATGCACTATAAGCAGGCTCAACTAAGCAGTTCTCGTCTGACTGATTAAAAAAAATGTTTCTATTGTCAAGTGTCTCTTCCTTACAAATCCTTAGGCTATGGCTGTATGTTGGTCATGTGACAGGAAGTGTGTGCGGAAGCTCTTAATCCGCTCTTGTCGTGGTGCAGCTATTTGTTTGACATGATGATGCTGCTAATAAATCCTGCCCTACCCCCAGACGGGTCCCAGCGTTGTTAATTTTACTAGCCAGCGGCGAGCTTCTGAGTGGCAGAGTGGAAGAGGGCTAGATTCTCACGGTTTATGTTCTGGGTTCATGCTCTGGTAGCACCTTCCAGTCAACACAGCTGTAAATATATACCTGATCTAATGTTGGGGAAGGGCATGCATCGATGACGGGAAACGGTCAAGGTACCCCATCAAATTGTTGAGTCCTAGTACAACGTCTACAACAATTGTTGAGTCCTAGTACAGCGTCTACAACAATTGTTGAGTCATAGTACAAGGACGTCCACCAGTTGTTGAGTCCTAGTACAACGTCTACAACAATTGTTAAGTCCTAGTACAGCGTCTACAACAATTGTTGAGTCCTAGTAAAACGACGTCTACACCAATTCTTCACCAACTTCAGTGTCTACTGTGTGACTGCTGAACTTCTGGGGTGGTAGTAGCATCCAAAATGGAGTCAAGTGTTATTGAGGTAGTGATAGCATCCAAAATGGAGTTCAAGTATTACTGGGGTGGTGATAGTATATAGAATGGATTCCAAGTATTGCTGGGATAGTAAAAGTATATAGAATGAAGTCCAAGTATTACAGGGACAGTGTTAGTTCCCAGAATGATGTCCAAGTATTACTGGGATAGTGTTAGTTCCCAGAATGATGTCCAAGTATTACTGGGATAGTGTTAGTTCCCAGAATGATGTCCAAGTATTACTGGGATAGTGTTAGTTCCCAGAATGATGTCCAAGTATTACTGGGATAGTGTTAGTTCCCAGAATGATGTCCAAGTATTACAGGGATAGTGTTAGTTCCCAGAATGGAGTCCAAGTATTACTGGGACAGTGTTAGTTCCCAGAATGATGTCCAAGTATTACAGGGATAGTGTTAGTTCCCAGAATGATGTCCAAGTATTACAGGGACAGTGTTAGTTCCCAGAATGGAGTCCAAGTATTACAGGGATAGTGTTAGTTCCCAGAATGATGTCCAAGTATTACAGGGACAGTGTTAGTTCCCAGAATGGAGTCCAAGTATTACAGGGATAGTGTTAGTTCCCAGAATGGAGTCCAAGTATTACAGGGATAGTGTTAGTTCCCAGAATGATGTCCAAGTATTACAGGGATAGTGTTAGTTCCCAGAATGATGTCCAAGTATTACAGGGACAGTGTTAGTTCCCAGAATGGAGTCCAAGTATTACAGGGATAGTGTTAGTTCCCAGAATGGAGTCCAAGTATTACAGGGATAGTGTTAGTTCCCAGAATGGAGTCCAAGTATTACAGGGATAGTGTTAGTTCCCAGAATGGAGTCCAAGTATTACAGGGATAGTGTTAGTTCCCAGAATGGAGTCCAAGTATTACTGGGATAGTGTTAGTTCCCAGAATGGAGTCCAAGTATTACAGGGATAGTGTTAGTTCCCAGAATGATGTCCAAGTATTACAGGGATAGTGTTAGTTCCCAGAATGGAGTCCAAGTATTACAGGGATAGTGTTAGTTCCCAGAATGGAGTCCAAGTATTACAGGGATAGTGTTAGTTCCCAGAATGGAGTCCAAGTATTACTGGGATAGTGTTAGTTCCCAGAATGGAGTCCAAGTATTACTGGGATAGTGAACGTATCCAGAACGGAGACTAAGTACTACTGCATCTAGAATAGAGTCAGATGTACTGCTTTGGGCTTGTGTACTTGATTAGTTGACGGTTTCTGTCCATTTTGGCTACGAAGTGTCAAGAGGAAGCTTCGTTATCTCCTTTGAGCAAAGTGTGTTACATTTGTAGTCCGCTCTCATTTGATATTAATACATTTGTACTGTCGTGTAAACAGTTCGGCAATGCTGTAACAGCTGGCAGCATGCTAGACTAGTCATAACAACGCTATTTTCGTCTTGTTTACTAATTAATTACTTTTTTGTTTGCCCCAGCCACGCTTTCATAATTACTGTGACAGTCAGCTGAAATATCTCACACCATAAATAGCAAACAGTCAAACTATCAAATAGACCGTTCAATGCACTATCACTGCAGCGGTAACATGTATACTTTGCTGCATGCTTTGTGGGGCATGTTAGGTTGGTTTATTGATGGATCGTTAAGAACAGAATAATTTAAAGATTTCAATATTCACGTGATAATGTGGAAGGTTTCTAGAACTTGATAACAATTACCGCATAGAAGTTATGGCTTGGCGTATGTACGTCAATATAGGGATAGTCTTTCAAATGTGCTTGTACTAGGGGACTTACACTGGTAAGACCAACTGTTTATCTGAATCAAATCAGTGGTCACGAGGTGACTGCAAATAAGGCTTGGTTATTACTGACTTAGGTCTTGTGGTTATTACTGACTTAGGTCTTGTGTTTATTACTGACTTAGGTCTTCTGGTTATTACTGACTTAAGTCTTGGGGTTATTACTGACTTAAGTCTTGTGGTTTTTACTGACTTAGTGGTTAGTGGCTTAGTGGTTATTACTGGCGTAGGTCTTGTGTTTATTGCTGGCTTAGGTCTTGAAAGGAAGGCGGAAAACGATGGTAGGACAAGCTTCAGACGTTTGTTTATTTAGTTACAACTGCTATAATCGGAAATGTGATGGCAATTGATTTTGTGCCGTCCATTTAATGCTCTGCCCGCAAAAATGTAGTATATTTCTATTTAACCTTTCTTCTTTACGATCTCTTTGACCGCCTTATTTTGGTTCCAATCAACGGTAAGTCTTGTGGGCATTTTATTTAACGCATCCTATTTTCTGTTATGAATCTTCAGCTACAGTAGGTCCTGTTTGGTTCTCGCACACAAGGCAAAGGAAAAGGCCGCCGTGCATCGTAGACGATGATGGCATAATTAATTTTGCTAGCGCTACATTTAGCAAGGATTAACTGCGCTACTTTTTAACCTCACTCTCTCGTCTCGAGCAGCCCGACCCCAATGGCAAGTCAAGGACAAGACGACTAGGGGGCGACTACGAGATGCAGTGGACTCCGCATCAAGCACCCATGAAAAAGACGGCTGAGTCCGGAGTCGAACCCACACCACCTGTTCACGAGGCCGACGGCTTAACCACTTTGCCACGGAATTCCCACACAAGTTGTTTGTCATTTCTGTTGTAAAAGTCCGTGCCTCTATATTATTCAATAAATAGACTTGCTAACATGTTCAACGGCACAGCTGCAGCACGTTTTATGAAGATTAATGCTAGTAAACCAATAGTGATGGTAATAGCAAAACAATCACACATAATAAATAATAGCATCCAGAAACAGACTATAGAATAAGTGCATATGTTTTAATATTTGGATCAAATTACTAGACGACGTCCGATGTGAAATTGAAATCAGATCTGGGACCGCGGTAACAAAATATAATCTGGGAGGAACAGAAGCTTCTAGCATCGATTAACCTTAAGTGTTGTGCCTGTCTTAAATAATAATCAGCTTAAGTATCTGGCTCATAAGTAACGCTGTGGGCTCTGAAACATGGAGTCTGAAAGATGGGCTCTGAAACATGGAGTCTGAAAGATGGGCTCTGAAACATGGAGTCTGAAAGATGGGCTCTGAAACATGGAGTCTGAAAGATGGGCTCTGAAACATGGAGTCTGAAAGATGGGCTCTGAAACATGGAGTCTGAAAGATGGGCTCTGAAACATGGAGTCTGAAAGATGGGCTCTGAAAGATGGAGTCTGAAAGATGGGCTCTGAAACATGGAGTCTGAAAGATGGGCTCTGAAACATGGAGTCTGAAAGATGGGCTCTGAAACATGGAGTCTGAAAGATGGCCTCTGAAACATGGAGTCTGAAAGATGGGCTCTGAAACATGGAGTCTGAAAGATGGCCTCTGAAACATGGAGTCTGAAAGATGGGCTCTGAAACATGGAGTCTGAAAGATGGGCTCTGAAACATGGAGTCTGAAAGATGGGCTCTGAAACATGGAGTCTGAAAGATGGGCTCTGAAAGATGGCCTCTGAAAGATGGCCTCTGAAAGATGGGCTCTGAAAGATGGAATCTAAAAAAAAAGGATGAAAAGACATTACACAATGTGTTGCTTTCGCAGGATGTAAAGAGTAAAACAGTTGTTTTTTTTAATGGTCAAACGCCCAAACGCTTAAAGATAATAGACGCATCGATAATGACAAGTAAAAAAGGGTAGTGTCTTGGCTAGGCCACATTAGAAGATACGGAGGCTTTTTATTGAATTTACTGCAAAATTTGGTGCAAAAGAAGCAGGGGAAGTCCATGAAACAGATACAACACAATGGCATGCAAGGACATCTTGGCACAAACTTATGTCAGCATAAGATGCCTGCCAAAAACACAGGTCAGTGGTTTGACCTGACTAGGCGACTACAACATCAGTCTCCGAGCTGACCAACACCAGTTTCTGAATTGGCTAACATCGATCTGTGAACTGGCGAACATAAGTATCTAGACTGACGAATACTAGTTTCTGACCAACACCAGTCTCCAGAACGACCAACAGCAGTCTGTGGACTCACCAACACCAGTCTCTGGACTGACCTACACCAGTCTCTGGACTGACCAACACCAGTCTCCAGAACGACCAACAGCAGTCTGTGGACTGACCAGCACTAATCCCTGAATTGGCCAACCCCAGTCTCCAGACTGACCAAAACCAGACCCTGGATTGACCAGTTCCAGTTTCCAGACTAGTTTCTGGACTATCACAAGTCTCCAGATTGGCCAACACCAATCTCCAGACTAACACCAGTCTCTAGGCTGACCAACACCAGTCTCTGGACTGATCAACACCAGTCTGTGGACTGACCAACACCAGTCTGTGGACTGACCAACACCAGTCTGTGGACTGACCAACACCAGTCTCTTGACTGACCAACACCAGTCTCTGGACTGACCAACACCAGTCTCTGGACTGACCAACACCAATCTCTTGACCGACCAACACCAGTCTCCAGAACGACCAACAGCAGTCTGTGGACTTACCAACACCAGTCTGTGGACTGACCAACACTAGTCTCTAGACTGACCAACACTAGTATCTAGACTGACCAGCACTAATCCCTGAATTGGCCAACCCCAGTCTCTAGACTGACCAAAACCAGACCCTGGATTGACCACTTCCAGTTTCCAGACTAGCATAAGTCTCTGAACTGACCAACACCACTCTCTAGACTGACAAATTTCAGTCTCCAGACCAAGTCTAGTCTCGAGACTGACGAATTCTGGTCTCCAAACTGACCAATTCCTGTCTCTAGATTGACCAACACCAGTCTCCGGACTGACCAACACCAGTCTCTAGACTGACCAACACCAGTCTCCAAACTAACCAACACCAATTTCCAGACTGATCAACACCAGTCTCCAAACTGACCAATACCAGTCTCCGGACTGACCAACACCAGTCTCCAAACTGATCAACACCAGTCTCCAAACTGACCAACACCAGTCTCCGGACTGACCAACACCAGTCTCCAAACTGACCAACACCAGTCTCCAAACTGACCAACACCAGTCTCCGGACTGACCAACACCAGTTTCCAGACTGACCAACACCAGTCTCCAGACTGACCAACACCAGTCTCCAGACTGACCAACACCAGTCTCCAGACTGACCAACACCAGTCTCCAGACTGACCAACACGTCTCCAGTCTGACCAACAACAGTTTCCGAAGGCACCATCACCAGTCTCCGAAGGGACCAACACAGTCTCTGGAGGGACCAACACCAGCCTCTTGAGGGACCAACACCAGTCTCAGGACTGACAAACACCAGTCTCCATACTGTCCAACACGTTTGTGAGTTGGCTAACACCGATCTGTGAACTGGCGAACACAAGTATCTAGACTGACGAATACTAGTTTTTGTACAAGTCTCCAGATTGGCCAACACCAATCTCTGGACTGACCAACACCAGTCTCTAGACTGACCAACACCAGTCTCGGGACTGACCAACACCAGTCTCCAGACTGACCAACACCAGTCTCTGGACTGACCAACACCAGTCTCTGGACTGACCAACACCAGTCTCCAGACTGACCAACACCAGTCTCTGGACTGACCAACACCAGTCTCTCGACTGACCAACACCAATCTCTGGACTGACCAACACCAGTCTCTGGACTGACCAACACCAATCTCTGGACTGACCAACACCAGTCTCTGGACTGACCAACACCAATCTCTGGACTGACCAACACCAGTCTCTGGACTGACCAACACCAATCTCTGGACTGACCAACACCAGTCTCTGGACTGACCAACACCAGTCTCCAGAACGACCAACAGCAGTCTCTGGACTGACCAACACCAGTCTGTGGACTGACCAACACCAGTCTGTGGACTGACCAACACCAGTCTGTGGACTGACCAACACCAGTCTGTGGACTAACCAACACCAGTCGTTTGATTGACCAACACCAGTCTCCAGAACGACCAACAACAGTCTGTGGACCTACCAACACCAGTCTGTGGACTGACCAAAACTAGTCTCTAGACTGACCAGCACTAATGCCTGAATTGGCCAACCCCAGTCTCTAGACTGACCAAAACCAGAACCCTGGATTGACCAGTTCCAGTTTCCAGACTAGCATAAGTCTCTGAACTGACCAACACCACTCTCTAGACTGACCAATTACAGTCTCCAGACCAAGTCTAGTCTCGAGACTGACAAATTCTGGTCTCCAATTGACCAATTCCTGTCTCTAGATTGACCAACTCCAGTCTCCGGACTGACTAACACCAGTCTCTAAACTGACCAACACCAGTCTCCAAACTAACCAACACCAATCTCCATACTGACCAACACCAGTATCCGGACTGACCAACACCAGTCTCCAAACTAACCAACACCAGTCTCCAAACTAACCAACACCAATCTCCAGACTGACCAACACGTCTCCGGACTGACCAACACCAGTCTCCAAACTGACCAACACCAGTCTCCAAACTGACCAACACCAGTCTCCGGACTGACCAATACCAGTTTCCAGACTGACCAACACCAGTCTCTGGAGGGACCGACACCAGTCTCAGGACTGAGAAACACCAGTCTCCATACTGTCCAACACGTTTGTGAGTTGGCTAACACCGATCTGTGAACTGGCGAACACAAGTATCTAGACTGACGAATACTAGTTTTTGGACTATCACAAGTCTCCAGATTGGCCAACACCAATCTCCAGACTAACACCAGTCTCTGGACTGACCAACACCAATCTCCAGACTAACACCAGTCTCTAGGCTGACCAACACCAGTCTCTGGACTGACCAACACCAGTCTCTGGACTGACCAACACCAGTCTCTGGACTGACCAACACCAGTCTCCAGACTGACCAACACCAGTCTCCAGACTGATCAACACCAGTCTCTGGACTGACCAACACCAGTCTCTTGACTGACCAACACCAATCTCCAGACTAACACCAGTCTCTAGGCTGACCAACACCAGTCTCTGGACTGACCAACACCAGTCTCCAGACTGACCAACACCAGTCTCCAGACTGACCAACACCAGTCTCTGGACTGACCAACACCAGTCTCTGGACTGACCAACACCAATCTCCAGACTAACACCAGTCTCTAGATTGACCAACACTAGTCTCTGGACTGACCAACACCAGTCTCTGGACTGACCAACACCAATCTCTGGACTGACCAACACCAGTCTCTGGACTGACCAACACCAATCTCTGGACTGACCAACACTAGTCTCCAGAACGACCAACACCAGTCTGTGGACTGACTAACGTGTTCATGATAGTTATGATTTTAATGGTTAACATCAAGTGCAGATTACACTGCACTTACTAACACATAGTCTCTCAACCGATTTTTCTTCTGCGCCATGGGCCAGTGTTTTCTAGGCTTTCCTCGAGATATCGTGAATGCATAACATGATAGCAGTTTCATCATCATCATCTTTCCACTTACGTCGTGGGGAGGCTATTTTAATGTCGTGTGCCAGCTTTGTCGTCGATGTTGTTGTCATTCTATGGTTCTTCAGTGTCTCACTGACGCCATCTATCCATCTTTCCGTCTGTTACGGGGATCTGCTTTGTGCTCTGGAACACTGGTATTGTAGATACGAACAGCTGGTAACTTTGGTTGCATTCTTGTCAGTTGTCCGAACCATTTAATTCTTTACGTTCCTATGTATTCCGTGCACGGTGTTGCTCCCACCGTCTTTCTGATTATTTCCTTTCTCAATTTGTCCAGCCTTGACCCCTATAGCCTTTCTCAAACACCTCATTTTGCATTTCATGATTTTTCTTTCTTGTGCCTTCGAGAGAGTCCATGTCTGACACTGATAGCATAGAGTTGGTATACACATACTATTTATCAGCTGTCTCTTTGTCTTCATTGGGATGTGTTTGTGTCTAAGTAATGGTGAGAGCTGATAAGAAGCAGCATTAACTTTTTTGTTATTTTGATTCCACCTCTCTATCTAGCTTTCCACCTTGTGATTCCACCTTGTGATTCCACCTTTCTATCTAGCCTTCCACCTTGTGATTCCATCTTGCGATTCCACCTCTCTATCTAGAGTTCCACCTTGTGATTCCACCTTTCTATCTAGCCTTCCATCTTGTGATTCCACCTCTCTATCTAGCCTTCCACCTTGTGATTCCACCTTTCTATCTAGCCTTCCATCTTGTGATTCCACCTCTCTATCTAACCCTCCACCTTGTGATTCCACCTCTCTATCTAGCCCTCCACCTTGTGATTCCACCTTTCTATCTAGTCCTCCATCTTGTGATTCCACCTATCTAGCCTTCCACCTTGTGATTCCATCTCTCTATCAAGCTTTCCATCTTGTGATTCCATCTTGTGATTCCACCTCTCTATCTAGCCTTCCATCTTGTGATTCCATCTCTCTATCTAGCTTTCCATCTTGTGTGAACACGCTGTCCAAGTATTTGAATTCACTGACTTGTTTACGCTCTGTACTCTTTACCTGTATATTTAGTGTTTTCTCCATTCTTCTGATTATTATCGTCTCAGTCTTTGCTGTACTAATCCTCGTATTATATCTTTCACACTAATTGTCAAGGGCATTCAGATGTTCTTGGAGGTTTTGTTCATCGGAATGAAAGAGACTTTGATCATCTGCAAAAAGGTAGCTCGTTCATTGTGGTGGTTTCTGGTTTTGCTTCAGTTGTTATTTGATCCATGTATACAATGAACAAAAGTGGTGATAGTACAAATCGCTGTCTTACCCATGTCTTAACTGCAAATCACTTGGCGAGTTCGCTTGGTGTTCTCACAGTACTTTGGCTGTTTTTAGACATTGCTATTATATTTCTCAATAATTGTCCTTGCACTCCATCGTTTTCCAGGATCCCATAGCTTGTTTCTGTCCACTCGGTCAAAAGCTTTTTCCTGGTCTACAAAGACGATGTTCTGTTCCTGATTAAATGCAAAAGCTTGTTCACAAACTGTCTTAGAGTAAACAGGGAGTCTGTGCAACCTCTTTCTTTCTAAAGCCAAACTGTGTGTCACTTAATTGTCTTTCGATTATTGGTCTTGTTCTGTTTTCATGTATCTTTGCGTACATTTGTCTTAAATGGCTCAAGAGAGATATTCCCTGTATGTTTCAGAGTCTTTTGCTTCCTTTTTCCTTCCAAATACGTCTAACGATAAATAGGTAAAGTGGGTATAATATATTGTGATAGCAGCTTAATAGAACGAAAACCTAGCTGCTATTAGTTGTGGACAGAGAAAAGTCGAGCTGCTCTCTATCTCAGTCTACAGTTAATAGTCTGAACTTTTTATTCATTCTGTTTTTGTCCATTATTGTTAGTAGCTTGATTATTCAATACACTTTTATGTTGGATATCAAATTAGATAAAATCAATCGATATTTATTATGAGATTATTGTATTTATAACTTGTGGGTGACGTTAGCGCTTTTTCCTCGTCAGATATGATGTTTCTGTAAGGGATCCTTGAGACTTGACTTGGGGGGGGGGGGGGGGGGGCATTATCTCTAGGGTTTCTTAAAAATCAATAGGTTGAGAAAAGATATACTGACAGATTCAGATTAATATAAAATTGATAAAGGTTGTATTCATAGATTAATGATTAGATGCTGTAGTAATAGTTTCATATAATAATGTTAAAGGTTTTGTTAGCACAATAATATAATAATGTTAGCGGCTGTACTAACACAATAATATAATAATGTTAAACTAGAAACTCGTATGTATGGAACCTGGGTTCGAAATAAGTGCTAAAAGCAGTAACGCTGTACCTTTCAGTCATACAGTAAAAGTAGATTATGGGGAGTTGGGCATGAGGCTGCCCTCTCTATCGACAGGTACATTAAATGGCTTTCTTGCAACGTATGAAAGAAGTGGACACAAATAAAAGGGAGGAAGATACGTGGTGCGAGTTGACCTTTGTACAGGTGACCTCATTTTGAAGAGGCGTGTTTCACGTAGAGCTGAGAGGTTCTGATAAGTTGAAAACTAAACACTAAATAGTGATATTGATTCACTTTTGTTTGTTTTCACAAACCTTGTAAAATAATTGCAACAGCGGACACCAAAATAATATACCGAGGCACAGGTAAACTCAGTAAATGTGCGATGTTTTAACTGGATTCGGTTGTAACATCAGAGCATTAATGGAGTGATCTGTGTGTGACAGGTGTTTTATACGTACATGCACACTTAGTGCATGTCACATGCAGCGAATATTTCCTCTATGGAAAAATCTTCTCCTACTTGCAGCATTGGTCCTCCGCCAAAAACACTGGCCAGACATCTGAGTGTGGAGCAGTCTTCCAGATTTGGCAGACAACTCTAGAACAGTACCCTTATATAAGATTCAGAGTGTGAAGCAACTTTATAGGTTGGACAGACAACTCTAGAACAGTATCCTTATATAAGATTCAGAGTGTGAAGCAACTTTATAGATTGGACAGACAACTCTAGAACAGTACCCTTATATAAGATTCAGAGTGTGAAGCAACTTTATAGGTTGGACAGACAACTCTAGAACAGTACCCTTATATACGATTCAGAGTGTGAAGCAACTTTATAGGTTGGACAGACAACTGTAGAACAGTACCTAATATAATACACGAATACAAGAATGGGTAACTAGTTTTACCGACAAATGACACAAGTAGAAGTAATGAGACTACCACATAAACTAGCCCAGTTAAACTAGGGCAGATACCTATACGTTATTTGTCTCTTTAACTGTCAGTCACTGCCGCTAATTGCTTCACGTTTATAATATGATTGACTAATGTCCTACTCGTGTTGGCTTCTTATCCATACTTCCCGATAGTCTAGACCTCTCTTTCGCCTTTTATCAACCAGGTGTGCATAGGTCATCAACCAACCCTCGCCAAGCAGCTCTGTCCAGTGCAATGTTTTCCACTTCCTTCTAGCTTTTTCCTGTTGTCTTTACTTCCGCCTCCAGATCTGTCTCCGTGTATTTCTTGGTCTGCATATGCCGCTCCTTCTCTGGGGGTTCCATGACAAGAATTGTATGGTGATAATGACCTGAGACTTTCTTAATGTACGACCCATCCATCTCCACTTTCTTTCTAAGATTTTCTGTTCCACTTTACTTTGTCCCACACTCTCTCACAGTCTGTCGTTTGAAACTTTGTCAAACTATTTCATACTAAGAATATTTCTCAGGTATCTGTTGACAAAATCCTGTAGTCTCTTGTCATTGTCTTTGGTCATCCTCCAGGTTTCCGGTCCATGCATGAGGACTAGCTTCACATTTTAATTTAAAATCCTATTTTTTTAATCCTTTTTATTTCCATGGAGTTCCATATGGGTTTCAACATTCCGAACACAAATCTCGTTTTTTGAATCCTTGTTTTTAAATCCCTGTCTGGCCCTCCTTCCTTATTGATGATACGTCTTAGGTATGTAAATCCCTCTACCTCTCCCAGTGGCGTTCCTCTCAACCTGATTGGGTCTGTGTTTGTTGCATTGACCTAATTATTTTTGTCATTTCCTCGTGGATCTTCAAACCGACTTGTTTAGAGGTGTAATCCAGTCTATCCAGTTTCCTTTGCATTTAGCCTTGGCTGTGGGACAGAAGGGCTATATCATCCGCAAAGTCCAGGTCCTCCAGCTGTTTATTCAAGATCCACTGGATTCTATTTCTCTCATTTGTTGTTACTTTCATAATCCGTCCACTGCCAGGATGAACAGGAAAGGCGACAGTAGGCAACCCTGTCGTACCCCTGATTTAATTGTGAATGGCTATGTTAGTTGCCCCTCGTGTATAACTCTACATTGCATACTTTCATTCGTCTGTCTAATTATGTTTGTGAGCTTTTGAGGAATTCCATAGTGCCTCAGTAGTTTCCAGAGTATATCTCTGTCCAAACTGTCGAAAGCTTTTTCAAAATCAACGAAATTGATGTACAAACTCGAATTCCATTCCAATAGTTGCTCTACAATTATTCGCAATGTGACTATCTGGTCAATGCATGATCTATTCTGTCTGAAGCCTGCCTGCTCATCCCTTATCTTGTTATCCACTGCCACACAACATGTTTGAAAGAATGGATATTGGGGGAGCAAAAATAGAGGACATAGAGGGGAGAATAAAGAGGTTAGATGACAAAGGAAACAGACATGTGGTAGTATTGGCAGGTACAAATAATGTAAAGAGAGATGGTACAGAAATAATTATGGATAAATATAAAAGTCTTATGAGAACACTTAAGGAAAAAAAGTTTAGAAAGGTCACAATGATGGGCATTTTAGACAGAGCAGATGGGTCAGACTATCTAGATAGCAAAATAATAGGTATCAACCTTAGGTTACAGGTGATGTGTGCGGACATGGGAATGGAATTTATTGAGGTTAAAGTAGACAAAAGTAAAATGTTAGATAGGGGAGGTTTACATCTAAATGAGATAGGACAGCATGTTGTAGCAAAGTATATGTTCTATCATTGTGTTAGAAATTTAAACTAGTTAGGCCTATGAAGTATGAGACTAAAGATAGGCCTACAATAGGGTGCTATAGAGGATGTAGTCAAAGGGGTAATTTGGTGTCAGGGAAGTGTGAAATACATAGTAGAAAAGCAAACACTAAAATGATAAAGCAGAAGCAAAAAGAGGAAAACCAACAACATTACAAACTAAAATGTTTTTATGCAAATGTGAGAAGCATAGTAAATAAAAGAGAAGAATTGGAACTGTATGTAGAAGAAGAAAAACCAGATATAATAGGGTTAACAGAATCATGGACATATGAGGAGATTGCAGATAGTGAACTTGAAATTGAGGGATATACAATGTTAAGGAAAGATAGGATAATTGGAGACAAAACTAAGGGAGGTGGCGTTTTATTATACTGTATAAATTCTGTTAATATAACGATCAAAGATTATTTATCATGTGGTAACAAAAATGAAAGTGTATGGGGAGAAATAGAAAGTGGGGGTGAAAAAACAGTGATTGGAGTGTGCTATAGATGTCCATCAAGTCAAAAAGAGGAAGATGAGGAGCTGATTAGTAGCATAGCAAAGGCAAGTAAAGGGAAATTATTATTAATGGGAGATTTCAACTATCCAGAAATAAAATGGGATATGGCAGAAGCACTTGTAGAGTCAAAACCTTTTGTTACGTGCATAACTGACAATTTTTTAATTCAACATGTAGAAGCAGCCACCAGAGGCAAAAACATACTCGACCTAGTTTTTACCACAGAGGAAAATATGATTGAAAACGTTACCGTTGGGGAACTGTTTGGCTCAAGTGACCATCAAATCATCCGTTGGGATCTTATTGCAGGGAAAGAAGTAAACATAAACACGCGAACATACGACTACTCTAAGACAGATGTTAAGAGGATGAAAGAGGCAGCGAACCACATAATCTGGAAAGATATTATTGTAGGAACAGATGTTGAACAGGAGTGGGAAAGTTTTAAAACAGTTCTAGAAACGCTAAAAGAGGAATGTGTTCCATGTAGGGAGGTAAACCCCAAGCGTAAAAAGTGGATAACTAGATTTGTAGTGAAATGTAGAAGAGCAAAAAATAAAGCATGGCAAAAATATATAGAGGCAGGTAAATCAAAAGAAACATATGTAAAATATTTGGACAAGCAGAACATATCTCAGAAAGCGAATAAAACAGCAAAAATAGACTTTGAAAAAAAACTTGCTCAGAGGATCAAGACTGACAGTAAAAGCTTCTTTTCTTATGTTAGAAATAAACAAAGAACGAAAGACAAAGTAGGCCCTCTCATAGACAGTACAGGGAAAATAATAAGTGAGAATAGGGAGGCTGCTAATCTGCTTAATCAGTACTTTGGCACAGTCTTCACAAAGGAGGACTGCTCCGAGATCCCAGAGCCTATAGATATTTTTCAAAGAGACATGGATACAGCGGGATTAAGATCAATCTGTATTACAGAGGAAATGGTTTTTAAAAAATTGGAGGGGTTGAAAGTGAATAAATGTCCAGGTCAAGATGGTATTCACCCAAAATTGCTGTATGAAATTAGAAACCAACTAGCAAAACCATTGGCTATATTATGTTCTCAATCACTTACAAAAGGGATTGTTTCACGGGATTGGAAAGATGCAGGAGTGATCCCCTTATTCAAAAAAGGCAAAAAATCAGATCCGGCAAATTATAGACCGGTGAGTTTAACGAGCATAGTCTGTAAATTGTTAGAGTCAATAATCAAAGAAAACATTGTAATGCATTTAGAAAAATTTAATCTAATTAGAAATAGTCAGCATGGGTTTACTAGAGGGAGATCATGCTTAACAAATCTATTAGAATTCATGGAGGAGGTTACTAAAATCATAGATAAAGGGGAGCCAGTGGATGTTATTTATCTAGACTTTGCAAAGGCCTTTGATAGAGTACCTCATCAAAGATTATTTCGAAAGTTAAAATCACATGGAATAGGTGGGGAAGTTGCCAAATGGATTGAAAATTGGTTAACAGGAAGAAGGCAGAGGGTGGGCATAAATAAGGAGTACTCTGAGTGGAGTGAAGTGAAAAGTGGTGTGCCACAGGGCTCGGTTTTGGGACCAATTTTGTTCTTGATATATATAAATGATTTGGACATTGATATGAGATCCATGATTGCAAAATTTGCTGATGACACAAAACTATGCAGTAGTGTCTCATCTAAAGCGGAAGTGGATATATTGATGTCGGATTTAGATAAAATTCGAGAATGGTCTGTAAGCTGGCAAATGGAGTTTAATGTAGATAAATGTACAGTCATCCACATGGGTAGATCCAATATGGAACATAAATACAGAATGGGAGAAAACAATATTAGAAAGATAGATAAGGAAAGGGACCTAGGGGTTATAATAGATCATACAGGAAAGGTGAGTGAGCAAGTTAAGGTAGCAGTGAAAAAGGCAAATGCAATGTTAGGTATGATAAAAAGAAATATTAAACATAGGAGCAAGGAAGTGATCGTCAAACTGTATAAAGCTTTAGTTAGACCTAGATTGGAGTACTGTGTACAGGTGTGGAGTCCTTATCATAGAGGGGACATAAACATGCTAGAAAGAATACAAAAAAGAGCGACAAAGATGATAGTTGGATTCCAGAATTACAGTTATGAGGAACGACTCAGAAAAACGGGCCTACAGTGTCTCGAAGAGAGAAGAATTCGTGGTGACTTAATACAGGTTTATAAGATGATCAGAGGAATCGATAAATTAGACTATAACAAGTTTTTTAAAATACAGCCACCTACAATAACACGAGGGCATAGCTACAAGCTGATTAAAGAGAGGTCCAGGTTAGATATTAGGAAATATTTTTTTAGTCAGAGAGTGGTGTCTGCTTGGAATGCATTGCCAGGGGAGGTGGTGGAGGCAGGGACAGTTAATGCGTTTAAGAATAAACTGGATGCGCATAGATTTTAGAGCAAGGTGATGTAAATGTAACTGGTTGTATACAGACTCTGCAGGGTCTTCTAAACCAGTATAAAGACGTTAAGTTAAGTTAAGTTTTTTCTACCGTTATAGTATCATTCTTTTTAACACCTTTCTCAGCACTGATGACATTATTTCTCTATGGTTTTAGCATTCCCCTAAATCTCCCTTCTTAGGTAATTTCACGGGGAAGCCCTCTCTCCAATCATTTGGTAAGCTTGTTTGCTCCCAGATGGGGCCAATCAAGTGGAGCATGTTAGTAGATGTTTCAACATCTGCTTTTATGGCTTCCGGTGGTATCCCATCAAGTCCTGCTACCTTTCCGTCCCTTAGAATCTCTATTTTCCTTCTAATCTCTCCTTTACATGGATTTTCACAGTTGATCGGCAGGTCCTCCTCTGCTGGTGGGATGTCTGGGGGGATGTCCGGTGGCGGTCTGTTCAAAAGCTTCAAAGTATTCTACCCATCTTTTCTTCTGTTCTTCAAGGCTAGTTATTTTTTCCTCAAGTTTATTTTTAATTGATCTGCCTTGTTGTTGATACTTTCTAGTCTAGTAAGCCAATAATTAATTTCATTGTGAATACCGCCACAAATACAACCAAAATGACTCTGGTTTTCTGTAAAACGCAGGCACAAGAGGACTTAATCTTTTAAATAAAACCCATCTTCTTTGCTGCTCCCCCGTCCTTATCACACATTTTCTGCGAAGGTCTCGTCTCTATGAGAACAGTCAGTTATTATTTATATAATACATGCCTAGAACAACTTCCATTACATAATACATGCCTAGAACAACATCCATTATATAATCTATGCCTAGAACAACCTCCATTATATAATACATGCCTAGAACAACCTCCATTATATAATCCATGCCTAGAACAACCTCCACTATATAATACATGCCTAGAACAACCTCCATTATATAATACATGCCTAGAACAACCTCCCATCCATTATATAATACATGCCTAGAACAACCTCCATCATATAATTCATGCCTAGAACAACCTCCCCTCCATTAAATAATACATGCCTAGAACAACCTCCATTATATATAATACATGCATAGAACAACCTCCATTATATAATACATGCCTAGAACAACCTCCATTATATATAATACATGCCTAGAACAACCTCCATTATATAATACATGCCTAGAACAACCTCCATTATATAACACATGCCTAGAACAACCTCCATTATATAATCCATGCCTAGAACAACCTCCATTTTCTCATTGAAATGTTATCAGTGACGTTGTCAGGGTTCCTTTTTCTACTTATTGATTATTCTTGCAATGAATAGCTTTTGTTCGAGCACCTGTGTGGCAGAGGGGTTGGAGTGTTTATCTCTCGCGACAAAGGAACCTGGTTTGATCAATGTCTTGACACTCTCCAGTCTATCGTGCTGTAAATTTGTATCTGACTTATAAATATATAACTAGTCACCGTACATATGAACAAATCTGATACCTATAGTCCGTCTTTTAATTCATGAACAAGATCCGTAGCAATTTTATACAAAACTGCATGTCATATACAAATGATTGTTTGCATGCATCTTTGTAATATCCATGACGCTTAAACTTTGATATTATTTAGTTCATAGATGCTAAGAATTTTGCACATCGGCGAATTTCTTTGATCTTTTAAGTCCATATCAAAGGAATGGCATTTAATTTAAGATTTTACAGTACACAGTTTAATTTATCGCCGTATTTTGTTCATTGTCGTATCTCCTTAATGTCTTGATAGATCAATTGATTGTTTGTGTTGCTCTTTAGATTCAATCGCAAAAATGGCACCAATATGCAACCGTTAGTACAGCCCTTCGGTCAACATTAGACCTGGATGTTGTATCAATTTTTGTTGCTTAAAGCATTTTAATATTAAAGTGTATTTGTTGCAATTGCATGTTCCCTTAATTGTTTTGATCAACATATGCTAATTCATCCAAGTCTGTTAATCAATATATCCACAAACGATTATATTAATCATTCCGAATCTGTCGATTCAAAGAGGTTGATAATTGTTACTGACTGGGCAAATTGTAATTCATCTCGTTGCCAGTACTGTTCTTCTTCCCGGAGCACATGTTCAACACACTTCTTTCCAGAACTGAATGTCTATTTTTGAAAGGTACTCGTGTGTCAGCACTTCAACATCATACATTTTAAATGACCTGTTCTGTTCGCCAACTTGTGCTTTGACTTTAGCCCAGATAAGCGTTATAGGGTTTATTTGCACATGATATGCAGGTAGTTGTAGACAAGTGTGACCGTACTCTTCAATGATTTTGTCAATATGATTCACCTTTGTCTTATTTGTCTTCCTCAAAAGCTGCAACAACTCGGGCTTCAAATACGTGTCTTCAAAATTCACTTTTTCCTTAGCTAACCATGTCCTAATTTGAGATTTTGTATCTGATGCAGTTGGTACTTTGTCTTCCTATGATATTGCATTGTGATAAGATGCATTATCCATTACTAGGCATGACGGCTTATGCATATTTGGAAGCAGATCACTTGACTTCTATTGTCTGAAAATGTGTCCATTCATTTAAGTGTGATAATCTCTACCGTCGGTACTTCTATATTGGAAAAAAAGTTCAACGTCACGGACACGTCTTTTTTCACTCCATCCGACATACGCTAGTATAATACGTTGCACTTTACTGCTTGGAATATGTCTTTTCTGTTGACCGTCAACTGATTGTCATTATTTGCCATAGGTGTAGTGAGCATTGGCCCAGGATTGGTCAAAGTATACAATACTAAAGCCTTGCCTACGCCGTTCATCTATCTGTCTCTTGTCTTTATCTCTGGTATTTGTTTCTGGCAGCAATCAAATGTGGCTTTTTACATATAATATTCCTGCCGACTAAAGTTTTCCTGAATGTAAGGCCTGCGGCTCTTGCAATTTTCAAAATAGTATTACGCAAAACTAACCATGAATGAAATGAATGAGGCAATGAGAACTTTAAAGAAAAAGAAATCGCCCGGAAAAGATGGGGTAACAAATGAAATGCTGATGGGGTTGGGCCAAACAGCAAAGAGGAAGTTACTGTCAGTCCTGAACCAACGCTGGAAAAGGGGAATTGTACCGCAGGCATGGAAAGATGCTGTACTTATACCAGTACCAAAGAAAGAAAAAGATAGAACATATCCAAATGGATACAGGCCTGTAAGTCTATTGAGCTGTGTAGGTAAACTGATGGAGCGTATGATAAACACCAGACTGATGTGGCACCTGGAAGCAAAACACATATTAATTCCACAGAAAACAGGATTTAGCCAACACAGATCCACTGAGGACCAGATCACTCTCATAGCGCAGGAAATAGAGGATGCTTATCAAGAGAAAAAGCATACAGTAACGGTTTGGGTGGATCTAGAGAAGGCATTTGATAAGGTGTGGAAAGAGGGACTTAAAGTCAAGCTACGAAGAAGTGAAGTATCTGGAAAAATGTACAGATGGATCACCCACTACCTCGAAAACAGAACAGCCAAGTACAAAGGCAGATGAGCAAAAAGGTGACACTGGAGCAGGGAGTACCCCAAGGGGGAGTACTGTCACCCACACTTTTTCTGGTGTATATAAACAACATCATAGAGAATATACCAAGAAGAGTCCACAGCTCCATGTTTGCAGACGATCTGGCTATGTGGACCTCTGAAGAAAATCTCACCGTAGCAAACAATCGATGCAGCAGGCCTTAACATCGCTGGATGAGTGGGCGAACTCATGGCTGGTCAAAATAAATGTGGAAAAAACAACATGTACGATATTCTCGCTTTCAAATAAACCCCAGAACACCAAAATAAGTCTTAACGGCAAATATCTGCTGCTAAACGACAACCCAAACTACTTGGGTGTCACATTTGGTCGGCGCATGACATAGAAAAGAGAGCAAGACAAAGAATGGCAATCATGAGAAAACTTGCTGGCACAAGCTGGGGAGCAGACGAAAGAATACTGAAGAAATTGTACACTGGAAGAGTGAGACCAGTTCTCGAGTATGTCATTGCGGCATGGGCAACAGCAGAAAAGGCAAACTTTGATAAAATTAGCAATCTTCAAAACCAAGCCATGAGAGTTATAGCAGAAGGGATGAAGTCAACGCCAGTTGTAGAACTTGAAAAGACTACAAATCTGCAATCCATGACCGATAGAAGAGACAGCAGAGCCCAGCAGTAAGCAGATAAACTCAGAAGACTGACAGACCATCCAATGCATCAGAGACCAAATAGATTTGAAAATAGGAAACTAAAGCGGAGAAACATTGCAGAAATAGCCAAAGCAAAGATGAGCGAAGACCCTATGAACACCATGACAACACCAAAGTCCATCCCTACTGTACGCAAACCCACATGGAAGCAGCATATCATTCCAGAGGTGGTAGAAAATATACCAGGCATTGGAAACAAGAACAGCCAGACTGAAAAAGGAAGAAGAAATATGACCCTGAGGTACATAGCGAAAGACTACCCAAGAATGTACTGGACTCATGCATACACCGACGGTTCTGTAACAAACACAACACGACGGAGAGGCAGGGGTATTCCTGAGCCTAACAAATGGCAGAAAAATAACACTGGCAGTCGCAACTGGAAAATTCTCAAGCAATTTCAGAGCGGAGGCAGAGGCACTGAATGCTGCAGTAGAAGCAATGCTGACAGGCGAAAGCAATGGAAGCCAGATAGCCCTGTTTACAGATGCCATGTCCGTGGTTACAGCACTAAAAAGCTAGAAAAATACTGAACAATGATTTAAGAGCAGAACTCTGTCAACTGTGCCAGCAGTCCGCACCAAAAAGAGTAGTGGTACAGTGGGTTTCATCCCACTGTAACATTCATGGCAACGAGGAGGCAGACAGACTGGCAAAAGAAGGTGCAAGATAAGCACAAACAGATTCTAGTGTAACCTACGAAGAGTCCAAAAGGTTTATTAGAGCCAGATACATGGCCAAATGGGAAACAGAGCATACTGGCTACACACAAAAAAATGATGCATATTACCAGTTGAGCAGAAGAGAGCAGGTCGTGGTCTTCAGACTCCGCACAGACCACAACAGACTGAGGTACCATCCATTCAATAAACTGAAGATAGGTGGCACTGACGAATGCACCTGTGGTACAGGGAAAATGACCGCCGAACATCTGCTGCAAAATTGCCCGACATCCGAGGACCAGAGAAAGCACATGTGGCCATCACCAGCGGCAACACTAGACAAGCTCTATGGCAGTGTTGACAGCCTCAGGATGACAGCTGCTTTCTTCGAACAAATACAAGTTGACGTCTGACAGCGTACGAAGAAGAAGAAGAAAAATAGTATTACTTAAAAAATGTCAGTACTGCAGCCGGAATGCAATGTTAATTTTTAGTTTCCGGAGAGTAACAAGTTGATTTTTTTGGCAACAGTTTCAAAATCTCCCGTTTTATGAGGATCTCTGTCGAAATCGTCAAATTTCCTTTTCCTGCTTCACTTGATATGAGTGTACTCTGAGTCCTGTCCAATCCAATGGTAAAAGTATCATCTATCATGCCTTCGTCTCTCTGGGTCATGAATATCGCAATATAAATGACCCATCTTAGATTTCCTGCAAAAAATCTGGTATAATAAGACCTTCTGCATTGTTGTAAATGTACAAAGTCATTATGAAATTGATATCAATGAAACTTTTGAAAAGTGTCTAAAAGGGGAAACAATTTTACTTTCCCAATTTGTTCCCATTGTTATATCAATTACAAAAGTTGATGCGATTACTGAAAAGTCTAATCGAATCGAATATTTTAGCTAGTCTCTACACATCATTCAACGAGTTGTCCCATTATTCGTGCATGTAGTTGATTAGTGTATGGCTAGAAAACAAATGATTGTTAATTAATCATTAATACAAGAGAATTGAAACACGGTCCTCCGATACAGCTGTGAGTCGGCAGCCGTATCGTTAAGTCAATGAAAACCTGTATCTGCAACCCACATTACGCGCTTAAAGTCAATAACAGGGCACATTAGCGCCAGGTTTGATACCAATTGTTCTTTACTCACATTAGGGCATACTTTAAAGCGTTTCATTAGTTAGCATGCTCATTTATCATATAGTGTTCAAATGTTAGGGATTGTTGTAAAACGGTCTGATCGAAGCACAGGTTGTCTGTCGTTTATGAGTTTGGGTGGTGCACGTACAATTAACATTTACTTATTCTTGTCAATATTTTTATAAATACTATAAATATATTTTTGAAAGATACAGTTTATATACAACGAAATCGAAGGTGATGGTAGTGTCTAAGAGACTAGAAAGCCGGACTCTCCAACATGATGAGGACCGAACTGAGACAAGTTAACATTTTTAAATACCTGGGCAATCACTACTGTAAGAAAACCTACCTGGAGGCAGGATATATTTCCAGAGGTGGTAGAAAATATACCAGGTATTGGAAACAAAAACTGCCAGACTGAAAAAGAAAGGAGAGATACTTCCCTAAGCTTTATATCGAAAAACTACCCAAGCATGGACTGGACCCATGCATACACCGACGGTTCTATAACAAACACTACACAGAACGGAGGGGCAGGAGCATTCCTGAACCTACCAAATGACAGAAAAATAACACTGTCATTCGCTACTGGTAAGTACACAAGCAATTTCAGAGCGGAGGCAGAGGCACTGAGGGCGGCAGTGGAAGAAATGGTGACACTTAAAGAAAATGAAAGCCATACAGTCCTGCTTACAGATGCACTGGCCGTAGTCACAGCGCCAAAAAGCCAGAAAAACACTGAGCTTAATGACTTAAGAGCAGTACTCTGTCAACTATGCCAGCAGTCCGCACCAAAAAGGGTAGTGGTACAGTGGGTCCCATCACACTGCAACATCTAAGCCAACGAGGAGGCAGACAGACTGGCAAAAGAAGGTGCAAGACTACCACAAACAGATACTAGTATGACGTACGAAGAGTCAAAACGGCTTATCAAAGCCAGATACATGACAAAATGGGAAACTGAACATACCGGCTACACCAAAAACAATGCCTATTACCAGTTGAACAGAAGAGAGCAGGTCGTTGTCTTCAGACTTCGCACTGGCCACAATAGACTGAGGTACCACCTATTCAACAAATTGAAGATAGGTGGTATCGACGAATGCCCGTGTGGTACCCGAAAAATGACCGCTGAGCATCTGCTGCATAACTGCCCGACATACGAGGATCAAAGAGAACAGATGTGGCCATCACCAGTGGAACCACAAGAGAAGCTCTATGGCAGTGTCGATAGCCTCAGGATGACCGCCGCTTTTTTCGAAAAAAATAATGATTACTGTCTGACTGCGTACGATGAAGACATACCTGGGCAGATACATAACATCAGATGAAAGATACATTATGAAATAAAAAGCAGAATAGTCAAGCAAAATTGGTCTTCCAGGCCATGAACGGAATCTTGTTCAACAGATCCTTGTCGCTGGAACTAAGAGAGTCCTTAGATGCTTCGTGGAACCATTACTGACATATGGCAGTGAATAATGGACAATAATCAAGTACTGGCATACATCTTTTGATGAGATGTTTTACAGAAGAATGTTGCGAATCCCATGGACTGCAAGGAAAACTAATGATATAGTACTCGAAAAGGCACAAACTCAAAGAGACAGAAAGAAGTCTGTAAAAGATGTTGAACAGTCTGTGACAATGGCACGGTCGACAATCAACAACAGAGCTTGTAAACGACACACGTGATAGATCCGGTTGGAGGTCCATGATCGTCAACGCCAATCGGCCTGGCACCTGATGATGATGACGATGAAGATACGGACATTTGATGTTCCTTTTTGATTAGGAAAATCGAACTACAAGTCACCATCCACTTATTTCTTTTCTGTACCATTTTTTAAGCTAAACGGATTATAATCCAATTGGAAAATAAAGATGTCATAAACACCATGTTCTTAGTTATTGTTGATAATTTCGATCATATCTAGTTTATTATCAGTTATCTATCTATATCTCAATACATCATCGTCTAGTGCCATGTCGACCGTCGCATGATATCATGATTCTGCACAACAGCTTGTCTATAGTGATATGCGTACTATTTCTCAATTATTGTTATCTTATTCTCAATTCTCGGTATGGGGAGAAGAATAACGTCAAGGTAAAGGGAAAACAGGCTAGTCACGACCCCACATCCGTCCATGTCTGTATCCTGGACAAAGGCTGTGTCATAGCAGTCTGGCAAATATGGTGGTGATATACACTTTGATCCTCATAATAGTGAGTTTACAGATGAGCCTCGCATTACACTACAGCCAGGAAAACAGAGGTCTACACAAAGTACTTTACGTGATGTAAGAAGAGTCATTGTAACGTGCCACCAAACATATGACGTCACGAGTCGAAACTAACTCAGCACGAGCGGCTACCGGCACCAAGTGGAAGATGTCTTGTTGTGACAATCTGTCCATCTTTGTTGTGACAATCTGTCCATCCTCTCTTGTTGTGACAATATGTCCATCCTTGTTTGTTGTGACAATCTGTCCATCTTTGTTTGTTGTGACAATCTGTCCATCCTTGTTGTGACAATCTGTCCACCCTTGTTTGTTGGGACAATCTGTCCATCTTTGTTGTGACAATCTGTCCACCCTTGTTTGATGTAACAATCTGTCCATCCTTGTTTGGTGTGACAATCTGTCCATTCTTGTTTGTTGTGACAATCTGTCCATCCTTGTTTGGTGTGATAATCTGCTAAATCTTGTTTTGTGTGACAAGCTGTCCATTCTTGTTTGTTGTGACAAGCTATCCATCCTTGTTTGGTGTGACAATCTGCTAAATCTTGTTTGGTGTGACAATCTGTCCATCCTTGTTTGTTGTGACAATCTGTTCATTCTTGTTTGGTGTGACAATCTGTCCATCTTTGTTTTGTAACAATCTGTCCATCCTTGTTTGTTGTGACAATCTGTCCATCCTTGTTTGTTGTGACAATCTGTCCATCCTTGTTTGGTGTGACAATCTGTCCATCCTTGTTTGTTGTGACAATCTGTCCATCATTGTTTGGTGTGACAATCTGTCCATCATTGTTTGGTGTGCCAGTCTGCTAAATCTTGTTTGGCGTGACAATCTGCTAAATCTTGTTTGGTGTGACAATCTGTCCACCTTTGTTTGTTGTGACAATCTGTCCATCCTTGTTTGTTGTGACAAGCTATCCATCCTTGTTTGGTGTGACAATCTGCTAAATCTTGTTTGGTGTGACAAACTGTCCATCCTTGTTTGGTGTGACAATCTGCTAAATCTTGTTTGGTTTGACAAGCTGTCCATTCTTGTTTGTTGTGACAAGCTGCCCATAAATTTGGTGTGACAAGCTGTCCATCCTTGTTTGGTGTGACAATCTGCACATTCTTACTTCTTGTGGCAATATGTTGTGGTGGTGGTCTGGTAGTTTTGTGTGTGTGCGTGTCTAAGCGCGAGTGTCTGTTTGTACGCGCGCGTGTGTGTCTGTACGTGTGTGTCTGTGTGTGTATGTGTCTGTGGGCGTTTGGGTGTGTTTTTGGACGTGTGTGTGTGGCTGTGGGCGTGTGTGTTTGTGTGGCTGTGGGCGTGTGTGTGACTGTGGCTGTGGGCGTGTGTTTTTGTGTGGCTGTGGGCGTGTGTGTGACTGTGGCTGTAGGCGTGTGTGTGGGGCTGTGGCTGTGTGTCTGTTCGCGCGTGTGTGTGTCTATGGTTGTGTGTGTCTGTTTGCTGTGTGTGTCTGATAAGTTTTATTTCGTTCACAAACACTGCTCCAAAAACCATTTTTTAAATCTTTGGATCTGTCTCTAAGCCTTTCAATATTTGTCAGAAAAATAAACCAATCCTCTGAAACGTTCTTTAGTCATTGTCCATGCTTAGCTAATATAGGACAAGATCGACTCTATGTAACATTAAAGAACTCTCATATTTCCACTGGCAACGACCAGTTGCTGATAATGATTTTCATGCTGTGAAATCCTGTTTGAAGTATTTCAGAATTGCTTGTTGATTTAATTCTCTGGGGAGCACGGGGTAGCAACAATCACCCGCGATATGATCAAATTTGAGTTTTATATTTCTTGACGTGTTCTGTTTGGTATTGTTCATCTCTCAGTTTCACTTCATCTCTGCTGTCTTTATTGTTATATTACTCTCTCTCTCTCTCTCTATATATATATATATATATATATATATATATATATATATATATAAATATATATATATATATATATATATATATATATATATATATAATATATATATATATATATATATATATATATATATATATATATATATATATATATATATATATATAGATAGATAATTGTGCTCGTTTGTGTTTGTCTTTGCTTTTGTAACAACATCAAAGCTTACCAGAGCCAGATACACACATTTACATTCGCGCAAGAGGAGGGAGACTACCGCCAGGTCAGTCAAAACATACTTGCCAACACCCTCACCTCGGATTCGTAGTAGCCTCCCTGGAAACGAGCTGTTTTCATGGCAGTCTGAGTAACGAGGAGCGGGATCGATGTGATCCCGTAGTAGTGAGTGACACGCAGACGAAGCCAAGCATAGCACAACCGCCTGAAGGACCCCGGTACACCTTTATCAGCACGCTCGGGATGTGAGGACAGCTACTACAAACCTCCACTTAACGTCCTTTTCAGGACGTACAAAAGAGTAACCTACTCATTGTGGGCATTCGCAAACAACAACATTCCCGCAAACAAACAGGAACTCAAACATACACTCACACATACACTCACACATACACGCGATCACACCCAAATACACGCACGAACACTCCCACACCTTCATTTAAACACAGACACACTCACTCTTTCTATCTACACACACACACACACACTCTATCTGCACACTCACTCGCTCTATCTACACAAACACAGTCACTCGCTCTATCTACACAAACACACTCACTCGCTCTATCTATACACAAACGCACACGCGCGCACACACACACGATTACGCACACCAACGTGCATTCACGTCCTATAATCTCAGTAAATACTAATTCTTTACATTCCCCTATCACAGTATTAATGATGGTATAAACACGCGCAAGTGTGTCTGTGTGTTTCCGTGTGTATGTGTTCAGATAGACAACTTTCAACGTAAAAACATATCGGTGTTGTTACTCATTGTATGGTTGTCATTTTATCGGTTAAAAGCCTCAACTCGGTTTGAGATGGAGGTTAATAGATAGCTGGGAGTGGGAATGTGTGTGGTGTGTGTGTGTGTGCGAGTGTGTGAGGTGTGTGTGGTATGTGAGGTGTGTGTGGTTTGTGTAGTGTGTGGTGTGTGTGTGGTGTATGTGGTGTGTGTCTGGTGTGTGTATATACGCGCGTGCGCATGTGTGTATGCGCGCGTGCGCATGTGTGTGTGGTGTGTGTGTGTGTGCGCGTGCGTGCGTGCGTGCTGGCGCTTACACCTGGAAAATGATTTGTGAATAGTGTACACATTTTATATGTGAGGAGGGAATATGAAATTGTTTACAGCAGTACTTCATTATCATCTGGGTGAGCCAGTATAGATAGGGAGGTTATTACACATGTCAGATTGTGTGTCAGTGAAAATGAGAGCCATATAGTCCTGCTGACAGATGCTCTCGAAGTAGTCACAGCGCTAAAAAGCCAGAAAAACACTGAGCTTAATGACTTAAGAGCAGCACTCTGCAAACTGTGCCAGCAGTCCGCACCAAAAAGGGTAGTGGTACAGTGGGTTCCGTCACACTGCAACATCCAAGGCAACGAGGAGGCAGACAGACTGGCAAAAGAAGGTGCAAGGTTACCACAAACAGATACCAGTATGACGTACGAAGAGTCAAAACGGCTTATCAGAGCCAGATACATGACCAAATGGGAAACCGAACATACTGGTTACACCAAAAACGATGCCTATTACCAGTTGAACCGAAGAGAGCAGGTCGTTGTCTTCAGACTTCGCACTGGCCACAACAGACTGAGGTACCACCTATTCAACAAATTGAAGATAGGGTGTACCGACGAATGCCCGTGCGGTACTGGTAAAATGACCACTGAACATCTGCTGCAGAACTGCCCGACATACGAGGATCAGAGAGAGCAGATGTGGCCATTGCCAGTGGAACTGCAAGACAAGCTCTATGGTAGTGGCGAGAGTCTCAGGATGACCGCCGCTTTTTTCGAGAAAATAATGGTTACTGTCTGACTGTGTACGCAGAAGAAGAAGAAGAAGAAGATTGTGTGTGTGTGATTGGGGGGTGGGGGGGGGGGGGGGGGAGGACGTTTAGTGTTGTAAGCAATCATCGTTTTCCTAACTTGTTATGAGAAGAGCGCGCACACCAGCGCTTTGAGGATTGTTGTTATTGTTACTTAATGCCCGCAATAAGTAAGTTTACAGTTTTGTGCGCCATGAAAAGAGCGTTACGTGGTGGGCTGAAGTAGCTTTCCTCACATGCCGAGCGTGCTGATGGCGGACCGAGTTGATCTACATTTCGTCAGCCAGACTGCCTTGAAGACAGCCTGCTTCCAGGGAACGCTGCAAGGAAAAGATTTTGCGATCTTGTACATTATGTTGTGCCTGACCCTACCGCAACATCCTGGTCAGTATCTACAGTAGGCTGTGGCCTGACCCTGTAACGTCGTTCTGGTCAGCATGTTGTGCCTGACCGGACAAACGTCTCAGTTCCACAGCGCTTTGAGGGCAGATGACTTCAAATCCTAGCACTGCATACGCTGTCTTTGTGTGTAGATTTGATTTCTGGGTTTGAAAGAAAACTGTAGGAATAATATCCCTTGGAAGAAATGCGTCAAGGACTCTTTTATTTCGGGGACCGTAATTAGAGTCAGTACTGTAACAGCAGGCGCAATTTGTGGTGGGGGGGGGGGGGGGGGGGGGAGGTTGGCTGGACTAGGCGGGGACTAAGGGATGCAAAACTCAATTTCACTTCGTGATTTGTTTACGCTGGGACTGTTAAGCATCACTAGGGACAGGCAAAGCGGGACAATCCAGAATGGTTACGTCAATTGTACAAAATCATAGAATCATTGTTCCCTGATAATGTGGTTCCCTTAAAATTTGTTTTTCTCTGGTTCTTTCCCTCACTCTCTCTTTCTCTTTCTCGATCTATTTCCTTCTTGCTTGCTTTCTTTCTTCATCCCCCCCCCCCCCCCCTCTATTCTGTACCATTTCAATTGATTGAAAACTCATAAATGTATGATTTACCAACTCTCAGTGAATTAGTGTATGATTTATCATAACTCAGGGAATGAGTATACGATTTACCAACTCTCTGTGAATTAAAGTACAATTAACACCCTCTCAGTGAATCAGTGTATGTCCTACCACCTGTTAGTGATTTAGTGTTTGTATGCTTTTATGTATGATCTACTATCTTTCAGTAAATTAGTATATGTTATTATCTCTCAGTGAAATAGTGTATGATTTATCATCTCTCGGTGAATTAGTTTTGAGTTGCTATCTCTCAGTGAATTTGTAAGTGAAATAGAACTTCGTCCCGAGTGGCTAGCCGGGGTCGTTGTGAATGACAGAGATACGAATAGCACCACTACCCCACAGAAAGCATGTCGTAATAAACCACTAACTGTATGACATAGCATAAAGCCGGTCATGTAAAGCAGCATAGATGGAGCCTAACAGGCTGCAGTTATACTTTGCTCTAGTGTTTGAGTCTATTAAGACGGATTCGCACATCGATTAACCACACACCGCAGTACTCGTCCCAACGCAGCGGAGTAATACGCTGCTCGAGCCTAGTCAGCTAAGTAGAAAGTCTTCCTCCCGGCTACATCCAGTTCATGCAAGAGCTGAGACCTGTACATGGGCGTCTGCCCCTGTGGAAGTACAAGTCGACTAAGACTAGGACTATTACTAAGACTAAGATCTGCCCTTTCGGAATCAACTCAACATCCATTTTGTCTTTAGATAATCGTTGAAGTAGTCTTGTGTATTTTCTCAGTTTATTTTGTTATTTTGTTTATTTTAAACATCTGGTTTCCACCTAGTGCTTTGTGCGCTGTACTGTGTTTTCGCCAAATTGCTCAGTTCAACCGACTTCAGCAGGTATTATATTAATGGACTTATTTCTCATAGGAGTACAGTCATACTGTTTCAAGTATTAGTTGCGAGCTTACCGCTTCATCACACCACCCCCTCTCCCGTTTTAGCTGCGAGCTTACCGCTTCATCACACCACTCCCTCCCCAGTTTTATCTGTGCGCTTACCACTTCATCAAACCACCTACTCCCCAGTTTTAGCTGTGAGCTTACCGCTTCATCACACCACTCCCTCCCCAGTTTTATCTGTGCGCTTACCACTTCATCAAACCACCCACTGCCCAGTTTTAGCTGTGAGATTACCGCTTCATTGCACCACCCTATCCCTAGTTTTAACTGTGAGCTTACCACTTCACCACACTGCCTCCTCCCCAGTTTTATTTTAATAATGGATTTGATGTATTTAAGTATTTTTGTTTTTAAACATGATGTGAGGGCATACATCCAATATCTACTGACGTTTTATGTCAGGGAAATATTGAATTGTATCGATTGTTATTGATTCTGAGGATCAAAGAGTAATCAATGTCAGGTGAAATACAGTGACCCACTCACCTGACGCCCTCGTTCGTGTTCAAGAAAATAGACTGTGTCGCAGGTGTCTAGCCAACTAGATGGGGATCAACACTGAATTCCCCATAATGATCAGATTACTGATGAGCCACGCATTGCACTAAAGAGTGACCACGTTCTGAAAGACACATCAGGGTGTAAAAACAGATTCTGTACCCTGGTTACCATGGGAACGTCACCAAGAGTTGGCTCCCCTGAGCACGAGTAGCTTCAAAGAACACCACGAGATTGATTGTAATGTTATCGGTGGCTCTTACCTGCACAGTCCCGATTTTGAACTTGAATGTTCACCGAATGTAGTTTTAAATGTTCATTTACTAGAACCAGCTCCCATCTTTGATCTCCACACTAGCTTTCTGAGTTTGTCCTACATCTCATTCTATCCTGAAGTGTCTGTTTCAACCACCATCACAGAATGTTCGATCTAGTCCTTGCCTCTTTTCTAGGTTCTATTGATCTTCACTTGATGTTCAAGTGTTAGACAAAATTGATGATTAGCTATGACGCAGGATCTCCGTTCTGTATCTTGGTTTCTCACAGCCACAGAAGAAACACGCGATATTGATCGGCACAATCTTCACTGCCAAGGAAGGAACACTAAAGAGGTTTTAGACACAGGAAGTGCAGGGTGAATGGGCTCGCTTAATAATAAATATTAAAATTGATCAGCCAGAAAGTATTACAACTGCAAGATAGACAGTTCAATGATCGTATAATGCGCAGCGATGCGGTTTTACAGAAGAATGTTACAAATATCATAAACATATAAAAACAAATCTTCTGATGATGTCAATGCTGACATAACTAGAACGAGTCTATGGTTGAAAAAGTCGTTCTTTCGCTAAAAGTTAGGTAGGCCTTCAAAACAAACAATATCATTATAAAAATAAAGCGAAGCTACGCCGGTAATGAAGGTGAAAAGTTTATAGTAATATAAACATTTATGATCAGTTACCACACTGAAACATAAACAAAACAAAGCCTATCTTACTAAAACTAGGTACGTAATATCAATGACAATACATGAATGATTCACCACAGCGACATATAATATGGACTTTACACACAATACAATACGAACGTGAAGACTGCTATGTCATAGTAAGAGTGACCAGGAACGTTTGAGAAATAATAATCATGGTATGCCAGCTATAAGAAGTAGTCTAGATACAAGATGATCAATATGATTACACAAAAAACATATATACCTTAATATGTGTGCACATCTATAAGTACTCTCTCTACACATATACACACATACATACAAACATGCACACATATGCATACATACTCATACCCATGCATACACTTTCGCACATACATACACTTATACACATATGCTTGCACACTTACACACATATGCATACATACACTTACATACATACATACATATATATATATATATATATATATATATATATATACATACACATATATACACATATACACCTTTACATACATATATGCATACATACTTACACACATACGTATACATTCTTACACACATATGTATATATACTTGCACGCGTATGCATACATACTTACACACATATGCATATATACTTACACACATATGCATACATACACTTATACATATACACATACATACACTTATACACATTTGCATGCATACACTTACACACAGGCACACACATTAATCCACATAGATACATACATAAACATACACACATACATACACACACATACACAGACGTACACTCAGACATGCACACATATACATGGATACATAAATTAAGAGAGATCGACCTGGGAGGGTATGAAGGGGGAGGGTGGTAGAGAGAAAATGGGAATATATATATAGTTTTTAAAAAAAATTCAGACTGAACAGGGGAGCTTGTAAAAAGAAATGTCATATATTTAAAACGTCAGGTTTCAGGTATTCCATATCGAAAATTCATAAACTCTTCAGCTCAAGCCGATGTCAAACATCATATGTTCAGGAGACAATGCAAGAAACCTATACATTTGACCTTTCCCTGCTGCCCAGACATTTTGTTGATGAATGGAGAGCCGGAGTCGAAATAGAAATAAGGTATCCCTGGAATGGAGAATGTATAAAGGACACAAACATACTGTTTCAACTAGCAAATTGACTTGCGAAAGAAAGTACGGGCGACACACGATGAACATAGTTGACATTTGAATAACTTTCTGACAAATAAGATTAAATATAATACCACAGACAACACACAAAAATAGGACATGAATTGTACGTATAATAGAAATAACTGATTGTGCAAGAAATCAGTGCAAGATGAGAAATATGATGAACAATGGTACGTTACCTATGGACGATTTTCACCTTTCTTATACTTCTCATGCCGTATCAACTAGCTAAGTAGATCAAACACATGCAGTTGCAACAAAACTGTTGACTAAATGTGATATAATCCTGAATCCAAACATCATTCCTCATTATCCCCCCATTTTGACCAATGTGTCGCATAGGCCACCCATATTGCGGGTCCCTTTATTTAGTGCCCGTATTACAGCATTTTTCGCAACGGATTTAATAGCACATGTTTACATGATTATGTTGTTACCCGCATTCACAATCACATTTAATCATCTTTAGCGACCCTATCTTTGTCGCCCAGGATGCCACTCGAGTTACAAGTACCATTTGGGGGAATGCTTTACTGTTACACATGCAGGATAATCAAAGTATTGTAAAGGTTGGGGAGGACATTGGAAGTGACTTTTGACTAGAGACATCTCTTGTCAGGAAAATCTCTTGTCACAGATACATCGTGTCACAGGTATCTCTTGTCACATAAACTCATGCCACAGGCATTTCTTGTCACACAATCTCATGTCACAGGCATCCGTTGTCACATAGTATCTTGTCACAGACATCTCTTTAGACACATCTTTTGTCACATATATCTTATTACAGGAATCTGTTATCACTGACATCTCTTGTCACGGTCATCTCTTGCCACGTGGTATATTGTCACTTACATATCTTTCCACAAATCTATTGTCATATATCTCCTATCACAGACATATATTGTCACTGACATCTCTTATCACAGACATATATTGTCACTGACATCTCTTGTCACAGACATCTCGTGTCATAGTCATCTCTTGTCACAGACATCTCGTGTCACATATATCACTTGCCATAGACATCACTTGTAACAGACATCACTTGTCTCAACCGACACTTGTCGCAGACATCTCTTTTCATAGACATCTATTATCACTGACATATTTCGTCGCATACATCTCCTATCACATATATCACTCGTCACATACATCGCCTATCACAGACATCTCTTGTCATATGCATCTATTGTCACAGGCATATCTTTTCACAGACGTGTCTTGTCACAGACATCACTGTCACATACATCTCTGTCAGATACATCTCTGTCACATACATCTCTGTCACATACATCTCTGTCACCGATACGTCTTTTCACATACATCTTTTGTTACATATATGTATCACTTGTCACATCTCGTGTCACCGACATCTATAGTCACCGAATTCTCTAGTCACCGAGACGCCTTGCCACTTACGTCTATTTCCACACCCATCAATGATTTGGGGCTACAAGACAAAAGGAATAAAAAATGACTCCAGAGACCCGATAGCCGTCTGGGGAAGATCCATAAGCCTTGCCTATGTTTTATGGAAAAAAATCTAACCATATGGGCAGAACGTTCCGTAATATCCAACATAAAAACAAGAAGACGACGCGCACCACTATAGATCTTGAGAAGCTATCGGCTCTTTTCTAACCACAAACATATTTTTTTAGCCCCTTGCTCATAGACTGAGCTAGCAAGTTACCCATTACGGGCCTCCCTGGCGTACTGGACTCGGTTTAGCAGCACTCGCTGGGGCCCACTCGAGAACCCGTGACATTTAGGACATTGTAAGCCTATCGTCAACGAAGGTCGTACATTTTAGAACTGGCCGCTGTAGACATAACACATCTGAAACTGTCTTGAACTTTCACGGACACTCGGTTAATAAAGTTTAGTGTTTGTCTTCTAAAATACTATTTCAACAAACTGAATGTTGTCAAGAGAGTTAGCTAATCAGAATGTCAACACTTTGTCCTCAAATAACCAAAGCGATAATGCTTATGGTTAAAAGTGGTGTATCTTTACTGAAAGAAAGGTAAACTTTTGAAAACAGCAAAATATCAACAGATCTAGTATATCGTAACGAACGATCAGGTGTAACAAAACCCAGATCAGACTTCTTCATTTTGTACATTGTTAGAGAAAACTAGATGTAAGAACAGACGATATATTAGATAGATAGATAGATAGATAGATTGACAGATTGATTGATTGACAGATAGATTGATTGATTGACAGATTGATTGATTGATTGACAGATTGATTGACTAATTGATTGATTGACAGACTGATTGATTGATTGACTGATTGATTGATTGACAGACTGATTGATTGATTGATTGATTGACAGATTGATTGATTGATTGACATATTGATTGATTGATTGATAGATTGATTAATTGATAAATGGATACGATGGATGGTTGGATTGAGGGATGATGGGTGGAATGATAGATGGAGGGATGGACAAATAGATAGAGAGAAGGAGGGATGGACAAATAGATAGAATGAGGAATGATCAAATAGATAGTGAGATGGATGGATGGGCAAATAGATAGAAAGATGAAGGGTTGGATGAATGAATGAATATATATATAGACAGTTAGATGCATGGATGGATACGATGGATAAGATGGATGGATGGATGGGTGGGAGGTAGTTGGATGGATGAAATGATGGATGGGTGGATGGATTGATAGATATATAATGAAGGTATGCAGATAGGTAATTAGTTGCAATGTCAGACATATATACGGACGGACGGAGACGGAGGAAGAAAGTAAATATATGTTCGATTTTCAATGTTACTACAAGAGTACACTTACGATGATCCTACCTCGTCGTCCTTTTCAGTCTTTGACTACATTTAGATCTGTACTATTACTATTACTTTTACTTTTATTTGTACTATTATTAATACGATGTCGTGTACTGAATGATGGTGGGTGAACTGTCTGCTGTATTTGCTGCCATAAACTGAATCAAACAGAAGTGCTTGCTGGCTTTAACGCTCTTTAGTATGGTATATGCTGCTACGCATGTCTGTGTCACTGACGCACATATCAGATTCAGAACGGGTGGGGAGCCTACGCCTCCTCGAAGGTGAAAGAAGCATTCTTCTTATATTTCCTCCTTGCTGTTGCGATTAACAAAAAAAAATGGAAGTCATGTTTCTACCTCCTCACAGGCAGCCCTACCACCAACCTTCTTCTTCTTCTTCTTCTTCGTACGCTGTCAGACGTCAATCTGAATTTGTTCGAAGAAAGCAGCTGTCATCCTGAGGCTGTCTACACTGCCATAGAGCTTGTCTAGTGTTGCCACTGGTGACGGCCACATTTGCTTTCTCTGGTCCTCGTATGTCGGGCAATTTTGCAGCAGATGTTCAGAGGTCATTTTCCCTGTGCCACAGGTGCATTCGTCAGTGCCACCTATCTTCAGTTTATTGAATAGATGGTACCTCAGTCTGTTGTGGCTTGTGCAGAGTCTGAAGACTACGACCTGCTCTTTTCTGTTCAACTTCTAGTAGGCATCATTTTTTGTGTAGCCAGTATGTTCTGTTTCCCATTTGACCATATATCTGGCCCTAATAAATCTTTTGGACTCTTCGTAGGTTACACTAGGATCTGGTTATGGTAGTCTTGCACTACCACGAACCTAACATCAATGTACAAAGTCAACATCTAGACGCAGTTGGTAACTTTAGCTACCTGAATAGTATTCTCTCCAGAGAAACGAATATCGACTTTGAGGTTTGCTACAGGATTGCCAAGCCAATTGCTGCTTTTGAAAGACTACAAGCGAATGTTAGAGACCGGCACAACATCTGTGTTGCCACCAAAATCTAGGCCTATATAGCCATGGACAGTCTGTAGTAGGTATGTCAGGAAACTTAACCATTTTGACATGAATTGTCTCAGCAAGCTTCTGGGGACCAACTGGCATGATATACTACCCAATCTTAAGTCCTCAGCAGGGTTCGACTCTCTAGTATCCTTACGCTGCTGTAGAGAGCTCAGACCATATGGGCTAAGGACCTTGTTTGCATGCCCGATATACGCATCTCTGAGCAGCTATTGTATAGTAAACTTAGGACAGTCAGAAGCTCGGAAGGGATCAAGATGCTGAGCAGCACATGAGCTGCAGCGGTCAGCGACCCATAGCTGACTGCTAGCGTCAGGGCCAGCGAACCAAAGCTGCCAAGACCCTTTTACACCTCCACGCGGTGATCCTGGATAACAGGCTGCAGCAGGGCAGACTGGCTAGGGAGAAGGGATCGAAGAGGGAATGCTAACCCGGTACTTAAAAAAAATGATTGCTGAAGTCGGAGTGTTGGACCGAAAGGTGCAAATATCGCAGCCAAGCTGTAAACTACGACACACCGCATTCCGTTCTCTGGACTACATTCTGCTACTTACCCTTTCAGGGTTTGGTAGTGGGAGATTGAGAACGAACGAAGAAGAAGAAGAAGAAGCTCGGAAAGTAGGGGTGGGAAGAGGTGTGAGGGTGCTGAACGATACAAAGACTCTCTGAAAGTATCTATGAACGCTTATCTCATTGGCGTTGTCTCATTGGAACTGCTTACATCGAAACGCTCAATCTGACTCACTGCTATCATACATGGTGCTCACATCGCTGAGAAGAGACTCATCCTTGCAACGCAGAATAAGCCAGCTGCACGAAAGGCCAGGATGCATGACGGTCCAATCTTAGACGCTGTCCACATGTGTCCCGGATGTGATGCGCATTCGTATTGGACTAGCCATATACGGTCACATGAGAATACACATAACTGGCGCTGTCGCCATCTGCGCTTGCGCTGGACAACTATAGGATATATAATAGAGTTGTTGGCTTTTATATTTTATTAGTAGTACGTTCCAACATGGCCACAAGAACTTTGATTTGTAGTTGTACAGAGCCTATTTCCACACAATAAAGTTTAGTTAATGTTTTTTTCTTCTGTGTTAAAAGTACGACTTTCCAATTTTCATATTTTTTCTCTTATGGGACGTGTTGGTTATCGTTCGTTGATATTCTTCATTCTGTACTTTTCTTTTCATTAACCATTAATTAATCAATTATTCTTCTTAGTTAGCTGAAATTGTATGAACGCTTGAGGTCTTGAAAAATGGATAATATTAACTTCTGCATATTGATCGCTGTATGAATGCAGCAAGATACTTGCTATGTACACGTACAATTCCTCTGCGTTTTATAGCTCGTTCTACACGCCTCTGAGCGTAGATTTATAATGGTGAATTTTAATTTTATCATTGTAATTCTTTTTGTATATTATTACCAAATGTCTTTCTTTCTTATAACCAAATGCTTTCTGCGGATTTGTTCTGTTGTTTCGTATTTGTTTTGATCGTTGGTATTGCTTTGCACTACGAGACTATTATCATTTTCAGGTTTTTCTTTCCTTCAACGTTATTTCCACATGTCCATTTATTTTTATTTACTGTCAGCGAAAGCATTAAATCAGGGGGGGGGGGGGGGGGGGAGGGGGGGGTTATCTTTTTCAGATCGCAAGAAGCAAGGTCCCATTACGCTTAGGGCCTGGCATGCGTTCTTAAGAGAATGGCGCAGGGGCGTGAATTAGGGCAGTGAACGGTCTGACACTTTCTGGCCCAAATTCTCCCATGGGATTCAGGACGATCGATACCATTTTCTGCGCGTGTATAGATAACAGAGCGCGTGCACGTTCGGTCACAGTCACGTGTACTCTAGCACCAGCAGTAGTGGTAGATGAATATCCTCTGTAGAGATGTGTAGGTCTAGCGAAAAGCTAGAAAGGACAAAGATTTGTAGCTACTCGATGACAGCCTGGAGTGATTTATTTTGCTAGTTTTTATTTTGTTTCTGTTGTTTGTATAACAAATGTTTTTTCATTGACAATATAGTTTCTTTTTTCTTCTTCTTCTTTTCTTCTACTTTTCTCATTCTTTTTCTTCTTCTTTTCTCCTTCTTCTTTTTCTTTTTATCCTCCTCCTCATACTCAACCTATCTTCTTGTTTTCTTCTTCTTCCCATTTTCAACTACACTTCTTTCTGGTTATGAATTCTGGGAAAAGAGATTTACTTTAACAATTAAGTGTCATATTTGGGGGCTTGTTTCTCGAGCTTTCTTTTAAATTTAGATGGCACACATCTCCTTCCCCCCTCCCCTCCCTAGCCATTTGACATGCATGAATGACAGGCTATGTAAGCCAATGAGCTCTAGTCTAGCTAGCTTAGACAACACTGTTAGTCGCCTCTTACATTAAGCTCTGCGTGGAAGTGGTTCTGCTACACGCAGACTCCTCGCGGAAATCACTTGGTCAGATTGTATCATTGATCATGACTGTAAAATATCAGTCATGAATTTTAGATTCAACCAGAGACGCGACTTGCCGAACGTTGTGGCTGTTGAACAACGAAGGCATACATTCAACTTATCAGAAAGGCACTGGTTTTCAAATAAAAACTCTTTCTGGTCAATATATGGTGACTGCATGAACAAGCGGTCTTTATTCTTCAGCGTTATAAATGCTCCCAGTACACCTCAGCAATAAAGCTAAACACAGGTGTGATAATGTTGTTAAATAGTTGTTAGCTAATAGTTGTAATGCCACGGTAACAGGTGTTGGGGAGCGGAGGTGGGGATACAAAGGTGGATCAGCTGAGAATGCTTTCAAGAATGTAGGAGCAGATATCTTTGTCTCGTGTCCCGATAACCATTTGAGATTAAAAGTATTTCTACTGGTCACTTATGTTTTAACAACACAGCTGCGGCTCAAGCACTTGCCCAATCTGTGAATATGTCTTATAGCAACAGTTCTGACTTTCACCAGGTAGTCACCTTCACAAACTCACTATTTGTACTGCAAGCTCTCAAATGTGACTCAACCCCCGTACACGAGACATGAGATTCACAGACACACTTTCTGTACTGCAAGCTCTCAAGTGTGACTCAATCCCCGTACCTGAGAAATGAGATAAACAAGGTAGCTAGCTGCCAGAAAGCAAATCATACTTCTGTGGATACGTCCCATTGTAGTATTTCGACGCACATACGACAAAGGATTAGCGACAATGTGCCTGCAGTCGCACATACGACAAAGGATTAGCGACAATATGCCTGCAGTCGCACATACGACAAAGGATTAGCGACAATGATGTGCCTGCAGACGCACATACGTCAAAGGATTAGCGACAATGTGCCTGCAGTCGCACATACGACAAAGGATTAGCGACAATGTGCCTGCAGACGCACATACGCGCTTCAAAGAAACTACATTCTTTCTTTAGCAATATTGGGAACATAAAATTATAGCAAATATGGAAATAAGCAAAATGGCTGCGATAAAAATGAGAGAACATCCTGTAAAATGTCACATCGTGGCACAGTATTGTCAAGAACAACACTGGCAAACATCTCAAGCTACTGGAATTATGGAGATCACTGATCAAATATGCGTGACAACATAGCAGACAATTCAGGAGAAGAACATGCATATAGGTGTTATGATTGGAGCATCCTTTTCAGGTGTAAAATGTGTGTTACCTGTAGGATTAGTTCTGGTGCTGTCCAGGTGTCGTGCTTCGGGTTTGTGTGTTGAATAGGCCTCTTGTATCGCTTCTTCCTGGAATTCTGGTAATTATGTAAAAGCACATCGACTAAACTAACCGTAGCTGTCAGAAACGTATTTTTGTTGTGAGAACGAACTGTTAATATTTATTGTGAAGTAAGAAGAGACTACAGAAGGCGTCTAAAAATCTCAAAGATTAGCTCTGAGTATGCCGTATCAGTTATTACATCAAAACATTAGCTCTCGGGTTAAAAAAATGGTTGCCAAACATTAGTTCTGGGGTGAAAATAATGGTTGCAAAACAACATTAGTCGATCGTCTAGTGCTCTTCCTTTTTTCTATGTTTTCTTAAAGATTCTCTTCATCTACTTCACCCGTGTCTTTCCAAAATCTTGAATTGATGCAACTGTTATTCCGTCTATGCTTAGTGACTTATTTCTAGGGTTGTTATTTATAGCTGTTTCTATCTCATCAATAATGTATCTGATTCCAAATTATCCTTGTTTTTTTCTAATGTACATTGATTGTCACCGAGAGAATATTTGGTAGAAAAATTACTGGAACTACTCTTTCCATTGCTGTTGCTTTGCTGGCTCAATAAATATAGGTTCAAGTAGCATTACATCACTCGTTCTGTAGCCTTATTGATTTGACACTTTTGTAGAAATCTTTTTGACGATATTTACTTGTGAATTATAGTTGTTCTCTATAATTCTTCGACTATTCTTTGTTCGAAATTGTGATTACGGGTTTGGTATTTTGTCTTCCTATTTGTTACGTAATATAATCTTCCTTGCGTCTTGGGTGTTAGCTTTTATTTTGTAGAGTTTATTTTAGTCTGTATTGATCATTTCTTCAGCATTCTACAAAACTGTTGTTTCGTCTTTCTGTTCCTTGTCTAAAGTTATTTTCCACATTTCTTATTGAGTTATCCGTCAAAGATTTTTCAGAGATTGTCAATTCACTGTTTATGTTATTAGGTTGTCAATTCACTGTTTATGTTATCAGGTTGTCTATTTAATTTCTAAAATGTTTATCATTCCGTGGGATATTTATTTCTGATATTTTCTTCTTCAATTGTATTTTTTAAATATAGATGACGAAAATGTATTTGTCTCATTTCTGAATTGTCATCCAAGATGTTGTTTTGTCATCGCTATTGGTAAATGATCAGTTACGCTACATACGTTGGAGATTACATTAGTCTATAATATTTCGTCTTTGTCTTATTTATATGTTACAATTGATATATCGGGTTGTTCCACGTGTGCCATGCTTTGATATAGCTTCTTCAGTGTTGATTAGACCATACTAAATACATTCATGTATGATCTCTTTCAATTGCTATTCTGCTCTTATTCGATATCGCAGAACTTCCCAAGCAATGTTCATGTGATTACATTTTGTTTTCTTCTGTGTAACCTTTAAAACCACACATTACGATCGTATCGCCATCCTGTTGACCCTATTGATAACATCTGAAAGATACCCCAATAATTCCGTTATATCCTCCTCGGTGGAGACTTCTATTACATGGGGCTTATCTGGATAAGTGTTGTTTTATCTATTTTCGGCTCCTGTGAGCGTATTAGTCTTTTACTGATATTCTGTCTCTACAATGAACTTATTTTTTCTAGATATACAAGAAAACTTACACAATGTTTTGTTCCTTCCTTTTTGTGTCTACATCTCTCCATATCAGTACACAGTTCACATGAGTCTTTTTGATTTTCTGTCCATTTATAGTACAGCTATAATCCCTAAAATGTATGTCTTAGTTTGTTTTTTTCTTCATAATTTCTATCAACTCCAGCTTATGTCAACCAATCTCAGTAACATTTAATATATGTTTCTTAGATGGGTGCCTTTTCTGTGATGCTTTAGCATTTCCAGTCCGTAATCCGCTGAAATCAGTCTATTGAAAGCTCATTTAATATATTTCTACAATATAATACTGCTAATGCTAAAATAAAGGTTATCAGATCAAATTAATTCATGAACTTAAAGGAAAGTTATTAGCATTAGTTCTTGGACCAAAATTGTGATTATTATATAATATTATTTAATTGACTGAAGTGCAGGCTGTTACACAATATTAGCTCATGGAGTTAAAGTACAATTATTACACCAAAATTTAAGTTATTAGACAGTATTAGTTCTTACACAAAAATATAAATTATTAGACTATTAGTTCTTGGACTAAAATATACGTTATTAGACAGTATTAATTAATTTATGAAAATATAGATTTAGACAATATTAAATAGTGAACCAAAACATCGGTTATTATTAGTTCATAAACAAATGTGACGATATGAAACATCATCAATTTTTTGGACAATAAATTGGTAATAATTCTACAATATGTGCTCGTAATGCCAGATACGATTGCCGATTGTGTAGTGTATAATGCCACCCCACTCACGAGTAACGTTTAGCCGAGTCGTGCTCTTGCTCAATTCTAGTCCAATCATAGACCCTCATCAATATACACACGTGTATACATAACCACGCGCGCTAGCACACACGCACACACACGCACATATATATATATATATATATATATATATATATATATATATATATATATATATAAATACGTATATTGTCCTGCCTATTGCCACGCGACAGCACACTGTGAATTGAGGAGACAACTCCTGGAATCTGCATGGCAAGATCTGTGCCAACGCGTTATTGATCTGCCTGTAAATTATCATTACTCGTGACATGATTAAAGCGATTCAATTATTTCAATTATTTTTGTGCCTCCTTTCTCAATTACGTATTCTTGTTCTGTTTTGAAAATGATTTTATTGATGCGCGTATCGGAATAATATTTTAGATACACATTTTAACTTTGATATCTGGACTGAAAGATTTGCGCTTGCATATTTATTTTGTTTTCTATTATTTCTGCCTTACTGTCTACGACACACCCACGTTTGAAATGTTCATTTCAGGTGTGATCATTAAAACTAGAGAGTTGAAATTTATCTCATTTAATGAAATATCGTAGAGAACAAAGTAAATATTTAGAAAATTGCAAACAACAAAACACACACACCGAGATAAATGGACAGTTCTTTAATTAGAAATTGTTGACACAAAAAGCAACAAGTTGAACTGCACACCAAAAAAAAATAACACTAATCTCATATTAGCGGCGGGGTGAAAGAAAGTTCCTTCACCTGGTGATATTTTGTGAAAGTAAATGAAGCAAACTGTCTAATGATGGAGCCCAGCAGAAAGATTTAATGATTACTCATTGACTTTATTTGGAGAGTGCTGCTGAAAGAATAATAGAACAGAGAGTCCTACATATTTCCGTGAGAGTCCTGCTGAAACAACAATGGATCAGAGAGTCCTACAAATTTCATTGAGATTCCTGCTGAAAGAACAATGGATCAGAGAGTCCTACATATTTCCTAGAGAGACCACATCCGTAATGCCAACATCCTCCACAAAACAGATTTCTGGGATGTCGTCGACTCTGCATCAACACGAAAGTATAGATGGGTCGCCTATGTGGTCCGAATGACTTATTATAGATGGGTCGTCCATGTGGTCCGCATGACATGATAGATAGGTCGCCTATGTGGTCCGAATGACTTATTATAGATGGGTCGTCCATGTGGTCCGCATGACATGATAGATGGGTCACCCATGTGGTCCGCATGACATGATAAATGAGTCGCCCATGTGGTCCGCATGACATGATAAATGAGTCGCCCATGTGGTCCGCATGACATGATATATGGGTCGCCGATGTGGTCAGCATGACGTGATAGATGGGTCGCCTATGTGGTCCGCATGACATGATAGATGGGTCGCCTATGTGGTCCCCATGACATGATAGATGGGTCGCCTATGTGGTCCGCATGACATGATAGATGGGTCGCCTATGTGGTCCGCGTGACTTATGATAGATGGGTCGCTCATGTGGTCCGCATGACATGATAGATGGGTCGCCTATGTGGTCCGCATGGCTTATGATAGATGGGTCGTCCATGTGGTCCGCATGACATGATAGATGGGTCGCCCATGTGGGCCGCATGGCTTTTGATAGATGGGTCGCCTATGTGGTCCGCATGACATGATAGATGGGTCGCCGACGTGGTCCGCATGACATGATAGATGGGTCACCGATGTGGTCCGCATGACAGGATAGATGGGTCGCCTATGTGGTCCGCATGACGTATGATAGATGGGTCGCCCATGTGGTCCGCATGACTGATGATAGATGGATCGCCTATGTAGTCCGCATGACTTATGATAGATGGGTCGCCTATGTGGTCCACATGACTTTTGATAGATGGATCGCCTATGTGGTCCGCATGACTAATGATAGATGGGTCGCCTATGTGGTCCGCATGACCTATGATAGATGGATCGCCTATGTGGTCCGCATGACATGATAGATGGGTCACCTATGTGGTCCGCATGACTTATGATAGATGGATCGCCTATGTGTTCCGCATGACTTATGATAGATGGGTCGCCTATGTGTTCCGCATGACTTATGATAGATGGATCGCCTATGTGTTCCGCATGACTTATGATAGATGGGTCGCCTATGTGGTCCGCATGACAGGATAGATGGGTCGCCTATGTGGTCCGCATGACTTATGATAGATGGGTCGCCCATGTGGTCCACATGACATGATAGATGGGTCGTTCATGTGGTCCGCATGACTTACTATAGATGGGTCGCTTATGTGGTCCGCATGACTTATGATAGATGGGTCGCCCATGTGGTCCGCATGACTTATGATAGATGGGTCGCATATGTGGTCCACATGACTTATGATAGATGGGTCGCCTATGTGGTCCGCATGACTAATGATAGATGGGTCGCCTATGTGGTCCGCATGACTTATGATAGATGGGTCGCCTATGTGGTCCGCATGACATGATAGATGGGTCGCCTATGTGGTCCGCATGACTTATGATAGATGGGTCGCCTATGTGGTCCGCATGACGTATGATTGATGGGTCGCCTATGTGGTCCGCATGACATGATAGATGGGTCGTTCATGTGGTCCGCATGACTTACAATAGATGGGTCGCCTATGTGGTCCGCATGACTTATGATAAATGGGTCGCCTATGTGGTCCACATGACTTATGATAGATGGGTCGCCTATGTGGTCCGCGTGACGTATGATTGATGGGTCGCCTATGTGGTCCGCATGACATGATAGATGGGTCGTTCATGTGGTCCGCATGACTTACAATAGATGGGTCGCCTATGTGGTCCGCATGACTTAGGATAAATGGGTCGCCTATGTGGTCCACATGACTTATGATAAATGGGTCGCCTATCTAGTCCGCATGACTTATGATAGATGGGTCGCCCCTGTGGTCCACATGACATGATAGATGGGTCGTTCAGGCGGTCCGCATGACTTATGATAGATGGGTCGCCCATGTGGTCCATATAACATGATAGATGGATCGTTCATGCTGTCCGCATGACTTACTATAGATGGGTCGCCTATGTGGTCCGCATGACTTATGATAGATGGGCGCCCATGTGGTCCGCATGACATGATACATGGGTCGCCTATGTGGTCCGCGTGACTTATGATAGATGGGTCGCCTATGTGGTCCGCATGACTTATGATAGATTGGTCGCCCATGTGGTCCACATGACATGATAGATGGGTCGTTCATGTGGTCCGCATGACTTATGATAGATGGATCGCCTATGTGGTCCGCATGACATGATAGATGGGTCGCCTATTTGGTCCGCATGACATGATAAATGGGTCGCCCATGTGGTCCGCATGTCTTATGTAAGATGGGTCGCTCATGTGGTCCCCATGACATGATAGATGGGTCGCCCATGTGGTCCGCATGACATGATAGATGGGTCGCCCATGTGGTCCACATGACTTATGATAGATGGGTCGCCCATGTGGTCCGCATGACTTCTGATAGATGGGGAATGAGAGTGTCTTTCTTGTGACCACACAACTACAACCACCCGCGCGCCGGCCGTCAGCTAGATCGAGAGATGACCTGCATCACACCCATGGAACCAAGACTCCAGGGCAAAGTACATACTCGGATTTAAGTAGCTTTTGGCTACATGACACCAGGCAACCCTGCAAAATTGATTACTAGGATTCAAATTTTTTTTAGAGCGTAGATAACTAAGAATAAGATCAACATTTGCAACTTGTTTTAGACCAACTGAGGATCATTGAAATATGCTTTCACACTTTAAGGACGGGACGGGGGTTGAGTTAATGGAGTGGTTACTCCAGCAGTGTTTAGAGGTGTATGACTTGGTAGTAGGGGAGGGGAGGAAGGTGTTGAAGAAATGTTATGTCACACAATCATAATTTTTTAAAATTTGTGTTGTTGTTGTTGCGTTAGCCTTATTTCTCTATTCCCCAAGCCGGTGTGCGTCGCACTGCGGTTTTTATTTTGTGCCCGTCGGCTCAGTGCATCTCACTTCGGCATCCATTTTATGTAAGGGTCTGCTTCCGCCTGCATTTTCTAAGGGCTTGCCTCACAGGGGTAACGGCCGGTGCTGTGATGGGGATCGAACCCAGCACCTTCGGGTTGTGAGCCGTGTCACTTAACCACTAGCCCACGCCATTCCCAATCATTATTATTACCGACTTCCATCTTAATGTAGTCTTAGTCTATCTATTCTTAGTCTATATATTCTTAGTATATGGATTCTTAGTATTCGTATTCTTAGTACATGTATTCTTAGTATATGGATTCTTAGTATATGTATTCTTAGTATACCACATAATCAATTTTCTAATCTGTTGTTTGTTACCAATGTCAAATGTAGTGCAACAGCTCCAGCTAGCTCACCTACGGTAGCAGATGGTACAAGGGGTCTGCACTGACTATACTTTCACTTCAAATAAATAAACTTTAACACTAATTGAAATTAAAACATAACATTTAAAACTTTTATTTCTATCCGCTCACAACTGACTCTCAAATCTTCACTTTGAAACAAAACCTGGCTGGCTGTAGAAATATGAACTAAACTAAACTAAACGAAACTTGCTTTCGAGCTACCACTTGATAAACGAACAGTTACTTGATAGTTGAGCTGTAACTTGATAGTCGAACTGTAACTTGATAGTCGAACTGTAACTTGATGAACAGTAATTTGATATACGAACCGTTATGTGGATTGCCACAGAATCGAAGATTCGTGTCTGTTCTGCAACCCAGGTGATTTTATCAGTGGTCCTATTCTTCTCGTCGACGGTGCTTGAAGTGATCGTTGAAGCGCTGGATAGCTGTGCTAGACAAATATATATCTAGTTAGACGCTAAATTTTTAAGACACTTATTTTAAGACACTGGATTCTCATCAGCGATGGTTATAAAGTAGTATTTAAGATGACTATCAAGTGCGTGTTCCTCGTGACGCACTACTATATCTGGTTCTACCACTTGCAAAAGCGAAACACCAATGTCCTTACTAGTTACCTCCCCTGGAAAAGCTACTCAACATCTGAGCTCACGTGGTGAAAGATGTGTCTGTCGAAACCTCTCTCTCTCTCTCTCTCTCTCTCTCTCTCTCTCTGGGCTTCGAAAACATATCTGCTTTCTTCCCTCCTTTTCACCGTTATCAAGACGGTCCTGTTCCCGTTGCTCGCTGCCGACGACTTGTTCTCTGATCTGGTCGTGCTGGGGCTGATGTCCTAGTCGTGGTGGAGCTCATGTCCTGGTCGTGGTGGGGCACATGTCCTGGTCGTGTTGGGGCTCATGTCCTGGTCGTGTTGGGGCTCATATCCTGGTCGTGGTGGGGCTCATGTCCTGGTCGTGTTGGGGCTCATGTCCTGGTCGTGTTGGGGCTCATGTTCTGGTCGCGGTGGGGCGTATGTCTTTGTCGTGGTGGTAGGCCTCATGTCCTGGTCATGTTGGGCTTCATGTCCTGGTCGTGTTGGGGCTCATGTCCTGGTCGTGTTGGAGCTCATATCCTGGTCGTGGTGGGGCTCATGTCCTGGTCGTGTTGGGGCTCATGTCCTGGTCGTGTTAGGGCTCATATCCTGGTCGTGGTGGGGCTCATGTCCTGGTCGTGTTGGGGCTCATGTCCTGGTCGTGTTGGGGCTAATGTTCTGGTCGTGGTTGTTCTTATGTCTTTGTCGTGGTGGTAGGCCTCATGTCCTGGTCATGTTGGGCTTCATGTTCTGGTCGTGTTGGGGCTCATGTCCTGGTCGGGTTGGAGCTCATGTCCTGGTCGTGGTGGGGCTCATGTCCTGGTCGTGTTGGGGCTTATGTCCTGGTCGTGTTGAGGCTCATGTCCTGGTCGTGTTGGGGCTCATGTCCTGGTCGTGCTGGGGCTCATGTCCTGGTCGTGTTTGGGCTCATGTCCTGGTCGTGTTGGGGCTCATATCCTGGTCGTGTTGGTGCTCATGTCCTGGTCGTGGTGGGGCTCATGTCCTGGTCGTGGTGGGGCTCATGTCCTGGTTATGTTGGGCTCATGCCGTGGTTATGTTGAGCTCATGTCCTGATGGTGGTAGGCCTCATGTCCGGGTCATGTTGGGGCTCATGTCCTGCTCATTTTGGGGTTCATGTCGTGGTTGTGGTGGGGCCGATGTTTGGTCATGGTGTAGCTCATGTCCTGGTGATGATATGGTTCATGGCAATAAACGAGTTGACATCCTAGCCTCAAGAAGGCTTTTGACAGTCCAACATGAAACATTAATTAAATGTCTCGATTAAATAGGTCTAGATGATAAAGATATAAGACTGCTCCATAATCTGTACTTGGAACTAACTGTTACAGTAAAATCATGAAAGTTATACTCTCTAAGTAAAGATGTAAAAATAGGAGTGAGACAGGGATGTGTATTATCCCCTTGTCTTTTTAATATATACACATAACAGTTATTCAAGATAAAGGGGATACCAGGGCTTGTCATTGGGGGAGGCAATGAATAATCTAAGATATGCGGATGATGCAGTTTTGATGGCAAAAAGTGAGCAAGAATTATAAGAGCTTGTGACAACAATATGCACAATAAGTCAAAAGTTTGGATAAAGAAAACGAAGACTATGAAAATTTGAAAAAAGTGACAAGAAACCATTAGAAAGAGAATAAATATGTCCAAGATGATATTCTTCTTCTTCTTCTTCTTCTTCTTCTTCTTCTTCTTCTTCTTCTTCTTCTTCTTCTTCTTCTTCTTCTTCTTCTTCTTCTTCTTCTTCTTCTTCTTCTTCTTCTTCTTCTTCTTCTTCTTCTTCTTCTTCTTCTTCTTCTTCGTACGCTGTCAGACGTCAACCTGTATTTTTTTGAAAAAAGCAGCGGTCATCCTGAGGCTATCGACACTGCCATAGAGCTTGTCTAGTGTTGCCACTGGTGATGACCACATTTGCTTTCTCTGATCCTTGTATGTCGGGCAGTTTTGCAGCAAATGTTCAGCGGTCATTTTCCCGGTACCACACGAGCATTCGTCAGTGCCACCTATCTTCAATTTATTGAATAGGTGGTACCTTAGTCTATTGTGGCCTGTGCGAAGTCTGAAGACTGTTTTTGGTCAATAGTTTTTGCCCCATCACCTTGTGCCTTGACTCCACAGCACATGGGTGGGTGACCACCAGTAGCATTGGGTGGGCCTCTTCGAGGCGTGAGGCCCGGCACTCTCGCTTCCTGGCGGAACTCCACAGGATGAGCGCCACAATTTTTTTCTGATAGGTTGTACCGCCATCAAACAGCGATATACGTTGCACTTGTTTCGTTAAGCGTGTGGCCCAGTGCATCCGATTTCAACAGGCGTTTCTGTAGGGATGCCCTCCTTAGCCTTTGGCTGTCCCCAGTCTATCTGCAAGGCAGCAGTTGTTTGTGGTCAGAGTTGTCTCTCTGAGGGAAGTTGTCTTGCAGGACTATCGAATCTTCACCACTCGTATCTATAGGGTGTGGTGATGATATGATATGATGGACTATGCACTAGTTTGTACTATCCCGGAAGAGATGCAGTCCAGTGTGTCTGTATCCCAGGATCGTCACGTCCTGCCAGAACGTAGCATATGCATGTGAGTGTGGTATCTCTTTGCTCCCTTTATCTTCTCGGCTCCTCTGCAGTGATGGTACACTTAGCATTCCCCGCCACCTGGGAGGTTGTCACAATAGGGCAGAGGTGCAATGTTCGCTGGCCTGCTTCTCTTCTGCGTCCATTGGGATGACTGATAGCAGACAGAGGCAAAAAGCGAGGCAGGAGTGCATTTATCCAGGGGACAAGCCTGGTCATGGCACGGAGATGTTGTTCGCCTGGTGTGCGGGCATATCTCATGTTCAAGGGTGAGTCTCAACAGTTTGCAGTGAGGTGGCTGCTCTACTGCTTACGACACCCCGACCGAGAACTAAGTCTTCTACTAGTGGTTTCACACCTCATCGCCGTATGGGGTGAATATCGAGCAGCTTCCCGCCCGCTTTGATCGGCGGACGGCAGAGATCTCTTTCTGCGGCACGACCGGGTCGGCCTGAGACGCGAGCCCTAGGTCCCAACCATATCGTAGCCTCCCATCGCAGTGGTGCTGAGATTTAGGGCGGGATTCCGGCTTTTAGGCGTTCGGCCGTAGTCCCTCAGATGGTAGCCTCGCACCATCGGCTTATCAGCCAAGCATGTGGACCAAATGTCTGCGACCTGCGATTTCTCTCGAATTAAGCAGGGTTTCCGTAGCAACGCCCTGTCATTACTAGAGTAAAACTGACCTGTCTTCCGAGGGTCTAATACCAGCATCCGTTCCCTGTTAGACCCATCGAATCAAGAGAGGGCTTTTAAATAGTCAATGACCAAGTGTCTGAAACCTGCCATTTCTCTAGGGTTGAGCAGGGTTACCGTAGCAACGCTCTTTTATTAAGAGTGTAAAACTGACCTGTCTTCCGTTGGTCTAATTCCAGCACACGTTCCCTATTAGACCCAACGAAAGTGCTCTCAGTCTGTCAGTAATTTTACAGTGTTGGCGTGTTGAGTCAAATTAAGCCGCAGGCTCCACTCCTGATGGTGCCCTTCCGTCAATTTCTTTAAGTTTCAGCTTTGGAAACTTTGGAACCATACTTCCCTCGGAACCCAAACACTTTGGTTTCCCGGAAGCTGCCCGCAGAGTCATCGAAGCAACTCCTGCGGATCGCTAGTCGGCATCGTTTATGGTCAGAACTACGACGGTATCTGATCATATTCGCGCCTCTGACTTTCGATCTTGATTGATGACAATATTCTTGACAAATGCTTTCGCAGTAGCTCTTGCGGCGATCCAAGAATTTCACCTCTAACGCCGCAATACGAATGCCCCCGTTTGTCCCTGTTAATCATTACCTCCGGTTCCGAAAACCAACAAAACACAACCGAGGTCCTATTCCATTATTCCATGCACCATTATTCAGGCAGCCGAGGCCTGCTTTGAACACTCTAATTTTTTCAAAGTAAACACGCCGGCCACCCGGGACGCTCAGCGAAGAGTACCCGCGGGAGAGAGCCGGCAGACGGTAGGGCAGGAGATAACGGGCAGTGAACAGGCGCGAGCAGGACCGCCCGCCTGCGCCTGAGATCCAACTACGAGCTTTTTAACTGCAACAACTTTAATATACGCTATTGGAGCTGGAATTACGCGGCTGCTGGCACCAGACTTGCCCTCCAATAGATCCTCGTTAAAGGGTTTAAAGTGTACTCATTCCAATTACGGGGCCTCGAAAGAGTCCCGTTTGTTATTTTTCGTCACTACCTCCCCGTGCCGGGAGTGGGTAAGTTGCGCGCGTGACAAGAAACCATTAGAAAGAGAACATATATGGCCAAGATGGTATTCGACAACGTGCGACACATACTGACATCCAAACTGATAAATCAGAATTTGAAAATGAGAATTGTCAGGTGTTATGTATACTCGTCATTACTTTATGGCGCAGCAGCTTGGACATTGAATAAAAAGTTGGAAAATAGTATTGAAGCCTTCAAAATGTGGGTATATGGAAGATTGGGTTGCATTTCTTGGAAAGAGAATAACACAAATTTTAGGCATTGGAAAAGATGCGGGTGAAGATAGAATTAATGACAGAAATAATGGTTAAACAGTTACGCTAGTTTGGTCATTTAACAAGATATACCGCCTTTTTGAAGACCATACTGGAGAGTAGGGTAGAAGGCACCCGTTCCAGAGACACACAACGCTTTAAGTGGGTGGATAACATCAGGAGATGGACTGGAAAACGTCTCTCAGATTGCATATTTACAGCAAGAGCAAGAGTACACTGGAGATCCATAGCAGCCGACATTCGATGCGGAGATGACACCTGAACTGAACTGAATATGAGCGACATTTTGTGGTCTATCAATGACCGTCTAAGTTATGTCGACACTGCATTAGTTTGACGGCAGGATTTTAAAACATGATGTGTGGCGACTGGATCTAGAGAGGCAGGGTAGGTCGAGCAGAGGTGGATGTCTGAGAGAGATTCAATCAAGCAGAGAGGGGGGTTTCAGAGGACGAGTGGATCCAGAGGAGTATCTGAGAGGCAGGGTAGGTCGAGCAGAGGTGGATGTCTGAGAGAGATTCAATCAAACAGATAGGGGCGTTTCAGTGGACAAGTGGATCCAGAGGAGTGTCTGAGAGGCAGGGTAGGTCGAGCAGAGGTGGATGTATGAGGGAGATTCAATCAAGCAGAGAGGGGCGTTTCAGAGGACGAGTGGTTCCAGAGGAGTGTCTGAGAGGCAGGGTAGGTCGAGTAGAGGTGGATGTCTGAGGGCGAGTCAGTCAAGCATAGGACGAGTGGGTCGAGCAGAGGTGGACGTCTAAGAAGACTAGTGGATTGAGCTGCGATGGGTTTCTAAGAGGGCTAGTGAATCGAGTCGAGATGGGTTTCTTAGAGGGCGAATGAATCGAGCAGTTAGGGGCGTCTCAGAAGAATGAGTAGTGTGTACAGCCAGCGGGCTGCTGGAGCTAAACTCCGCCATTTCCTATGGTAGACTGAACAGCCAATGAGATTGTCCGGAGGAAAGTGACGTCCATCCTGACCTGAAAAGAACATGATTAATGTGACATTTGCTTGTCATCGGTTTTTAAAATGTTTTTATTTTTAGCCACACGAAAAGAGGGGGGGGGGGGGCGACAAGTTCTTGGACAGAGATGAGTTTTTATTACAAATATTACAGGGAAATTGACGGGGGGGGGGGGGGGGGGGCGCAAGTGATTAGAGAGAGAGAGAGAGATGAGTTTTTATGACGAAAGTGACTGGGAAATGGAGCGGGGCAAGCTGTTCGAGACAGGTTTGTTTTTATTACAAATGTGAATACTGTTTCAGATCAATGTTTGTGTTAAGATATTTGCCCAGGGGTTCTACATCTTCGAATTTATATTTTCAAGAAAATAGATGGATTGAGTAAACTGGAGAGAGCGGGGAAAACAAAAAAGTAATAATAAACAGCCCATCACAGCATATGCAAAAGTAGTCGAATTATATTATGCAATTACGAAATAAAATGCTGAATAGCTTAAACAAAATCGGTCTTCCAGACTACGAAAGGAATATTGTGCGACAAAACCTTGTCGATGGAATTGAGAAAGAGAATCCTTGAATACTATGTGGAACCAGTATTGACATATGGCAGTAAATCATGGACAATCAGTAAGCAAGCGCATAGATCTTTTGAAGCAGCGAAGATGTGGTCATACAGAAGACTGCTGCGGATCCCATTGACTTCAAAGAAGGCTAATGATACAGTACTGGAAGAGGTACAAACACAAGGACAAATGACGTCAGGTATCAGAACAAGGCAGTCGTCCTTCTTCGGGGATGTTATAAGAAGAGGAGGCTTGGATATCATCGTGACAACGGGAAAGATAGCGGGGAAGAGAGACAGAGGAAGGACCAGAGGGATGATGTTGGATAGCCTGAGAGAATGGCATGGGCGACAAACAACAGCAGAGTTGGTAAATGACCGACAGGGCATCTGATGATATACATATAATACTGTTGAGAACATACGTGAGTGTCCCTGTTTTTAATACAATTTGTTCTTGTGTAGACATCTTACTAAGAGGTTTATTTGTTCTTGTGTAGACATCTTACTAAGAGGTTTATTTGTTCTTGTGTAGACATCTTACTAAGAGGTTTATTTGTTCTTGTGTAGACATCTTACTAAGAGGTTTATTTGTTCTTGTGTAGACATCTTACTAAGAGGTTTATTTGTTCTTCTGTAGACATCTTACTAAGAGGTTGATTTGTTCTTCTGTAGACATCTTACTAAGAGGTTTATTTGTTCTTGTGTAGACATCTTACTAAGAGGTTTATTTGTTCTTGTGTAGACATCTTACTAAGAGGTTTATTTGTTCTTGTGTAGACATCTTACTAAGAGGTTTATTTGTTCTTGTGTAGACATCTTACTAAGAGGTTTATTTGTTCTTGTGTAGACATCTTACTAAGAGGTTTATTTGTTCTTGTGTAGACATCTTACTAAGAGGTTTATTTGTTCTTCTGTGGACATCTTACTAAGAGGTTTATTTATTCTTCTGTAGACATCTTACTAAGAGGTTTATTTGTTCTTGTGTAGACATCTTACTAAGAGGTTTATTTGTTCTTGTGTAGACATCTTACTAAGAGGTTTATTTGTTCTTGTGTAGACATCTTACTAAGAGGTTTATTTGTTCTTCTGTGGACATCTTACTAAGAGGTTTATTTATTCTTCTGTAGACATCTTACTAAGAGGTTTATTTGTTCTTGTGTAGACATCTTACTAAGAGGTTTATTTGTTCTTGTGTAGACATCTTACTAATAGGTTTATTTGTTCTTCTGTGGACATCTTACTAAGAGGTTTATTTATTCTTCTGTAGACATCTTACTAAGAGGTTTATTTGTTGTTCTGTAGACATCTTACTAAGAGGTTTATTTGTTCTTCTGTAGACATCTTACTAAGAGGTTTATTTGTTCTTGTGTAGACATCTTACTAAGAGGTTTATTTGTTCTTGTGTAGACATCTTACTAAGAGGTTTATTTGTTCTTCTGTAGACATCTTACTAAGAGGTTTATTTGTTCTTCTGTAGACGTCTTACTTAGAGGTTTATTTGTTCTTCTGTAGACATCTTACTAAGAGGTTTATTTGTTCTTCTGTAGACATCTTACTAAGAGGTTTATTTGTTCTTGTGTAGACATCTTACTAAGAGGTTTATTTGTTCTTGTGTAGACATCTTACTAAGAGGTTTATTTGTTCTTGTGTAGACATCTTACTAAGAGGTTTATTTGTTCTTGTGTAGACATCTTACTAAGAGGTTTATTTGTTCTTGTGTAGACATCTTACTAAGAGGTTTATTTGTTCTTGTGTAGACATCTTACTAAGAGGTTTATTTGTTCTTCTGTGGACATCTTACTAAGAGGTTTATTTATTCTTCTGTAGACATCTTACTAAGAGGTTTATTTGTTCTTGTGTAGACATCTTACTAAGAGGTTTATTTGTTCTTGTGTAGACATCTTACTAAGAGGTTTATTTGTTCTTGTGTAGACATCTTACTAAGAGGTTTATTTGTTCTTCTGTGGACATCTTACTAAGAGGTTTATTTATTCTTCTGTAGACATCTTACTAAGAGGTTTATTTGTTCTTGTGTAGACATCTTACTAAGAGGTTTATTTGTTCTTGTGTAGACATCTTACTAAGAGGTTTATTTGTTCTTCTGTGGACATCTTACTAAGAGGTTTATTTATTCTTCTGTAGACATCTTACTAAGAGGTTTATTTGTTCTTCTGTAGACATCTTACTAAGAGGTTTATTTGTTCTTCTGTAGACATCTTACTAAGAGGTTTATTTGTTCTTGTGTAGACATCTTACTAAGAGGTTTATTTGTTCTTGTGTAGACATCTTACTAAGAGGTTTATTTGTTCTTGTGTAGACATCTTACTAAGAGGTTTATTTGTTCTTGTGTAGACATCTTACTAAGAGGTTTATTTGTTCTTCTGTAGACATCTTACTAAGAGGTTGATTTGTTCTTCTGTAGACATCTTACTAAGAGGTTTATTTGTTCTTGTGTAGACATCTTACTAAGAGGTTTATTTGTTCTTGTGTAGACATCTTACTAAGAGGTTTATTTGTTCTTGTGTAGACATCTTACTAAGAGGTTTATTTGTTCTTGTGTAGACATCTTACTAAGAGGTTTATTTGTTCTTGTGTAGACATCTTACTAAGAGGTTTATTTGTTCTTGTGTAGACATCTTACTAAGAGGTTTATTTGTTCTTCTGTGGACATCTTACTAAGAGGTTTATTTATTCTTCTGTAGACATCTTACTAAGAGGTTTATTTGTTCTTGTGTAGACATCTTACTAAGAGGTTTATTTGTTCTTGTGTAGACATCTTACTAAGAGGTTTATTTGTTCTTGTGTAGACATCTTACTAAGAGGTTTATTTGTTCTTCTGTGGACATCTTACTAAGAGGTTTATTTATTCTTCTGTAGACATCTTACTAAGAGGGTTATTTGTTCTTGTGTAGACATCTTACTAAGAGGTTTATTTGTTCTTGTGTAGACATCTTACTAAGAGGTTTATTTGTTCTTCTGTGGACATCTTACTAAGAGGTTTATTTATTCTTCTGTAGACATCTTACTAAGAGGTTTATTTGTTCTTCTGTAGACATCTTACTAAGAGGTTTATTTGTTCTTCTGTAGACATCTTACTAAGAGGTTTATTTGTTCTTGTGTAGACATCTTACTAAGAGGTTTATTTGTTCTTGTGTAGACATCTTACTAAGAGGTTTATTTGTTCTTCTGTAGACATCTTACTAAGAGGTTTATTTGTTCTTCTGTAGACGTCTTACTTAGAGGTTTATTTGTTCTTCTGTAGACATCTTACTAAGAGGTTTATTTGTTCTTCTGTAGACATCTTACTAAGAGGTTTATTTGTTCTTGTGTAGACATCTTACTAAGAGGTTTATTTGTTCTTGTGTAGACATCTTACTAAGAGGTTTATTTGTTCTTGTGTAGACATCTTACTAAGAGGTTTATTTGTTCTTGTGTAGACATCTTACTAAGAGGTTTATTTGTTCTTGTGTAGACATCTTACTAAGAGGTTTATTTGTTCTTGTGTAGACATCTTACTAAGAGGTTTATTTGTTCTTCTGTGGACATCTTACTAAGAGGTTTATTTATTCTTCTGTAGACATCTTACTAAGAGGTTTATTTGTTCTTGTGTAGACATCTTACTAAGAGGTTTATTTGTTCTTGTGTAGACATCTTACTAAGAGGTTTATTTGTTCTTGTGTAGACATCTTACTAAGAGGTTTATTTGTTCTTCTGTGGACATCTTACTAAGAGGTTTATTTATTCTTCTGTAGACATCTTACTAAGAGGTTTATTTGTTCTTGTGTAGACATCTTACTAAGAGGTTTATTTGTTCTTGTGTAGACATCTTACTAAGAGGTTTATTTGTTCTTCTGTGGACATCTTACTAAGAGGTTTATTTATTCTTCTGTAGACATCTTACTAAGAGGTTTATTTGTTCTTCTGTAGACATCTTACTAAGAGGTTTATTTGTTCTTCTGTAGACATCTTACTAAGAGGTTTATTTGTTCTTGTGTAGACATCTTACTAAGAGGTTTATTTGTTCTTGTGTAGACATCTTACTAAGAGGTTTATTTGTTCTTCTGTAGACATCTTACTAAGAGGTTTATTTGTTCTTCTGTAGACGTCTTACTTAGAGGTTTATTTGTTCTTCTGTAGACATCTTACTAAGAGGTTTATTTGTTCTTCTGTAGACATCTTACTAAGAGATTTATTTGTTCTTGTGTAGACATCTTACTAAGAGGTTTATTTGTTCTTGTGTAGACATCTTACTAAGAGGTTTATTTGTTCTTCTGTAGACATCTTACTAAGAGGTTTATTTGTTCTTCTGTAGACATCATACTAAGAGGTTTATTTGTTCTTGTGTAGACATCTTACTAAGAGGTTTATTTGTTCTTGTGTAGACATCTTACTAAGAGGTTTATTTGTTCTTCTGTAGACATCTTACTAAGAGGTTGATTTGTTCTTCTGTAGACATCTTACTAAGAGGTTTATTTGTTCTTCTGTAGACATCTTACTAAGAGGTTTATATGTTCTTCTGTAGACATCTTACTAAAAGGTTTATTTGTTCTTGTGTAGACATCTTACTAAGAGGTTTATTTGTTCTTGTGTAGACATCTTACTAAGAGGTTTATTTGTTCTTCTGTAGACATCTTACTAAGAGGTTTATTTGTTCTTCTGTAGACATCTTACTAAGAGGTTTATTTGTTCTTGTGTAGACATCTTACTAAGAGGTTTATTTGTTCTTCTGTAGACATCTTACTAAGAGGTTTATTTGTTCTTGTGTAGACATCTTACTAAGAGGTTTATTTGTTCTTGTCTAGACATCTTACTAAGAGGTTTATTTATTCTTCTGTAGACATCTTACTAAGAGGTTTATTTGTTCTTGTGTAGACATCTTACTAAGAGGTTTATTTGTTCTTGTGTAGACATCTTACTAAGAGGTTTATTTGTTCTTGTGTAGACATCTTACTAAGAGGTTTATTTGTTCTTGTGTAGACATCTTACTAAGAGGTTTATTTGTGCTACAAAGTGGATGGAAGAGGAATAATGTGCCCAAAGCAACGATACAATGTCAACAAGACCGTAGATAAAGTTATGTTATTCACAAACTAGTTTGTCTTTTTTCTTTTTTTTAAAGTTTGTGTGACGTAAACAGAACGTGGCTGTCACTCGCGACTGAGGGTCTAATCATGCCAACTTTGTTGGTGACAGAAATCGTTACAACACTATTTGATAATACCTTTGTGGGCCAACAAATTGATATGTTATCTGAGGTGATATGTCACATTATCTTAGGTGGCAAAAGGGGCTTATGGAAGGTGGAAAAAGAAAAACCGAATTGGTAATTGTCAAGTTCCTGTTATAATATCGAAGCACTGACAATGTGAATTTAATTGGTGAGGTGGAAGTCAAAGCTGGACACCAAATCAGGTCTCCGTGCGTTTGTCAGACATCTTTTGTTCCATTTGAAGAACAAACTACTTGCAACTCCCTCCAAAATATTTATAATATTTTAAAATAAACAATTAAATGTAAAAAGAACAAACATACAAATTATAGTATCCATTTAAAAAAAAATGTTTATCGTTTAGAACAAATGTAATGCACCCACTTTGAAACTGCGGAATTTATCTAATAAATTGCAAAAAATAATTTTTAATTTTCTCTCATAATTGTTTGTAAATTATTATGATAAAATTTAAGTCTCTTAATAGTATCAATTTCATGATTATAAAAATCTAAGTTTGCGTGCTTTTTTGGTGTTACAAATTACTTAAAAAAGAAAGGTTGCATAACTAATATATAAAGGTACCTTGACGCCTGCGCCGCATGCGGCAGACTGGCTAGCTTATAGATAACACAGGTCCTGTTATACATGACAGCACAAGCTAGCTTATAGATAACACAGGTCCTGTTATACATGACAGCACAAGCTAGCTTATAGATAATATAGGTCCTGTTATACGTAACAGCACGAGGCGGATTAAACGGTGTCGGTTTGCAGCGAGTGGGCGTGCGCTCATGGAATCCACAGCTAGAGCCCTTCAGGCTGTAGAGAAGACAACCGTCAAGGTCAGGTCAAATATACTAACCGAAACTCCAAAACATATCCACGCCGTACACATGGAAGCTGTGTTACAGCAACCTAGCCGATGAGGCGGGGATCGACAAATAGTATTCATGTAGAGGTGTATCGACCAGGCGATGTAGAAGACGCGGTATCAAAGTACTTTACCAGTCACATCAGTAGAATATTGCATTGTTTGCATTTGTCTCAAGGGAGTGTCTAATGGATCAGGGGCTTATTGAAAATGATCACGCATACCCTACCCCTTACTGGCCCACATTTCCTTCTAAGAGACTTACAAGGACGACAATCTCATTAAGTATTGAAGACCTTGAGAAAATGGTTAAATTCTGGTGGAGGGAAATGGTAGGCAAGATATCGTGGGAGTGGGAGCGGAAGTCTGCCGGAGGAAAAAGGAGGGAGATCATTGAAACTGTTGGGAGGAATAGAAAGGATATAATTAGTAATGGGGTAAGCAAACACAGGTAGTTAAAGTATACTGATAGTGTCAATAACAGAGTGATAACTGATATGGTTTGAATGAATACTATCACTGTTATCCAATATGCTGAGGTCCACTGAGTGCGTGTACAGAATTGATGTGATTAGAAACGAGAAGGGAATATTTTGTTTTGGGATTGAATAAGCGGCAGATGGCTGATAATGTGAGAGTCAATATCAGGGAGATCACTGATAATGGGGAAATCAATAAGATGGAGATAACTGATAATGAGGGAATCAATAAGATGGAGATAACCGATAATGGGGGAATCAATAACATGGAGAAAATTGACATTGATAATGGGGGAATCAATAAGATGGAGATAACTGATAATGGGGCAATCAATCACATGGAGAAAATTGATAATGGGGGAATCAATAAGATGGAGATAACTGATAATGGGGCAATCAATAACATGGAGAAAATTGATAATCTAAGATGTATAGCAATGCAAAGCCCCAATGTCCCCATCTATCTATATAGCAATGCAAAGCCGCAATATCCCTATCCATCTATATAGCAATACAAAGCCGCAATGTCCCTATCCATTATTTCTTCTTCATCGTGTTTCGATCACCAGGAACAATAACTATGCACCCTTTTATTTATGTTTCATCAACGCATTGATTCCAATTATTTGTTTTCAAATCCGTACTGCTAATCAAATAAGACGGAGATAATAGAATATTGGGGGTGGGGGGGGGGGGGGGGGGGGATGGATGGGGTTAATAAGACGGAGATAATTGATAATGGAGGGATAAATAAGATTGATATAATTGATTTTTGGGGAATCAATAAGAGGGAGATAATTGATAATGGGTGAATCAATAAGAGGGAGAAAACTGATAATGGGGGGAATCAATAAGAGGGAGATAATTGATAATGGAGGGATAAATAAGATTGAGATAATTGATTTTTGGGGAATCAATAAGAGGGAGATAATTGATAATGGAGGGATAAATAAGACTGAGATAACTGAGAATGGGGGGAATCAACAAGAGGGAGATAATTGATAACGTGGTAATTAAAAAAAGAGGGAGATAACTGATAATTCGGAAATTAATAAGAAGGAGATAACTGAAAATATAATAATCAATGAACGGGAGATAACGGATAATGGGGAAAGGTGGGGGGGGGGGGGGGAATGGGAGTCAATAAGAGGGAGATAATTGATTTTTGGAGAATCAATAAGAGGGTGATAATTGATAATGGAGGAATCAATAAGATGGAGGTGATTTTATTCCGTGGTAATGTATGGAAAGACGATAAATGTTTCAACCTGGAGTATGAGTGAATGAGTGAACGATAACATGAGAACACATTTGCTCACTTTGGTTCGAGCAGAACAAGTCTATCAAACGCTTCTGTGAAGCTGTCACCTTTTCCACCTGAAGCGCTCGCTTATCAGTGTCTCTGACTGTCTTGTTACACATCCGTGTTTTCGTTTTTAATAGCGTATATTAAGTAAGTATATTTCTTTATCCCCATCTCGCTTCTTTTCCTTTTATCCCACTCTGGTTGACTCTCTCCCCATTTGCATCACTTGCTGACTATCATTCTTGCTCTAGCAATGCCTCGTCATGTCACGAACTCTGTCTCTCATTCACTCACTCTCCCCCTCTCTCCCCCTCTTTTGTCATTCATCTCCATATTTATTTCGCATCGTATGTCTCGCTTATTCTTCCTTTCTCTCTCTCTCTCTCTCTCTCTCTCTCTCTCTCTCTCTCTCTCTCTGTATATATTTTTCCCATCTCGCAATTCCCCTTGCTCTCAACAAAGTAATCAAAAGTGTTAACTATGAAACAGCCTTCGACAGCTTGGATAAGAACACAATCTGGAAACTACGACGCACTACGGGATCCCGCAAACAAATCACCAGTATAATAAATCAAATATTGAGGACAGCATTTTGCACGAGGGACAACTCACAGAACCATTTCACATTAAATATGTTGTTTGTCAAGGATTCTTCTAACATCTTTTTCCCCAGAAAGAGGTTGGATAAGGAAAGACACTACATCAAGCGACATAAATGGAGTCCAGTTTATTGTATTTAGATACCAAAAGGTTCGAAACTTTGCAGACGACATACTCCTTTTATATCACAACAAACTCTAACTGCGGAAGGTGACAAACACACTAGACATAATTTCGCAGCAAGTAGATCTAAAGATATATGTAGAAAAGACAAATAATATTAAAATAAACGCATTCATTAACATAGCTCCTATCAAACTGAGAAAAATACTATTGAGTGAAGTCGAGAACGTCATAAGCAAGGTAGCTGGAGCAGATGAGAATACAAAAATACAGGGCACAAAAAGTAAGAGCGTTGCAAAACACCAGAATGCATACCATGCTAATGATTTTCAGCTTCAGCGTGAAGTCAGTCCTTCTATATGTTGCGGAAACATGGCATATGACCACACTCTTTATTAAGAGAATACATGACTTCATCAAGTAATACTTAACCTAACTTCATTATACCTGTTTAGAAGGCTCTACAGAATCTGTATACAACCAGTTCATTCCACTTCTCGGATACTGAAAATGCTATGAATATCTCATCTATTTTTGAATGCATTAACTGACTCTGCCTCCACTACATCCTGCGACAGTCCATTCCAAGAGTTCACCACTCTCTGACTAAAAATTGTTTTCCTAATATCTAATCTAGACCTTTCTTGGAACAATTTGTAGGTGCTTCCTCTAGTTCTTGTAGCCGGTCGTACTTTGAAAAACTTGGTATAGTCTAATTTATCTTTTCCATTTAATAATTTATAAACTTGTATTATCACCTTGAATTCTTCTTTGTTCGAAACACAACAGACCACATTTTTTTAGTCTTTCCTGATAACAAAAATTTTGAAACCGCGCGATCATTTTTGTAGGTCTTCTTTGGAGCTCTTCTTTGTATCCTTTCCAGCATGTTTATATCCACTCAATTATATGGACTCCACTCATGTACACAGTATTCCAATTCAGGTCTCACCTATGATTTATATAGTTTGACTATTACTTCCTTGCTCTTATGTGAAATATTTATTTTTGTCATTCCCAACCTGGCATAAGCCTTGTTTTCGCTGCCACCACCTGGACTTGGTCTCACATCTTTCTTCTATGATCTATTATAACTCCTAGGTCTCTTTCCTTTTTTTTTATTGTCCTAATATTGTTCTCTCCCAGCATGTAATTATATTCATTAATGAATCTTTCCATGTGGATGACAACATTTTTCTCAATTAAACTCCACCTGCCAGTCCAAGACCATGTTTTAATCGTATCTAAATCCGATCTCAATAGATACACCTCTGCAGGAGAAGAGACACTGCCGCGTAATTGTGTGTCATCCGCGAACTTTGTAATACCTCAGAAAGATTCTTGCCGTGCAGTGATTCGACACAGTTGCAAACCGAAGCGTGTATGAAAGAACAGGCCAACGACAAGTATGACAAAGAAAATTAGGCAGGTGATATTGGAAAGATCATACATTGTTAGAGGCTTAGACCAGTATCACCAGGCAATCTCTATCCTGGGACCCCCAAGAGAAAAGAGGCAGAGGCCGATTCCGGAAGAACAAGTGACACTCGAATGAAACATAGAGCATTTCACTGGACGGGTCTGCTTGGAGAGGGTTAGCCTACACTCTCCAATGTCATACGGGCGAAGTGAGAAGATTGGCTGGTGGCCTACACTCTCCAATGTCATACGGGCGAAGTGAGAAGATTGGCTGGTGGCCTACACTCTCCAAGGTCATACGTGCGAAGTGAGAAGATTGGCTGGTGGCCTACACTCTCCAAGGTCATACGTGCGAAGTGAGAAGGTTGGCTGGTGGCCTACACTCTCCAAGGTCATACGTGCGAAGTGAGAAGGTTGGCTGGTGGCCTACACTCTCCAAGGTCATACAGGCGAAGTGAGAAGGTTGGCTGGTGGCCTTTGCTCCCAAAGGTGATACGTGCGAAGACACATCTCTTGCTTTCTCTCGCGCACTCTTTCTTTCTCTCGCACTCTCAAGTACTCTTTTTCGCTTACATTCTCTCTCCCTCCCTCATTCTCTCGCAATTTCTCTCGCAATTTCTCTCGCTCTCTTTCTCTAGCTTTTCCTCTCCCTCTTTCGCTCTCTCCTACCTCTCTCGCTCTCCCTCTCTTGCTCTCCCTCTCTCGCTCTCCCTCTCTCGCTTTCCCTCTCTCGCTCTCCCTATTTCATTCTTTCTCTCTCGCTCTCCCTCTATCGCTCTTCCTCTCTCGCTTTTTCTCTCTCGCTTTTTCTCTCTCGCTTTTCCTCTCTAGCTCTCCCTCTCTCGATCTTCCTCTCTCGCTCTCCCTCTCTCGCTATCCCTCTCTCGCTCTCCCTCTCTCGATCGTCCTGTCTCACTCCCCCTTCCTCTTTCGCTCTCACTCTCCCTCTACCACTCTCGCTCTCACTGATCCCAGATTACAGTAAAAAATTACTCAACCTCACCAGCACAAAAAGCCCCCATTCCGGCCCCACTCCCCGTTGTCCAATATTATCCGAACGCGGCATCCATCTGTTTGTATGTGCCCAGGCTTTCACTAAGGCCTTGCCCGCTATCAAACAATCTTTGAAAGATGAGCTCAGACAGTGCTGTGTCGTGCACTGTCCCCTTTACAATCTCAAAATAGCTCAGCATACTACCCAAGCGGTTTATGAACTTGGCTAGTCTGTGCAACCCTCTCACTGCATTCATGCTTGATCTTGGCTGTTTCTTGAACCCCACATTAGGATACCTCAGTTGTTTCGCATTCACGAGCGAGCCCAGGCTTAGCGTCTTGGAAACCAGTTTAGGAATACTCTCTGTTGTGTGTGTTTGCTTTCTTGATCCGAGTCTTAGCTTCTCTTGTCATATTTTGGGAACCCCTTCAGTTGTACGTGTTTGCATTCTTGATCCGAGCCTTAGCTTCTCTTGTCATATTTTGGGAACCCCTTCAGTTGTACGTGTTTGCATTCTTGATCCGAGTCTTAGCTTCTCTTGTCCCATTTTGGGAACCCCTTCAGTTGTACGTGTTTGCATTCTTGATCCGAGCCTTAGCTTCTCTTGTCATATTTTGGGAACCCCTTCAGTTGTACGTGTTTGCATTCTTGATCCGAGTCTTAGCTTCTCTTGTCCCATTTTGGGAACCCCTTCAGTTGTACGTGTTTGCATTCTTGATCCGAGTCTTAGCTTCTCTTGTCCCATTTTGGGAACCCCTTCAGTTGTACGTGTTTGCATTCTTGATCCCAGGTCACATATTCTTGAACCCAGTTTACGAATCCCTCATTTGTTCATGTATTGATTCTTGACACAAGGCCTCCTATTCCTGGATTCCATTTTTGGGAAACCCTCATTTGTTTATGTAGTGACTCTTGATATCAGGCTAGTACCCTTCTTCCTACTCCTCATATGTTTGTATTGATTCTTGATAACATGCACATTTTCATGGATTCCAGTTGTAGAACTTGGCAATATGTAGAACTTTTGATTTTCTCGGTAAAGGAGGGTATGTAGAACTTTTGATTTTCTCGGTAAAGGAAGGTATGTAGAACTTTTGATTTTCTCGGTAAAGGAAGGTATGTAAAACTTTTGATTAACTCGGTAAAAGAAGGTATGTAGAACTTTTGATTAACTCGGTAAAAGAAGGTATGTAGAACTTTTGATTTTCTCGGTAAAGGAGGGTATGTAGAACTTTTGATTTTCTCGGTAAAGGAAGGTATGTAGAACTTTTGATTAACTCGGTAAAAGAAGGTATGTAGAACTTTTGATTAACTCGGTAAAAGAAGGTATGTAGAACTTTTGATTTTCTCGGTAAAGGAGGGTATGTAGAACTTTTGATTTTCTCGGTAAAGGAAGGTATGTAGAACTTTTGATTTTCTCGGTAAAGGAAGGTATGTAAAACTTTTGATTAACTCGGTAAAAGAAGGTATGTAGAACTTTTGATTAACTCGGTAAAAGAAGGTATGTAGAACTTTTGATTTTCTCGGTAAAGGAGGGTATGTAGAACTTTTGATTTTCTCGGTAAAGGAAGGTATGTAGAACTTTTGATTTTCTCGGTAAAGGAAGGTATGTAGAACTTTTGATTTTCTCGGTAAAGGAAGGTATGTAGAACTTTTGATTTTCTCGGTAAAGGAAGGTATGTAAAACTTTTGATTAACTCGGTAAAAGAAGGTATGTAGAACTTTTGATTAACTCGGTAAAAGAAGGTATGTAGAACTTTTGATTTTCTCGGTAAAGGAGGGTATGTAGAACTTTTGATTTTCTCGGTAAAGGAAGGTATGTAGAACTTTTGATTTTCTCGGTAAAGGAAGGTATGTAAAACTTTTGATTAACTCGGTAAAAGAAGGTATGTAGAACTTTTGATTTTCTCGGTAAAGGACGGTATGTAGAACTTTTGATTTTCTCGGTAAAGGAAGTTATGTAGAACTTTTGATGTTCTCGGTAAAGGAAGGTGTGTAGAACTTTTGATTATCTTGGTAAAAGATAGAAATGTAGAATTTTGTTTTCTCGGTAAAGGGCAATATGTCGAAGTTTTGATCTTGTCTGTATGTGGCAATATGTAGCTTTTGATCTAAATGCCCGTATGGGGCAATATGTAGAACTATTGATCATAATGTATGTATGTGACAATATGTAGAACTATTGATCATAAGGTCTGTACGCGCAATGTGAAAAACTTTTGATCTTGTCTGCATGTGGCAATATAATATAGAACTATTGATTTTTTCGGTAAAGGGTAATATGTAGAACTATTGATCACAGTGCTTATGTATGTCCCTATTTCTTTTGACCATAATTGATGTATATTGCAATCTGTCGAATTGTTACCAAGTCTGTTTATGACAATATTTAAAATTGACTAATATTTATATCTTTGCCTCTTTTCGTCTTGTCAGACGATCGCAATTGTGCTTTTAGCACAACGCCCGAGCAAAAATAGAGGCCATGTTTTGCCCATGCAGTATGGTCCGTCTCTCTGTCTGCCTTGTTTGCTCCAAGGGAGAGGTGATACCAATACATTTGGAACAGGGCAAGCTGTAGAAGCTGTCGGATCAGCAGAGCAATGCTCTATCTGTTCGCCTGTCGAAGCTTCATTCTTAGGCCAGTCGCCGACCAAGGATAAGGGCCTGTTCTGCCCCGCCACAACACTCAGCTGAGGTTGCCTTTGATCGCTCTAGGATAAGGCAATGCATCTTCTTGCGTGTGCTACTTCGCATATCGTTCGTCGTCAGGTTTGGTAGATGCTGACCAACTTTCAGAGTTATCAGAAAACAGGTTGCACAGCCAAAACCCGGCAAGATACGCCAGTGTCTTATCTAAAGCTTCAGATGGTTTGAAATCAAAGTTTTCCTATATGAGCTGCCTTCCTAGGCTTTCGAGCTCCATCTGCCGAAACTATTGGTTTTAAGGTGCCAATGGCTCACCATCTGCCCCTTCTCCTGTTCGTCAAAACAGTTATTCCGCGTGAAGGCCAGGAGATGAACTTTGTTGTCAGCGGCTATATGATATTTTTAATCCTTGTTTTTTTTCCCATTTGTGCTGGTTTGGGCATTTGCTTTTGTGACTTTAGCTTAGATATTGTTAATTACAATAATTATGTCTACATCACTCAACACTTGGTTTTGTTTAGTGTATTCACGTACATCAATTCTTTGTGGGTTTTTTTAAATTCCTAATCAAACTGTCTTCTGGCAATGGTACACTTCTCATTCTTAATATAATTCGACACTTGACTGCAAAATTCCACATTTGACCTGTTGAGCAATTCCATAGGTTGCTGACGTCGTGGTTATTCTGGCGTTGATGTTCATGTACCAAATATGACAGTAATGTTTTAAGAGAGTGTCATTTATCAAACGTATATCACTTTAGTCACGACATTCTTGATCCTCTGGGACATTACGTAACGTTGATTAACATATACATAGCTTCAGAGATTCATAGAAACATGCTTGTGTGGACGGGTAGTGTAACTAACAAACAAGTCTTTAGTAATGATCTAGGATAGAGCTCCTGCTTTAAGGGAAGCCTCTCCCGAGCTATGTCCTTTAGGGTAGAAGATTCTCCAACTCATTTAACTGTACAGAAAGGCAAACGTGCTGTCAAGTTTTGATTAGCAGTTCGGATTTTGAAAAAAAATGGAATCAATGCGTTTAATAAATAAACATAAATAAAAGGGTGTATAGCTCGTGTTCCTGGTGATCGAAACACGATGAAGAAGAAATAATGGATGGGTACATGGCGGTCATGCATTGCTATATAGATGGATGGGGACATTGCGGCTTTGCATTGCTATATAGATGGATGGGGAAATTGCGGCCATGCATTGCTATATAGATGGATGGGGACATTGCGGCTTTGCATTGCTATATAGATAGATGGGGATATTGCGGCCATGCATTGATATATAGATGGATAGGGACATTTCGGTTTTGATTGCTATATAGATGGATGGGGACATTTCGGTTTTGCATTGCTATATAGATGGATGGGGACATTTCGGTTTTGCATTGCTATATAGATGGATGGGGACATCGGTTTTGCATTGCTATATAGAACTAACACTACAGTCATGTACGAGTACAGGTAGGCAGTCAATGGTCAGAAGGATCAGTTCGTGGTGAGAATGGTGGTGTTTATAACTTAAGCAGTTGAGCATTCACATGAGCAGATATGAGAGTAGCAATCATGTCAGCTGGTAATATGAAAGAAAGATAGACATAGCATGTTGACGTCCTTTTAATGGCACGCAAAAAGTGAATCTACTCATTGTGCGCATTCAACAACAACAAAAACAACAGCTAAAAGACAGACGCGACCTTTTTGACGAAAAAACTGCATCAAAGACCGAACTGTGTATTCACATTCGAGAAAATAGTTGTAGATATTCCAAAGACAACAGGAAATGTCGATGACAAAAAAGCATAAGAAAATAGGAAGTGATGATATGGGATGGCATGACACGATGGTTTGGCAAACAATGAAATACTGAGAAAACAGGCAACATTTGAAGAAATTGATTATCCCCATAAGAAGATTTGAGACAACGCGATGAGGAGGTTAATGATTTGTAGTGCATTTTGATCTTCAAGAAAACAATGGCACCAAGATATCCAGGAATTACCTGGCTATGACTGTGGCGGGAGCTGGCGTTTTGGCAAGGGACAGATTGTGTTGGGAGCGACGTTCTGTACAGGACATGCTACATGATAATGATTGCTCTTCTTTTTCCTGCTCGTTTTCTACTTCTTCTCTCTGTTCTTTTGATCTTAAGGAAAGCGACTAATTCACTGTTCTATCCATGTATCATATGTACAGTACTGTCTCTAGAACTTTTATTCATGTATACTCTACTCTAGCCTTGCGGCGTCGCAAAGAGGAGGTATGCCTAGAAGTCTGGGTAGTGCTAGGTGCGAAGCTTGTGTTACCGCAAGGTGAACTTTTAGAATGTTTCTTTGATCCCCTCTATCCATCGTCACCAGAGTCGTCCTCTTGCTCGTGACCCTGAAACCTCTATCTAGTATGACCTTGGTACAGGTTGATCAGACTACAACCTTGTCAGATGATCAAATCACTGATTTTCTATGTTTCAATTTAGTAGTTAACCAATGTACCCCCCCCCCCCCCCCCGCTCCACCCTTCCCATTGTCCTCAGCGTATTGCTAATTTTGTAGCGAATTGTCTTTCCTTATCTACTTCGTACACAGCGCTTCTCACGGGTCTCGATCTTACTTTGTTCTGAACTAATGTTCTATAAAGCATTGTTCTAGAACTTTCTTTTATATTATATGTGAGTTGTTCTATTTCTATGTAGAGCTTTTTTTTTATTCATGTATGAGGTGTTCTATCTAGAGCTATCTTTTATTCATGTATGAGTTGTTCTATATAGAGCTTTATGTTATTCATGTATCTTATACGAGGTATTGTATCTAGGTCTTTCTTTTATTCTCTATCATAAATGAGATATTGATAAGATATGACATGTATCTAGTTCTTTCTTTTGTTCGTGTATCTTTTGGTCAGCAATTGTATCTAGATATTTCTTTATTCTTGTATCATATATGAAATATTGTACCTAGAGCTGTCTTTATTCATGTATCATACATGAAATATTGTATCTAGAGCTTTCTTTCAAAACCAGAAGACTGCTCCACAATTGACAGGATTTAGGTCTGTGTCAGCTGAGTTGTTTACAGCACCATGTGTTGGGTAGTCTTCTACCAATGAGATGTTGGATGCACTGATAGTCAGCTAGAATATATAATGTTAAAAGTGTTATAAAACTGTCTTCAAAAGGATCAGGGCAGGAATCCTTGGCACAGCTAGACTAAGGTAATCTGGAGATTGACAACTGGATGTAGTTCTTTCTTCTTTGAGTTCAGAATCTTTGGTCATGATTTATCTGCAGGCCAGTCGCCATGATGAAGTCTGTAGTCTTCACCAGGTCGGAGCGGCTGCCCCACAGCTTTTGTCTCAGCTTCGCACCCTCTGGCCAGGCCTGGCATCCTGTTCCACATGGGCACTCATCGGTGTGTGTGGAACAGGATGCCAGAACCCTGAGCATATTCTACAAGAATGCCTAATCTATAGGGAAATGAGATGCCAGACCTGGCCAGAGGGTGCGAAGCTGAGACAAAAGCTGTGGGGCAGCCGCTCCGACCTGGTGAAGACTACAGACTTCATCATGGCGACTGGCCTGCAGATAAATCATGACCAAAGATTCTGAACTCAAAGAAGAAAGAAGAACTACATCCAGTTGTCAATCTCCAGATTACCGTAGTCTAGCTGTGTCAGGGATTCCTGCCCTGATCCTTTTGAAGGCAGTTTTATAACATTTTTCACGTAATATATTCTAGCTGACTATCAGTGCATCCAACACTATTTAAAGCCTGATGAAATATAATGCATGTTGAAAGAACTGTACTCAGAAATCTCATTTTGGTTGGTCTAAATGAAGTAAACATTCAGCTAGCTAACGGAGCGACATGCGTGATTCAATTACTTTATTATTATTCTATCTTGGCAAGGAGATGGATCTAATTATTTGTATCAATGTCCATGCAGCAGACCGCCGTTTCTAGAACTGATGACTGGATCTAATCAATGCGTTTAATAGCACCTCGCGAAAACTTTCAAAGACTTTATAATTTATGTATTTGCCTTTGTGGAGCAATGAGTACTATCTCCTACTTGTTCTTCTGCTTCTTCTTTCGATCCCGACATACAGAGTTATCCACTCTGTTATTCACAAATCGTGTGTGAGGTACTACTTCTGGGACGTTATTTCCAACCTAGACTGCTAGCTTACAATCAGCACGCTTTTTGGATGGGAGAATGTCGAGGGATGCTTCTTCTTCTTCGTACGCTGAACGAGGAATGCAATAGCGGGAGTTGGACAGTCTTCTACCAGTAAGATGTTGCTGTGTATTATCTATGACTGGTTCCAATACTCCATGTCCATTTTCATGAAGCAATAAGTCAATAAGTGCTTTCTTTAACTGATTCTCTTACTCATGTTTATTTTCCTAGTACTATATGTGATTGATTCTGGTACTTCTGTTTTCATTTTGCAATCAGTACTGTCCAAGATTGATTCTGATACTTCTGTTTTAATGGGGCAATCAGTACTGTCTATGATTGATTCTGGTACTTCTATTTTCATAGGGCAATCAGTACTGTCTATGATTGATTTTGGTACATCTGTTTTCATGGGCAATCAGTACTGTCTGTGATTGATTTTGGTACATCTGTTTTCATGGGCAATCAGTACTGTCTATGATTGATTGTGTTACATCTGTTGTCATGGGGCAATCAGTACTTTTTATGATTGATTCTGGTACTTCTGTTTTCACGGAGCAACTAGTGCTCAATGACTGTATCTGACTGTTTTAATCATCGTATTGACTGACAAACAAGAAATATCTGTTGAAAGTGTGTGACAAAATGTCCTTTTGCCTGGAGCTATTTATGTGGCAATTCCTCTCACGATTTTCACCCCTTGGTGACAGTTTCGCACGCTCGACTCAATAATTTACCTCGCTCTATTCTGGCCGAGGAGTTCTAAATCAAAACAATTTATTTCTATTATTCCAGTTATTAGAATTGTGACTATAGTTCTCCCGATGTTTGTCTGTTGCCTATTTGTCTGACTGTTTTTATTTCTTCATATAGTTTCATCATCGATCTTTAGTTTCTTCTTGATGTGTTGGGCTGTCCCTTTCCGATTTTTTAAAGATTTGCACATTAACTGATTCCAGGACATTCTTACTAGTTTTCTGATTTGTATCTTTCCGTAGAATGTTCAACACTCTTCTGTAAAACCTCACCTATTTGGCTCGATAAGAACAGAGACAAACCAAATATTTATGTCGACCATCATCCAGAAAAACGATTGAAATACGTCGGACATGTTCATAGAATGAACAAAAGCCGTCTTCCATTGCAAGTTCTCGAATGTACACCAAGGGGTGTTCAGAAAAGAGGGAGACCGAAAGAAACAATCAGACGAACAATCATCCGAGAGGGCTCAACTTTGGACCTCAGTACCATACAAGATCTGAAAACAGTGGCGTCACACTGTTCCAACTGGAGATAATTTGTTTCCGCCTTACGCCGTATTTGGCGCGCAAAGAACAGATAGATAGATAGAAAGAATTGGCGTCCAGTGTTTATTATGTTGCTGATTGTTTTTTCCGCGATTTGCTGCCAAATGACAAAAGTCGCTACACAATGTGAAAGGAAGACGGGGAGCAAAAGCAAGGACCCATCATCACCTGCTAGTAGCAATTATAAATGTGAGGTTTAAAGATAACGGCAGATCAGCTGCAGGATCGTCCCACTTTGCCAGTTTTTGGGGTTGGTTACAGAACCGGTACCAAACTGTTACAAATCAGAATAAAGTACTAACTGACAATGTAGACCATAGTTTTAGCTTGATTTCAACAATGTACAGAGAAATCAGTAGATCATGATTGTATAATATGAGACTGGATACCACCTGAAACAAATGTTGTTCTTGTCGTTGTTGAATGCCCACGATGAGTAAGTTTACTCTTTTGTGCGCCCTAAAAAGGACGTTCGGTGGCGGGTTGTAGTAGCTGTCCTCACATCCCGAGCGTGCTGATGAAGATAGACCGGGGATCTCCAGGCGGTTGTGCTACGCGTGGCTTCATCTGCGTGTCGCTCACTACTACGGTGATCACGCCGATCCCTTACCTCGTTAACCAGGCTGCCATGAAAACAGTCCATTTCCTGGAAGGACTACGGGGAAGTCAAGGTGAGGGTCTTGGCTAGTATATTTTGCCAAATCCTAACATGTCCTATCAGGATATTTTGCCTGACCCTGACTAACATGTCCGATCAGTATATTTAGCCTGGCCAGACGTTAGTCTTCCTTCCCACCTGAAACGTAATAGATCAGAGACATAATTCAAATTAAAGGAAAGAAAATGTGAGCTATGTCCACCAATACAAATACAGCAAATGTAAGCAGCTGAACAAGGAAGTAATCAAACAGATGAAAAATGGCAGATAGAGCCGGAGGCCCTCATATGTTCCCAGTCCCGCTCATTCTTTAACGTTCCGACCTCAGGGTACGTACTCGAACCCATTTACAACTAGGTCAACTGTGAGAAGCGGTCATACCATAAAATAACCAATGACAAGCCTGGTCTTAGGACGTCGTGATTTGAACTTAAAACGTTGGAAAATTCAACACAGCTCACAACTCCTAGGCCATACGTTCCCAAGGAAGTAAGAATATAACAGAACAATGCTTAAGATGGCAATGACACCTATAATATATACATACTGATGATTGCGCTAAGGGGTTCGACAGCACGCACGGAGACAGACTGAGTAATAGTAAGGTTACTGATAATCATAGCCGTATTGTTTACATCATTCAAAGTATCTATACAAATTGTACATGCGGTGTCAGAGTGACATATATTTCAGATGGAAACAGAAGTACAACAAGGATTCCCATTATCAACCATTATTTTCCTATCATCGTTTAGATGTTGCATGACCACCGATAAAACACAATGTCAGCATAAATTTACAGTGGGTGGTGAGGAAATAGATCAGGTCACACATTTTGAATATCTGGGCTCCAGAATCGACAAAAATGGTGACTGCTCGAAAGAAATCAGAAGAAGCCTAGCTATGGCAATGCAGAGACTGAACAGCCTGAAGAAATTATGGCAGGGCACCAACAAAACGATAAAAGTAAAAGTCTTGAGAGCCTGTGTTTTTCCCGTGGCAGCTTATGGTTGTGAAGCATGGACGATTACCAAAACTTCTAGACAAAGAATCGAATCCTTCGAGTCAAAATGTTACAGAAAGATCCTCAGAATACCCTGGACAGAGAAAAGAACAAATGTAGACATTCGGCAAGAGTTGAGCATAGATGAGAACTGGTTTATCAATTCAATTTTGGCTAGAAAATGCAAATACTTTTGTCACATCAAGAGACACAACGGTCTCGAGAGAACGGTTATGGAAGGTATGGTGCCAGGCAAAAGAGGAAGGGGTAGACCAAGAAGACGATGGCACCAAGATATCCAGGAATGCCTGAGCATGACAGTGGCGGAAGCTGGTGTTTTGGCAAGGGAACGAGTTTCTTTCAGACAGACTGTGATGGGAGCGACGTTCTACAAAGAACATGCTACATGATGATGATGATGATGCACTACACACAGATGGCACAACAAGATGAATGAGATGGTAACTACTTTCTGTACTAGAATACCTAGAAGTTGCAGATGTCACGGCACTATTTACACACTCAAAACAACTTTCAAGAGAGAGCTTGTGGGTAGTACGTACAGCCGGCAAGTGGGACTACACATTCCAGCCGGCAAGTGGGACTGCACATTCCAGCCGGCAAGTGGGACTGCACATTCCAGCCAGAAAGTTGGACTGCACATTCCAGCGGGCAAGTGGGACTGCACATTCATCTCTAGAAGATAGAAGACAGGACACCAAATGTAAAAGACCACACACCAATGAAAGTAAAGAACATAGAACTGTCAAATACTGACACAATTACATACCTGGAAAATACAATGGGTGGCTATAATTGGGAGACAAGACACTCACCACCTCTCAAGGAGTAAAAGCACCAAACAGGGTGTATTCGTACTCCGCAAGTTTCAAGCGTTCCCTGGTTATATGTGAAGTGAGATCGGCGCCTAGTCATATTGGAGATGGCCGATAAATGCGACGGTAATGTGTAAATTCTGTGAACGTAATAGAATCTTTAGCAGTTGAAAATGAATAAGAGGAGGCTGTTAGCCGCTGTCCAGGCAACAATTCTAAAGGTAACGTAATACTTACTCAATAGCGGTCTACGTAAAAGCCAAAAGGAGGTAGTCCCTCCATCATGCAAAGGTTCCACAGGTCAGTCCCCTGTTTCACTGCAAATTCGATTGCAAGTTAATTCAAACAGACCTCTACAGCTCCAGGGATAAAATAGAATAAACTACACGAAGAATGTGAAGCACAGTTACTCCAGATGGCAGAATGAGATTCAACATCTGAATAAAGAATCCGATTCAACATCTGAATAAAGAATGAGATTCAACATCTGAAAAACCAAAATCAGGAAAGTCTTAGCCAGCGTTAACAATGATTGGAAGTTTTTGCAGTACACCAAGCTATGAATATGCTAGAGCCATGTACTATCTGTGGTGGGTCTGTGCCGTGATGAGTTCTGAAGTGAAACAAAACAAGAAATGACAAGCTGTTTTATCTATGCAACCTGCTTAAGAAAGATTTACCAAATTTTCTGACTGAACCGAAAACTCTTGCTTGCAGCAACCAAGAAGATGTACTCACAATTGCATCAGGTCGACGCTGGAATTGGTCGGTCAAGTCCGGGATCAAGATGCTGAGCAGCGCATGAGCTGCAGTGGTCAGTGACCCATAGCTGACTGCTAGTGTCAGGGTCAGCGAACCAGAGCTGCCAAGACCCTTCTACACCTCCACGCGGTGATCCTGGATAATAGGTTGCAGCAGGGAAGACTAGCTAAGGAGAAGGAATCAAAGAGGGAATGCTAACCCGGTACTCAAAAAATGCTTGCTGAAGTCGGAGTGTTGGACCGAAAGGTGCAAGTATCGCAGCCAAGCTGTAAACTACGACACAACGCATTCCGTTCTCTGGAATACATTCTGCTGCTTACTCTTTCATGGTTTTGTAGTGGGAGATTAAGAACGAACGAAGAAGAAGAATAAGAAGAAGAAGAAGGTCAAGTCCTAAGAAGAGAACCCCATGTCATCACCAGAAACACCGTCCTGCGGAATCCAAAGGAAAAGCGAAAGAAACGCTGACCTAAGAGGACTTGATGAAGTCCCATAGACGCCGAAATGAACATCTGAATCATAGCTGGGGCACAGTACGAGTTATGATGGCTACAGTGTGAAGTGGAGGTAGTTTGTTACTTCCCTTAAAGAAACCAGCAAACGCGAAAGTCACTGGTTGACTGCACGTCATTGACCAATGATCTCAGAAGTCTAAGAGAAAATAACTCACGTAACACTGATACATACTCTTCACTTCTTCTATTGTTGCATAGCATGCTCTTCAATTTCCAGAATGCTGTTTGGATTCAGGCCATTCTGTACTTTATTTCGAAGTCGCCTGTCTGACCTAATTTCTGTAAAAGTACACTTTAGTTTTGAACTCGTCGAACTTGTTTCAACGTACTAATCTGTATTGATGTGGCAGACAGAGAATTGTTTTCTTAGTATGACTCATACCTCTGACTTCATCATAGAAAAATCACTTTTTTTACAATTGCAATTTTAAGATATTGTTGTTTTCGTGGTAGTTGCTCTGTTTATTTCGTTTTTCATGTCACTGTTACCCTATTATTTGTTTCTACTGCTGCTGATCTTACTTTTAAGTCGGTCTGTTATCTTCGTACAGAAAGTTCTACTTGTGCCTTCATAATGCTGCCATGTTGGGCAGCCAATCTGTAAGATTTGGATGGAAAATTGCTCTATATATTTTATTTAAGTATACATTTTCTTGAAATCTTTTCGAACGTCTTACTGAGTTAACTTTTTTTCATTTTTTTTTTCACGAGAGACTCACAGGCGACTTCAGTAGAAACAGTATGTCTCAATGTCCAACTGCTTTTCTTACACCGTCTTCCAATATTGTACGTTAATATAAGGACTGGCAGTTGTTTTCGTGGCATTACCAATTCAGAACAGAATTTCATGATCGTGTCGTGTCTTCCTTATCATCTCATACTTTCCTTACTGTATGATCACAGACTTTCATAACCTTGTGTCACTTGTGATCACAGACTTTCATTACCTTGTGTCACTTGTGATCACATATTTTCATTACCTTGTGTCACTTGTGTTCACAGACTTGCATTACCTTGTGATCACAGACTTTCATTACCTTGTGTCACTTGTGTTCACAGACTTGCATTACCTTGTGATCACAGACTTTCATTACCTTGTGTCACTTGTGATCACAGACTTTCATTACCTTGTGATCACAGACTTTCATTACCTTATGTCACTTGTGATCACAGACTTTCATTACCTTGTGATCACAGACTTTCATTACCTTGTATCACTTGTGATCACAGACTTTCATTACCTTGTGATCACAGACTTTCATTACCTTGTGTCACTTGTGATCACAGACTTTCATTACCTTGTGATCACAGACTTTCATTACCTTGTGATCACAGACTTTCATTACCTTGTGATCACAGACTTTCATTACCTTGTGTCACTTGTGATCGCAGACTTTCATTACCTTGTGATCACAGACTTTCATTACCTTGTGTCACTTGTGATCACAGACTTTCATTACCTTGTGATCACAGACTTTCATTACCTTGTGTCACATTGTGATCACAGACTTTCATTACCTTGTGTCACTTGTGATTACAGACTTTCATTACCTTGTGTCACTTGGGATCACAGACTTTCATTACCTTGTGTCACTTGTGATCACAGACTTTCATTACCTTGTGTCACTTGTGTTCACAGACTTGCATTACCTTGTGATCACAGACTTTCATTACCTTGTGTCACTTGTGATCACAGACTTTCATTACCTTGTGATCACAGACTTTCATTACCTTATGTCACTTGTGATCACAGACTTTCATTACCTTGTGATCACAGACTTTCATTACCTTGTATCACTTGTGATCACAGACTTTCATTACCTTGTGATCACAGACTTTCATTACCTTGTGTCACTTGTGATCACAGACTTTCATTACCTTGTGATCACAGACTTTCATTACCTTGTGATCACAGACTTTCATTACCTTGTGATCACAGACTTTCATTACCTTGTGTCACTTGTGATCGCAGACTTTCATTACCTTGTGATCACAGACTTTCATTACCTTGTGTCACTTGTGATCACAGACTTTCATTACCTTGTGATCACAGACTTTCATTACCTTGTGTCACATTGTGATCACAGACTTTCATTACCTTGTGTCACTTGTGATTACAGACTTTCATTACCTTGTGTCACTTGGGATCACAGACTTTCATTACCTTGTGTCACTTGTGATCACAGACTTTCATTACCTTGTGTCACTTGTGTTCACAGACTTGCATTACCTTGTGATCACAGACTTTCATTACCTTGTGATCACAGACTTTCATTACCTTGTGTCACATCGTGATCACAGACTTTCATTACCTTGTATCACTTGTGATCACAGATTTTCATTACCTTGTGTCACTTGTGCTCACAGACTTTCATTACCTTGTGTCACTTGTGATCACAGATTTTCATTACCTTGTGTCACTTGTGATCACAGACTTTCTTTACCTTGTGATCACAGACGTTCATTACCTTGTGTCACATTGTGATCACAGACTTTCATTACCTTGTGTCACTTGTGATCACATACTTTCATTACCTTGTGTTACTTGTGCTCACAGACTTTCATTACCTTGTGTCACTTGTGATCACAGACTTTTATTACCTTGTGATCACAGACTTTCATTACCTTGTGTCACTTGTGATCACAGATTTGCATTACCTTGTGTCGCCTGTGATTACAGATTTGTGTTTTTAGTTGTCGCCTGTGATCACAGACTTTCATTACCTTGTGTCACTTGTGATCACAGACTTTTGTTGCCATGTGTCGCCTGTGATTACAGATTTGTGTTTCTAGTTGTCACCCGTGATAACATATTTTCGTTGCAATGTGTCGCCTCTAACCACATTTTTTGTCTTCACCTGTATCTGGTTATCTCCGAAAAGTTGCCGGCTCTCTCTGGCTTCCTATTGGAGAAAATGTCGAATACGATCGACATACACATAAAACGTATGCGTAGGTATATGTGTGTGTGTGCGTGCGTGCGTGCGTGCGCGCGGGCGGGCGGGCGGGCGGGCGGGCGTGTGGGTGTGTGTGTGTGTGAGAGAGAGAAATTTAAGTCAAGTGTGGTAATGTACGTGTGAAAGAGAAAGAGTGAGAAGAGTTAAGTCAAGTGTGATAGTGTACGAGAGAGAGAGAGAGAGAGAGAGAGTAAGTAGAGTTGTCAAGTGTGACAGTGTATGTGTGTACGAGAGAGAGAGTGAGAGAGAAAGGGTGATAGTGTACATGTGGGTGGGAGAGAGAGTGAGAGAAATTGTGATAATGTACATGTGGGTGTATGCGACAGAGAGAGAGAGAGAGAGAGAGAGAGAGAGTGTGTGTGTGTGTGTGTGTGTGTGTGTGTGTGTGTGTGTGTGCGTGTGTGTGTGTGTGTGTGCGTGCGTGTGGTTTATTTTTTTTTTTTTTCATTTTTTTTTTTTCTCGAAGATAACTTGGAAGGGAAAGGTCATTTTAACTATTGATTACTTCCCATGTGAGGTTATGTGCGAGGTTGTAAAATCTGGTAGATTTTTGCTTACTGAATGTCTGGACAGTATGGCGTCTTTTTGAAGGCTAGAACATTGCGTGCTCGCGCTCTACGTTCCCAAGGAGCGCAAAAGAAACGTAATTTAATTTTGTAAAATGTCTGTCGTTCTAAATCATGGTGGTTGTGAGTCTTAACCATCGTAACTAAATTCTAGAGAAAATGTCATTTTAGAAGGAGACAGCTGTCATCTGTTTTGGGTAACAAGTACGCCTACCATTTCTTTTGTCTTGCACAAGATAGATCACAAATGAGAAGTTGTGTCATCAATTACGGGCTGAAGTAGACAGCAAAATAACATTCTTACGCAAATCTTGGACATTTCGTACTCACAATTTGTGATCTAGACCTAGAAATTGCAGTTCTCGGTTGAAGAAATTGTTTTATTACACAGTAGTCCCATGGCGTTTCTTGCTGTGTCTTTCACTGATGCTTATAATTATGTCTTTGGCTTGCTTTGTAACTATGTAAACATCGGATGTGTTTATCAATGACGTATTTTAGAGGTTATCAATGACTGTCTGCCAGAGTCTCTGTCTGTCTTTCGTATCTTTTCCTGTGATGTTAACGGTCTTTTGTTGTGGTAGTTTTTCGTATGTGATCATGCATTTAGATTCTGTGTAGCGATGGCCAGACCTCTTGCTTCTCACAACAGAAGTACAAGGTTCGTTCCACGACAGCGATCATCTCCATATATATACATACAGATGCGCATACTTACACAGACACACGTATTTACATACACATACACATTTACATATGCATACACATATTCCCAATTACAAGTTTTGAATTTAGTGCACGTCTGATCTAGCTAATATCCTAGTTTCAGGTCAATCCACGAGAGAGCAAAGTACGATAGTACATGACAAGCCCTTCTGAGTGAGCGGTCAATAGATACAAGATTACAATTATGTCCACGTATATTCATAAAAGCCGAGCGTTGATAGAACATGGGAAGTCTATCCATGAGAGCAGACATAATATAGAACATGGCTAGTCTTTCCATGAGAGCGTATAAAAGATAGAACATTGCAAGTCTATCTATTCCACAGGCGGACAGTAAATAGAACATGACAAATCTATCCATGAGAACGTGGTTAGGTAGAACACGCCAAGTCTATCAGTGATAGGGAATAGTAAATAGAAAATGACAAATCTATCTATGAGAACGTGGATAGATAGAACACGCCAAATCTATCCATGATAGTCGACTGCTCTGCCAGATAATATGCCTTCAATTCTACGAGGGAAACTTCAGACCAAACAAAGCCTCCATTTTCCCACACAAGATTTTCCATTACAACAAACAGGCTTGAGCTACGTGCTTCTCTTATCGGAGAAATTAGTCATACAATTTGTGTTTAATGCTCATCGATTTTTGAGCTTTTGAAGTTGGATCACAATTGTTGGCACTGATTCTGTCGAACCACTAGTCCTCTTTTTGTATTTGTTGTAAAGATTTTTTATTAAAGCCGTATTTTTGTGTGTGAATTTTTGTCTTGTTCTTGCGGATTATGGAACTCATTATTTTGGAGCATAGAATGTAACACTACGCTATCATCATCGGCATGATCTTCTGTTGTTTCTCTGTCTAGTATGATCACTGGGCCACTACTATATAGCAGCTGCATCAAACCATGCATGTTTTCCTGTAGGAGCAGATTCTGTTGTACTTTGAGATGATGAGGTTACCATTTTCATGCACAACTCTATTTAGTTACCATTTACTTCATGCATAGTGTGGCACAGTGGCACCGTTCTTTCCCCCTCAATAAGGGAGCCCAGGGTCCACTGAATCAAAAGTCAAATACGAAAGGTAGTGCTTGGGGATAACTTTCTAATCATGTGAAGAAAAAATGGTGATGTGATAAACACAGAATAATTACAGGTTAGTGCACCTAGTGTATACCTCCAGTTATGATACCAATAGTTAAATCTTGATAACTGTCATACCTAATATGTTTGGTGATTAAGTCAAGTGTTCTTCTTCTTCGTTTATCCTCAGATCAAGATCTCGGTTTCTCGCTCTTTGATCTCTCTAACCATCTCTCTCATCTCTCCAACTCTCCCTTATCTCATTTCTCTAGCTCTCCTCTCTCTAGCTCTATCATCGCACTAGCACTCTCATCTCTCTAGCTCTCTCATCTCTCCAGCTCTATCATCTCTCATCTCTCCAGCTCTATCATCTCTCATCTCTAGCTCTCTCATCTCTCTAGCCCTCTCAATTCTCGTCTCTAGCTCTCATCTCTCTAGCTCTCATCTCTCTAGCTCTCATCTGTCTAGCTCTCTCAAATACTCCAGCTCTGTCATCTCTCCAGCTCTCTTATCTCTCTAGCTCTCTCATCTCTACAGCTCTCATCTCTCTAACTTTCTCATCTTTCTAGGACTCATCTCTCTCATCTTTCTAGCTCTCTCATCTTAATAGCTCTCTCATCTTTCTAGCTCTCATCTTTCTAGCTCTCATTTCTCTAGCACTCTTCTTTCAAGCTCTCTTCTTTCAAGCTCTCTCGTCTCTAGCTCTCTCATCTCTTTAGTTCTTTCATTTTTCTAGCTATTTCATCTTTCTAGCACTCTCATCTAGCTATCATCTTTCTAGCTCTCATCTTTTTAGCTCTCTGATCTGTAGCGCTCTTATCTCTCTAGCGCTCTTATCTCTCTAGCCCTCTCATGTATCTAGCTCATCTCTCTAGCTCTTTCATCTCCAGCTCTCTCATCATTCTAGCTCTTTCATTTCTAGCTCTCTCATCTCTCTAGCTTTCATCTCTAGCTCTCTCATTTTTCCAGCTCTCTCATCTCTCTAGCTATCATCTCTCTAGCTATCATTTCTCTAGATATCTTCTCTAGCCCTCTCATCTCTCTAGCCCTCTCATCTCTAGCTCTTTTATCTCTCTAACTCTCTCATCTCTAGCTCTGTCCTCTCTCTAGCCCTCCATTGATGTATCTCTCTCGTCTCTGTATCTCCCCAATACATATACATCTCTTAACTTTGCATGAACGCGTTATCTATCAGAAGGAAGTCTGACCAGGTCAGAAGTCACTCCCCGTAAATCCACTCTTACTATTTATCACTTAAAGTACTGGTCTTGGTAGTTAGACACACAGCAGAACCACAAGTGCTAGTTGTCCTTATAGAGGTATGTGTCTCTGGTACTTGCATGATCATTCAAACGATTTCGTAAAAGAACGAGCTCCTGAATACTTAGGACAGTAACAATACAGTGTCTGTTTGTATTTAATGTAGAATTGCAAGACATTTCTGAGGCAAGTTTGAAATACCAGTACATGTGTAAATGAACGATTATAAAACCGACATGCAGTGTGTGTGCGTGTGCGCATGCGTGTGTGCGCGCATGGTTGTGTGTGCACATGTGCACCTATCCATCCTTTGCATTTGCACCTATCCATCCTTTGTATTTGCATATTTGTGTATCAGTTCCTCTCCAGCGTTTTCTCATTTTCTTTTATAAAGACATGATTGTTCGACACGCTGCAAATGTATCTTTTCAAATCTTTGCGTCGTTCTTGAGAATAGAGTAAATCTTAAAGTCACTTATTTCTAAAAGCTATAAAAATAGACATTTGTTAATACATATAAACTAACTTTGGTAGCATTCATCCGACATAAAATCTACTTTGGTAGCATTCATCCGACATAAAATCTACTTTGGTAGCATTAATCCGACATAAAATCTACTTTGGTAGCATTCATCCGACATAAAATCTACTTTGACAGCAAGGACGGAAGGTTAGTGTAGCTAGAAGCAACAAAGGCATTCAAGACCGCCAATCACAGCAGTTTCAGACAGAGTTCCGCCAGAAAAAGAGCCACGTAAAGTGGACACCACTGAGCGGCTTGGATACTTGAGACATCTAAATACGTGATAGTCACACACAATTGTTTGATCGTATTATTAAGAAAGGAGATATCTATAATTTGTTGTGACAAGGTGCAAGGTTGTGAATAAAAGATACAGTAGATAATAACAGGACGGTGTAAATGGAAGGATAAGACAGCTGGGAAATGTTCACCTGTGAGTTGTTTGTGGAGAGAATTGAGCGTCAGCATTACTAGCATTGATGATGATGATGATATATTATAATATGTATAAGGGGAACTGAGACGTTAATCCAGTCAGGCACAAAATACTGATCAGGACGTCACGTCAGGGTCAATGCACTGACCAATCTCTCTTCCGTGTAGCGTTCCCTGGAAACAGGCTTTTTTCAAGGCAGCCTGGCTGACGAGATGATCGATGTGATCCCCGTAGTAGTGAGCCTCACGCAGATGAAACCAAGCATAGCACAACCGTCTGGAGGACCGCGGTCCACCTTCATCAGCATGCTCGGGATGTGAGGAAAGATACTACAACCCACCGCTTAACGTCCTTTTCAGGGCACACAAAGGAGTAAACTTACTGTGGTAATTAAACAATAAACAACAACAACAATATACATATATATATATATATAATAATAATAATAATAATAGCTGTCCATCGTTGTCGATGAGGACCGCCGACATCATCCTTGTCACAGATTTCCCTGTTGGGTGTGGGTGCGCATGTGGCTGAACAGGCCAATGCGAGCACGAAAATATCTGCTACATATCGGGCACACGAGGTTTGTAGAAGGAGATGGTGTTCCCGCTGCTCGGGATTTCCGCGTCTCTCGTCTGTTCTGGGATTTCACAACACGGTCATCTTCCCCGGCAGCTACTCCCGATTTGACTGCGCTTCTCCAGTCAGATCTGTTTTGCGCAAGACATTCCCAGGTGTCGATGTCTATCTGGCAACGTTTTAGTGAGTCCTTCAGACCGTCTTTAAAACGTTTCTTTGGGCGCCCTCTCTCGCGCCATCCCTCTCTCAGCTCGCCGTAGAGAAGCTTCTTTGGGAGCCGCTCGTCTGACATACGGACGAGGTGTCCGGCCCATCCTAGTCGTGCTTTTTCTAGCAGTGCATGGATGCTGGGCATGTTAGCCCTCGAGAGAACCTCGATGTCAGTGACACGATCTTGCCATCGGATGTGGAATATTCGCCTCAGGCAACCTGTGTGGAAGTGGTTTAACCTCCTTGCATGTCCAGAGTATACAGTCCAGCTTTCGCAAGCGTATAATAGGGTTGGAATGATGGTTGCACGGTAGACTTTGAGTTTGGTCTTGACGCTGATGCCACGACGTGCCCAGACCATCGAGCGCATTCTACCAAAGGCTGTGCTGGCCTTTGCTATTCTGCTTGCCACCTCATCGTCTAGGCTGACAGATCTCGACAGCGTGCTGCCCAGATATGTGAATTTATCTACGGCATTCAACGGTCTGCCCGCTGACTGTAGTCTCTGGTTTTGTGTACGGCATGCCTGTATGGATCTATATATATCCATAGTGTAATGGTAGAAAAAGGTTCAAGAAAGTTCGGCTGATAACTGCTCCCTAGCCCACTTAGTACATGCCCACTTTGATTTGCTGAAATGTCACCTCAAGAAAGTTCCAATGAATGTGTCTTCGGTACTGATAAAATGACTGCTGGGTATCTGCTACATCGGTGTCCAACGTATCAGAAACAGAGAAAGTAGATACTTGTATTGACATGAGCAGTAACCGTAACATTCCTGAGCAAGCTCTAAGGTCATATCAATAGCCTTGGTTTGATAATTGCTTTCTTAAGATATCTTATAGTTACCATCTGAAAGTGAACGAAGGACAGGCTCTAAGGAAATACTAATGACCTTGTCTGACAACTGCTTTCCTTAGATGTCTTTAAGTCCACATCTGAGAGTGAGCGAAGTAGGGCACGTTCTAATGATATATCACATCTGAACATGCGAGAACAAGAATGCCACGAGATCAGTATGTTACATTCCAACGTTTCTGTTACAACAGTTCGCGTCCTTGACTCCTGACTCGAACGTGGGGTCTGTTAACAATGTTCTAGCTGAGCTAATATTTGTGTGTTACTTGCCACAGCGACACACCGATAATAATTTAATGTATAGTTTTTAGGTCGCTGCATCTGAGCTACATGACATGAGGGTGCACAGCTCGCGCTGCCAATTTCCGTGCAATCTGTCAGCTGATGAAGGTTACATAGTTGAGCCATAAAATGTGATAAAATGTTGCAAGGAAGTACAGTAGATTCGAAGCTAAGCTAAACTTTTTGACCCACTATATATCCCATCAGTTTTCGAAACCAAATGAGAAATCAAAGAACATTTCTGCAATCAAGATTATTCTGTGATATCGTTCCGTTACCAATATTTCGTGGAAGATCTATTTCGCACGGAGACATGGAGCAAATTTGTATAAATGCGTTTATATCCCATACATCGTGTTGGGTGTGGTGGGTAGGGGTTTGGGGGTGGGCGGGGAGGAAATGTTTTAGATGTCTATCATAGGAGTATATCTGAAGATAAATCCATCATAAATCAATACATCATAAATCAATCCATCATAAATGCAGATGGAACTATAAGAATGGTTAAAAGTAGTTTAACACCAGGGCAGTTACACGCGTCTTTTTCATGTTAATGTTCTCATGTTAATGTTCCCATGTTAATGTTCTCATGTTAATGTTCTCATGCATACTCTCATGTTAATGTTCTCATGTCAATGTTCCTATGGTAATACTCTCATGTTAATGTTCTCATGTTAATGTTCTCATGTTAATGTTCTCATGTTAATGTTCCTATGGTAATACTCTCATGTTAATGTTCTCATGTTAATGTTCTCATGTTAATGTTCCTATGGTAATACTCTCATGTTAATGTTCTCATGTTAATGTTCTCATGTTTATGTTCTCATGTTAATGTTCCTATGGTAATACTCTCATGTTAATGTTCTCATGTTAATGTTCCTATGGTAATACTCTCATGTTAATGTTCTCATGTTAATGTTCTCATGTTAATGTTCCTATGGTAATACTCTCATGTTAATGTTCTCATGTTAATGTTCTCATGTTACTGTTTTCATGTTGCTGTTCCAATGTAACTTTCCAAGTACACACATTGGTTTATTTCTTATATCTTCTTTAGACGTTATTAGTATTGATTTTAACTGCAGGCACACATTATTCTGTTTGTATCTATGCATTGATAAGTTACTGGTAAGTTTACTGCCTCTAGTATTTAGCAGGGTTTTCTAGTCGGCGTAATTAAGATATGGGAGTGCCATTGTGTTAATTTCTACTCGGAAGTAAGCCTAAAATTTGAATCACTATTATGGCATCCAGGACGCTCGTGGTCGTTGGATATTCTAGACAATTTCATATTTATGACATGATTTCGTTTTATCAGGTGGTACATGATCTTGACATTAAATAGGTTCGTGTAATTGCCAGATAGGCTGACCGGATGACATTATGTTCAGTAAAAATCTCTCGAAAGTTGACTATTCTACGGGAAGTATTTTCACATTATGTTGTGGATTTTTCGTGCGGAATGGAAGCCCACGTCGAAATTCAGAAGAAATAATTCAGAAAAACCCGGATGAGAAATCTTCCCTTAACGGACCAAGTGAACCAAAGACTCAGGCTAATGTGGTCGGAACGGAAGGGACTCGCGATCAAAATACCAATGAGAAGAAGTCTCGGAAGAAAACTAAAACAAAAATTGGTGAAGACGGTGAGTGTTATCTGTGTATTACATTAAATCAAATGTGACAACGATCCTAAATTATCTCTTATTTTAAAAGGAAAAATTATCACATTGAATACTTGTGTATGTCCCATCTGTTGTCTGTTCAGTTGCATATTTGCCAGGAAAGGGTTTAGTTGCAAGTATTGGTTTCCTAATACATGCCATTATTTCAGATGTTATGCTATTCCATGTAACCATGACTACGACTTCATATGCGATGTGCATTACAAATACAGCATTTTTACTGTTATTTTAAAAAAAAGGTCTTCCTTGTACATTATGTAATCCAAAAAAAAATATTTAATTGAAATACTTAAACAATATTCCAGTTATTTTATGTGATTGGTGTAATTAATAAATGAATGATTAGAATAAAATGACTCACAAACTATACAGATTCTCACGTGTTCAGTCCAATATCATTGAAATCGAATAGGCGGAGACGGTTTGGGACGGGGCATGAATGGAGGCTAACCGATGAACAAGACAAGTGCATTACTATCAAATGTTGGTACAAGACCACGGACGTCGAGTTCTGGCGAGCACACAAATGGACTTGACATGGATGAGTATTGTTAACTACAGGAAGACCGGCAAGGATAAGGAAACGATTAAATAGCTTGTGATTGGTCACGTGACATTCAGGCCTCCGGAACGATGCAGATGATGAAGATAAACAAGCCAGAAAAGACAAAGGTGTAGAAGATGCACGTGATAAAGAACAAGATGATGAAAAAAGTATAAATGAGATGGGGGGGGGGGGGGGGGGGGAGGAAATATGATCTGAAGATAAGAAGAATGCGAATAATAATTTCTTGATACGGGTTGATTGAAGGTCAAGGAAACTCTTGGGTTGTGTGAACCACTAGCATCTGTTGGAAGTGTCTGAACCACTAACATCTCTTGGTGTGTCTGAACCACTAACATCTCTTGAAGTATGTGAACCACTAACATTTGCTATTGTTTGTGAATCACTAACATCTCTAGGCGTGTGTGAGCCACTAACATCTCTTGGTGTGTCTGAACCACTAACATCTCTTGGTGTGTCTGAACCACTAACATCTCTTGGAGTGTGTGAACCACTAACATCTCTAGGAGTGTGTGAACCACTAACATCTCTTGGAATTTGTAAACCACTAACATCTCTTGGAGTGTGTAAGCCACTAACATCTCTTGGAGTGTGTAAACCACTAACATCTCTTGGAGTGTGTAAACCACTAACATCTCTTGGAGTGTGTAAACCATAAACATCTCTTGGAGTATGTGAACCACTAACATCTCTTGGAGTGTGTAAACCACTAACATCTCTTGGAGTGTGTAAACCACTAACATCTCTTGGAGTGTGTAAACCATTAACATCTCTTGGAGTGTGTAAACCACTAACATCTCTAGGAGTGTGTAAACCACTAACATCTCTTGGAGTGTGTAAACCACTAACATCTCTTGGAGTGTGTAAACCACTAACATCTCTAGGAGTGTGTAAACCACTAACATCTCTTGGAGTGTGTAAACCACTAACATCTCTATGAGTGTGTAAACCACTAACATCTCCTGGAATGTGTGAACTACTCTCATCTCTTGGACTATGTGAACCACTCACATCTTTGGTGTGTATGAACCACTATAATCTTTTCAACCTCTTCTTCTACCACACACGTTGTTAGGTGACATGGGTAAACATAAATACTGGCGTGTGCCAAAGAACACGACAACAGCAAAAACACCCAGCGTTTTGGTGAGGAACAAGGACATGGACACGGCACGCCTTCCGTGTGGGATATGATTGAATCTCAGAGTAGGGTAGGATATCTCATGAGAGTAGGATAGGACAATCCCTCAGAGTAGGATAGGAAATCTCTCAGAGTATGATAGGACATTCTTTCAGAGTAAGATACGACACGTCCTCTGAATATGATAGGACATTCCCTCATAGCATGATATGAAATCCCTCAGAGTAGGATAGGACCATCCCTCAGAGTAGGATAGGACCATCCTTCAGAGTTGGATAAGACAATCCCTCAGAGTAGGATAGGAAATCTCTCAGAGTATGATAGGACATTCTTTCAGAGTAAGATACGACACGTCCTCTGAATATGATAGGACATTCCCTCATAGCATGATATGAAATCCCTCAGAGTAGGATAGGACCATCCCTCAGAGTAGGATAGGACCATCCCTCAGAGTTGGATAAGACAATCCCTCAGAGTAGGATAGGAAATCTCTCAGAGTATGATAGGACATTCTTTCAGAGTAGGATAGGACCATCCCTCTGAATATGATAGGACAATCCCTCAGAGTATGATAGGACCAACTCTCAGAGTATGATAGGACAATCCCCCAGAGTAGGATAGGACCATCCCTCAGAGTAGGATAGGACCATCCCTCAGAGTATGATAGGACAATCCATCAGAGTATGATAGGACCATCCCTCAGAGTATGATAGGACAATCCCTCAGAGTAGGATAGGACCATCCCTCAGAGTAGGATAGGACCATCCCTCAGAGTATGATAGGAAAATCCCTCAGAGTATGATAGGACAATCCCTCAGAGTAGGATATACAATCCATCAGAGTTGGCTAAGACAATCCCTCAGAGTAGGATAGAAAATCCATCACAGTAGGATAGGACGCACTCCAAGAGTTAGGGCACACCATCAGAAAGGTTTCAATTGAACTTGTCACCCGCTAGAGCCCACAGGGAAAGTCAGGAATTGGAAAACCAAAGAATACTTGGGAGGAACTGTGAAAGAGGCAACCAAAGCAAAAGTCAAGAACACATCACAGAATATGGATCTGTGGAGAGTACCGTCAGTACTCTTTGTTCCACTGGAACTAGAGATGTATTCAGTTAAACTTAGTCATTGCTATTCGTGGTATTTCAGACTTAATTTATTTGAAATAAACTTTGAGGAATAACGTGCATTAATGTAGCATTTATCACTTTTTCTCTCCGTGACAATATGAAAATCGTTAGTGTGTCTTCTTCAGGGACGAGAGCCTTATCAGGCACAGTTAATCACTTTTTTCTTCTCACTTTTCCATCCAAACAGCTCGTTAATCATTATTACTTTCCACTCTAAGCTCACCGATCAGTTTACCCCGTGCCGTCCTCTTATCCACTCTGTCACTTCATTTTTCTCTGGCTGGTCTCAAGACCCTGTGTTAGCCCTTCGTTTCGATCGTGTGCGCTTCATTTAAGCGTCACAAACTTTCTCCTTACCCAGACTTCGTACGTCTGCTGTGATTCTACATTCCGTATTCGCACCACATCTCCCTTGGGGATATCTGTACGTTTACAGCTGGAAGCTATACAGGGACACTAATGGTTGAATCATTTACCAAAAATTCAGGAAGGAGATGCTTGCGCGCTGAGAGGGCTTTGTATTTCTCATTAGACTTTCAGCCGAGATTTCGAAGTCTCAGATATCTGATTCCAGAACTGAAACGTACAAACATTCGACTGCTATCTACTGAAATAAAAATCCCATGGTTTATTGTTATTTGCTGTTTTCATTTGGATCTTTGCCGAAATTGCAAATACTTAAAATACTTGATATCCTGGTATTCAAAAAGACTGGTTATACCTGCTGTCAGGTAGTTGAAGCTATTTATAGGACGTCTTTTTATTGCGATTTTGAAGTCATGTGGCTTACTAGGCTTAGAAGAAGATGTGTGTCGTATTGGTAAGGAATTATATTATCATTGTAAATGGTGTGCCAAAACAACGGCTGACAACTCTTTTTGGTTTTCAACTACAAGGGTTATGTTACGTATTAAATGTGTACGCAGGTCCTTCGAATTTAACGTCCATCTTCGATATGACTACACGCCGGTCTCAGCTTCTTGAGACCAAGGGACGCTTTAAATTTGCGGAATTCGAAATCACAGTGGCAATCGCCTTACTCCTTAGCTTTATCCACACTTTAAAGTGCAAATAGTCCTTTTCACTTTGTAATTAACATACGAGTATTGTAGTCGACCACTTTTCCACCTTAACAATGCAGCCAAGAAGCAATCGGTTGGAATGGTTGTTTTTTATTTATATTTAAAGGAAACTATAGTATTTGTTTCGTATGGCTTGTGTGATTTTGATCTGAGATGAATGTGTAGAAGACCTCTACTTTGAATTTAGCATGAAGTCTGAGTCGTCTCCTTCCAGACGAGGAAAAGACAGAGACAACGAAAATATTTGTCACCATATGGCCTGAAGAAACTAACAATTTCAGTCCAATTTTTGGAACGAAGATACCGTATTGAATAAGCTGACCGCAGCTAGCGACTCATAGTTGGCTGCTTGCATCGGAGTTAGCGAACCATAGCTGACCAAGACTGTATTCAGTCTCAAAGTGGTGGCATTATAAACAGGCTACACTTCTGTAGTCTAAGAGAATAGGAATCAGAGAGGGACGCAAATCTTGTCTTAAAATGTCGTGATGAAACCGGATGTGTCAGGCCGAACTGCGCAGATATCGCAGCTTTGCTATAAACTGCTACACAACGTCACAATATCCTTTTGACGATGATCACTAAAAAAGATAAGAGCCAAATTTTGACAATTAAATGTCTTCATATTTTTGTCCGTTTCTCTGTTCTACTTTATTCACGTAGACTTTCTTCTTTCCACGATCTTCATCCGGCATCTGCTTGTGGAGACTTGTTAAGAAGAATTACGTCGACTTTCCTTAGAGGCAGTTACAATGTCTCCGGCTCCCAGGAAGGTTATATTGATATCCTTTGAATAACCCCGAAAGTAAGTCCTTCCTACTTCTTTTACTGAAACCTCCAGGTGCTGCTTACCAATATGAGGAAGAGAGCTCCGCGGACAGTGATGATGAGGTCCTCAAGAACTATCAGACTTCCCTTGTGAGAGCCAACAGTGCCAGGAGCATCAAGAGCGGCAGAAGTCGAAAGAGTGGGCGTTCGGACCCATCCCGCAGAACTTCCAAAAGTAAGATCTTTGCATGTGGTATTTGTGTAACCTGGTGGCACTTTAACTAAATCAGTTGCCTGGCGAGATCTCATTTCAATATGCCTGCCCTAAGCATGATTATATCACTCTTTCAGTTGAATTATTGGTCTTGAATTAAGTATTGTAATTATGTCTGATCATTATCTGTTCATTAAATAATACTTTACAATTTAACGATATTGAATATAAAAAAATATGCACAGAAACGTTCAGTCGAAAGTTTAGGGTAGAATCTATTCTTTTTTTAAATATGCTTTCTAATTACGAAATAAAATTCAGATATATTGTAAACAGACGTTGCTAACAGACGCTAAATATAATACAATTTCAGTTTTACAGGTTTACAAAAACAAGCAAAGCAAATTTCATGAAATAAAGAAAATTAAATTACGTCTCCAATGCTATTACTTTAAAAAAATGTTTGCAAAACCGATAAAATATTGTAGATTTGATACATAAACTGATATATTCTCTTTATTGGATATATTCTGTGTCTTTGATATATATACTCTGTCTAATATATTCTGGCATGTATATTCTCTACCGTAGATATATCTGCTTCAGATATATTCTCTACCTTAGATGTATTCTCTACCTTAGATTTATTATCTACCTTAGATATATTCTCTGTCTTAGATGTATTCTCTAATTAGATTTCTCTTAGATTCATTCTCTGCTTTAGATGTATTCTCTTCCTTAGATGCATTCTCTACCTAAGAGATATTCTCTACTTGAGAAATATCTTAATATCTTCTTTAGAAATATTCTCTATCTAAAATATATTTTCTACCAAAGATATATTCTCTACCTTAGATGTATTCTCTGCCTCCAATATATGCTCTGCCTTCAATATATGCTCTGCCTTCAATATATGCTCTGCCTTAGATATATTCTCTACCTTAAATATATTCTCTACCTTAGATGTATTCTCTACCTTAGATGTATTCTCTACCTAAGCTATCTCTTCTTTAGATAAATTCTCTACCTTTGTTTTAATCTCTACCTTAAATGAAATCTCTACCTTAAATATATTCTCTACTTAAGATGTATTCTCTACCTAAGGTATATTCTCTACCTTAGGTATATTCTCTACCTAATATGTATCTTCTTGAAAAATATTCTCTGCCTTAGATATATTCCCGACCTTAGATATATTCTCTATCTATATTCTCTACCTTACATATATTCTCTGCCTTAAATATATTCTCTACTTGAGATGCATTCTCTACTCAAGATATATTTTCTACCTTAGATATATTCTCTACCTGAGATATTCTCTTCCTTAGATATATTCTCTACCTAAGAAATATCTTCTTCTGAAATATTCTCTACCTAAAATATATTTTCTACCTAATATATATTCTCTATCTTAGATGTATTCTCTAACTTAGATATATTCTATATCTAAAATATATTCTCTGCTTTAAATATATTCTCTGTCTTTGATGTATTTTCTACCTAAGATATATTCCCTACCTAAGATACATTCTATATCTTAGATATATTCTTTATTGCAGATGTATTCTCTTTCTTAGATATATTCTCTATCTATAACATATTCTCTATCTTAAATATATTCTTAATCTATAATATATTCTCTACCTTAGGTGTATTCTGTATATTAGATTTATTCTCTATCTTAGATATATTCTCTCTCAGGTATAATATTCTCTTTCTTAGATATATTCTTTATCTTAGATATATTCACTATCTTAAATATATTCCCTACCTCAGAAAATATATTCTCTATCTTCAATGTATTCTATATCTTAGATATATTCTCCTCGGTATGTTCTATATCTTTTTGATATGTGTCTTTGTTCGCTGCATTCTGTATCTTAAATGTATGATCTATCTTTGATAAATGATATATCTTATATGTACATGTGTAATGTATCTTAGATGTATTATTTGTTAAATATCATCATCATGTAGCATGTCCTTTGTAGAACGTCGCTCCCATTACAGTCTGTCTGATAGAATCTCGTTCCCTTGCCAAAACTCCAGCCTCCGCCAGTCATACTCAGGCACTCCTGGATATCTTGGTGCCATCGTCTTCTTGGTCTACCTCTTCCTCTTTTGCCTGGCACCATACCTTCCATCACCGTCCTCTCAAGACCGTTGTGTCTCTTGATGTGACCAAAGTATTTGCATTTTCTAGCCAAAATGGAATTGATAAACCAGTTCTCCTCTATGCTCAACTCTTGCCGAATGTCTACATGTGTTCTTTTCTCTGTCCAGTGTATTCTGAGGATCTTTCTGTAACATTTTGACTCGAAGGATTCGATTATTTGTCTAGAAGTTTTGGTAATCGTCCATGCTTCACAGCCAAAAGCTGCCACTGGAAAAACACAGGCTCTCAAGACTTTTACTTTTATCGTTTTGTTGGTGCCCTGCCATAATTTCTTCAGGCTGTTCCGTCTCTGCATTGCCATAGCTAGTCTTCTTCTGATTTCTTTTGAGCAGTCACCATTTTTGTCAATTCTGGAGCCCATATATTCAAAATGTGTAACCTGATCTATTTCCTCACCATCCCCTGTAAATTTATACTGACATTGTGTTTTATCGGTGGTCATTATCTTTGTTTTGTTTATGTTTATGAAGATTTTGATCTTTACTATGTCCATTAACGGCTGAAAGTAGCTGCTCTAGCCCTTCCGCTCTTCTTGATAGTATCACTGTGTCATCTGCGTATAGTAAATCTGGAAACTCGTACCCCCCAATCGTAAATGGGTCGAAACGTTCAATGTTCTCATCTTCTCGTACATTTCTCATTATACATTCCGCATATATGTTGTACAGATAAGGTGAGAGGATACATCCCTGTCGGACTCCCTTTTGTACTGCAAACCAATCTGATGTTTGCCCAGATACTCGGACAGCGGCTTGTTGATCTTGGTTTAATGTTTCAATGAGATGGACTATTTGCAAAGGAAACCCCATTTCCTTCATGTCGAAGGCCTTAGTGTAATCAATGAACATGTGTACAGGTCTACATTAAACTCTCTACGTTTTTCATAGGTATTCCTTAAATTGAATATGTGGTCCCGGATCCCTCTGTCTTTCCTAAAACCTGCCTGGACTACGTGAATTTCAGATTCAAACCTTTTCTCTATCCTTCTTAATAGGATTCGCAAGAGCATCTTGCTAGCATGGCTGATCAGTGCGATAGTTCGGTAGTTCGTGCACAGCATCATTTTGCCTTTTTTGGGGCGGGGAATATAAATTGATTTCTTCCATGCTTCTGGACACTCTGCACTGTGCCATATCTGTTTACACAGCTTGTGATAGACTCGAGTACATGCCTCTCCTCCTGCTTGTATTAGCTCTGCTGGGATATCATCGCATCCTGGGGACTTTCCCTTTTTCAGGCTTTTAATTGCAGAGCGTACTTCTTCCAATGTTGGTTCAGGTTCTTTCTCATCCTTTGGTAGGATTGTAACTGAGCGCTTTGTGCTATCTCCATACATGGTTCTGCAGTACTCTCTCCATCTATTCAGTATGTCTTTGGTTTCTGTTAATGTGTTATCCTCTTTGTCATTTATGACACGTGGAACCGGACGGAATTCCCTTGTCAGTGTTATTATTGCTTTGAATGCATATCTTTCTCTGCCTTGTTGTTGTAGGTTTTCTATATCCTTACATGTTTCTACTATGTATCTTCTTTTATCTTTTCTTATTTCTCTTCTAACTTTTCTTGCGCAATTTTTATATGCTGTGTTGGTCCCCTTACTTCCCATTTGTTTTAATTGTTGCCTTTCTGCAATGAGTTTCTGTGTTTCCTCTGTTATATAGCTCTGTGTCTTGTGCAATATCTTTGGAATCATTTCTTTTGCTGTCGAAATCAAAATATCCCTTGCGTACGATGTCGACTACTCAGATGTCATCTCTTCCTGTATAGCAAGCAACGCCTCAAATGTGTTTTCTACTTTGATGTTGTATTTAGTAGGTATTGCTGATACATCGAAGCGTATTGGCTGGCGACCTTTGTTGATCCTACGTAGTCTTGTTTGAAAAATTGCAAACAGTGATTCGTGGTCCGTATCGCCAGCACATTTTATCTCCATTTTTGTTGCACTAGGATGTAGTCTATCTGGTTTCTGCTATTGCCATAAGGGGAGGTCCACGTGTACAGTCTTCGTGGATGTTGTTTGAAGAAGGTGTTGGCAATGGAGAGGTTGTTTTCCGTGCAGAATTCAACCAGTCTTTCTCCTTGCTCATTTCTGTGTCCCAAACCAAAAGGTCCTCGAACACTTCTCTCCTCTTCGGCTCTTTCCTCTCCGACTTTCGCATTGAAATCTCCAATGATGACCAAGATGTCTCTTTTTTCAACTTTTTCCATCGCTTCTTGCAAGGTGTTTTAGAAATCATCCATTTCACAATCGTCTGCTGCTGATGTTGGTGCATACACTTGAATTATTGTTAAATTTCTAGTCTTTTTCTTTAGTCTGATTACAATTATGCGGTCGTTGACTGGATTGTAACCGAGTAGTGAAGGTGATGTCTTCTTTGACAGAATAAAGCCGACCCCGCTTTTTCCACCCTTGTCCGTCCCAGGGAATATAAATGTTTCTACTGAGGAGCTGGTACAGTGCCCTTGACCGGCCCATCTATGCTCAGAGACTCCAAGAATCTCTATCTTGGTTCTCTTCATTTCTCTTCCGATCATAAACAACTTGCCCTGGTATAGGCTCCTGACGTTCCAGTTGCCCATTCTTAGTTTTGTTTTTAGTCCCATTTCAGAGTTGTCCACTGTAATGCAGTCAGGCTTTAGGCCGTCGTCTCTATTACTTGTACTGACTCTGAAATTGGCCTCTTCCCCAGTTGGCGTCGATGATCTGCCTGGCCTGAGGGCCTCACCATCAGATCTTTGAGTTTCGTTTCTCTGGACTGTCATAAGTTTCTTGGCATTTTACATCCAGTAGTTTGCCATTGCTTTCTGGACGTTGTTCTGGCCGCTTACCAACTATGGTCTCTGGTGTGCCCTTAACCTGATACCAGGCGTTTCCAGCTCCCGCTTTTCAGAGTCGTCGCACAGGTCGATCTTCCGCCTCTTCCACCAGCAGTTGTGTGTACTTGTCAGGGGTGGACTCCGCTTCTTGCCATTTCACCCACGTAGTTTAGTCGGACAGCCAAAGCCGTTGCTCGGAGGGTGGCGCTGCTGTACACAGGCAGACTCTAGGAGCCATACGTGAGCTAGACAGAAGCGGGGGAACCAATTAGGAATCTGGCCATCAAGGATGTGGCTGCTTCTCACCGTGAGGTGCTATCCCTTTCACACTTCTACCCTACCCTTCTTGTTATATATATATATTCGTATATGTGTGTGCGTATGTGTGAGTGTGAGAGTATGGGAGTGTGTGTGTCTGTGTGTGTGAGAGAGAGAGAGAGAGAGAGAGAGAGATAATGAATGAATGAATAAATGAATGGCTCAGTGACTGCACTATGACTAAAAACAAAACGACACCTACATTACGGCAACAAAGCCTTCGTCCGAGATAAGGAACGAACGAAAATAACTAACAAATCATAACAAAACAAAACATGTAAAATGATTCGCCGCCATAACTTAACTAACTTAACGTTTTTATACTGGCTTAGAAGACTCTGCAGAGTCTGTACACAACCAGTTTCATTTACATTATCTTGCTCTAAAAGCTATGCGCATCCAATATATTCTTAAATGCATTAACTGTCCCTGCCTCCACTACCTACCCTGGAAATGCATTCCAAGCATTCACCACTCTCTGACTAAAAAAATATTTCCTAATATTTAATCTGGACCAGGATGGATCAGGAAAATGTGAGACATGGTATGTCATTTAAGAAATAAAATGAGCCAATCATATGATTGAATAAAGACCCAAAAAAAAGACGACACATAAACAAATCACAAAAACCAAAACCGCAATAAATAAACAAATACTAAGCGATAATCATATACAAAGATACATGTACATAAATTAAGGAATAAACAATCACACGATTATACATGCATCTGATTAAAGAAAAATAAATTGATGAATCGAAAGAAAAAGCGAGTGGAATTAGAAGGAAAGCCTCTGCAAACGTATGGAACGTATTCAAACCATGAGGTTTGAAGCAACCTACAGGTAAAAAAACGATTTTCAAAGTCAATCTGGTGTCAATCATCGGAGAAGCAGGAGACAATGCTAGTGACTGATGTCTACTTTTTCCTGGTGTCCTGGACTCTAGAAGTGGCTGGCGACAGGACAGCCGGAGTTATTGAAAATGTCATTGAGGAGTTGATCGAAGCGTGCACGGAATTCAAGATCAAACTTCCCGATGTATTTCATTCCGCAAAGGTTGCAAATAATTGTGTAGATTATGGTACGTGACGTGCAGGTGAATCCATCCTTTATCTAAAAAAAAACTGACTGTTGGAATGACACGGAACATGGTTAGATAACATAGGGACACGTTACGTAACTACGCTTGTATTTGTATAGCAAGGTGAATGGGTAGTCCATTTGGAGATTTTTTAGTCGGTGTCTAGCCAAAAGGTTAGACGTTCTTGTCATACGGTCATATGAAGGACAATGGGAAGGGATGAAGGCGTCGGTACGAGAGATAGGGATGACACGCTGAGATGCAGAGCTAAGAATAGCTTCGGGATAGAGACGTTTCGTCGTCTTATGGAGAAAAAGCTTCGTAATCCTGGCATAAGCGACGCCGGCGTAGAGGCTGAGAAAATAAAGTGAATGTGATGGAGGTAGTAATGTGCTTCAGTAGGTTCAGAGATGGCGGCAGTGGACAGGCCAGAAGTGCAGATAGAGACAGTGCTAGCAAGGATATTTACTGATGAAAGAGAGGTAATAGAAGTGAAGTTTATTGACGAATGGAATATATTGACAAACTCAATTAAATTAGTAATTACATGCTCAGACAAGTCGGTTATGTTTATCTAGTCATCGATATATCGATAGTGCATCAGGGGAAGGGAGCCATGCTAGCGACATCAAATGAGATGATCCAAATGACTCTTGAAGAGATACGCGTACCTGAGACCAATGTTAGTAGTCATAGCTACTCCACTGATCGAAGAAATGACAGTCAAAAATCAGAGGTGTTGAGAGTAAAAACAAGCTCAGCTACAGAGGAGAGTTGACGTAATAAAAGAGGGGTTGATCTTCAAATCAGTGACAAAACTGGAGACCTTCGGAATGAGAGGAGGGAGGGGGGGGGGGGGGGGGTGGGGGGGATGGGAATGTGGCGAGACCATCGGAATGGAGAGTTGGAGGGGTGGAAATGTGCGAGACCATATGATTGGGGAATACAGGTTTAAAGGGAGCAGACATCAAACATGACGAGACGTTAAGTGCGGTCATTGTAGAGAACCGTGAATGAGAGAGTCCCCATGGGTTGGTGTCGCAAAGGAATGATGGTAGAGCCTGGACAATGAATACGATCTGGAATACGCTGTCTGTGAAATCTGAGATGAGTTTAGTAGGGCAGGCACAATTCCAAACAATAAATCAGAGATGAGTTTAGTAGGGCAGGCACGTCCAAACAATAAGTCGGAGTTGAGTTTAGTAGGGCAGGCACAAGTCCAGACAATAAGTCAGAGATAAGTTTAGAAGAGCAGGCACGTCCAAACAATAAGTCGGAGATGAGTTTAGTAGGGCAGGCACAAGTCCAAACAATAAGTCGGATATGAGTTTAATAGGGCAGGCACGTCCAAACAATAAGGCAGAGATGAGTTTAGTGGGGCAGGCACGTCCAAACAATAAGTCGGAGATGAGTTTAGTAGGGCAGGCACGTCCAAACAATAAGTCGGAGACGAGTTTAGTAGGGCAGGCACGTCCAAACAATAAGTCGGAGATGAGTTTAGTAGGGCAGGCACGTCCAAACAATAAGTCGGAGATGAGTTTAGTAGGGCAGCACAGGTCCAAACAATAAGTCGCAGATGAGTTTAGTAGGGCAAGCACGTCCAAACAATAAGTCGGAGATGAGTTTAGTAGGGCATGCACGCCCAAACAATAAGTCTGAGATGAGTTTAGTAGGGCAGGCACAGGTCCAAACAATAAGTCGGAGATGAGTTTAGTAGGGCAAGCACGTCCAAACAATAAGTCGGATATGAGTTTAGTAGGGCAGACACGTCCAAACAATAAGTCATAGATGAGTTTAGTAGGGCAGGCACGTCCAAACAATAAGTCAGAGATGAGTTTAGTAGGGCAGGCACGTCCAAACAATAAGTCGGAGATGAGTTTAGTAGGGCCGGCACGTCCAAACAATAAGTCGGAGATGAGTTTAGTAGGGCAGGCACGTCCAAACAATAAGTCAGATATGAGTTTAGTAGGCCAGGCACAGGTCCAGACAATAAGCATGGCAGGATTATTAGGCTTGCTGACTTTTAAGAGCCTATACAAAAAGGCTTTGACAAAACGGTTGCCAAAATAGAAAATGCCAAATACGGTTCTCCTTATGCACATTGGTTTACTTCTGGTACATCGTTGTGTTACCTGTTCCAGCAAATGCATTTATTTATGTTTCTGTTTCTAAGAATTTACGTCACTGCACTCCGGGGGCATACCCATAGGTGCTCATTCTCTCTCATCAAATGACGTAAGGTATGGATGCTGATGGTCCTTGTAGCTCGCTGGTTGTACACTCTCCTGCGCCGTTCTCTCGTGCACCCCACTCCGCTCGAACCTGGTTTAATGTCGAAACTTTACAGTCTGTGGATTGCTGCTTCATCTATTGCGGTGTCCTCATCCAGCAGGCGGTCATTGATAAATTTCAAAATGTCACTTCTATCCATCAAATGCATTTACAAACTACCAAGCAAGAACTTCGAACACGTCAATTGTATATCAAAATCGTGACAGCCGGAGACCTTTGAGAAAGTTTAACGTACGAAGTTCTGAATAATCTGAGAGAATTACGTCACAACAAGGTCATTAGAAACTCCACATTCGGCAGGTTAATTACAATGTTTATATAGGATTGAACGAGTTCTAATCAATGATGATTCCAGCCATGGCATGTTCAGGACATTCTATCTTAAGAAAACAAAGAGACAGGGTATATTCCTGGCTTGTAATGTAAGGAGAAAAACAAACTATGTATCTTACAAGCAGGAGAAAACAAGAAACAAAGTTGGCATCTGGAATTCGATACAGCCCATGCTTTTTGCCTTATATCATGCGTGTGCCTTATTTGATGATGGCCTTTTTATGTCTGAGCAGGGTCTGCCAGATATCCAGTACGTGTTCGTGGATGTGTTTACGTGTGTACAGCAGACAGTGATTAATAGACACGGAATGAGAATTTTATATTCTTCCTGAAAATGGCTTACCTGAATGTGCCCACCAAGCTGACATCAATCTAATACTCTATTTTCAGAAATAGTTTAACGTGCAGTCATGCACCAAAGTTATTATAAAATCATGTTCTCAATATTTTCTGATGATCGACTGCACACTTATATATCTTTTGTCACCAAAACTGTAGCAATGCTGATTACGGGGCTGCTGAAGATCTACGATTCTTCGTTCGAACTCAGGAGAATAATATCGCTTATGAGACGATGCCTGATAAAAGCTGCTGATTTCTACCATATGAAATGAAGTTCACAAATATGAAAGTATCAAAATCAACAATAGCTACCAACTATATAGAGCAGTGTTTCCCCAACTGCCGGTCAGCGGACCGGTGGCGGTCCACAAAAATGTACTGTCCGTCATAAAATTATCGCGGCTTAACCCCTTCATGGTGTACATCAACTTAGGCGCACTTAATCGTCATGAAAAAGAAAATCTGATCAAGTTGTCTTCTGATGTAACTCTATTGTCCAATTATAACATGCAACTATTGTCTCAATGTGGATATCACTGGAAAATATACAATCAATAAATACATACATATAGTTACAGAGCTTTACAATTATTGGATGTATTTTCGACAACCTTTTTGTGTGAGAAGACTTTTTCAGCCTGTCAGTGATCAAAATCAAACCAAAAAAAACAACATACTGATCAGACAATGTTAGTCAGGGTCAGGTACAACATACTGATCAGAACAATGTTAGTCAGGCCAGGTACAACATACTGATCGGACAAAGCTAGTCAGGGTCAGGTACAACATACTGATCGGACAAAGTTAGTCAGGGTCAGGTACAATATACTGATCGGACAAAGTTAGTCAGGCCAGGTACAACATACTGATCGGACAAATTTAGTCAGGTCAGGTACAACCTACTGATCGGACAAAGTTAGTCAGGGTCAGGTACAACATACTGATCGGACAAAGTTAGTCAGGGCCAGACACAACATACTGATCAGACAAAGTTAGTCAGGTCAGGTACAACATACTGATCGGACAAAGTTAGTCAGGGTCAGATACAACATACTGATCTAGACCACGTCTCTCTTCCAAGTAACGTACCCTGGAAACATGCTGCTTTCAAGGCAGTCTGTCTAACGAGATGTTGATTGACGTGATCCCCGTAGTATTGAGCGCCACACAGATGAAGCCAAGCATAGCACAACAGCCTGAAGGATTCCGGTCCACCTTCACCAGCACACTTGGGGTGTGAGGAAAGCTACTGCAACCCGCCACTTAACACTAATTTCAGACTTCGCTAAAGACCAAAACATATTCATAGTAAGCATTCAACAACCACCACCAGTTATTGTCTCTGTTTTAGTCCCTGTATAGGTCAAACTATGCACTTGTAAATTGCCTGATCATTGCGACTGATGATGTATTGTTATTTTTTGTGTATTAATTGATCCATGCTGGTCTGACGACCTGCCGTTACTGCTTGCACGATTAGTCCGAGTGCATTAGGTGTTTGCACTGTTAGACTGAACGTTTTAGCTGCATGCATTGTTAGTCTGAGCGTTTTTGCATTAGCTGCTTGCACTATTAGTCTCCCCGTTTTAGCTGTCTACACTGTTATTCTGAGCGTTTTAGCTGATTGTAATGTTAGTCTGAGCGTTTTGGCTGTCTGCACTGTTAGTTCGAGCGTTCTAGAAGACTGCATTGTTAGTTTGACTGTCTTAGTGACAGTGAGGTTAGAGCATTTGCTTTTGACGACAAAGATGCCGGGTTTAATCTCCAATCTAGACACACTTCAGTTTACTCCGATGTAAATGGTATACCTGACTTACTGTTAGGGAAAACAAGATAGCAATGAAGAAAACGTGTCAACTTCCCCTAAATGATAGGGGAGACTTAGTACAAAAACACTTCATCATGGACTGCGATTTTCTGTTATAGAGCCATCAACCAAAAATCTAAACCTTTCAGCTCCATGTTGGAGCACAGATCTTCAACACATACACGTTAAACCATACTATCTTAGGCCATCCGGTCCAGCTGTCATCCACGCTAAGCCATACTATCTTGGGTCATCTGGTCCAGCTGTCATCCACGCTAAGCCATACTATCTTGAGCCATCCGGTCCAGCTGTCATACACGCAAAGCCATACTATCTTGGGCCATCCGGTCCAGCTGTCATACACGCTAAGCTATACTATCTTGGACCATCCGGTCCAGCTGTCATACACGCTAAGCCATACTATCTTGGGCCATCCGATCCAGCTGTCATCCACGCTAAGCCATACTATCTTGGGCCATCCGGTCCAACTGTCATACACGCTAAGCCATACTATCTTGGGCCATCCGATCCAGCTGTTATCCACGCTAAGCCATACTATCTTGGGCCATCCGGTCCAACTATCATGCACGCTAAGCCATACTATCTTGGGCCATCCGGTCCAGCTATCATACACGCTAAGCCATACTATCTTATACCATCCGGTCCATCGGGTAACGCCTTCCCTGTATCTTTTATGTTTGTCTCAGCTCACTACTCCGTGTGAGTCTTAGTCTGTTTCTCTTACCTTTGGGGATTCCAGAACAGAAGCTATCTTGTAATGATGTTAACTAGTTTTCTTGAGTGTGTTCTATTGTAACAGTTCCAGCCGGGGCGTGGGGGTTAAGGACAGAGATGATGGGGCCGGCGACTGTGAGAACAAAGGTACCTGAATGTGTGCCAGATCACTTACCGTCTCAACACTATGTCGACAAAGGAAAACGGGGAATGGATGGGAAGATATGTGTCTAGTACAGGTAGGGGTTAGCAACTGACCACTCTGACGTTCCGATTTGGGTAGTGGGGGATTAGTGACATGCAGAGGCCATCAGGTCTTGCTGCGACATTTTAGAGTGACAGGAATTCGGAGCGATTCTTACCAATAACAACTAAATGGAGAATAGATCCAAACTAGAGTGATGGCTGAGTCAGACAACCCACAGAAGACCATTGGACAGCCCTGATACTGCTTGAGACTATATACTAGGCAAAGTTTAACTCAAGCAGACTGGCCATGGAGAGTGAGGGAGAGAGAGAGAGAGACTGAGACTGAGAGTTTAGCTAGTGGCCTGTTTACTAGTTTAGCAGGCTATTTTACGAGTTTGTGAGAGATGGAATGAATTTCAGGGTGACTGAACCAGCATACGCCTTTGAGTCTTCGACAGTCGCTCTATAATGTATATTTTGAGCACCCTGTGACTAGAAGAGATCTGGATGTGTGTCTAGTGTGTGCTGGATACCGATGAAACGATGTATGTTCCGCAGTATGTGTATACGCAACTCGATTGAGTGTTGAACAGAATTGAATGTGTAATGTCAAGATCACCTGCCTGAAAAGATCATCTGCCTGAGGGATCTGAGTGTGAGTGAATGCGCAGAATACGATCGTGAAGACGAGTTTTTGAGAGAGTGTTGAGAGTGCAGATAATGCAGATAAGGGGAGGGGAATGTAGTGGCCAGAACTGCTGCGTTACCATAGTTACAGAAATAACATCAACAGCAATTGCTTGTATATTCTGTTATATATATAATAATTATTTAGTTAAGATGTATTTCAATAGTTGTTTGTAAATATATTGTTTGTTTGAATGAGTTATTATTAAATATGAAGATGGTTGTTAGAGAGCGTTGATGTGTTAATTGCTGAGTGTGTTTGGGTCGTGAATGATGTGGATGCATGAAGTTACATTGCAGATAGCTAAACCACTGTGGAAACGCCTTACGACGCCACACTATAAAACGCAGCGCTCTCTATTCACGTTATGTGCCATTGATATATGTCTTGTTCTTTCGAATAATTCCACGTTAGTGATCTTATCATGTCATTTCAATCGTATTGTTCAATCACTCATGAAAATCTGCACCATTTTCGCTGTTCCTTTTGATGTTCTCCATGTTTCTTCAGGCAATAGAGCGAACTTTACACTAGACAATATGACGAACTTTACACTAGACAATAGGACGAACTTTACACTAGACAATAGGACGAACTTTACACTAGACAATAGGACGAACTTTACACTAGACAATAGGACGAACTTTACACTAGACAATAGGACGAACTTTACACTAGACAATAGGACGAACTTTACACTAGACAATAGGACGAACTTTACACTAGACAATAGAACGAACTTTACACTAGACAATAGAACGAACATTACACTAAACAATAGAATGAACTTTACACTAGACAATAGAACGAACTTTATACTAGACAATAGAACGAACTTTACACTAGACAATAGGACGAACTTTACACTGGAGTTGAAGTTTTTTTTTAAATTTTGTGACTTCTGACGTTGGAATTAATTTATTTGGAATTCCGTAAGTTCTTCAATGTAATGAAAGTTTCTCGTGCTTTCTGTGTTCATATTTTTATATCTACATCTGGGCGCCTCACTATGTCTATATTGGTACCAAGATATATGAATGATTACTCGTGTATACGAGTAATATGTCTCCCAACATAATATGATTATCGTTACTGCATTTATTCTCTTAATCTTTATTGGTTTTTGTCTCTTGATGTATTCTGGTCTTATTCTACATTATTTTGCAAATGATTGTGATAATGGAACATGAAAGAGCCAAGTCAGTGGCAGAGTTGAGACCATCAAGTTCTGTCAAATGCCAATAAATTCCATTTGGGGTTGGTGCTGCTCTCTTCATAATCTAGTCAATGGCCAGCAGACAAAGAAATAGTGGTATAGACATCCTGCTGAGCACCTTTTCTTAGTCAAATGTCTCAGAATGGTGACCTTCATGTAGAAATCCACATTTCATATCTTCAAAGTATGCCATATTTATGGTAATGAACTTCAGGGGAATCCCATATTGTGTGAACAACTTCTAGGGTCATTCTCTGGTTAAACTGTCAGATGCCTTTTCATAGTTAACGAATCTGATATGAAGTGGTGTTTTCCATTCCACACTGTGTTCAACTATTATTCTAAATCTGGCTGTCTGCACATCACCTATTTCTCAGTTGTGTATCAGAAGACATTTGTTTTCTTTGTAATATAATCCTGTTAAAAATGTTACCAATCTTTGCTAATTGCCTTATTGATGTATACTTTGTGTACTGTAACAGACCTCCATTTTTTCATAACTTGACTAGGTAGCCTTCTTTCCAGTCTGCTGGGATTTCTTCTCTTTCCAAAACTTTACGAATTAATTTGAATAATATTTATGTTGAAGTGTCAATGTTTGCTCTGATTGCTTCTGCAATGAGCCAGCGACTTTGCCATCTCTCAAGACCATTATGGCTTTATTAATTTCTTCTATATTTAGTTCTCTATTTCTGTAGACTGAATGTATGGACAATCTTGTCTAGCTGGTCTATTAAAATGTTCTTCAAAATGTTCAGCCTAGCTTTTCGTCTGCTCATTTGCGTTGCTGTTCAAATTATTTCCCTCTGTTTGCTAATTTCTAGATTATATTTTGTATTAGTTTCTTTCTTTGTGCTGTTGTCCATATACTTTACATCTCCTTCTGCTGCAGTTCCAATATACTTTGTCTTGTATCTCTCAAGCCTTGGCTCTAGTATTTCTGGTTTTGCTTCTTTTCAAATCGGCCTTCGTTCTTTCTTTTATTTTTACTATAGTTTATGTTGCTATCAATGTTTTGTGTTGACATTCTCTGTTCCCCAGAACTTGTTCACAAGTCTCGTTTCAAAACAAATTTGAAACTGTTGCCATTGTATTTCTGTATACCTAATTTCTTCCAGCGGTTGTAACACATACCTTTTTTGATTTTGCAACTTGAAATGTATCGTGTATTACCTTGTTTACGAGGAATCTAACATTAAAGTGTTGTCTGGGATTATACGTTGTTGTATATATTTTGAGTTTAATTTTTATTTTGCTCATCGGAAGATGATGGTCGGATGCCAGGTGTTCTATTCGAAATACTTATACATCGTGTAGTATAATGGGAACATCTTCTTTATACATATATAGCCAATCTGGATTTTCTGTCCTGTATTCTTGTGACATCCATGTTCATGTTGATTCTTTTAAGTATAAACATGGTGTCATCGATAAACCAGATGATTTAAAGTGCAGAAGTCCTTTAGCGGCTTCCCATTATCATTTCTCGCCACGATTTCATGTTACGTCATGTCATCTTAACTTAAGCCAAAGAAGACGTAGACGATCTCAAAGATTTGCAAGTTTTCAATAAAATGTCAATTGTATTTCTGCCATTTGTTGTTTGCGAGGTAAACCAGTACATAACCACACAAAGATGATTGCTTGAGCTAGTAGCAAGATCTGTTTGACCCAAATCTGAAATGTCAAAGGTTATAACAGTTTTCCTTTACGAACCATTCTACCCTCTTCAAACACTGTTTGATAAGGGCTATAAATTTGTTGTATGTGTCATAATGTCTCTGCATGTCCATATCACTGTGCGGCCTATATTATACAATTATTTGTATTTTTTTTTAAATTTAAGCGATTGCCTTTCTAGATTCTACAGACGAAGGCTTACCTCTTTCTTAACTCAACGTAACGTCTTTATACTGGTTTAGAAGACCCTGCAGAGTCTGTATACAACCAGTTACATTTACATCACCTTGGTCTAAAAAAGCTATGCACATCCAGTTTATTTTTAAATGCATTAACTGTTCCTGCCTCCACTACCTCCCCTGGCAATGCATTCCAAGCAGACACCACTGTCTGACTAAAAAAATATTTCCTAATATCTAATCTGGACCTCTCTTTGGTCAGCTTGTAGCTATGCCCTCTTGTTATTGTGGGTGGCTGTATTTTTAAAAAACTTGTTATAGTCTAGTTTATCCATTCCTCTGATCATCTTATAAACCTGTATTAAGTCACCACGAATTCTTCTCTCTTCTAGACACTTTCGACCCCAGTCAGTGATCATTTATGTTATATCAGGGCGTTTGTCGAAGAATTGATGCGTGTTTGTAATGTGTTGTGAGTGTTCCACTAAAGCAGTTTTGCAATTATTTGTAAGAGTTCACTACGTTTATATATATATATATACAGAAATGCTTATTATACATTTGATGCCAGTTTAATTTTTCTAAGTGCTGGTATTTGATCGTATCCACTATCACCCTGCTCTATATATTACTATCTTTTCCTAGTTTTCCAACCATTTTTTGTTTTCTTTTTATATTATCTAGTACATGTGTCTGCAAGCAATCTTCCCCGTGATAAGGGTCGGAGTCCATATTATTGAATGGAAGTCGGGTCACATTTATCTCTAGTTAATCAATTAAACTTAGTATACGTTTCAAACCTCAATAGGCGCCATAAAATGTTGCTGTTGGAGGTAAACAAGAACCTAACCTGCACAATGCATGCCAACTGCGTCGGCAATCGTCCTTCATTTCTCAGCCATATCAATTATGTTGGTGGACCAGCATAGGGAATATATGTCGCAATGATAGAATAATGCAAACTTGTTTTGCTTTGTTTTTATAATCAATGTTAAATATTTATATTTATATATGCAAATCGAGGCAATTTATGCAAATCGTGCTGTGTTAAATAGCTGGAATGATCATTAATATAAACCACCGAGAGCTATGATATTTAGTTTCGGGATTGTAGGCCGGATATTTCCTGCTGGCAGGCCGGATCCGGATTTCAGGCTGTAGACTGGTGACCCCTAGTTTCTAGGTCCCGACCCCTGGTCTAGTATATGGCGACACGAACTCGCGACCCGTAACGTGGGTTGACTTTGCAAAGTGAGAACACAGAAATATAAGATTGGTCGTTTCCTCTTCAATACTGTATTACTCAATAACATCTATAGCAATATTATTTATGATTGCATAGAAAACATATTATTACAGTAAAAACAAAACTGAAGCCATCGATCAGATCCGATAGATCGAACCCTAGACAAGAGGACATAACCTGGGATCATTATTGTAATGATATTCTTCTCCTTTATCAGACAGCCAGCACGATTTGGATGTTCCATCAGCTGCAGGGCCGGACCAAACAACCGGGATGCATTCAAACAATGCGGAAACAGACGACAAGAGGGCGTCTCCTCAGGGGGGACCACACGTGGCAGTGATGTCTGGAGACAGCACCAAGGGCAGAGGGGAATCGCTAATTTTCGAGAACCAGGCATTTATGGCGGACGCAGGAGACAGCGCAGCGGAGAGTAATAATGCTCAATCTGGAGACCGTCTCACTAGTGACGCCAGTGCGGACAGACTTACCAGTGATGTGAGTAGTTAGTTTGTGTCTGTGGCTGTGTGTGTCCATGTATGTGTGTGTATTTCTATGTCTGGAATTGTTTGCATATGTCTGGCCTGTTTCTGTCCCGTGCATTTATATATGTATTAGGGCATGTCTAGTGATATGTGTATATGTATATATGTCTGTCTGTGTGTGTCTTTATGTATGTATATATATGCATATCTTACTGTCTGTGTGTGTGTCTGTATGTATGTATATATGCATACCTTACTGTCTGTCTGTGTGTGTGTGTCTGTATGTATGTATATCTTACTGTCTGTGTGTGTGTGTGTCTGTATGTGTGTATGTATATATGTATATCTTACTGTCTGTGTGTGTGTGTGTGTCTGTATGTATGTATGTATATATGCGTATCTTACTGTCTGTGTGTGTGTGTCTGTATGTATGTATATATGCATATCTTACTGTCTGTGTGTGTGTGTGTCTCAATGTATGTATATATGCATATCTTACTGTCTGTGTGTGTGTGTCTGTATGTATGTATATATGCATATCTTACTGTATGTGTGTGTGTGTCTGTATGTATGTATATATGCAAATCTTAGTGTCTGTGTGTGTGTGTGTGTGTCTGTATGTATGTATGTATGCATATCTCACTGTCTGTCTGTGTGTGTGTGTCTGTATGTATGTATGTATGTATGTATGCATATCTTACTGTCTGTAGCACAATCTGTCCATTCCTACGCAGCCAACCATTTTGTCATCCCTTTATCCATCCACTTAGTCATCCATCCATCCATCCATTTAGTCATCCATCCACTTAGTTATTCATCCATCCATCCACTTAATCATCCATCCATCCGATTTGTTATCCATCCATCCACTTAGTCATCCATCCCTCTACTTAGTCACCCTTCCATCTACTTGGTCATCCATCCATCCAGTTAGTCATTCATCCATCCATTCTTCCATTTATCAAACCGTCTGTTTCATCATGTATTTGTCTAACCATTCACCCACTGATTCATCCATTAAATCCTTCCATTTACTAACTCAACAGTCCATCTACCCACTTATCCATACGTCCATAAATCCCTACTCATCCACACATTCACCCATCCTTTCAATCCATTGACCCATTCTTATATCCGCTAATCCATCAATCGATCTGTCGTTTTATGTTTGTCTACCTATTTTACTATGTATCTGTATCTGTTTCTGTATCTGTTTCTGCTTCTGTTTCTGTATCTGTTTCTGTATCTGTTTCTGTATCTGTATCTGTTTATGTATCTGTTTATGTATCTGTTTCTGTATCTGTCTCTGTATCTGTATCTGTTTCTGTATCTGTTTCTGTATCTATTTATGTATCTGATTCTGTATCTGTTTCTGTTTCTGTATCTGTATCTGTTTCTGTATCTGTTTCTGTTTCTGTATCTGTTTATCTGTTTCTGTTTCTGTATCTGTTTCTGTATCTGTTTCTGTGTCTGTTTCTGTATCTGTTTCTGTTTCTGTATCTGTTTCTGTTTCTGTTTCTGTATATGTTTCTGTTTCTGTATAGGTTTCTGTATCTGTTTCTGTATCTGTATGTATTTCTGTATCTGTTTCTGTTTCTGTATCTGTATCTGTTTCTGTATCTGTTTCTGTATCTGTTTCTGTATCTGTCTATGTATCTGTTTCTGTATCTGTTTCTGTATCTGTATCTGTTTCTGTATATGTATCTGTATCTGTTTCTGTTTCTGTATCTGTTTATGTATCTGTATATGTTTCTGTATCTCTCTCTGTATCTGTCTCTGTATCTGTATCTGTTTCTGTATCTATTTCTGTATCTGTTTCTGTATCTGTATCTGTATTTGTTTCTGAACCTGTTTCTGTATCTGTGTCTTGTGTCTGTATCTGTTTCTGTTTCTGTATCTGTATCTGTATCTGTTTCTGTTTCTGTATCTGTTTCTGTATCTGTTTTTCTCAAAGATTCGACGCTAATATGATATTTCTACAATGTTGAAAACTGCTGCCTTCAGATTGCATCTATGTAGAAGGCATGCAAACAAAAGAATGTATACAGTCTTAACACTACCTAACAGCATACACATATGCACACTGAGAGAGAGAGAGAGAGAGAGAGAGAGAGAGAGAGAGAGAGAGAGAGCGAAAAAACAAAAAGTGAAAGAAAAGCAGTCACAGTGAAGGAATCATACAAATCTGTATAGAGGCCAGAAACAAAGTCATAGTTGCAGACATGCTCCTGGCGGATTATCTGTATCAGTGAGTCGTTTATGGCTGGCACACATATGTAACAGGCCGACACACAAATAAGTCGTAACAGACAAATAAACAAGTCGTAACAGACATAAACAAGTTGTAACTGACAGATAAACAAGTTGTAACAAACAGATAAACCAGTTGTAACTGACAGATAAACAAGTTGTAACTGACAGATAAACAAGTTGTGACAGACATATAAACAAGTTGTAACTGACAGATACACAAGTTGTAACAGACAGATACACAAGTTGTAACAGACAGATAAGCAAATTGTAACAGGTAGACTAACAAGCAAGTTGTAACAGGGCACAAGGCGAAACGTTGAGTATACTTACTATATATTTGATCTGCGTATAATCTGACATCCTAAATAAGATTTTTCGAGATAGAAAATTCGTGTCAAATTCATGAGCTCATCTTATTACGATTTCAGAAACCAATTTTCATATATTTGAAGGCCGCAGTGGTTAGCTTGAGATTATAGCTTTCCGGGTAAAGATTGTGCGGAAATGGTAGGACTGGGCGGTAATGTGTGGCTCTTTGTTCTTACCAGCAGCATGGGAGTGTACTCCCGTCCCTCCAGACTGGAGACTATTTTCACCGTCTGATTTTGGGGTGGCGATGAGGAGAGTAAATTGGAAGGGATATAGAGAGAGAATTCAATGTGACGAGCACCGGTGACGAGCACCGGGCCACTTACTTCTAGTCGTAACACTCTCATTAATGTGTACTAGTTCGATGTACATGTGTCCCAGCGTATCTGACACTAACAATTATTCCTTGTTTGTTAAGCCAAAAGGCAACCGATTACAAGTCCACAAGAGGTTAATGGACGCAGTGCAACAGAAAAAGTAGTGAAATCAACGATCCTGCTCAAGGCCGGTCCGCTGATGAGGAAATAGATGGCCGTATCCAACCCCAGAACCAACATACCAGATACCTACAGCGCCAGCGTGACCTCGCGTGGCGACTTCAGCTAGTATCAACAATGCAATCGTCCACTGGCCACTGTGTGACAAAACTACACGACTTGAAACAGGGCTGGTACGGGGTTTCAGTTGGAATATAACTGTGGCATGGCATGACACTGGCTTAGGTGGTTTGTTTAGAACAACATCGATGGTGTCTAACAGGCTGCGGTTCTACTTTGCTCTAGTGTTGAGTCTATTAAGATGGACTCGCACATCTTTGAACCACCCTCTCGCCACTTGTGTCAACGCAGCGGAGTAACAAGCTGCACGATCCTAGTCCGCTAAGCAGGAAATCCTCCTCCCGGCTACACTCAGCTCACGCAAGAGCTGTCACCGGCATAAGGGCATTCACCCCTGTAGAAATACAGGTCGACTAAGACTAAGATATAAAATACATTTTTAATTTCAACATTCAAATATACAACTAAAACATTAATTAAAAATATTTGTTAGGAAGTAATTGATTATAAAATAAAATACACTATTTCTAATTCTTCTTCTTCTTCTTCTTCTTCATCGTACGCTGTTTACAGCGATATTTACGTTGCACTGTTTTATTTTGTTAAGCCTGTGGCTCAGTGCATCCGATTTCAAAAGGCGTTTCTGTAGGGTTGCCCTCCTTAGCCTTTGGCTGTCCCCAGCCTAACTGCAAGGCAGCAGTTGTTTTTGGTCAGAGTTGTCTCTCTTTGGGAAGTTGTCTTGCAGGACTATTGAGTCTTCCCCACTCGTGTCTATAGGGTTTGGCAATGATATGATATGATGGACTATGTACTAGTTTGTACTATCCCGGAAGAGAGGCAGTCCAGTGTGACTGTTACTCAGGATCGTCACGTCCTGCCAGAAACGTAGCATATGCATGTGAGTGAGGTATCTCTTTGCTCCTTGTATTTTCTCGGCTCATCTGCAGTGATGGTACGCCTAGCATTCCCCGCCACCTGGGAGGTTGTCACAATAGGCCAGAGGGTGCAATGTCCGCTGGACTGCATCTCTTCTGCGTCCATTGGGATGACTGATAGCAGACAGAGGTACAGAGCAAGGCAGGAGTGCATTTATCCAGGTGCATTTCTGCGGCTCGACCGGGCCGGGCTGAGACGCAAGCCCCAGGTCCCAGCCATGTCGTAGCCTCCCATCACAGCGGTGATGAGATTTAGGAAGGGGTTCTGGCTTAGAGGCGTTCGGCAGTAGTCCCTCAGATGGTAGCTTTGCACCATTGGCTTATCAGCCAAGCACGTGGACCAAATTTCAGCAACCTGTGATTTCTCTCGAAGGAGTGCATTTGACCAGGGGACAAGCCTGGTCACGGCACGGAGATGGTATTCGCCTGGTGTGCGGACATATCTCATGGTCAAGAGTTGAGTCTCAGCAGTTCGCAGTGAGGTAGCTGATCTACTTCTTATGGCACCCCCACCGAGAACTAAGTCTTCTACAAATGGTTTCATGCCTCATCGCCGTATGGGGTGAATATCGAGCAGCTTCCCGCCCGCTTTGATCGGCGGACGGCAGAGACCTCATTCTGCGGCTCGACCGGGCGGGGCTGGAGCGGGAGCCCCAGGTCCCCACCATGTCGAATCCTCCCTTTGCAATCGTGCTGAGCTTTTGGGCGGGATTTTGGCTTAGAGGCGTTCGGCCGTAATCCCTCACCTTGTAGCCTCGCGCAGTTGGCTTATCAGCCTAGTACGTGAACCAAATGTATGCGGCTCCTCTCGAGTTGAGCGGGATTACCGTAGCAACGCCCTGTCATTAGTAGGGTAAAACTGACCTGTCTTCCGAGGGTCTATTTCCAGCACCCGTTCAATATTAGACCGGACGTATCAATAGAGGGCTTTTTAGTTTGTCAATGGCCAAGTTTCTGGAACCTGCGATTTCTGCAGGGTTAAGACCAGATTACCATAGCAGACGCTATTTCTAATTCAATAATTAATAAAAATGAATATCCTTAAAAATATTCACCGTCTGATTGGCCAGAGATGATCAGTTTGCTCCTGTGTCTTATCGTTGACAACGTTAAATCCATAATCTTTTAAAAGTGCAGCATTGTTTTTAATCTTTTCTTTTGCCTGGACTGTAAAACTTTTCCAGCATGCTCCATCTGGTGCCTCTGGAAAGGAAGACCCTTCCCTGATCTTATATGCAATATCCCCAACATCGAAGACAAAAAGTCACAAACAGAAGAACAGAAAAAAACACATAGTTACAAATTACATCAACGAAAAATGTCCACCAACAGCCTGGACGCACGCCTATACGGATGGCTCAGCCAAAGATGCCATTGGAAACGGGGGAGGAGGCATCCATATTAAACTAAAAAGCAAAGTATACTCAGCAGCATTTGCCACTGGGAAACGCTGCAGCAACTTCAGTGCCGAAGTCAGTGCCCTGAGACAAGCACCTGAAACCCTTATAGACCATAAAGAGCAGGCAGAAAAGCATGTCGTCATTTTCAAAGACGCCCTCGCAGAGTTAATTGGGCTCAAGAATCAGCACAAAAATGAACTCTGTGCTCTGGCAGACTCGCTCGAACGCCTGTCCCAGTGTTTCAAAAAAAAGCACATTCCAGTGGATACCAGCCCACTGCAACATTCCAGGCAACGAGGAGGTAGACAGACTCGCCAGAGAGGGAGGAATACTGCTACAGAGTGATACAGAAATCACATACAATGAGACCAAAGCATTCATCAGGGCAACGTACAGTGAAAAATGAAAAAAAGACCACACTGGCCACATAGAAAACTATGCGTACCATCAACTCTCCAGGCGAAACCAGGAGATAATTCTCCGTCTAAGCACAGGTCACAACTGACTTAGATGCCATCTGTACAACAAGTTCAAGATTGGCACTACAGACCTTTGTGCCTGCCGCACAGCCCCGATGAAGGCAGAAGATAGTGTGCAGTCCTGTCCACTGTATACCGACAAAAGAAGTAGCATTTGCTAACAGCTAGTGTCCTTCCACGAGAAGCTGTACGGATGCGTACAGAGCCTTGAGTCGACTGCTGCCTACGTTAGAGTCATTGAAGTTGAGGTCTGAAGATGAACGAGGAAGAAGAAGATATCCATCATCGACGCTATCAACACAACTGTTTTCGTAGTCAACGCTCGTGGTGTACTTCTTGAGCTCTTCAGATAATTTTTATTTTCTGAACCTGAAATTATTCGGTTACTTACTGACTTTCCATGTCTGCTCAGCACCACGTCAGACATCGTTTCCAAAGTTTAGTCGCGTTGTCCCAGAAGGTTTGATCAGATCATCAGGTCACGATATCACGGTAATGTTCGAGATTTGCAAGTTCCCGACTTTTATGAAAGTTGCTGGTCCGGAAAACATTCATATTTCAGAACTTCATCAAATGATCCTTGAACGGTTTCATGATGCAGACCTCAAGAAACTGCAAAATGGAAATAACGCTGCCTGGGTCTGCCATCAACACTCTCCACGAAGTTGGTAATACAGATGTAAGATGGACAAGAACAAATGTTCTTGAGTGAACCTATAAGGTTTGCGATTCTTGAGTGCACCTGCAATGTTGGCGAGAGCACGGATACTTGAGTGCACCTGCAATGTTGGCGAGAGCACGGATTCTTGAGTGCACCTGCAATGTTGGCGAGAGCACGGATACTTGAGTGCACCTGCAATGTTGGCGAGAGCACGGATTCTTGAGTGCACCTGCAATGTTGGCGAGAGCACGGATTCTTGAGTGCACCTGCAATGTTGGCGAGAGCACGGATTCTTGAGTGCACCTGCAATGTTGGCGAGAGCACGAACTCTTGAGTGCACCTGCAATGTTGGCGAGAGCACGGACTCTTGAGTGCACCTGTAAGGTGGGCGAGAAACATGTCTCATTCTGACATTGATCTTTTAGCAATTAACGTAATGTAGAAACTCCAAGACAGAATCGTGTGCACAAACTGTGTTTGTATCGACAAAGATGAACTTCAACATAAATAGACAGTACAGGTCAACGTCAGCACATATTCCACTCAATCTAGTGTATTTGTTGAAGACATGTGCTCCACCTGGACAGGGAGCTGAACATGTTTGGATTGATGCTTAAGTATTCCATATGTGCGATAATTAGTATAATCTTCGTCACATACTATAGAGGCCAGACCTTGCACTGTGACAATTGATCTATCCTCGTCTCTGTCACACACTACAGATGTTAGACCTTCGATGTGACAACTGGTATATTCTCGTCTCTGTTACCTTCTCGAGCTGTGCTCTTCAACTTCTTTATACCTGGTGCCCACTTTTCTAACTTTCTTGATGGCAAATTTTCTTACCGCCCACTTTTCTAACTTTCTTGATGGCAAATTTTCTTACCGCCCACTTTTCTAACTTTCTTGATGGCAAATTTTCTTACCGCCCACTTTTCTAACTTTCTTGATGGCAAATTTTCTTACCGCCCACTAAAATCTAAATTGAAGAAAATTCCGCGATTGTTCACTGAGTCTGTATGTTTTATATTTTTAATCACCCTCTACCTCTCTTTTCCGGCACCATATCCTCCATTACCGTTCTCTCGAGACCATTGTGTCTTTTGATTTGGCCAAAGTATTTCAATTTTCTCTTCATGATGAAATTTATGAACCAGTTCTTTTCTATCCACAACACTTGAATGTTTGCATTCTTCTTGTTTTTTCTCGGTCCACGGTATTCTGAGGACCTTTCTATAACACTTCGACTCGAAGTACTCTTCTCTTCCTTGAAGTTTGGGTAAATGTCCATGTTTAGCAGCCGTATCATGTAACGGAAAAAAACACAGGTTCTCAAAATGTTCACTTTTTGTTGATATTCTGCGATAGTTTCCTGAGGTTGTGGTTTTAGTACAGCATGTAATTATTCTGCTACCGCCCACTTGAAAGCTAAGAGCGCCCCCTAGTGAGCGGTAGCGTCCAGGTTGAAGATCTCTGTTAGGGATTACATCAGTCTTAAAACTTGGCAGTCAGTCTATTCTAGTCCCTGGTTAAACACTAAAGAGGCCAGACCTTACGATATGTCAATTGAGCTATTCCCGTATCTATTACACTCTAGAGATCAGGCCATACTGTGGGACAATTAATGTACTCATGTATGTCACATACTAGAAAGTCTAGACCTTACTGTGTTATAGTTTGTCTAATCGTGTTTTTCACACACTCGAGGAGTTAGGTCAGACGTTACCACGTGACATTGTGTCTATTCTCGATTCTGCCCCACTCAAAACCTTCTCGGAAACCACTGTGACGTTTTGATCCGTTTACTGATCTGCCCTTTCGGATGTGCTCCAACAGAATCCGCTACTCATAACCACCAGTCTTTCAGCATTGGCTTTCTCTGCTGTTAAATCGGCGATGCCAAATTTTGATACAGAACGAATTCGATAACCCAGTATCCAATAATTCCAAAAAATCGATGATCCTAACGTGCAGTAATTTTTCTTTCCTGTCCTTGACTTAGGGTGTATTTTTTTTTGAGGGATATGGTGTCTTTTGTGGGATAGGGAAATGGGAACTAAGAAAGGTGAGGGTGATGGATTGGCGTTTTGTAATGGCTAGAGTGTCTTTGTTGTGGGAGACGGGGGAAGAGAAAGAAAAAGGTTTAGGGGGATGGACTGGCGTTTTGTAATGGCTAGAGTGTCTTTGTTGTGGGAGACGGGGGAAGAGAAAGAAAAAGGTTTAGAGGGATGGACTGGCGTTTTGTATTGGCTTATAGTCGTGTTGTGGGAGGTAGGGTAGGCGAGGGGTGAAAGGTGAGGGGATAGACAGACGTTTTTTATTGACAGAGTGTCTTTTTATGGGAGATAGGGGAGGAGATGGAAGAAAGGACAGGGAGATGGACTGGCGTTTTGTAATGGCGTAGTGTCGTTTTGTAGGAGAGGGGGAAAAAAGGTTAGGGAGATGGACTGGCGTTTTGTAATGGCGTAGTGTCGTTTTGTAGGAGAGGGGGAAAAAAGGTTAGGGAGATGGACTGGCGTTTTGTAATGGCGTAGTGTCGTTTTGTAGGAGAGGGGAAAAAAAGGTTAGGGGGATGGACTGGCGTTGTGTATTCACTTAGAGTGTCTTTTTGTGGGAGATGGGGGAGGCGAGGGAAGAAAGGTGGGGTAGATGGAATTGCTTTTGTTTTGAAGAAGTGTCTTTTTGTAGGAGAGGGGAAGAAATGTGAGGGGGATAGACTGGCGTTTGTATTGACTTGGAGTGTCCTTTTGTAGGGAATTGGGTGTCTTTATATGAGGAGTGAGTGTCTTTTTGTATAGGATAGAATATATGTGTAGCGAAATGAGTGTCTGTGTGTTAGTTTATGGCATATATTTTTGATAAGGCGATGGATCGTCTTTTCTTGTAATGGAATGGAGTATTCTTTTTGTTTGGGAAGTAATCTCGAGTAATTTTCTGTAAGGGCCTGTGTGCAACAGAAGCGACAATTAGAAGCATTTATCCCTCACCCCAGAGCATGTTTTTTTTTTTTTTTTTTTTTTTGAAAAAATCTTTATTGCACAATTTTAAAACAAAATGTTGTGTGATGTGAAATGAAGTGAGGTGAAAATTCCCATGAGATGAAACGTGAGATGGTGGGAGTTACACTTTGTGAGGTGAAAGGTGACATACATTTATTTGTGAAAGCATAAATGAATGTTCATATAAATGAATGCCAAAATAAAATAAAATAATGCACATGCGTACTTGCTGATACATACCTATTCATTTTGCATATACATATATCTTTTCACACCTACAGGCACATATCCACAGGCATATATATATATATATATATATATATATATATATATATATATATATATATATATATATACACATGCGCACACACATATATACGTATATGTATATATACCCACTCATGCTTACACCCATGTATACATGCATACATACATACATACATGCATTCATCCGTCTATCCATCCATCCCTCCATACATACATACATATATACGTATACACACACATACACGCACACTTATGTACGCATGTACATACACACATATATATGTACGTATGTGTACATGAATAAACTTACGTACCCACATGCATATATGCAACATGAGTACATATCCGTACATACATATTTGCTTTACACACACATTTGTATATATATATAAGTATTATATTATTCTAAAAAGGCTATAGAGTCATAAGGTTTTGTGTATTTGTACAGTAGTCAAAGGGGTAAGTAATGTATGGCCTACATTAGAACCATTCTTTACCCTAGGATTCCTGTCAGTCCCCTATGCCATTAAAAAAAGCGCCTATTTCCTGTCCATTGTCCTTTTAGTCCACACTGAGGAACTGACCGGCAGAGGAGAGGACCACCATAAAACTGGTGAATTGAAAAGACAGGAGATAAGATTTGACCGCTGGGGGAGTGTTTGAGTGATTTAGTTCAGCAGAGAAGCCACCCCTCAGTTGGAAAGGGGGAAATTGATACTTTCCTGCTCTGTGAACTGTTTAATACTGTTATTTTTGGTTGTGGGGTTTTGGGAGAAAAATGAGGGATAGTCCCAAAACGGCAAACATTCATTCACTCTTTTCCCCATTGATACATTTTTTCCTGTTTGACTTGGCAAGAGAAATTTAAGTTTAAGTTTAAATTGAAATTGAAAGTTGAAATTGAAAAAGATGAAGCATATTATAACATACATATTTCCAGTACAACATTTACATTTGTATGTCGCTACTGGACAACGCCTTTCTCATGAACATGTGAAGTAGAGTGTCTGGGGAGTATGTTCTGAAGCGATATGAGGCTTCATTTCTACATCTCCATATGATGTGTCTGTATTCTGATAGCAGAATTAGCATTTGTGTTTGAATGTTTGGTGTCGTGTCTGGTATAGTGTTTAACATTATTGCCTTATACATGTCTACCTTCTGTCTTGTTTGTGTCTCGATTGTGTCTTGTAGAATTTGTCTTGTGGGTGTGACTGTACTGCACGAGTAGAAAATGTGGTCTTCTGTTTCTTTTTCTCTCATCTGACATAGTTGACATTTGGGTTTGCGTTGTTTTCCTGTGTTTATGGGAGTTAGGTTGAAAAAAAGTCTGTAAGCGACTTCTCTAGCTTTTGGTGTAATGTGTGGGTTGTGTAGATTTGTGAACGTGTTCGTGTAGTCTGTTTTAAAATATTTGTAACCTCTTTTTATTCTAAGGTGTAGTGGGGGTGCTTGTAGCTTGACTAGATGTTTGTATATTTGATTTGTCTTCTGTTGTGTTAGTTGTTCGTGTCCTAGGATGGCTTTTATGCATGACGTGTAGAAAGGCGGTAATGTCCCACAGAAGTGTGGGGTTGCGTTATTTATTGGTATCAGCTTGGATATACTGAGGCCAATGTAGTAGTGCGCAAGTGTGTGTTGTTCTGGATGTTTGACAATCCGCCCGACATGGCCTATTCGGAGGGACTGTATTTTGGTCTGAATGTTTTGGAGTGCGATACCTCCGAGTCTCTTGTCTTGTGCCAGTGTGTGTTGGCTTATGCTGTGTATGGTGTTTGCGAAAATGAAACTCCTAATGAGTTTGTTGATATCTTTGATTGTCTGCTGTGGGGGTTCAAACACTGTGGCTGTGTAGATTAATTTGGGGATGATGTATGTGTTTACTATTATGCTACGGCCAAAAATTGTGGCTGTTTTGTATCTGTATCTTTGTAGCATGTCTTTTATTTTGGTCGTTAAATGTGTCCATGTGTCGTGGTGAATGTGGTTGGGGTCAGATAGGAAGGTTATGCCGTACAATTTAATGGAGTCTGTTATTTTTAGAACAAAAGGAAAGTCTACTTTGTTTTTCCACTGGCCTATGCCCATTATAGTGGATTTTTGTATATTTATTTTTGCCCCACTGTCTTTGCCAAATTGTGCAAACGTGTTTAGAATGTTTTCTATTGATGTGTAGTCTGGGGGAAAGAAGACGGTGTCGTCTGCGTAGGCAAGCAACTTCTTCTCCTTCGCTCCATGTATGTGTGTGCCTTTTATGGAGCTGTCTTGTCTGATTTTCTCTAATAGGGGCTCTAAGGCAAGGGTATAGAGCAATGGGGACAGGGAACATCCCTGTCTCACTGATCTCGTTAGCCGAAAGGCACTTGTAACCTGGTGGTTTACCAGTACCTTGCTTTCAGGCTTTGCGTATAGGATTTTTATCCACTTTCTAAAATGGTCTCCTATGTTGCAACTCTCGAGGACTTTATGGAGGTACTGATGGGATACCCTATCGAAAGCTTTTTCTTGATCCAGGGAAAGGATTGATGATTTCGTGTTTTTCTCGTGTGTGAGGTTGATAATGTCTCTGATAAAATGTGTATGCTGGTGTATATTTCTGCCTTGTACACTGCACTGCTGGTCCTCGTGTATGAGTGATGGCATAAATGGTTTGAGTTTATTTGTTAGAGTTTTAGTTAAGATTTTGTAGTCTACGTTTAGAAGTGATATGGGTCTGTGATTTTTAAGTTGTGTTTTGTCTGCGTTATCCTTTGGTATTAGTGTAATGTAGGACAGATTTTGGCTGGGAGGAAGCTCGTTCTTTTTAAAAGTTTCTTGATATACTTTGAGAAGGAGTGGTCCTAAAATGGGGAAGAAGTGTTTGTAGAATTCTGATGTGAGCCCATCGGGTCCTGGTGACTTGCCTTTTTGCATGTTGTTTACTGCATTTGTTATGTCTGTGAGTGTAATGTCAGCGTCAAGGCCCAGTTTCTCCTCGCTGTTGAGTTTTCTTGCATATTTTGTGAAAACGTCTTGGATCTGTTTTCCTGTGTCTTCGCTTGTGTAAAGTTCTTTGTAGTATGTCTCGAAAACTCGCGCTATATCTGGTGTGTCTGTGTGCGTGTTGCCCTCTAGGTCTACTATTACTCCTATATGTCTGCTCCTCTGTACATTCTGTTCTATTGTTAGGTATTGTTTACTTGGTATTTCCTGTGTTATCGTGTTTAGTTTTGTTCTCATGAAAGCTCCTTGAAACCTGTAGTGTTGACATTTTTCTAGTTCGTCTTGTAATGTGTATATACGTGGTGAGTATTTGTCTATTTGTTTCGTTAGATGGATGGCTTTTTCTATTATTTTTTCCTGTCTCATCTTCTCTCTATGTATTTTGGTTGCAAGAATCCTTGTTCTCTCTCGAATTGTGTTTTTAAGTATTTCCCAACGTTCAATGTTTTCTGTTTGTGTGTCATCAACGTATGTTAGGATGAGGTGTGTAATGTGGTTAACGTAGCCTTCATTTTGTAGCAGTGTGTTGTTGAACTTCCAATGCGTGGAGCGTCTAAGTGGTGTGTTTGTTTCTGCTGTATTGATGGTAGCCATGACTGCCTTGTGGTCTGTAAAGTTTAGTGTTTCTGGCAGATGCTTGGCGTGTGTGGTGTATAGATCTGAGTGCACGTATATTCTGTCTAGACGTGCGGCCCTAGGGTGTCCACTATTTTTGTGTGTGGTTTCTGTCCCATGTGGGTATTTGTGTCTGTATGTGTCAACTAAACTGTGCGTGCTTATTATGTCTTGTAATATTTCCAATTGGTTTGTATCCGTTCCTCTGAGTTTCCGTAACTGCGCTCCGACGTTGTTGCCAAAAACGTCTTTGTCTGACAGAACACAATTGAAGTCTCCACCCAGAATGATACTATGGCCCTGGTATGAACGTGTCAGTAGGTCGTCTAAAGTTTCGTAGAAAAGAGGTTGGTCTCTGTAAGTGCTTGGTGCATGGATATTTACTATTGTATGTGTGTGTGTGTTGTTGCTGACCTGGACTATCGCCATGTCCCCATTGTTGTCCCTGCTTGTATTTGTTATTTCCCACCTGTCCGATGTTTGTATAATGGCTACTCCTGAGCCTAGTCGCTGTGTACTGAGGCTGAAGCATGAATGTTGCATCCCTAGTTGTGTTGTAATGTGTGCTGCATGTTGATCTGTATGTATGTTAGTCTCCTGGACCATTAAAAAGTCTGGTTTGTATTTTTTGGCGAGACATATGAGCTTATTCAACTTCTCGCGCATACCGCGGATGTTGATGCTGAGTATTTTAATTTCTGCCATTTACAAATTATTTATTTATTTATTTTAATGTGTTTTTTTTTGTTGTATGTGTGTGCATGATCGCGCGCGTGTGCGTGTTTGAAGTGTTTTGTTTTGGTGTGAAGTGGTGAGATTAAATCTCATCGGCGCTGTCCAGTGCAATCATCAATTTTGGTGGTGTGTCTAGGAGGGGGACCCTTTGTTCTAGAGGGGTCCCCCAAATGGTCGTGGTTGCTTCTTCGTCTGTCCTAAAAAGGGCTGGCCGCTTGCTCTCACAAGTGTCCCTGGAGCTGTGGCGACGCTCCTTTCCTTGGTGTTGTTGTGTAGGTGATGGTGGGGCTGGGAAATCTTCTGGTCTGTGCGTATATTTGGGTTGTGGAGGGTTTCTCTCGGACTGGGGGCTGCTTGGCCCAGACCTGTGCCTCCTCCTCTTGTTCGTCACCGTGATAAAGGCCTCCGGGTCTGTCGGTGGTGCTTTTGTTGTTGTTGTTGCTGCTTGTGTTGATGTTGTTTTGGATATGATTTTTGAGGACTTTGACGCCTTTTTTTCATGTGTTGATGCTGACGATGGTCGCTGCCAGGCTCCCTGTTTGGTGGGGCAGTTGTTTGGCCAGTGTGCCGTGCTGCCGCAGTGGGGACATTCAGTTCGCCGTCCTGGTACTGTGACCATGATGGTGACGACTGTCCCACTTGTCAAGTGGATGTCCACATAGTGAGGTAGAGGTCTTCCTTTTTTAAAAAGAAGAAGGTGTTTGTCTGGTGAGGTCGTATTTTGTTGGAGTTCCGCTTCTGGATCTCCAGTGATGGCTGCTGCCAGCCTATTTTTAAACTGTTCAGTTGCTGTCGGAGGCAGCCATTGCACCATGGCTTTATCCCTTAGCCTGTCTAGGTGATCTATCGTCACAGACAGTTTAGGGTCGGACCATTCGAGATGCCTCTCGTGCAGCTTTGCGTAGTGTTTTGTGTGGGCTGCCGTGGTCAGGGTGACAAAATATTGTGTTGGGCTCGCCAGCCTATAAATGGCGGCTACGCCACCCTTCTCTACGCCGCATGGTCCCATCATGATGCTAGCAACTAGAGGGATGGTAGTTTGTGAGGCCTGGGCCCCGGACACGGTTACCAACAATGTGCCAGGGGAGTGGAGAAAGCCTCCAAAGTCTGCATTCTCATCAGCTGCAACTTTCATGACAGCGTATGTGGCCATTTCCGTTTGATAGAAATAAGTTGCAACAAACAAAAATACTTGTGATAATATGTTGAACAGTAAAAACACAACTTGTGTTGTCACTTACTTGTTTCTGTTTTAAATATTATTAATAATCACACAAACACTTTCCTCTGAAATTTCTTGTGGTCGTGAAATATTGACTGTGGTAGCTTAGATCAACTTAGAAAGGATCCCTAAAAGTATGATCTGAAGCTTAAACCGTGAATGATATGTACACTTTGTTGATAACGGTAATTTCCCGTGCCAGGTAAGTATGATCTTAGCCAAAAGGCCGATGTATGATCCCGCAAACCCCAGAGCATGTGGTAAGGTCATTGGATAAACATGAATAAAACGTGAAAAGAGCATGTCGAGTATCAATTTCCAACTGATACTAAAGTTCATAGGTTTTTGTCAAGATCTTACCTAGTCTGCCAATACTGAACCACGCACATTTTTCTCGAAGGGTTCAACATAATTGAACTGTTGATGCCTACTTTCCTTCTTCATATTGTTAATCCTCTATTCTGATTGTGAGTTTGTTAAAAGATTTATCTGTCTTTTTGGCGAAGTTATGTCCCTTTAAACCTCAGATGTAGTATTTGATGTTATATCAGGACATATCGACCATTGTGTGGATGCGCGTGTTTCGCTACCGTGTTTTCATTGCCACAGTCCACTTCGTCCGTCGGTCCGTGTGAGGTCCAGCCTGCAAGTCGGAGCCCATCCCGTCATCACTTTCCATTTTGTTATTTTTATTTTGCACGTTGTGTGGGGCAGAAAATAGAACGAGAATCAGAGCAAGAGAAAGTGTGAGAGAGGGGCAGGAAGAGAGAGAGAGAGAGAGAGAGAGAGAGAGAGAGAGAGAGAGAGACAAAATGGCAAAAAGTACGAATATAGACATTTCATATATAAAGTACTGTTTGAAACTCCTCTTGTGCTTTATTATGGAGGGAAGAAAGGTTTGAAGGAAGCATGGGACAATTTGAAAATTGTATGTTTTATAAAGGGGAAATGAGTGTGAGAAGAGAAGAGAAAGTAAAGTGGTCCACTCAGAAATAAGAACTAACCGTTTGTAAGGTCGATGGTTAAATGGCACAATGGGTGAACAGGAAATATATCCATAGAAGAGTTAGTCATGAACATCAAATAGAATGAGTGCCACTTGTAGGACAAGCCCCATGAACAGTGAGTTAGTATGGGTCCTTAGTCAGATTAGTGCCACTTGTAGGACATGCACCATGAACAGTGGGTTAGTATGGGTCCTTAGTCAGATTAGTGCCACTTGTAGGACATGCCCCATGAACAGTGAGTTAGTATGGGTCCTTAGTCAGATTAGTGCCACTTGTATGACATGCCCCATGAACAGTGTACGGGTACATAGTCAGATTTGTACCTCATGTTTTCTCGTTACTAGACCAAACAATGAATGGATCGATCAATATCCCGGTCCTACATTTGTTGAAGCGTACTTCCACACTACATTTGGCTTACCAACATCAGCTGATGGGAATGCATGATTCCAGTCGTGGTGAGGATGTTTGTCCAATACACAACCTTCATTAGTCTCTTTATACGACATATAAGAAAGGAAACAGTAGCTGTAATTAGTTTGGCTCTGGAACTAACTATACAAAAGATTTATTTAAAAACTATTATTATGCCAATAAATGTCTTTATAAAAGAATAGCACAACCGCTAAGGGAACGTAGGGAGAGAAGGGACGGAGTGAAGGGAGGGAGAGAGAGACGGAGGGATGGAAGGAAAGAAAGGGAGGGGAAAGGAAGGAAAGAAAGGGAGTGAAAGGGAAGGAAAGGAGGGAAGGGAGGGAGGGAAGGGAGGAAGGGAAGGGAGGTAGGGAAGGTAAGGTAGGAAGGGAAGGGGAGGGAAGGAAGAGGACAAATGTAAAGCAATGATTCTGAAGTCCCCCCCCCCCCCCCCAACCCACAGGTCAATTTAACTTGTCCTCATGCAGCCCTTATTCTGGTCTAACGCCTCTAGGGCCCGTTGATGACTTCAGTAAATGACATTGTACACCGGCGCTATTAGCATATCAACAAGCCTGATAAGTGTGATGTAGAGAAGTCGTCTGTGTTTGTAAGAAAGCTCTAGAAACATATAGCCTACATGAATGCAAGAGCGAATAACATGTTTTCCAGGGGATCAAAAGAAGAAAACATGTGTTTGTTGATGGGTTTGGCAACTGCGGACTACCATTTGTTATGTGACTTGCGTTTGTCTAGCCTGTGTTTGCACGTCGTTCCAAATAGATTATATAGAGAAATGATGCATTCCCGCCCATACCTGTTCGTTAAATCAATCAAAGCCCATCGCTCCTCTCGGTGCGTAGCCCATTGACCACATCTTGTCAGTATACACGGTCCTCGGCTACTCGTTCTGCCTCTTATGGCAGAGCTTCTCCACACACACACACACACACACACACACTCTGTCACAGTCCTTCCACTGTTTACTGATCTGATCACTGTTATTGTTCTCGTCACTGCCAACACAATTGAATGTAATAGTGTAATAGAGCTTACACTCAGCTGCCAACTTCCACAAGACCTGATATCTATATCTAATTTTAGCACATTGAGTTCTACACACTCATGGCACACTTAGACTATAGTGCGCTCCACAATGTCTGCCGCGTTTTAAAATTGAATACCTCAGCTTCCATATGAACAAAATATTTCAAAGTTTGCGTATAACCTGCAGATCACCATGTCTCAATCGTAAATATTTGTTTTGTGGATGTGAATCCAGTATTCTTGTACACGTTTTGTGGATGTGAATCCGTTATTCTTGTACACGTTTTGTGCATGTGAATCTGTTTTTGTACACATTTTGTGGATGTGAATCCGTTATTCCTGTACACATTTTGTGGATGTGAATCTGTTATTCTTGTACACTTTTAGAATTTAGGGAGCTCTATTCAAGAAAAAAAAATTGCTCGCAAGTGTAAATGTTTCCAAATAGAGTAAGTGTCATCTGAGCAAAATGTTTCAGTCTCAGATACATAAATACATACATATTTCTTATAGAAGTCAGTGAAACAATTCTGATTCTTGACCTTCAGAACTGAGTTATCTTGTACGAGGGCAAGTCAATAAAATAGATTCAATAGCAATTTTTAAAAAAAAATAAGAAACGCGGCTGAAAACCATTTTATTATTACACATATATTGCCTCTCATTTCTCAACACAGTTTCCACCAACATTGATTCACTTCATCAGTGCAGCAGCAATTGCAGCATAGAAGGCGTTGGTCTACTGTCTTTCACACATGCGCTTCACATTCAACCTCTTCGTCATTGGCGAAACATCTACCGACAAGAGGTTATTTTGTTAGGGGCGGGGGAGCGGGGAGGGGGGTACGATCGTCTTATTTCTGTATTCCCCAAAGCGGTGTGCGTTGGGAAGCAAACCAAGCACCTTCGAGTTGTGAGCCGTGTCACTTAACCACAAGCCCACGCTGCCCCCACCGACAAGGTTGTATTATATAAGAAATGCTGTAAGCTCAACCATGAGAACACCTTATTACAGTTGTAACACTGTCTATTTTTATCGTCTGTCAGTTTGAATCATTTCCCCCATTACCTCTGTTGTAATATGAACAGGACGACCAGGTTGGACTTTATAAATAATGTGTTTGCGTCTTTGAGAAAGTTTATCGATCCAATTGTGCACTTTAAGAGGCAAACACTTCTCGCCCTAAACAGGAAGTATTTCCTTATGAAAGTATAAAGTCCTATCTCTCTCACACCGTTCTTTGATTGAACACTCTATTAGCCCGGACGCCATTTTGTATTTTAGATGTGCACGTACACAAAGTTTGATGTTGCCCCACCCTAATGACACCTTTAGAAACTATGAACTACGTTTTTCAGCTATCCAATATCAGTTTGAGACCTTCTTATTGACTTACTCTCTTAGTTAATTAGTTTCACGTCAACATCAAGTGAAGAGTACTTTGAAATGTACTTCTTGTTCTAGAAAATCACAGAACCTGCTGCTGAATTTCACATCCCAGACTTTAATAAATCGCAATCCAAATCAGTGTTGTGATTCACAAGTGTGGGAGAATGATAAAATATTGATTATACCTAATTTACTTTCCAGAATCAGAAGTGTATTCTGAAATGACTTAATATGTCGATCGATCTCATGAACTAACTGCCCTTGAGTTTGTAGCTCGATGGGATAAAACATATTCAGGTAATGTTAGATCAACATCCTACTTTTCTTTTCTAAATTCCGCAGAGGTTTTCCTTTCGAGCTCATATAAACAGATACCTCAGCTTTCAAATCGTAATAGCGTTTCAGCATCTTCCACATGCTTGGCCAATGCACCTCGAAGTAAAACGTGAGCTTTCTACGAGTGGGTTGAACGTCTTCTGGAAATTCTTAAAACTGGCAGTGGTTTAGTGATCTCGGTTTAAAAAATGTTATGCAGGAGATTTCAACAGTGGTGATGACATCAGGAGACTAGAATTGTTATGACAGAAGGTTACTACAGTGATGATGCCATCAGGAGACTAGAGTGTTGATGCCATCAGGAGACTAGAGTGGTGATGACATCAGGAGACTAGAGTGGTGATGACATCAGGTGACTAGAGTGGTGATGACAGAAGGTTACTACAGTGATGATGCCATCAGGAGACTAGAGTGGTGATGACATCAGGAGACTTATTTAGTGGTGATGACATCAGAAGAATTATACGTGGTGATGACATCAGAAAACTAGAGTAGTGATGACATCGGAAGACTAGAGTGGTAATAACATCAGAAGACTACAGTGGTAATGACATCAGGAGACTAGAGTGGTAATGTCATCAGGAGAATAGAGTGGTAATGTCATCAGGAGACTAGAGTGGTAATGACATCAGGAGAATAGAGTGGTAATGACATCAGGAGACTAGGGTAGTATTTGCTACGGGACACCACGCTGCTGATCCATATTCCAGATGTGGCCGTATATCTTGTTGGTAAACTTTGTTAAGTATTTTTCCACTAGCTCCCCATGTGGTTCCACTTAATTTTCTCAGGATGGCTAACTTCCTTCTGGCTTTTTTGACTGCCTTGTTGATGTGTTTCCTCCATGTCAACCTATCATCAAATGTAACTCCAAGATAGGTGAGTTGTTTATCTTCTTTGAGGTGTTCTCCATTTATCTTGATAACTCCAGCTTTTTGTTTTGGGGAGAGGGTGAAAAGCGTAGTGCTACATTTTTCGGTGTTAATGTTTACATACCATCTGTTTGTCCATGAGGTCAAGGCATCAATAGCTCTTTGCAGCATTCTGGTGGCCACTGTTGCTTGCTCATTTACACCCCATATTACCAAGTCATCTGCATACATTGCAACTTTTGTTCCTTGTGGTAGCTCAGCAATCAAGTCATCGATGAAGACTATGAAAAGTGTAGGGGAAAGAACCCCTCCCTGAGGCACACAATGACGCAGTAGAATTGTCTTACTCTTGAAGCCATCTAGTTGGACTCTGGCTCTTCTGTTATGTAATTATGCGTTTATCCATTTGTACATCCTACCCATCACTCCATTATTTCTCAGTTTCTTTAAAAGTCCTTCTTTCCAAACTTTATCAAAAGCTTTCCTTAAGTCTATCCATGCTGCTAATACTAATTTCTTGTCCTGGAATGCGTCCTCGATCTCTTGTGAGAGGTATGTTGTCAGGTCTTCAGTGGAGTTGCATTTCCTAAATCCTGCCTGCTGTGGCACAAGAAGGTTTTGGCTCTCAAGATACCACTGCAGCCTTAGGTTGATAATACGTTCCATTGTTTTACATATGCAGCTTGTGAGGCTGATTGGTCTATAGCTGGATGCCATGGAACTGTCTTTCCCTGGTTTTGAGAGTGGTATCATGATTGCTTCTCTCCAGGTCTGTGGGACTGTATCTGATGTCCAACAAATGTTGAAGATCTGAAGCAGCTTTGTTTTTGCTGCTGTTCCCAAGTTCTTGATCATCTCATTGGACACTCCGTCTGTTCCTGGCGACTTTCTCATTTTTAGTTTGGATATTGCAAACTCCAGTTCTTTGTATGTGATTGGTGTCTCCATAACTTCGGGCATGGCACCATCTCGCTCTGTATTTTGTCGTTCCTCACGAACACTTCCTTGTTTCTCTCTGTCTACTTCAATGTTGCTATCTTTTGCAAAAGAGTCCGCAAAGTAATCAGCGGCTTGTTTGCCTGTGAGGATGTTTCCATCTTTGTTTAATGTAATCTTTGTGTTTCTCTGTGCACCCTCATCATTAAGTTGTTTTACCAACGTCTACAGTTTGCTGGTATCCTTTTCAAAGTTCAGAGACTCTGTTTTCTCCCTTCAACTTCTTCTTCTAGCCTGCAACTTTTCCCTTTGAAATTTGGCCTTAGCATGTTGATATTTTTGGTGGTGTTCTTGACATGGACTAATTTCTGCTTGCTTTCTTGATGTTTCTACCTCGTTTTGCAGTTGGTCTAATTCACTATTCCAGTATGGCCTATATTGTTTGCGGGCCCCTCTAGGTATTGTTTCATGGGCAGCCTGTAGCATGCATCTGCTGAAATTATCGACTACCTTATTTATGTCTTCATCTGTTGTTAGATTTCTAGTCAGCACACTAGACCGATGCTGATACATTGACCAATCTGCCTTCCTGTAATTCCACCGAGGCAGGGTACTACTTTCCTTGACATATTCATTTTCAATAGTTAGAAATATTGGTCTGTGGTCACTATCTCCAAGTTGTTTCCCGACAATGCGTGTAATGTTCCATTCCATGCATGGTGAGTGGAATGCCAAATCTGGTGTAGAAGTGGTGTGCCATAATCTCGAGTAGAAGGTCGGTGGGTCTGTTGGCTGGTAAATCAGGATAAGTCCATTGTCATCCTGCCAGTTTTCTAGCTCCTCACCCCTCCTATCCATTTGATCATAGCCCCAGCTCTGCTAGTGGCTTTTGAAGTATCCACACACAATCAGTTTTTCCTTTATTGCAATCGTATCCAGTGCCAGTGGACGATCACTCGGACAGTAATAATTTAGCAGGTGGAATTCTGTACTTTCTGTCTTGAGATGCATCATCTGGTATTCTGCCCCCTCCATATATACTTCCTGCTGATAAGCATTGATGCTATTTCTCACAAGTGTCAGTATTCCACCCTTCTGCCTGTCTTGTCGGTCAGACCTATAGCACTGGTATCCTCTAATTTTGAAGGCTATATCTTTATTGAGATGCGTTTCTTGCAAGCAACATATATTTACTTGCTCTTCATATAGAATATTCTCAAGCTCTAATCTTTTACTATAACCATCTCTTTTGCTGTTGACGCCTTCAGCATTCCAGTGCATTATTTTAAGTGTTCTTTCCTTTGTTTTTGATTTTGTTTGGCCATTAGCTCTATTCTCGTGCCTCCTGACTCCACGAGGCATCCGAGAAGGACCTCCAGTAATAAAGTTTGGGCCCCTTTCGAGACGAAGGACCCGGCACTGTACCTGCCTGGTTGTCCACCACAGGCCGAGCGCCATTACGTTTTGCAGATATAGGCATACTTTCTTATTGCGTATTTGAGTGGCATTCTGATTGCTGTGGTGCGCGTTTTGGCTGGTTGCCTCCGTCTTCAGCACCTTAACGTTGCTTGGGCAGACTGTGGTCTTGCTCGAAAGGATGTGTGATGATGATGATATGAACTTATGGACCCATTTTCCAAGTATACCAGAAGAGAGGCAGTCCAGTGTGTCTGTGTCCCAGGATCGTCACGTCCTGCCAGAAACGTAGCATATACATGTGAGTGGGGTATCTCCTTACTCCCCTTTAGTATTCTTGGCTCCTCTGCAGTGATGGTACGCCTACCATTCCCCGCAACCTGGCAAGTTGTCACAAAGGGACAGAGGTGCAATGTCCGCTGGCCTGCATCTCTTTTACGTCCATTGGGATGACTGATAGAAGACAAAAGTAAAGAACGAGGCAAGAATGCATTTAACCCATGAAGTGAGGGTGGATTGGTTTAGCCCAGAGCGTGTACCACTCGCCGGTGGGTTCTGCAGCTCCACCTAAATGGCTCCACCTGCTCCTCGGCCTCTTAGTCTGGCCCCTCTCCAAGGACCTGTCCGGCTTGGGTGACCCTAACAGGAGTAAAACTCCCGCCGGCATAGCCCCCTGGATCACCGGGACACGCAAGCTCTCCAGCCCCGTCAAGGTAGGCCTACATTTGGAGAGCGTGCGTGTAGATGTTGTCCAAACTGATGTTGCATACTTTGTCGCATACTTTGTCGCATACTTTGTCGCATACTTTGTCGCATAGAGGCATAGTGCAAAGGGCAGCTTACGAATTATATTGTTTCTTGCACTTACTTTTTATTGTGCCGCATTGCAGTGTGTCTTATAAGATAATGTGGGGAGGGAGTGGGCTAGTGGTCGCTCCCCAGCCACAGCACCGGCCGTTACCCCGGGGAAGCAATCCCTTAGAAAATGTAGGAGGAAGTAGACACTTACAGAAATTGCATGCCGAAGTCGGTTGGACTGCGCTGACAGGCCCAAAATAAAAAAACATAGTGCAACGCACACCTCCTTGTGGAATAGATAAATAAGGTGAACGCACAATAAAATAAAATAATATACAGCCCATTACAATGCCTTAGTGGGTGTTTCGCTACGTTCCGTGCCATGTAATTTGAAATTGTATTCTTGCTTCCATGTGCTTCAAGTGGAAAGCACATACCTGTGTTTTGCTGGGGTTGACTTTGGTGAACTCTTAAATGAACTTCTTTTTGCTGACGATCAAGCAGTCATAGCAACTTCAGAGTTACAATTGCAACAACAAATTGATAAACTAAATACAGCACCTAAAGAATACAGCAGGAAAATCAATGTAGAAAAAAACTGAGGTCATGAAAATATCCAGAACAGCCGGAGACATGAATATTCGCCATTGAAAACCAGCAAATTAAACAGGTGAAAGATTCCACATACTTAGGGAGCACGTTATCAACAAACGGAATAATTACGGCTGAAATCCAAACAAAGATACAATAAGGCAAATCAAATCGTTGGGACAATTAACTCCAAAACTTAATTGCAAGCAAGTGACAATAACTACCAAAAGAGCTTTATACATCACGATTTTCGTCCCGACACTATGAAATCAATGTTAAAACTGGACACTTACATCAAATGAAAAACGTTACATCGTAACAACAGAAATGAAATGCCTGCGAAAAATATTGGACGTAACTAAAATGGTTTGGCAACGTAACAAGACTAGCACCACACAGCCCACACCCCCCCCCCCCCCCCCCCCCCCCAACAAGCAAAGCTATTTAGATACAACGGATTCAAAGCCAAAGGCAGACCACGAAAAAGGTGGCTTACAGAAATATCTGAGGCATTACATGTTACTGTTTGTGAGGCATTCATACGGGCTCGTGCTAGAGATCTGTTCATAACTTGACGCTGAAAGGCATAACAGGATTAGCGAATAGATAGGATAGATAGAGACCTTTATTCTGAACAATTTAATATGTACAAATTATGGGGTCCTTCAAATGTTAACAGCTTGCCAACGTCTCTAAATTTCACATAAAACCCATTAAATCATGGTGCGTGAAATCACAAAACCAGCCTTTATTGCTGGCGGTAAATTAACACGTGACAGTTTCATTTGAACGGTTTACAACATCGGCCATCGATCAATTAATAGTTTTGAAGTCAAGTCATATCGACTTTTATATTCAGGAGTGGCTTAATTCAAGGAAGCCGGAAGTGAGTTTCGAACAATAATCACATTCAGTTTTTCATCTGTTCTTCGTCTCACCTTTTCCACCAACAAATAACGTGGTATATGAATCACAAGACACACATTTCATTATAATTATTATTTCAACACTATATCCGTCTACCTGAAGGCCTTAATTATTATTCAGGGAATTTAATTCAACCGGAAGCCTTGGGACACTGCACATGAAAGGAAACTTCTGCTGGCTTGGTTTATAGTTCGAGAAAATCGCGGTAACTAGTGTAAGGATTGAAAATAACCAGTTTCACATCCAAGAACCTATATGATTGTCAACTTACGTGCATGCCAAATGTGGTCACTTGTGTTTATATTTATTTAAAACACATTTTGAAAATTACTTCCTGTTCATCAACTATTCTTGGAAATCGAAGAACTCCAAGCTCGACTAAAAATAGCGGAGAACTCGTCAAATAATGGCATTGCACCCCCCCCCCCCCCCTCCCTCGGTCACCCACAGTAGCCAACACCTGCTGATTCTAGAGTTATCTTCTGTTTGGAATGAAATCTTTTGAAACAGTACCCCACAAATGATACCGGAATACAGTAGCGAATAACTTCATTTCCCTGGGAATTGGTAGTGTTAGTGGTCGTAGTAGTGGCAGCAGTAGTAGTAGCTAGTATTGGTAGTAGTAGTAGTAGTAGTAGTGGTAGTGGTACTCGAATAATGTGTAATTTAGGTTATATTTAATTTGCCAGCCCCCTTTTGGGCCTCAGGCCCGGTTACAGTGAAACCCTTGTACCTCCTTCTCATAGGCCTTAGTCGTTGTGTGGTGGTGGTGGTGGTAGTAGTAGCAGAGGTGGCGGTATTAGTCGCCTCAACTGATAGTCTTCTCACTGGTCCAATGAAGCTTGGGACGAGGGCGTGAGGTTAATGACCAGCGCATTTGTTCCTTTCCTATAATCCAAATACAGCGCAAGCTACATCTTCAAGACAACAACAAACCGCCTGATGAAGTCACCATCATCGCTTGCTATGAGCAATTACCTTATTTAATTACAATAGTAGTGATCATTCAGTCACTAAATAAGTCCGTCAGTCATTATAATCATTTGTGGTATTCATCTTGCATGTCAAAACTGGAATCTATGTTATCATTATGACATGGAATGTATCTGTATAATTTGTGTCTTTGTGATAAAGGAACATCTGTTCGACGTCAGTGATCTGCAACATGAACCGTCGCTAATTTCCAAATGTGGCAGCCTTAAGGTGTCTTTCCAATATGACAACGCCCACAGTCGAGTGATCGTCCACTTGCACCAAGCCAAAGAAATTCCCGTCAAGGACAGAGGCGGGGCTAATAATACACAGGTAAGTAAAATGATAAATCGTTACGCACGTAGGAAATAGTGCAGTGTTGTTATTTTTTGCGTTGGTACCATAGTGTGGTTGTGGTACTCCATCTTTCGTCTTTTCTAGCTATATGGCATGCACAGCGGTGTTTCAAATGGTTGACGAGCTGTATTATATCCTTGCTGTGTGACATTCTCCGGACGTTGTGTAGTTCGCTTTTCTGCTGTCGTCTGAAGGTCATGACCACAAGGAGTCTTTCAAGAGTTTTCGTGTGCTGTTTTCAGCTGATTCTCTGTTGCTTTTGTTAGGGACCAGGTTTTGCTACCATGTCAGAGATCTGGTAGGACTACCGAGTCAAAGATGTCTGCACGTAGTCAGGTGTCTTTTGTGACGTCTATTGCTTTCTTGGTGGAGTTGAAGGACGCCCAGCCCACCCGTCTATGTCTGGCTATCTCATGTTTTATGTTGTTTTCCATGTCGAGGAGCCTTTCCTGGTATGTCCTTAATTGCTTTTTTGCTATGCACGCCTCTTTCATATATTTTGTTTAAGTACTATTATTGATTGCTAAACGGCTGATAAGTCAATCGTCTCAGGAGCAACTTACTGATCAAGACCCTACCAAAATGTTCACACCATGTACCTGGAAACATTTTGTATTGCAGCAGCTTGGGCAGTGAGGTGAGTATGGACACTTTTAGCCGCGAAGTAGTGAGCCTCGTGAAAATCATGACATTGCTCTACAAGAAGAACGTCACAGGGCCCGTTTTTTGTTTGTTTACACCTTTGGATGTAAGAAGGGCCACCACAACCCGTTACCAGGGGAAATAATGCAAGAGCGAATAACTCAGTACAAGTATCTTCGAAAACAACATAACTTTTTCTGTTCACGTTTGCTGCGAGCGGCGTGAGGTTTCCTGTTATAATCGTATTCCTTTACAACAATCCTTTGTCACTTCTGGCCCACATTCCCCTAGCATATGGCACGATAAATCCAAGTCGCTATGTCGCCTAGAAATGTTGCTACAAGCCTAACATTTCTTGACCATTCTCGTATTCATTTGCACAGTTACCCTTTTCATCCAGAACTTTTCCTGGCTCCCACATTTTTTACCTGAATCCTAGACCCCAAACAAATGTACCTCCCGCTGCTTTAATATCAATCCGTTGATGCTCCATTGTGGACTGTAGTGATGCCTTGATCACTGTGCGATAGCTAAGTTAGTCAATCTGTAGCGATGCCTTAATCACTGTACGATGGCTAAGTTAGTCAATCTGTAGTGATGCCTTAATCACTGTACGATAGATAAGTTAGTCAATATGTAGGGATGCCTTAATCACTGTACGATGGTTACGTTAGTCAATCTGTAGTGATGGCTTAATCACTGTGCGATGGCTAAGTTAGTCAATCTGTAGTGATGCCTTAATCACTGTACGATGGTTAAGTTAGTCAATCTGTAGGGATACCTTAATCACTGCACGATGGCTAAGTTAGTCAATCTGTAGTGATGCCTTAATCACTGTGCGATGGCTAAGTTAGTCAATCTGTAGTGATGCCTTAATCACTGTACGATAGCTAAGTTAGTCAAACCAGTTACATTGTTTTGCTAACTAACGACTTTTTGGGTAGTGCAGGCTGACTTTATGGCTACCATATATTTCCCATGAAATAACGTACGCCACACTTCACACATCCAGTACACACTTTGTGCTGTTTCCACATCCCAACAGTTCTTTCAACCGTTATTGGCTGTATTTGGCATAAGTGTCCTAGAGTTATCCTAGTTATCACAGAGTGGATATAGACATGATAGAAGAAATAATATAAAGAAGAGCTACAAAAATGGTCATGGGATTCCAGAGTTATAGTTATGCGGAGAGACTTGGAAAAACAGGTCTGCAGTGTCCAGAGAAGAAAAGAATTCGAGGTGACAATACAGGTTTATAAATTAATCAATGGAAAGCATACATTAGACTATAACAAGTTTTTCAAAGTTCAACCGACTACAAGAACTAGAGGCCATAGCTTCAAATTATTTAAAGGCAGGTCCAGATTGGATAATTTCAGTCAGAGAGTGGTGAATGCTTGGAATACATTGCCACAGGATGTGGTGGAGGCAGCGTCAGTTAACTCCTAGACTACCTGAGCCACTTCAAGTGGCATATTTTTTTACTCATTTTCACACAAGCCACTTAGAGTGGCTAGTCATGTTAGATCTCTATTAGGAAAGTTTCGAAAACAATTTTCGAAGCTTAGACCAATCTAACATTTTTAATGTCACTTCCTTTTGATGAACTTTACAATTTACGAGCCATTTGCGCTTTTTTTCTTAGACAAAGAGGTTCAAATTTAAGAAATTAGCTGATCAATCGATTTGCGCCAGCAAAATTTGTTTGATAATAATGGCTTCCAGTGATCGTAAGCAAATATTATCACCAGAACAAGCACTACAGCTTATCTATTCATGGAAAATTATAAAACTGTCATATGTTGTGTATAAATTGATATTACTAATGAGGATTAGTGTTAGGAGCTTCAGGCATGTGCACATATATATTGGTCAACTCAAACATATTAAATATATTTTGTTTTAAATGTATTTACAATATGTGTGACTACTATTTATCTATTCTTCTTTATGTGAAGACAAATTGGTTCTATTTGATAGTCTATTCGATTTTGTACATGAAATACATGAACAAAATGTTAAAATAAAAAAATTATGTTATAATATGTTATTGTGCCGTAACCTCAACTTATATAGTTTTTTCTTGCTGACAATTTTTCACAACGTCATTTCAAAGATACTAATGCACACTAAATCTTTATTTACTGACAGAAAATGATACAACGTGTATATGTTGTGTATTAATGGATATTCTATAAGTGATGGCTAATGTTGGGAGCTTCAGACATGCACAAATTTTGATATATTATGGGAAGTTACCAAAAAAAATTAAATAACAAATGCATTTACAATAAACGTAAATTACTATTAAGAAATAGAAGATGACGCCATAACTGGCTGCGAGTCTACATTTCTCTACTGTTTTGGATCATTATGGATGCCGCCAGACCACGGATTTGCCTGGAATTCACACTAGTCGATGACTTACACTTGTGTTCACGGAAACGTGGTGTTGTTTTCCGTCTGGGCTTGTTATTTCGTTCTTTTTTTGTGATTTCTTCCATCCGTTTATCCTGGTCTGGACGCCGGCTGAATGGCACTAGGCTTATACCTGTGTCGTATTTCACGGATTAGTTCTGCCGGTTCACCTTCACGAATTTGGCGTGTGGGAATTTTAGATGCTACTATGATGAGCTGAATACAGCTGGGGAGAAATGCCAGACTCACTCACACGCTGAGTGATGTCCATACGACCTCTTGTGGTTATCGAAAAGGCACGACAAACTGCGTTAGATGCCATCCCACCTTTCTACCCTGCGGGTTACATGTTTACGGAAAGGCTTCGGTGGTAACCCTGAGGCAAAATCTGCATCCTATGCTATCTCCAGTCGTCTCGATGAATGTCTTGCCACTGGCAAAAGGTAGCTTAGGCTCTGTGAGTGAGGTTGACAAAAGGCGCAGTTTCTTCCTCACTTTAATCCAAATCACCGCGCAAGTCACCCATTTCAGCGGACACAGCAAGAGATACGACTATCCACACGGCTTAACAAAGAGAGTGGTCTTTATCACTTGTAATGGACCACTATTAAATTACTATTTATATATTTTTTTAAATATAAAAACACAAAGTAGTTATGTTTTATAGCACATTAAATTCTGCACATTTCTATGAGATAAATTAATTTCATGTTTAAAATAAGAAAATTATGAGAAAATATGTTATGTAACTAACCTAAACAATAATTATGAAACAGACTATGTGAAAATGTGATTTTAGTGTCGGTATACTAAGAGATAATGCATTCAAGAATAAATTGGATGATCACAGTCATTTTTAAAGTGGAATAAACTTGTTGTATACAGACTCAATAGAATCTTCTAAACAGTATAGTATAATGAAGATTAGTTAAGTTAGACTAGACTTCTGACTAGAGACTCGCTCTCTTGTGCGCTCGGAAACGGGCATACATTTTATATACAGGTAAATGATAAAATACCAATTTCTTCCGTACAAGCTTTAATTTATACTGAGACCAAGAAACCTTTAACAGCTGTTGTAAGAAGTGAGGTTCTGTAAAGGATATGCTACTTACTTTTTTTTGTTAGTGAATTTGTGTGCGTCTGTGTACGCGCGTGTGCGTGCGCGCGTGCATATTCGAGGATCCGTCAGCCTTTCATAGATTAACAGGACGCATTATTAGAGGCTTATTTACACAATTTCAGCTCTCTAGGTTATAAGGGTTATGGAAAAGTTGGTTATAATAAGAGAAATAGAAGTCCACCCGCTGCCGAAGATGGATGTGTCGGACCGAACGTGCAAATATCGCAGTCAAGCTGTAAGATAGCAACACAACGCATTCCGTTCTCCGGACTACATCCTGCTACTTGCAAAGTCCTGTTCAGAGCTTTGTAGCGGGAGATTGAAAACGAACGAAGAAGAAGAAGAAGTCCACGCAAACTGACAACGGTCATGTCAAGAGGTCCACACCCACGTGTTTTGGTTGCTAAGCTACCCATGCTGGGCTCTATAATCTTGAAGAATTTTTTTTTCTGGTGCCTGGTTTGCAGTTTCTTTTCTTATATCACACGACATTACTGAAAAAGGTGGACTTAGGTCCTCCTCGCTGTATTGAAATACAAGGCTCCTCAGTAGGCTCGTCGGTACAGGGATCACAGTGTTGACCAGGCTGCTGTAAAGAAGCCTGTTTCCGGGATCACCATGGGTACATTGAGGTAAGGTCTTGCTCAGTATAATCCACCTAAAACAGCCTGACGCTGGCATAAGCACACTTATCCCACGTTAAAACTGTGTTCATCGTTCTGTAGGTGAGAATCATGTTGTTACCCAGCAAAAAACAGCGGCACAAGACAAAGGTCAAGGATGGAGAAAATCCCGAATTTGAAGAGAGGTTCTTCTTCAACAAAATCTTACCTGGTAACGACCAATTTATGAATGCTTGCTCATGTAACAAAATCTTACCTGGTAACGACCAATTTATGTGTGCTTGCTCATGTAACAAAATCTTACCTGGTAACGACCAATTTATGTGTGCTTGCTCATGTAACAAAATCTTACCTGGTAACGACCAATTTATGTATGCTTGCTCATGAAACACAATTTTACATGGAAACGACCAATTTATATTTGCTTGCTCATGTAACAAAATTTTACCTGGTACCGACCAATTTATGTATCCATGCTTGTGTACGGATAGTTGCATTCATCATCATAAATTTCAAAATGGAGTACAAAAACACTGGTCGAGCGCCGTGACTGGTCGCTGACACGTCAGCTTCGGATAGTCTGTGATATTTCATCTTCTTCCAAAACTCAAATGAATTCAAGAAGTGTTTTATCGACGGAACACCACAAGAGAACCGTACTACAGTTGGTATATTCGAAATAAGATACACCTATTTGATAATGTGCCGTATTCTAGTTGTAGTCGAACTCTAAGCCTATCGTCCCCTATTCCCAACAACGCGTGAGCGCAATATCGCTGGGTCATGCAGCGAAAATTCACACGTACTCTCGAGGCACCTTGCTGACACTTAGACCGGAGGTGTGTAGGGGTCTCTCGTTACCACTGGAGGTGACAAGACGTCTTACCTACCCAGGAGTCCTTGTCAGTGAGAGACCCAAACAGATGTGCGGAAAGAAACGGGGCAGGAGATGTGGTTGAAGAAAACGTAGGAAGCCAAGAACAGGGAAAGCTTTTTAGATTTGTCCTGCCCTGCTCAAGCCCAGCCAGCTAAGCAGGAAACTCGTCATCAGGCTACCACGACAGAAAATATGCTGAGCGGTGCGGACCGTACAGAACACGGCGAGGCACTTGAGCAGCCGTAGTCATCCATTGCACTCGAGTCCATATCCAGTCGTCCTGACTTGTCTTGCTACTGGTTAAAGTTGGACTCGGGCGAGAAAGTGAGGTCGACGAACTGCGCAACCCTTCTTCACTTAAATCAAATTCATCGCGTAAGTCATTCTCTTTTCATTTATCCAGTAGGAACACAGTCGAACCCTGTGATGACGGGAGAGCGGAGAGCATAAGTCCGCTGACATGCTAAACTACAGTCAAAAAGCTGCGTCAGTTGCGGGACTCCTGGCTGGGCGATATAGCGAATGAGATACATGAATTTGCTGACAGTCATGATCACCATCTCGCGAAGCGAACTTTCCATGCTTTCACTGCCTGCGAGTATGCAGATCTCAAATCTGACTCGTCAGCCATCTCCACAACCATCCACAGCCCGGATTTACAGAATACTCGACTGAAAGGACTGGCTAGGTGAAAAAAGAAAAGGTCCTCATAACTCATGATGACGAACAACAACAAAAACAAAAACACCTTGGTGTAATAAACAAATACACACATAAACAAAAGCAATAAATAAATTCCATGAATAAATTCAGCATCTATATGTAACAGATTTGGAAAGTTATGATGAGTATCAAGAACCTCTCCTAAATTCGAAATATAATAATGGGAAACGGGAGATGAGAAATTGAAAATAAGGGAGAGAAGAGGGATAGCCAAATCTGTTTTCACCAGCATGAGTTATGTATTCAAGCAAGTCCTGTATGGTGTAGAAACATGGACAATGAACAACAACTGGAGAAGAGAATTGTTACCTTTGAAATGTGGATATAAAGAAGAATGGGGCACATCTCTTGGAGAGATAAGAAAACACATCATGAAGTCTTAGAGAAATTATGAGCGCAAAGAGAATTGATGAACAAAATCAAAGCCGGACAGTAAAAATATTGTGATCATATAACAATACAACACTTTGCAGAAAACAATACTGGAAGGAAATGCAGGGGACAAAGGTTTACAGGATAACATCAACCGATGACAAGGAGAAGCCTAGCAGATTGTACCGCTAATCCAAGAGGTAGAGCACATTGAATATCCATTGTACCGCTAATCCAAGAGGTAGAGCACATTGAATATCCATTGTACCGCTAATCCAAGAGGTAGAGCACATTGAATATCCATTGCATCTGATCTGAGCTGAACTAAACTAAACTGACGACAGCATGAAAGTAGCAGAGTGACTAAAGGAACTGGCATTTTACGAGTTCAATTCCTGCTCTCTAGTCGTCTTCATTCTTCTTCTTTTTATATCACCCTATTTGTTGGAGCATAGGTCCATCACTGCATTTGACATACCATAACCAGCTTTTATGAAAAGCATATTTCCGATCATTTGTAGTGCGGTTTCGTAACATTTTCTACATAGTGAGATTGCCAGCCCAATGTATTACCTTCATTGGTCACTACGACAGGCAAGGAAGGAAGCAGTTGACCTATTCTGTTTGCACTGGGAACCACATGGGTGTGTTTCCAGTCTACTCAGTCTTAAAAGGAGACGCCTTCCCTACTGTTAGAGAAGGAATGACAGAGACCAAGGGAACTAGTAAAGCTGAGAATTCATATGATAGTGTCTCTTAAAACTTGATCCCTAACTGCACCTTCTAGAGGTAATCACAATTGATCCAACTTAAAATTTAAGAAAAGGAACTAACTGACATATTTAGTTCAAAACATAATTCCCTTCCAAATAGGCCGCTTTGAGAGTTGAAACACTTCTCCAAATGGTGCGCCCGCTGCTCGAAGCATTTCTGAGAGTCATTTTGGGGGATCTCCATCAGGCGCTTTGTCATCTATGTGTTTATTTCTTCTATATCCTGAATTTTCGTCCCTTTGGGTGTCATCTTGAGTCTCGGAACAAGCCAAAAGTTGCTGGGTGCCGTGTCTGGAAAGTTGGGTGTGTGCCGAACCTGTTCAATGCCATGTTTCAGCAATAAATTCTGGATGAGGCGTGATGCATAGACCGGAGCATTATTGTGATGGATCTGCCACTGTCTCAGAGTATACTTTTTAAATGAAAAACAAGAAATTGAAAAGAACAATAATGAAATCACCAAAAAAATATATTGTATAGTAATTATATATATTGTTTTAATCTTTTAAAAAAAATCATGATGTATATTGTGTGTGTGTGTATAAGTCCATGCATGCGTGCGTCTGTGCAAAATAATGTATGATTAAAATGCACTTGTGTTCTGAATGTATACATTGTAGGTTTCTTTCTCTTGTGAGCTCCACATAAAACTGACTGAGTAGAGACAGGTTCTCTTTACAGTCTACATGACCCAACATTTGTCTCGCTGAACAAAGCTGACTGGTTGTGACCACTATCACAAAAACAAATAAGTTTGCACTCTCAAACATAACCGCCAAAGTGTAGAAAAGAAAGTAAAGTATTAGGCAATCCATAATTGAACGTCATTCATATGACTGAAGGCCTCGCTAATAAAGGGATGAGTTATAGGATTCTGTCCAATCTGTTTAACCTAACTTAACGTCTTTATACTGGTTTAGAAGACTCTGCAGTCTGTATACAACCAGTTTCATTTACATTACCTTGCTTTAATAGCTATGCGCATCCAATTTATTCTTAAATGCATTAATTCTCCCTGCCTCCACTACCCCCTGTGGCAATGCATTCCAAGCATTCACCACTCTCTGACTAAAAAAATATTTCCTAATATCTAATCTGAACATCTCTTTAGTTAATTTGTAGCTATGCTCATTTGTTATGGTGGGTGGTTGTATTTTGAAAAACTTGATATAGTCTTATTAATCCATTCCTCTGATCATCTTATAAACCTGTATTGTCACCTCGAATTCTTCTCTTTTCTATACACTGTAGGCTGGTTTTTCTGAGTCTTTCCTCATAACTGTTATTCTGTAACCCCACTATCAGCTTTGTCGCTCTTTTTCTGTATTCTTTCCAGCATGTTTATATCCCCTCTATGATAAGGACTCTACACCTGTACACAGTACTCCAATCTAGGTCTAACTAATGCTTTATACAGTTTGACTATCACCTCCTTGCTCCCATGTTTACAAAAGACCAGTCTTGAAGATTCAGCATTTTCATACTGATCATGATTGTTTTTATCCTTCATTGATTGTCACAGTAAATGTTATAACTACAATCTCATTGTTCTTATTTACCACTGATATAGAAAGAGGTATCCCGGTTGACAAATATATCAATTTTAAAGCATGTTATATACAGCAGTTAATGATCACTATCAGCGCTTGTCATGGGCAACTAACTAAGTGACCTCATTGTGTAAAACCATTGTTATTGAAGCTGCCACTTCAAATAAAAGGACACGAATACCAAAGCCTATCTCTACTGTGCACAAACCCATCTGGAAGCAGCAAATCTTTCCAGAGGTAATAGAAAATATACCAGGTATCGAAAGCAAGAACAGCCAGACTGAAAAGCAAAGAATAGACATAACCCTGAAATACACACAGAAAAACGACCCAAGCACTGACTGGACTCATGCATACACTGACTGGACCCGTGCATACACTGACGGTTCTGCAACAAGCCCAATAGAAAATGTAGGGGTATTTCTGAGCCTAACGAACGGTAGAAAGATAACACTGTCAGTGGCAACTGGAAAATTCTCAAGCAATTTTAGAGCAGAGGCATTGAAAGCTGCACTAGAAGCAATGCTGCCAGGAGTAAGCAATGAAAGTCAAATAGTCTTTTTTATAAATGCCCTGCCCAGTGGTTACAGCACTAAAAAGCCAGAACAATACAGAACTAAATTATTTAAGATCAGTATTCTGTCAACTATGCCAGCAGTTTACACCCAAAAAAGTTGTGGAACAGTGGATTCCATCCCACTGTAACATTCAAGGCAACGAGGAGGCAGACAGACTAGCAAAAGAAGATGGAAGGTTACCACAACCAGATTCTAGTGTGACCTACAAAGAGTCCAAAAGGTTTATTAGGGCCAGATGCATGGCCAAATGGGAAACAGAGCATACTGGCTACACAAAAAATGATGCCTATTACCAGTTGAACAGAAGAGAGCAGGTCGTGGTCTTTAGACTCTGCACAGGCCACAACAGACTGAGGTACCATCTATTCAATAAACTGACGATAGGTGCTACTGACGAATGCACCTGTGGTACAGGAAAAATGACTCCTGAACATCTGCTGCAAAATTGACCGACATACGAGGACCAGAGAAAGCACATGTGGCCATCACCAGTGCTAACACTAGGCAAGCTCCATGGTAGTGTCAACAGCCTCAGGATGACTGCTGCTTTCTTCAAACATATTCAAGTTGATGTCTGACAGCGTAAAATGAAGAAGAGTGAACCATCATAGGTACATACATCCTGTTCTCTCACGTTCTTGTCTCTGCTCTTCCTTCATTTTTATTTCAAATTCCTGAAGTCTCTGTATTACTCATCTGTTGCCAGGTTATCAGGTGTTCATTAATTCATTCCAGTATTTATCTATATCAGTGTTGCAAAACAAAATGACAATGATGAACATATAAGCGTGGTGGGGTATTTTGTTTCAAGTTGACAGACACACATACAAAGAAAGCTATATTTATGTAGTTAACTAGCTGTCAATCTGTTCCTCTTGGCTTGGTTTATAATGTAAAAAAAAAAATCAGTCTTGTTGTTGATGTGCAGTAATTATTACAAATTCTTTAAATGCAGGGGCAAATGTATGTGTTGGTTTTTAGATCAGTTGACTAATGTTCAAATTTATCTGCAGATGAACTTACAGGCATGGGCTTGAGGTTTCGGCTGTATGGACTGGAAAGAATGCGAAGAGAGAGAATGATTGGAGAGTCCATTCTTGGGTTTGCATCCTTGAACTTTGAGCAAGAAGCAACTCACTGGATTGTTCTTGAACCCAGAAGCAACTTAAGTGTAAGCCCTTTTGTAAGTGTTGTTTACAGATGATTGTGTACATCCAGTAATAGGCCCTATTGATAACAAAATAAAATGCCAACATCAGGATTTACAGAGTCAGATTTGAACTCGTTCTAATGATTTAAGAGCAGTACTCTGTCAACTATGCCAGCAGTTTGCACCAAAAAGAGTAGTGGTACGGTGGGTTCCATCCCACTGTAACATCCAAGGCAACGAGGAAGCAGACAGACTGGCAAAAGAAGGTGCAAGACTACCACAACCGGATTCTAGTGTGACCTACGAAAAGTCCAAAAGGCTTATTAGGGCCAGATACATGACCAAATGGGAAACAGAACATACTGGCTACACAAAAAACGATGCCTATTACCAGTTGAACAGAAGAGAGCAGGTCGTGGTCTTCAGACTCCGCAAAGGCCACAACAGACTGAGGTACCACCTATTCAATAAACTGAAGATGGGTGGCACTGACGAATGCACTTGTGGTACCGGGAAAATGACCGCTGAACATCTGCTGCAAAACTGCACGACATACGAGGATCAGAGAAAGCAGATGTGGCCATCACCAGTGGTAACACTAGACAAGCTCTATGGCAGTGTCGACAGCCTCAGGATGACTGCTGCTTTCTTCGAAAAAATACAGGTTGACGTTTGACAGCGTACGAAGAAGAAGAACTAGTTCTCTTGCCAAAACTCCAGCCTCTGCCACAGTCATACCCAGGCATTCCTGGATATCTCAGTGCCATCGTCTTCTTGGTCTACCCCTTCCTCTTTTGCCTGGCACCAAACCATCCATTACTGTTCTCTCGAGACCGCTGTGTCGCTTGATGTGACCAAAGTATTTGCATTTTCTAGCCAAAATGGAATTGATAAACCAGTTTTCCTCTATGCTCAACTCTTGCCGAATGTCTACATTTTTTTTCTCTGTCCAGGGTATTCTGAGGATTTTTCTGGGGCATTTTGACTCGAAGGATTTGATTCTTTGTCTAGAAGTTTTAGTAATCGCCCATGATTCGCAGCCATAAGCTGCCACAGGAAAAACACAGGCTCTCAAGACTTTTACTTTTATGATTTTGTTGGTGCTCTGCCATAATTTCTTCAGGCTGTTCAGTCTCTGCATTGCCATTGCTAGTCTTTTTCTGATTTCTTTCGAGCAGTCGTCATTTTTGTCGATTCTGGAGCCCAGATATTCAAAATGTGTGACCTAATCTATTTCCACACTACGCACTGTCAATTTATGCTGACATTTTGTTTTGTCGGTGGTCATTATCTTTGTTTTGTTTATGTTTATGAACAGGTTTTGATCTTTACTATGTCCATTTACGGCTGAAATTAGCTGCTCTAGCCCTTCTGCACTTCTTGATAGTATCACTGTGTCATCTGCGTATCGTAACTCTGGAATCTCGTACCCCCCAATCGTAAATGGGTCGAAACTCCACAACATAAATATAAATGTTGATGTAATATTTAGCATTGAAACTTTACATGTAAACACAATTACAACATCCAGATAGGAAAAGCAACAGTAACCAAATGTTTCATTTTGCATACATTGAATTATATGGCAAGAAATAATCAGAAACCAGCTCAAAGAAGACAGCAAGACAATATCCCTTTCTTCTTCTTCTTCTTTTGTCCTTATGCCCTTGCAAAGGCATTGTGGGATGTGTAGATTTCTTGTTATCGACAGGTGAGAGCTTTGTGCTGTTGTTAGATGGAACTTCCTGAGTGTGTCAGAGACACTCTCCTTCCACCTACACCAAAGTCAGTCTCTTACATGTGGACCAGAAACCTGGATGTGATATGCTCTCCCTGCAGGCTGACGAAAGGACCAAATCATTTGATTTTTTTGGGGTCATCAATGTAGGAACTAACTGGGTTTGTCCGTACTATCTGCTTCAGCGTGGTGTTGCAGATTTGGTCACAGATTGTCTTTTTGGCTGCACTTCTTACACAGTGCATCTCATAACTCTGGATCTTACTCTTATGTTTTTCAAGCAAGGACCAATAGGAATGAACAGTGCATTTATCGGCCTCCTCTTAGTTGAAAGAAGCACTTTAGGGTAATTCAAAATCGGTGCAATTTGAAAGTCAACACTGTTCACCTTCTGAATTCTATGTGCGATCTCCCTAAACACTCTGCCGTCTTTAGTGAACATACAACCTAGGTACTTGAACGCTTGTACTTGCTTGATACTTTAGTCACTGCTATGAAAACATCTCTATACTTGTTCACGCGATATCATCATAGTCTCTAGTTGTTTATGTGTTGATTTTCATGGAACATATATTACAAACAAAATTGAGATAGCTTAAATGGCATTGTAGATCTTCTCCATTTCGGTAAAAGATGACCTAATCATTAGCACAAACAACCATTTATGGACTCCTCCTTGGGGGTTAACCAGCTGTGTGATTTTATCTATTTAAATTATAAGTAAAAGTGGAGAAAGAACACACCTCTATTGTACACCACTCATCACTGGAAACCAATTTGTCATACCGGTATTTGTTCTTACTACACTGTTGCTGTTTTTACAACATACTACGCACGAATGCTATATTCCCCCCAACACTTACATCTGCTCACCCTGTCAAATGCCTTTTCGTGATTATTGAAGATCACATCGAGTTTCTTATTGTATTGTGTGGTTTTTTTAAAATTAACTCTGAGCATAAATATAGCATCCGTACATCTCCTGCTTTTCCAGAATCATGATTGTGAATCACTCAGCTGTGGCTGCACAATAGCTCACACTGTTCAAGGACCTGTGCAAAAATGTATCTGACATGGCTAAGGCAGGATATACCCCTATATGAGTTTCAATCAATTACAGCTGTAGATTTTGAAGACAAAGTGAGCATAGAATGGATATATATTCGCATGAAGAAAACAAATAATACAAAAAGAAATGTTTTGAATTTAAATCCACGAGGGAAGAGAAGTAAGTAGAAGCCAAAGATCATTTGGCAAAGAACAGGAGAATTGGAAATCAATTTAGTCTCATTCACAGAATTGGGAAGGACTCAAAATATCAGTCAACTGCTAGTGACTTTGATAGTCTATAAGACTATCAAAGTCACTAGCAGTTGACTGATATTTTTCTTCCCATGGAATCTGAAGGTAAAAGTAATAAATTTATAACCAAAAAATATAGAAGACAAAATGACATATCTTAACTTTAAGGACAAGAAGGTTTAAAATATGGTATCTTTTTTTTTACACTGTAAAACTGATAACCACAATTAAAGCAAGAACCATTGCTTCCAATATTTCTGCCTTTTTTTTAACATAACCATAACATTGCACTCTGAAAGTGTAATGAATCATCTGTTATAAAAATCTTAAACAGTTACCTTATCTATGTCATCGCTAATCATCATTATTATCACAACCAGTCACATCATTATCATAATTTAATCTGCTTTCATTTTAAAAACTGAAGCTGCAGTATTTACAATTCTAGCATGCGGACTCTGGCTTTGACGTGTCTAGCTTATCCAGAAGCGATAGTGGCTCCTCCACCCAGTCACTACAGCATGGAGGCATGCCTGAACTACTGCTCGGATTGGCATATAATGGCACCACAGGTCGGCTCTCTGTGGAGGTTATCAAGGGAAGCAATTTCCGAAATATGGCAATGAACAGAGCACCAGGTAACATTACTACTGCATAAGCGTACTGTCACACAGTGTTCCTTGACTATATCAGGCACATTTATGTGCTTAGTGAAACGATGTTCAGAATTTTAAGGCTGGATATGGTTGGTTGGTTATTGATCCATCGGCATGTTGTCTCTTGGCCTTTAGCTCAATGCCATATAGTGGTGTCTGCAAGTGTTTGTGAGCTGTTGTTTAGTTCTGTACAAAGTCTTCAATTTGTCTGGCTTCAGACAAATGTTCTTGTCGTGATTCCTTCTTAGCCAGACTGTCTGCCTTGTCATTGCCAGGTGTATTTGAGTGACCAAAGATCCATTGCATAACTATTCTGACTTCATGGGATGTGATAAGTTGGGTGGCATCTAAGGATATTTGGCTGTTCACACTTACAATGACCACTATCTTTCAGAGCTTGAAGAGCAGATAATGAGCCTGTAAAGGTTGTGATGGTATGAATTTTGGATGGGAAAGTATCAAATACAGTCATCAAGTGGTACAGAACTACTTCCAGTGATGTTATTTCTGCCTCATAGTTTGAACACAGCTCCCCACAAACATCAAACAGCTCATCATATGTTCTGTCTGGATACTGTGTGTAGACTCCATCATCATCATCTATTCACTTTTGTCGTTAGACGTCATGGATAATTGTAGTTTTCTGTCGTGTGCCAGCTTTGTCATCTATGTTGTTGTCATTCCGTGTTTCTTAAGAGTCTCACTGACACCATCTATCCATCTTTTTCATGGTCTTCCTCTTGCTTTGCAACCCTGATGTCTGGTATTGTATATCACCAATTGTCTGCTGGTTATGCCAAACTCCTCTGAGACTCTAGGTGTATAACCAAAAGTTCAAGGCAAAGGGATTGTCATGTCCTGGGCCACTGTGCCTTTACAATACAGTGCAATTTGTCTACTCATCTCCAGTACTGTGCAGTACCATTCTGATCCCCTTACAAGTACCAAGCACTGAGGGTACATGCATAATAACTAAAAAGAGACACATTTGTATAGGTGGGTTACTGGTAAGGTTTTTAAGAATAATGACCTTACTATATAGTTCATCATCTACTGGGGTATACTGTAGCATGGTGTTACATCTGATTGTTCGTGGAGAGGCCATCAGAGCTGACCCATGCTTACCCATTGAGGCTGTGTTCACCTTGAGGTGGATGGGGCTCGTCAACACATACAGCAGCCTTTGAGTACAAGAGGTTATCTGCAAGAACAAGAGGCTAACATCACAACGGTTGCTCCTTTCATGAAGAAAAATATCACTAGGAATAGGGTGTGACAATACTGCAATGGTCGCTCCTTTCATGAAGAAAAATATCACTAGGAATAGGGTGTGACAATACCGCAATGATCTACATGCCATACCTACTCTCTGTACCACAGACTGGGTACTAAGGTTGGATATTGATTATCATTTGATGGGCTTTAGGACCAAGTATAACAGAAAAAATATTTACGAGTGAAATTGAGAGAGTAATATCTTCATGCGAAATAATTTAAACTTGACTAGATAGACTATTGTTAAAAGAGGCATACCTTCATCAGAAAGAAGTAAAACTTTACTGAACTGACCTGGCTATTGTTGAAAGAGGCATACGTTGATCAGAAGAAAGTTACACTTTACTAAACTGGCCTGACTATTCTTGAAAGAGGCGTACCTTCATGACAAGAAAGTTACACTTTACCACTTTACTAAACTGTCCTGACTATTCTTGAAAGAGGCGTACCTTCATGACAAGAAAGTTACACTTTACCACTTTACTAAACTGACCTGACTATTCTTGAAAGAGGCGTACCTTCATGGCAAGAAAGTTACACTTTACCACTTTACTAAACTGACCTGACTATTCTTGAAAGAGGCGTACCTTCATGGCAAGAAAGTTACACTTTACCACTTTACTAAACTGACCTGACTATTCTTGAAAGAGGTGTACCTTCATGACAAGAAAGTTACACTTTACCACTTTACTAAACTGACCTGACTATTCTTAAAAGAAGTGTACCTTCATGACAAGAAAGTTACACTTTACCACTTTACTAAACTGACCTGACTATTCTTGAAAGAGGTGTACCTTCATGAAAAGAAAGTTACACTTTACTAAACTGACTATGGTTGATTATCAAAAAAGACTACAAAGATTGTTTAAATTACTAGCCATTTATTGAATGTGATCTTTGCTGAATGCTTTGCTGTCTTGCCAACTTGAGACAGGTTTATTAACATAATTTATTAACTGAAGACTTGTGAATTGACAAGAACAATAGATACGCCCCACATACAAATACACACATATACACTCACAGACACATCACAGATATACACCCAAAGACATACCATGCATACACTTGCACACACATATACACCCACAGGCACAAATCTAAAAAAGTGATCCACAACTCCTCAGATCATATTATTCACTTTTTGTAGACACTTACGTGAAACTGAGTCTCATGAATTCATCTGGTCAAGAAGTTCAGCGATGTAAGACATCAGTACGGAGGGGTCAGCCTAACCCACTTTTTAAGGAAACTTTCATGCTCCAGGTGGCACTTTTCCAGCTTCCAGAAGTGACCTTGATGGTGTCTGTCTACAATAAGAAGAGTATGAAAAAGAAAGAAATGATTGGCTGGTTTTCATTAGGTATGTTCCACTGAAAATAATGTGTGATTAAAAGGAAGGGAACAAGCCATATTAATTATGTTACATGTTTTTAAACGAGCAAATTACATCAGTTGAATTATTTTCTGATCAATAAAGTACACAAACAATAAAGGAGTGGTAGACTTTCTGAAAGAACTGGAAAGCAAAAGTTGATAATAATTGCTAATGCCACTCGTACTTGAAATACTCTTGATGGCTTTCTTTGGTGGTGAGTTACAGTGTCTCCTCAGATCTTGAGGCATATTTGAGGAGGTGGACTGGGGTCCTTCTGGCTGTAGTGCAATGTGAGGCTCCTCTGTAAGCTCACTACTGTGGTGATTGCGTTAAAGCATTAGCAAGAGAATAAAAAGACAAGAGTTGATAAGAATTTATCACAGATGTTGGGAATGAAAATACCCTCCAATATTTCTGGTACATGTATCAAAAGATGAATGGAAAGATTACAAGTCAACTCATCCCCATTATTTAGGACTCCATGGGTAGCCCCTGATGACAGATGAAGAGAAAAGTCTATGCATTTTTAATCAATATGTTGCCTAGGCAGACAAAATCAGTAGAAATATGCGCCAGGAAATATGGTCTAGACACTACCATCAGGGATAAGACCTTGTAAACTTGATAACTGAGGCATAGGTGGTGCATATTATACGCTCCAGCAAGAAAACTGTTCTAGATCTTGATGGAGTACAGTATTGCCACATTAGAAAACTGGGTGAGGCAGAGATTAGAAATTGTGTGAAGGATTTCAATACCAGTATAGAGAAGGCATCAGTGCCTGAAGACTGGCTCCATAGCTAACTGCGCTCACTAAACTCGGGCAAGAATTCCATTCTCTATAGAAAATAGAATAATAATTCTATAAAGCATCTATGACAAGGTACTACAGAAGATCGCATAATTACAAAAATAATATCCAATCTTTATCATCAACACTTTCTACCTGATACCAGCAAAGCAGAATTGAGATAATTCTGAAACATTTGCATATGATGTGTATGGGGGCTTGACATCCAGGCAGGAAATATATGGGTGCAGGAAATGGGTGTCGTTGTTCTAGACCTTGAGAATGTATATTACCAGATTGATTTGGGGACCCTGATGCACTGTTTGAAGCAGTGAGGAATCAATCCATGGCTGGCAAGTAGGACATCAACTGCCCTGATGGAGACAATAGTTGTACTCCTCTGTGGATCTTGGACATCAGAGCTGAGGTGAGTATGCACATGACTGCATCAAGGTTTTTCCACTCTCACCAGTGCTGTTCAAAATCTACACAATAAAGATGGCCAATATTCAACCCTCAAGGCCAGGACGCACAATAACATTTGTAGATGACTGGCCCAGATAGGCATGAAATGGTCAAATATATCTAGGAGATCTTGAAGACAATCTCACAATTGTGTGTGAATTTCAGCTCTCAGATCAACTCTAACAAGGCTTGCATGGTGTGACGTTCCTTGAACAACTCTATAGCAAAGGCTGACTTACCAGGATGTTACCTTTGATGGATGTACCATTGACAGGTTGAAATATCTCAGGCTAACCATTAATCATAGTCTCTCATATAGATATCACATTAACCAGACCCTACAGAGATGAAAACAAGGCCGTACCAGTGGAAAACTTGACTTAATTTAACGTTTTTTATACTGGTTTAGAAGACTCATCAGAGTCTGTAGACAACCAGTTACATTTGCATTACCCTGCTCTAAAAGCTATGTGCATCTAATCTATTCTTAAATGCATTAACTGTCTCTGCCTCCACTATGTCCTGGGGCAATGCATTCCAAGCATTCACCACTCTCTTGACAAATAAAAATGTCCTAATATCCAATCTGGACCTTTCTTTAGTTAATTGTATCTGTGCCCTCTTGTTCTCGTTGGTGGTTGTATTTTGAAGAAAACAATTGTTATAGTATAATTTTACGTCTCATGTGATTATCTTATAAACCTGTATTGTCATCTCGAGTTCTTCTTTTAAAGACTCTGTAGGTCAGTTTTTCCGAGTCTTTCCTCGTAACTGTAATTTTGGAATCCCACTATCAGTTTTGTCGCTCTTCTTTGTATCCTTCCCAGCATGTTTATATCTCCTCTACGATAAGGACTCCACACCTGTACACAGTGCTCCAATCTAGGTCTAACTAATGCTTTATACAGTTTGACAATCACCTCTTTACTCCTATGTTTAATATTTCTTTTTATCATACCTAACATTGCATTTGCCTTATTCACTGCTTCCTAGACGTGCTCATTAATTTTTCCTGTATGCTCTATTATTAACCCCTAGGTCCCTTTCCTTATCTATCATTCTAATATTGTTCTCGGCCATTCTGTAATTATGTTCCATATTGGATTTACCCATGTGGATGACTGTACATTTATCTATATAAAACTCCATTTCCGTCTCACAGACCAGTCTAAAATTGTATCTAAACCTAACCTCAATATTTCTACCTCTGCTATAGATGAGACACTCTTACATTGTTTTGTGGTGCAAATTTGTCAATCATGGATCATATATCAATGTTCATAATTGTTTATATATATCAAGAACAATATTGGTCCCAAAACCAAGTCTTGTGGCACTCCACTTTTTACTTAACAACACTCAGAGTACTCCTTATTTATGCACATTCTCTGCCTTCTTCACATTAACCAATTTTCAATCCATTTGGCAACCTCCCCACCTATTCCATGTGATTTTAACTTTTGAAATAATCTTTTATGAGGTACTCTATCAAAAGCCTTTGCAAAATCTAGATAAATAACATCCACTGGTTCCCTCTTATATATCATTTTAGGAACCTCTTCCATGAATTCGAATTGATTTGTTAAGCACCATCTCCCTGTAGTAAAACCATGCTGACAATTTATGATTAGATTAAACCAGTCTAGATGCATTACAATGTTTTCTTTGATTATTGATTCTAACATTTAACGGACTTATTATTTTACATGTGCTATCAATGAGAGGGCCTACCTTGTCTTTCGTTCATTGTTTATTTCTAACACAAGAAAAGAAACTTTTACTATCAGTCTTGTTCCTATTAGCAATTTTTTTCTAAGTATTTTTGCTTCTTTATTCACTTTCTGAGCTATGTTTTGCTTGTCCAAATATTTTAAATATTTTTTATTTTGATTTACTTGCCTTAATATATTTTGTCCATGCTTTATTTTTAGCTCTTCTACATTTAACTACAAATCTAGTTATCCACTTTTTGTGTTTGGGGTTTACCTCCCTGCATGGAACACATTCCACTTTTAGCTTTTCTAGAACTGTTTTAAAACTCTCCCACTTTTGTTCAACATCTGTTCCTCCAACAATATCTTTCAAAGTTGTCTCTTGTATGAACCTCACTGTCTTCTGCAGTTCACAAATAGGTCCATATAGTTTCCCTTCAGGGCAATGAAAGAGCTGACACCCTGGTTTCACAGGCACCAATTGCAGACACACTAGATATGGATAGGAGTTACATTTTGAAGTCTATCAATGACCATCTGCTAGATGATGACATAACAAGAAAGGAATCAGCAATTCACAGACTGCAGATCTGTAATATTGAATGAGGTTCGAGCAGACTGGGGCACAAGAGAAGATGGAGCAGACGTGTGTACAACCAATGAGCTGCAGGAACCATCAGCTTACACCTTCTTTGCCATGAACTGAATTAGAATTAACACCTATGGGTATGCCAAGTGTGCAGTAAATTTGATTCTTAGGAACAGAACAGAACTGTTAGCTAGCTGCAAATTATCCATTTATACATCACTCAACTGCTCAAGCGGTTTCTGTATGCGAGGGAGATGAGATGTGATCGGCTCAGGGACCTTTTTTATTTACTCAGAACAAAAGTTTGTGAAGTGTGACGGGCTATGTTTGGTTTGAAAGTTCTAGAAATGATACACCATATATGATACATGAGTTGCAGAGTGACCAACTCATTTTGGTTAGAGATCGGAGTTAGATTGTGATAATCTTGTATGATGCCAATTTATACAAATCTACAGGTATGAACAGCAGTGGTGAAGAGGAGAACTCTCACTGGCAGGACATGAGAGAGAGCAAAGGGGAGCAAGTCTGCAGGTGGCATGTGTTGTTGGAGTCATAGACATGAGCCCTTTCATGCAAATATGACCTAATTCTAGGAAAACAGTGAAGACCTATTTCTGAGAATATAATGAAACTGTTTATGATTATACAAGCAGGATTTGTTTGTTAGAATCCAGATCTGAGTTGCGTATGAGAATGCATGAATGGTATGTATATGAGAATATATGAATGGTCTGTGTATGAGAATACAAACAGGTCTTGCTTATAGAAATAATGGCTCTAAAATTGCCAACTATGGACTTGCTCTTTAAGAATGACAAAACATCTTTATAATTGTTCGCAATTTGCTCTGGTTCTTTTCATTTAACAACTCATGTTGTGCTGAAAAAATAGCATTCAAGAGTATAAAATATTGAACAAAAAAAATCATAAGATATTGTATGCTATTTTTGTATGTAAATTGTGTGCATCATTTAGAAAGGATTAGAGGAAACACAAAGATTGCAAATTTAGCATATGTGAAGCCACTTTCACAAAGGTATACATACATATATTTATATATATAATATATTTACGTTAGTATTTTTATACACACAGACACACACACTGCTGCTGGATTACTGGACGACCCGTTCTACAGTGGCGGCTACACCGTTGTGGGTCCCAACTTCTCTTTCAACGGTCTCTGTCTTGGGCCATGGTGAACCAGTGGATAATGAGTCGGCCAACTATGGCATTGTGAATGTTATTTCGGGGTGCAAGGGTTGGTGGTCACCCCCATAGTTGTTTCTTGTCTCTAGGGTACCATACTACTGTGCTCCAACGATCGTCCGTTCTTCACAGTAAGTGGCCCACCCAGCAATGTTTCATCTTGTCTGCATAAATAACTGCATCTTCTACCAGGGTCATTTGTCTTGAGTTGTGAAGACCATTTGTGCGCTGGTTTTGAAGCCTGAGGCTGACCATGCGTCTCTGGAGAGAGGCTTGGGTCACTCTGAGTTTGGACTTCATCACCTTTGTGCGTGTCCATGTTTCCACCACATATCATATATTTATACACATACACATGCACATGCACCTAATACCGTAAGGATTAAGACGAAAGTCTAGTCTAACTATATTTTGAGGCACTATTGGGCACAAATGTTAGGCAACTAATGTGAAATCAACATTTAGTGCCACCTTTGATTTGAGTCAGAAAGATATAGTTACACATTCTTATATGTTCCTGTTGTGATTGAGTTGGTGTGTATTTGGAATGGATGATTTGCTGGAGTGCTTTACATCCCAAAAAAACTTGTTGAACTTGGTGTGAATATCCCACATCTCACACTTAGAATAGTTTTGTTGGCTCTGTTGAATTCCAGTTTTGTTGCTCACTTCATAGATCTACAAATATAGTTTTATAACTTTAAATTGATTTGACAGGATTCAATTTTCTCAGAGAATAGAACATTATCCATACATTTTGCCATTTATTTAATGCAGTTTAGCACCTATGTATCTGCCTGAAGTGCAGTGATGTAGTTTCTGTAAAACATAACCCCCACCAGTCTTTATGAGGAAATTCTAATTATGATAATAAAATTGTGTAAGCAAAGACATTTTACTTTATTGAAGTTTAGTAAACTGTATCCATCTTTTGGTGTACAATTTTATAGTCTATAAAAAGGCGTTTGACAGTGTGGAACAATGCTTTCTTTGATAACTGTTGAAACTTTATGGAATACCAGTGAAGTACATAACCCTCATACAGGATACGTATGAAGATACATTTAGTAAAGTGGTATATGAAAGAGCACTGGCTAGCAGCATTAGGATGCAAACAGAACAGGGATACTTTTTCTCACCCTTCTTGCTCTTGTTGGCTATCAATTGTTAAATGAAGATATCAAATGATGGAATAACTGCTGGTGTTCAGTGGGCACTATTGTAACAATTGGAGGATCTGGATTACATAGAAGACCTAGTGCTTTTGTCACACAGTCATAGCCAAATGGACAACACGCTGAGTGTTGTCCATACGACCTCTTGTGGTTATCGAAAAGGCACGACAAACTGCGTTAGATGCCTTCCCACCTTTCTACCCTGCGGGTTACATGTTTACGGAAAGGCTTCGGTGGTAACCCTGAGGCAAAATCTGCATTCTATGCTATCTCCAGTCGTCTCGATAAATGTCTTGCCACTGGCAAAAGGTAGCTTAGGCTCTGTGAGTGAGGTTGACAAAAGGCGCAGTTTCTTCCTCACTTTAATCCAAATCTCCGCGCAAGTCACCCATTTCAGCGGACACAGCAAGAGATACGACTGTCCACACGGCTGAACAAAGAGAGTGGTCTTCATCACTTGTGATGGACAACTATCATAGCCAAATGCAGGAGAAACTTGATAGAGCTAAAGAACAATAGCCAAATTGGGAATGAATATCAACATGAAAACCAAGCTCCTTAAAATCAAAATGATTAACAATGAACCAATCATGTTGGAGGAAGGGTCTTTGAAAGAGGTGGATGACTTTACTTATTTTGACATGACAATTTACACATTATAGGTTACAGAAATGGTTACTGTCTGACTGCGTACGAAGAAGAAGAAGAAAGAAGAAGGTTACAGAAACAGGAGTAAGGACTAGAATTGGAAAGGTGAGAATGGTATTACTGACATTAAACAATATGTGGAGTTCCAAAGAAATCAAGATTCACACCAAAGTTAGAATATGCAACGCCAGTCTCAAGTCGGTGTTGTTGTATGGAGCTGAAACATAGAGAGTGGTCAAGACGATACAATAAAAACCCCAATCCTATGTTGTCAGGATTCCGTGATGAAGTGGTTAAACCGTCTGCCTCGTGATCAGGTGGTGTGGGTTCAACCCCGGACTCCACCGTCTTTTTCACGGGTGCTTGATGCGGAGTCCGCTGCATCTCATAGTTGCCCCCTAGTCGTAGCCAATGGCCTATACAAGAGAAGCGATGGGCGTTCATTGATTGATTACTTTAAGGTTTGTACAAGCAGTGACATCTCACAGTTCTAATATTTGTTGATTGAATATAACCCAAGACATTTTTAACATAGCATAACAAATATTCGATTTTGTTCTAGAACACATTTGTTATTTGCAGTAGACTCTAAAATTGTTTCCTTTGGTTTTGTCCATTAATCAGTCCCAGTGATGAACAATATTTGTGTTAACATAACTATATGTGATTCTAAGCTTTCCATGTACATACAAATCAAAATATTTATGAATAAATTGTATTTTTTTTTCAAATGTATATGTAATGAACAACCACAAAATGTAAAGATTTTGTGATGTTACAGCTCATCGCAATGTGATCATGATAAGCTAATACAGGCCTTATAAATGGCAACATTTATCTGAAGCTTTATTAGTGGACCATTTCATCAATATCTGTATAGTAACCATGACAACTGTCGACTGTGGCACACATATATAATTCTCCTACATACAATCAGAATTATGTTTAATGGTGTTAAAGTTTTTCATTTTTAACCATCTTTCCTTTTTCACTCAGTTGTGGTTGGTCTCTTTGTGGAATGCACTTTACTTGCTATGATAAGGTTGTCAGCCTATGTACAATCCTACTTAACTGACTTATTTGACAAGCATAATGGCCCAATGGTCCTCACTGAAAGCATTTGAAGCAGTCATATAGACTTATATCTTCTTGATCTTTTTTAATTTTTTGACAATGACTGACCAAGCAGTCAGTTACCGTCATGTGTGATTGCATCATTCAGGACAGCAACAAGCCCCCTCCATTTCATTTGATATGTAGACACCCTACATGTGGCTGCTCAGCTTTGGTTCATGATTGAAATTTTTAGACTAAATCAGAAAATACAAGTTTGGAAATGGAACAACATGAGAATGCTTAAGAAAATCTGTTCTGAATGCCATTTACTTAATTTAAAAATTGGTCATCTCTATGTGTGCTATCTAGAGCACCATGGGGAGACTTAAATTAAACCTCAATACTAATAATGGCTGAAATACAAACCAATGTCAGAAGTCATAATGCAGAATATAAAACTTTAATTTTGTCAAATTCAAATTTGTGTCTACTTCTGAGTTGAGCAGAGTAGAGGATGCAAGTTGGTGGAATAAGAAAAGGAAAAAGGCCTACTAAGCACACAAAAAGTGGTTTTAAGACAGGAACATGTAAAGATTGTTCATGTTGAACCATCCTGATGCAAATTAATGTTAAGTGTATACCACTAACATTTAAATGCTAAGTCAAAAATTAGCAATAAATTGTTAAATTGTCTCATCTATAGCCCAGCTCATCAGCATTATGTGCCTTGCTAGCTAGCATAAACAGTCATCAATATGTATATATAGCTTCTGTAGCTAGCACTATTTATCAATTCTGTTCAACTGCTTCTAACTCAAGGTGCTTAACTATCTAATATCATTTCTTTCTGTCATTCCATTTCTTCTTCTTTCAATAATATTGCCTGTCTTATCACAGTGTGCTCCAACACTCTTCTCATTTGTTCAAAAAGCGAAAGGATTTCCTCTGTCTGATATATGTAATAAGCTGCCTTTGTGGTGCAATGCCTTCCTTCATCAATTCCTCATTGATCATCTTATCTGTAATTCAGATCCCTGGCATGCCTCAATAGACACATATTTGTGTAATACAATACAGACAAGACTCAAGACGACTGAAGCCACCATGTCAAAACTGAAAGTGATCTAAGAAAGCAATATCAACACTATAGTGAAAGTCAAATTATATAAATCATTAGTGATGTCTATTCTTTTGTATGGATGTGAGAACTGGACACTGCTGATACGAAAAGACGGATACAAACTTTTGAATATAAATTCTACAGAATAATTTTACACATCTCTTATAAAGAACATTAAACAAATGATTTTGTGAGAAATTATTGCAGCACTATGTTCTTTCATAAATAGAGACATGAAGTGACGTAAAATTAAGATTGTCCTGTCTTTAGCCGTGGTCGGTGTGGACTGTAACAATACAAAAATTTGGGAGTCTCCCTTTTGTTCTACATAAAACATATTTTGACCAGTGTGGCTGATCCCAATACAGGAAGCCTTTATCAAAGCACTTATTTGTGTTCTTGTAGCAACAGTTTATCCATCAATGTGTTTTACATGGTGAGGTTGCTAGTATTTGTTAGATAAAAGTAAAGATCCCATCATGCCATGCATAGGAAATGTGGTGTTAGGTCCATATTATTTTGTAACCCATGGCACTTAGTGGACGATGTGGTCAGCATCACGCCGGCCGCCTTTATTTCCCGAACTGAACCGGTACCCAGTTAAGGCTGGGTCGACCCGGAAGCCATTGCGGTCTGAAAAACATATCCGCTTCAACTGGGGAATGAACCCAGGGCCACTCAGATGCAAAGCATCTGTCACATAATACCAATCAACTGTTATACGAGGCATGTTCAAATGAAACCATACCCAGTGGTTTTATTACAAACATGTGAAAGTTACATCATCTGACGTGACATAATTAAATACGGCAATTGTTATGAAGCAAACATGTCACATAGTTTGTTAGAAAAAGTCGCCATAGGCATTCAGACACGCATCCCACTACTTGGGTAGACGGCGGGCGGCATCCGAAAAAAATGACTTAGGTTGCTCTTTCAAGTCTTTGAACCACTTGGTCACCGAGGCCATGACGTCTGCATCAGAATTGAGTCTTTGTCACTTCAGAAATGTTTTTAAAGGTCCGAACAAATGGAAGTCACAAGGGGACATATCAGGACTATAGGTTGGGTGTGGCAGTACTTCCAATCTTTTCTTTGTTAATGCTTTCCGAACAATGTTCGCGACATGTGGACACGCATTGTCGTGCAACAGAATCACACTACACGAAAGCATGTTGGGTCATTTATTCTTGATTACTGTATGCAGCTTGTCTAGTGTGTCATTGTAGTGGATGGCATTGATGATCACGCCAGGCTCTTTACAGTCTACCAACAAAAGTCCCTCATGGTAAAAAAGCGCTGTCAGCATAACCTTACCAGCGGAAATGTGTGACTTGAATTTTGTTGGTTTCAGTGATCCGGGATATTTCCATTGCATGCTAGCAGTTTTGCTGCACGGCTCAAAGTGGTGGCCCCATGATTGACCACCTGCCACTATGCGCAAAAGAACAGAATCAAACTCCTCTTCGAATCGCAGCAAGTGGTTCAAACTCCATCCCATGCGTTCTTCCTTATGGTGGTTGGTCAGCAACCGAGGTACCCTTTGTGAACACACCTTCCGATACTTCAGTTTCTTGATAACAACCATTTTAACTGTCCCTAACGACACAGCGAATTCCTCTACTAGCTAACGTAAGCTCCGGCAGCAGTCCATCCGAATTGCTCCATCAGTTTTGGCGATGGCATCGTCTGACGCAACAATATGCGCCTGACCTGGTCTCGGAAGATCTTTCGTTTAACGTCACGTCCTTCTTTAATCATCGTTGTCTAGTTCTTCACTGTTGTCTTCGACACACTTTTGTCATCATACACTGCCTGCATTCTGCAATAAATGTCAACTGGTCAACTGTCAACTGGTCAACATCCTTCAGCTGTTAGAAACCGAATCACCGCTAGCTGATCAACTCTGGACTGATTCCATACCACACCCGCCATATTTTCAACGGCCTGCTGAGGACACTATGAGACAGAGGATAATGAAATTTTGTAAAATTGACGGTTAGTATGTGCTGTTTACACCTGAAGTGACATCATCATGTGCATTGTGCGTATGTTGACTTGGTGCAGTTAGGTCCAGTTTCATTTGAACACGCATAATATATGTGACTTCAGGTGTTTATAAATGGTATTTAAAGGGAACCTCAGAGCATGTCGCAACTTCAGAGCATGTTACAACCTCAGAGCATGTCGCAACCTCAGAGCATGTCGCAACCTCAGAGCATGTCACAACCTCAGAGCATGTCGCAACCTCAGAGCATGTCACAACCTCAGAGCATGTCTCAACCTCAGAGCATGTCGCAACCTCAGAGCATGTCGTAACCTCAGAGCATGTCGCAACCTCAGAGCATGTCGCAACCTCAGAGCATGTCGCAACCTCAGAGCATGTCGCAACCTCAGAGCATGTCGTAACCTCAGAGCATGTCGCAACTTCAGAGCATGTCGCAACCTCAGAGCATGTCGTAACCTCAGAGCATGTCGCAACCTCAGAGCATGTCACAACCTCAGAGCATGTTGCAAAATGTTACACGCATAATACGCATAACATGCATAATATATGTGACTTCAGGTGTTTATAAATGGTATTTAAAGGGAACCTCAGAGAATGTTGCAACCTCAGAGCATGTCTCAACCTCAGAGCATGTAGCAACCTCAGAGAATGTTGCAAAATGTTACCATATTTGAAGTAATTTTTTTTTAAACAGGACACACAAAATGTAAACATAAGTGCTGTGTCACAAATGTCACATTTGATCAAGTGTGCCATCATTCAGGAAGGGTCTACAACCTCTGATTGACACCAGATGCTGTGTTACTGTTTCTTTGCCATCATTCCGTGCTAATTAGGTTCTTTCTATTCAAACATTATGTCTTCCTTTCTGTTTTTCAATTCAGTCTTATCCTTGTCTCATCTTGCAGATCCCTTTTCAATTTGCCCGTTGATATTCTGTGTGGACATGTAACAGATTCTATCTAAACAGAAACTTTCAAACATCTTTTTTGTTTTTGTCCATTCTTCAAATGTAAGATAACCATTACAAATAATACATCTCTGGTATATTATTAAAAGAATGACAAATATGACTTTACACATTCTACAAATGTATGTTTTAACTGCTGTTTTCTTAGTTATAAATGAGCGTCAGCCATATAATATGTTTGTTTTGCAACAAGGAGGTCTCATTGGCTAATTAATTAGTTGCCTCATTCAGTCATGACTATAGTATAGTAGCCCTTTGCAGTCATGATTCGACCTGGAGAGGTAAGCAAAAAATATATACTTAGCGTTACTAGTTTTCTGACTCCTTGCGGCATTGTTTTTCTCATTTATCTGCGTTGCAAGAGCTTCTCTTCACCAAGTGTGAGATGGCCCTTCAGGGTACATCTCCACTTGGATCGGTCTGCAGGTCCGTCTTCCCAGGATGTCAGACTCATGTCCACTACCTTTATCTCACATTTACACACATCTTTGAACCTCAACTGTGGTCGGTCGACTGTTCTCTTGCCATCTGACAACTGTCCATAGAGGATATCTTTGTGAATATGACCATCCTCCATATAACAAACATGACCAAACCATCGTAGTCTTTGCTGCCTAAGGATAGTTTACATGCTTGGGAGACCTGTGCGAGAGTGCACTTCTGCATTTGTCACTCTGTCCCTCCACGCAATTCCAAAAATGGATCACAGGGGCTGTAGATATAAGGTGTTAGGCCTGTACTCTTGTTTGGTATAGGTTGCTCAAGTCTTGCTACTATATAGAAGTGTGCTGATGCCACATGCATTGTACTTCATGGTCTTGGTTTTGATTGTCAGTTTCTGGTTTTTCCAAACATGCATTGTGAGATGAGCAAATGTAGCGTCAGCTTTGCCATTGCATCCATGATACCTTATGTTGAGGTTTGGTCTGAAAATAGTTGTTGTTCACGCAGAGTTCATGGTAGACACAGAACACTAAGAACAGTTGGCCATTTTCATTAATTTTGCCAACTTCAAACTTGCCAAGACATGAAGGCTGAGAGTTGTGATCAGCACCCACTTAGCATTGAATTTACTTAGTAGAACAAATTGATCTTGACTATGCATATTTCTAATAACTGCTGATAAATCCTCATAGAATTCATCTTTGACTTCATGTGTGGAGCACATTGTCATGGTAGATGCATATGCTCTGACAAGGGTGATGGGACCTACTGTGGTTTGGAGATGAAGTGGGAGCAAGCGCTTTGAACAATTTTCATGGCTGACTAAAGGATTATATGTCCTTTGAGTAATAACTCTCTGCAGAGTTCGATTTCCTTTTTTCCAATAGTGTTTGCTTATCATTTTTACATGTTGCAACACTTCCAATGTTGTAACACCACAGGGTGGAGCTGAAGTAGCCTCTTCAGGACACAAGCTGGGACATCTTTCTATGGAGAGCAAGCATTTCTTGTGCAACAGGTTCCCCTTCCCCCTTCTCTGCGTAGTTAATTTATCCAGGAAAATGACCCAAGAGTTGCTAGACTAGCGATAATATGACCGCTAAACTGTCTTAGGAACTCCATCTCTAGATTTTTCCTTAGGGCATGCTCCTGAACTGTTTCCTGTGAATGAGGTATCCCGTAAGGCATTGAAAATTTTATTGTATAGCGATACTTTATAAATGCTCCTTCTGTTTTTGTTTGTTATTGATGCACAACTAATGTGATTACACAAACAAGTTTTTATACATTCATGTCTTTCACTGATCATAATCAGAAGTCATATTTGCTTCTAAAGGTCTAGTGTGAAGAATTTAAATTGTAGCTTCTAACTCTTGCTTGATGCTTTAAAAGGGTGGCCAGATCGCATGCTAGCTATAAAGCAACTATAACAAGCAAGTTTTGTTTATGCAGTGGTTTAAACATTCCATAAACTTGAGTGTAGGTGTTAAATCTCTTATACCCTATGTCAAAGTTTAATCACTAGCATATTCATAATTCAAATTAGCCCCAAAAAGCAAACACAAAAAATTTGAAATAAATAGAGCATGTTGTGATAGAAGGCAAGACATTGTGTAACTCAACTAGATCCATCCATCTTTGAAAGCCAAGACACCAAATGGCAAATACACACTTTTTCTATATGAGATGACTATATTGCCATCTCGTGCACTGCTCTCTTGTTAAAGAGTTCCTCTTTGATGTTTGTTTCCTGCTTTAATACATTTATGATTACATTCATAGAATTAGTGAAAGTGGAAGAAAAATGGTTCAAAGTTTAGTTGTACTGAAAACAAACACACAAAATAAAGGATACAGACAAAAACTTTCTGTGAGAAGACAAAGATAGAATAGTTACTCAGTTAAGAAGATTACATTTCTTCAAGAAAAAATACTTACAACTAATGGTAAGGCAATTTTCCAAACATTAGTGTTATGGGTTGCACCACTTTTAATTTTTCATCATGTTTTTGCTTGTCTTTCATGTGATAAAATCTGCTTTGCTAAGTAATTGTTATCTCTGTATATTCCTTAATATCACAAAATGGAGCTGTAAAATTATAGTGCCATCAAAAAGACCTATATCAATTATACGTCAACCCTAGATACAACAAACAATTGCTGTACACATACAATGGTTGAGTTGTTTGGAAAATGTAATGCATGTTTTCCTTCAGTATTTTATCTAGTAATTTCACACTTTAGGTCTACTGCAATATCACATTTCAAATAGATATTGTGATCTTGAATGTATGTTAGGGACATGCCCGGATATCTCAGTTATTATTATCTTTTTGGACTTTTATTATTTTGCATGCCTGTAAGATCATTTGTTATATTGATAAATATATTAAATTGCTATTCTAATAACAGTTATTTTGTTGTATTTACTCTTTACTAATCATTCAGTGTAATAAAATACAGAAGACATTTTGTCTGTTACTTTATGAGATAAAACATGAATTATTCTTCAGATCTTCTTTGGCGTTCAGTGGTGTCTCATGCCGTCCATCAGATCTACATGATTTTATCCTCGCAGTTAGAAATGACAACACTCACAATTAAGTCAGGCCTGACATGTAAAATATGACCCAATACTCACAGGTAAAACATGACTGAACACTCACCGGTTAAACATATCCCAACACTCAAGATAAAATTTGGCTCAGCACTCATAGGTAAAACATGACTGAACACTCACAGGTGGTAAAACATTACTGAACACTCACAGTTAAAACATATCCCCAACACTCAAGATAAAATTTGGCTCAACACTTACAGGTAAAACATAACTTCACCTTCACAGTTACGATTTGTCCTGCACAATTATCACATTTAAAAAAAATGTGCAGTTGTTGCAAACTTTCACACAACTTGACATCCACATAAAACTTGACTTTTAATACCACTTCATTTCAATTTGACTATCAAACCAAATCAACTTTCTTAATAATTTGATTTTCAAAACAAGACACCCCATCACACCCTTCACCCCTTTAAAAACTTGACTTCACAACAACTTGATAAACATAACTTGGCCACCAAACTGACTACCCTTTCAAACCAACCTGATGTTAATACCAACTTGACCCCCAAAGCTGATTTGATCTTCATACTAACTTGACTGTCATAACAAGACCATAACAACTTGATACATCATACCATCTTGGCCTTCTTACTTTTTTTATCATTTAACCAAATTGACTTTCATAGCAACATAACATTGATAATAACTTTATTGTCATTGAGGGACCTTAATAGCATCTTGACTTTCATGACAACTTGACTTTCATAATACCTTAACCTCAAATTAGGTCATCCATTTTATATTATAATTTACTCATTGCTCCATTTGTTGAAGCATAGGTCTACCATTGCATTTGACTTACTCTAACAGCCCTTAAAAAATCAGGATCCAGTTATTTAGTCATTTGCTGAGAGAAATCAAGGCATTGGTCTATGCATGATGTGGTTGCCAGCCCTATGAACATCCCTCTTTAATTGCCTACACAATACGCAAGGAAGGAAACAGTGGTCCTATTCTTCTGTCTACCTCAGGAACCACTCGGGTGCAACCATATTATAACATGACTTAATACTCACAATGATAAATAACAAGTTTGTTAAAAGTGATAAAGTTCGATATGCACAAACCCTTTTGTAGGAGAACACCTGTTATGATAATGTAATTTATTCTTTGTATTTGATGCTCTCCCATTTTGGCATCTTCTGTAGCCCTATCAAGTTTCAACTTAAGCCATGTACTGTTGCTTGTTTGTTTCAGTGAAACGTTGTCCAAGCATTGATTTAGCTAGAAACACAGCTCTTCTTTGAAACGTGTGCTTCTCACTTTTGACCTAAGATATAACTAGAAAAATAGCTCTTCTATGAAATATGTGCTTCTCACTTTTGACCTAAGATATAACTAGAAAAATAGCTCTTCTTTGAAACATGTGCTTCTCACTTTTGACCTAAGATATAACTAGAAAAATAGCTCTTCTTTGAAACATGTGCTTCTCACTTTTGACCTAAGATATAACTAGAAAAATAGCTCTTCTTTGAAACATGTGCTTCTCACTTTTGACCTAAGATATAACTAGAAAAATAGCTCTTCTATGAAATATGTGCTTCTCACTTTTGACCTAAGATATAACTAGAAAAATAGCTCTTCTATGAAATATGTGCTTCTCACTTTTGACCTAAGATATAACTAGAAAAATAGCTCTTCTTTGAAACATGTGCTTCTCACTTTTGACCTAAGATATAACTAGAAAAATAGCTCTTCTATGAAATATGTGCTTCTCACTTTTTACCTAAGAATAGGACAAAATCATTTATCCGGCCTCTCTTTAACCTGACAATTTAGAGAAGTGTAGCAGCAAATTATTGCAGAATTACTAGATCGTACACTTTTCAAAGACACACAACCATAGACAGCAGAAAAGAATTGCATAACATGCACTCCAGAGACACTAAACAGGTCTGTCCATGTTACAGTATTGCCTCATAGTGATAAAGTGATTCAGTCAATGAAATGCTCCAAGATCATTAAGGCAATCACGAGTCCCTTTAACTAACAACCTCTGCTTTCTGTTCTGTTACTGCAATGTAACACTACAATCTAGCCCATATCTTGTGTTTCAGCTTTACATTAATATAGCTTATTGACTGTTTATTTTTAATTGTTTAGCACAATAAGATTTTATTGGACACAATGTGACATGATGTTCCAAATTAAGTCTTTTTGTCATTTTTAATGAAGTGAGATAATGATATTAACATTGAAGGTCATTCTAGAATTGTACCAACTCTGATAAACATGTTCTTTCTGACACAAAAAGTGTGGAAAATTGTTTGTGAAATTTTATAAGCATTATAGGTTATAATAAATGGATTTTATGAAAGTTATAACTCAATTAAGCCTTACATTAATACCAAAATAAATATCATTCCAAGATCTTTACATTGTTGAAACATTGATTAAAATCCAATTTTTTTTGGTTTAAAAGCTCAGTAGTATTTTTACATGTACATCATTATATATATATATATTTAGTTTATGTGCGCTTTTGAACAATGGTAGACCTAAGATTGCTAGTGAAATTTATATATTCCATGAGACAAAAGTCTCGGAATTAGAATTTTGTTATTTCTCCACCTTTGATTCAGTTTTCTAATGTCATTACCACCAGAAATAATGAGACTCTATTCCATCATGTCACAAATGTTTATTGTTTTTCTTTTCTTTTAAATTAAAGCTAACATATTTTTTAGTATTTACTTTATTGCATATATTGTAATTATAACAGTTTTCATATTCATAATTGATGTGTTTTTGTGATTCAGTTAAGTTTTTTTAAGCTACACATAACTTTTTGCTTTCCTTATTATTACATATACAAATATAGATCCTTCTTTGAATTGTTGATTAATGTAGATATAAAATATATATACATGACACATGGTGTCCCCCCCCCCCCCCCCCCCCCCAAATTCCTAAAGTTTGTGGTCGTGCAGAAGGATGGGCTATACTGGGAGAACAACCTCTTGACAGAAGTACATAACTAATTCAGTTAATACCAGATCAAGCATAAGCATATTTTGCTATCTTGTTAAACAAGGACAAATTTATAAATGTATTGTTTTTCAAAAGTATGGGTTTAGATTTGTACTTGTAAAATGATGGATTAATATATTCTTTCTTGTATAAACATGGATTTATTGATGTGTTAATAATAAACAATGATCCATTTAGAGGAAGACACTTTTTACAAGCATGCATTTACAATTAAGTACCTTTTTTTTTCTTATACATGGGTAGATTTTTACATAAATAATTAAAGTAAGTTGGTTAAACAGATAAATAAATTGTGTATTTATTAGAGGGTGGCAGGGGCTTTCTGATCTCTTTGGTCAGTTAAAACTCATTGAGAATGATGAATCTAGTCAGCTTTAGGTCGTTGTGTAGGTCAGAAATCGTGGTGAGAGTACTGCCATGTTTTCAGGGTTGAAAGCCAAATTGACAATAAACTGATCTACACAATGGGCATCGAGTTGATATCATCGTTGTCCAGACTATAATTCTTATTATATCTGTATATAAGTAAAATCTAACATTTGACAAAATGCATGTCTGCAAATTGTACAGGAATTACTGAAATCAAATCAAATAAACAATAATGATTGCACTGATTTTGTTGCAGTTTTAGTTGTTATGGCCATAACTTGTTGCCTTTGCGATTTTATATCATTTCGGTATTCAACCATGTACGTTTTCTGTGAATATAACTTGTCAGGAGGAAGTATCAGAATTTGTTCAGTTGCAGACTATCCTTTTTGAAATTTATGATGTCAACACAAGAAACGATGCAAGTTATTTCTAAAATGGATCTGACCACAGAAAAATAGTTGAACTAGTAACTGCCCAGGATACATCACTCACATGATAATATAGTGAGATTTGATACCCCTACAACCGGTTAGGTTATGGGAACGAAGGAGGAGGAGTAAAAGTGTGTGTGTGTGTGTGTGCGCAGTTGTGATAACTTAGAAATAACTTAACTTAACGTTAACAACAGTCTGGGGTTTCTCGGCTAGAGTGAGAGGACAGGTGGTTGCTGAGCACAGTAGGGCATAGATGTCAACAACATCCAGTATGAGAATGGAGACGGAAGCAGTGACCTCAGCACTGAAATGGATATCTGAGACTTCTATAACAAGGGCAGTCATTGTGAGAGACGTGCAAGCCGTACTTCAGAAGGTACAGAAGAGATGGCTTAGGTAGGAGTGGATAGCTGTTTTTGAGGCCTCAAACCTCCAGGGGTTGACATGGATCTGCTGTCATGTTCATGCTGGGATCCAGGGCAATGAAAAAGCTGACATCATGGGCACATTAGGGATGGATAGAAGTGACATTTTGAAATCAGTCAATGACCGCCTGCTAGATGAGGACACCGCAATAGATGAATCAGCAAGCCACAGACTGCAAAGTTTTGACATTAAACGAGATTCGAGCGGAGTGGGGCCCATGAGAGAATGAAACAGGAGAGTGTACAATCAGCGAGCTACAAAGACCATCAGCATCTATACCCTACGCCATTTGCTGAGAGAGACTGAGCACCTATGAAGATGCCCGGAATGCAGTGACGTTGATTCTTATAAACAGAACAGAAACTTAATGTTTTTATACTGGTTTATACTGGTTTTTGCTCTAAAAGATATGTGCACCAAATCTATTCTTAAATGCATTAATTGTCCCTGCCTCCACTACTTCATGTCACAATGCATTTCAAGCATTCACCACTCTCTGGCTAAAAAAATATTTCCTAATATCTAATCTGGACCTTTCTTTAGTTAATTTGTAGCTATGCCCTCTTGTTCTTGTAGGTGGTTGTATCTTGAAAAACATGTTATAGTCTAATTTATCCGTTCCTTTGATTATCTTATAAACCTGGATTGTTACCTCGATTTTCTTCTGTTGTCTAGACTCTGAAGGCCGGTTTTTCTTAATCTTTCCTCATAACTGTAATTCTGGAATCCCACTATCAGCTTTGTTGCTCTTTTTTGTATCCTTTCCAGCATGTTTATATCCCCTCTACAATAAGGACTCCAAACCTGTACACAGAACTCCAATCTAGGTCTAACTAAAGCTTTATACAGTTTGACTATCACTTCCTAGGTCCTATGATTAATATTTCTTTTTATCCTACCTAACATTGCATTTGCCTTGTTCACTACTACCTGGACTTACTCACTCACCTTACTTGTATGATCTATTATAAGCCCTAGGTCCCTTTCCTTTTTTGCCATTCTAATATTGTTCTCACCCATTCTGTAATTATGCTCCATATTTGATCTTCCCATGTGGATGACTGTGCATTTATCTACATTAAACTCCATTTGCCAGCTCAAAGACCCTTCTCAAATTTTATCAAAATCTGACCTCAATATATACTTCTGCTTTAGGTGAGACACTGATGTGTAGTTTTGTGTCATCAGCGAATTATGCAATCATGGGTCTGATATCAATGTCTAAATCGTTTATATATATTAAAAACAAAATTGGTCCCAAAAGTAACCCCTGTAGCACTCCACTTTTTACTTCACACCACTCAGATTACTCCTTATTTATGCCCACTCTCTGTCTTCTTCCAGTTAACCAATTTTCAATCCATTTGGTAACTATCCCCCCCCCCCCCCCCCACCCCATATTCCATGTGATTTTAACTTTCGAAATAATCTTTGATGAGGTACTTATCAAAGATCTTAGCAAAATTAAGATAAATAACATCCACTGGCTCCCCTTTATCTATCATTTTAGTAACCTGCTCCATGAATTCTAATAGATTTGTTAATCATGATCCTCCCTCTCCCATGCTGACTATTTCTGATTAGATTAAACTTGTCTAAATGCATTACAATGTTTTCTTTGACTATTCACTCTAACAATTTACAGACTATACTCATTGAAGTCACTGGTCTATAATTAGCTGGATCTGATTTCTTTCCCTTCTTGAATAAGGGGATAACTCCTGCATCTTTCCAATCCCCTGGAACAATCCTTAGGGGTTACAGTGCAGGTTAGTCCAGGTTGCAGTGAATAAGGCAAATGCAATGTTAGGTATGATAATAAGAAATATTAAACATAGGAGTAAGGAAGTGATTCTTTTAAACCAGAATAAAAATGTTAAGTTAAGTTATAATATAGCCAATGGTTTTGCTAGTTGGTCTCTAATTTGAAACAGCAATTCTGGATGAATACCATCTTGACCTGCTCATTTATCCACTTTCAACCCCTCCAATTTTTAAAAAACCATTTTCTCAAGAAAACAGATTGTTCTTAATCCCTCGGTATCCATATCTCTTTGGAAAATATCTGTAGGCTCTGGGATCTTGGAGCAGTCTTCTTTTGTGAAGAATGTCACATGAACTGAGAGAACATGTGTTGATCTTTGCCTTTGCAGCATAGAACGTTGGGGTCTAATTGCTAAAGATTTATAATTGTAAAAATCCCCTCTGCGAGTTAGTAAATAACATGAAACAATAGTAGAAGAAACAAGAAAGTTTTTGAGAAGACTATGTTATAGAGTATATTAATAAACAGACAAACCCAAAATAACATGATGCATTTTTAATGGCTGCAATTTCAGTATAATAATTACATATATATATATATAACATTATTTCTGTAATGAACAAAACCATTCTTTTTACAGATAATTAAGAAAAATAAATTCAAAATGTCAAAAACTTATAAGCCATAAGTTATGTCCCATAAAAAACACATAAAATTCACTGCATCTCTAACTTTTAAATATATTTTTGTAAGATTATTTATTTTGCCTTCAAAGTTAGAATATTAAAACCCTAGTGTCAAGTCAGTGTTGATTGTATGGAGCGGAGACATGGACAATGACCACGGCCATACAACAAAGACTCCAATCCTTTGTTAGCAGATGCCCACAGAGGATAATGGGCATAAAGTGGCAGGACATGGTGAGGAATGAAGAGCTAGGTGAAAAAAAGCCAAGAACATCCATTAGAACAACAAATTAAACACAGAAAATGGGATTGGATAGGACATATGCTGCAGAAGGCACAGTCCAACATAGCCAGACAGGCTTTTACATGGAATCCTCAAGGGAAGAGAGAAAGAGGTAAACCGAAAAATACATGGAGAAGAGAATGTGAGAAGGGACTAAAATTAAATGATTACACCTGGAGAGAGGCAGAAAGAACAGCCCAGGACCATGCATGCTGGCGGGATGTTATCAAAGCCTGTGCACCAAGAGGGGCGACGGGCTTGATTAATTATTGACTCATTTTGTCTAACACATATTAAGATCAGTTCCTGTAACATGTGTCACATAGATTTGGTAAACAAAATAATTGATGCTGGCTTCACAAGATGATGTCTCTTTTTAATTGTATTTATTTATTGGTTTTGTAACTAGCACACTGAAATTAAGAGTACATATGAACAAGTCTTATAAATGGAATTGTGAACAGTGCTATAAGGGACCCAGCAATTCTTGCTTTTGGTTGTCTAAGGAAATCAATCTGGCATCCATTTACATCTTCTTAATCGTGGAAGACATAGGGAAGTGTGTCATCATAACAGATGAATGAACCTTAGAGGTATTTCCCGGTCTAGATTATGTACAGGGAAATCATATTTGTAGGAGAATATCATTGCAATCTTCTGATACATTTTAGCTGCACTGTTAAAATAGTATTAGTAGTAATAACAAGGTTTTTGACTGATATACCACAAATAATCGATCAACGTTAATAGTACTAAAAAATAATATAAATAATATATAAGTAATAAAGTAATATACACAATGAGGTGTCTGTCAATTGCTGAGTATGAGTAACCAAAATACAGTAACAAATAATTTAAAAAATTATTGTGAGTCTTAAACATAAAAGAATTTATAAGGCATTGACATCCTCAACTAAAATTCTTTTAATAAAACTTCTGATGAACAGTAATGGCTTGTGTAGTACGTATATGCAATGATCAGGCTTATTATTTACAGCTGTCAGTATTTCCATGTGTCGTGCCATACATGAAGCTAGGCACCAGTCTCATCCCTGATTTACATGTTTTTAAGCTGTGACACAACCACAGCAAAAACTATCATAAGTTTCCAACCAATGAGCGGAAAAACTGGTATGACAGAAACAGATTTTGATTGTGATGTAATAGAACATTCAATGTCATTTCCCCCCCAAAATGTAATTAGTCTGCAATAAGCACTCAACATGAACTAGTCATCAACACTAACTAGTCTTCAACATGTAGAACTAGTCCCCAAACATGTAACTAACCAACATGTATCAAGCTCCCAATATGCAACAATCCCGCAACATATAACAACATTTAATATTCAGACACATATTTTTCAGCCAAAAATTAAGTTTCAGTGATTTTTTTTTTCACTTTGGTAAAGACATCATAAATATGTAATGTAGTACCACTATCAAAGTGTTTTTTTTTTCTTTTCTTCTCATTTCCTCTTGTTTTCTATGGAATAGTGAATTATACTGTATTTTGCGCCTGTAATGACTCAGTGAATCTAACTTCAGCATGAAGTTTTTAATGACTTAATTTCCCATAGAGGCGCAGCTTCACTGTTTCATGAATCCGAACACAAGCAAGTTTGGGTTGTGAGCTGTGCCACTAACCACTTAGCCATGCCGCGCCAACTCTATGCCAGAGACATGATTTTCCCTAAATATGAAATGTCAAATATCAACTCTGAGTCAGAAAAGCCTCAGTAAAACTGATGTATACTAATTAGAATTCAGACATTATAATTTTACTCGTCACTCCAATTGGTGGAGAATAGATCCAACACTACAATTGGAATTGCCCTACCCAGCTTATAGCTAATCTCGAATCAATTTGTTTGCTGTGTGATTTTTTTTGGCAATGGTTTTTGTGCAAGTGCGGTGACCAGCCTCATCACAACCTTCCCTAGTCATCTGTAACAACATCTTAGGAAGGAAACAATAGCACTTCTTGTAAACCACTTGGACTTCAAACCGAGTCTGTTGAGGGTCACAATAGAGATATTGAACGTCTGTTGACAATTTCTACTATCACCAAGATGCACATACGTTGGTACAATTATGCACTATGACCAAGATTCACATACGTTGGTACAATTATGCACTTTGACCAAGATCCACATATGTTGGTACAATTATGCACTATGACCAAGATCCATATACGTTGGAACAATTATGCATCATCACCAAGATCCACATACGTTGGTACAATTATGCACTATGACTAAGATGCACATTCGTTGGTACAATTATGCACATATGTGAATACTTGATGTGGCAATATATTACACATTTCACGAAAGATTGGACACACATTTTAATTTTAATGTAATGCTTTCTTACATTCTTCAACTACAATAATGGACGGACTGTTTTTAAGATATCACAGCAACATTTTGTCATCTTGGAACAGAATATGCTACAGCATCATACATATGATCAAGAGTAAAAGATACTGCAGGTAATTATAGCAAATTGCAGTAAACCATAGTTTGTTTTTTTTTCAATGTAAAACCAAAAATGATTTGGTTTTATATTTTTCAAACTGAAGCAAAATCTTTGTTAAATGTTGCCTGAGACCCATAAAAAAGTAAGACATGAAAACTATTATCATAAAACAGGGCATGAGGCAATGGAACAATTATGTAGGAATCTGGGGAATGGAATGATAATCATTACAAAATTACATGTAAAGGTTAAATACAAGTTGATTGGTAAGAAAAGAATATGACAACTGATATAGTTTTCATATAGCAAAAGAAAGAGGTTGATAATAGTAATAAAAAATATCTTTAAAATTTATTATAGTTTTAAAAAATTACATTAAATTAATGATTTCTCAATTGCAGCTATTAAATAAACAATATAATAGTCCAATGTTATCTAACAAGACATTTACATATGAGCTTGATTTGCCATTGAAAAAAATGTTATACATAAAAGAATGAAAAGGTAGTAACTGCCAGCTCATAAAAGTTATAATAGATTTTGGATGGTGTCATAATGGAATGGGGCTTTTTTAAAGAATTGATGGGAAACAATTGTTCCCCGAAAAATTGTTGGAAATGACGCAAGCTAAAATAACTCACAATTAGGCTATACATTTGGAAGTGATTATTTATATGCAATTTCTCTGTTGTTAAATTCATGACACTTAGTACATAAGGTTATAGTTTGTATTATTTGGAAACTGCCAAATTAAAAAATATTATCTGCTAGTTAAAAGGAGCATTCAATTATATCCTAACATTATAATAACCTATTCACAGTTCTTTTATAAATTTCAAACTCCTAAATCCAGGGAACCATCCAGAACCACACTTCAGATCTTTGTGAAAAGAAATTATTCCTTACTATGAACTCCAAACAAAGATACACAATACAAGATCCTAGTCTTCAGTCCGGCTGGTGTGTTGTATGCGAGGTAGCCAACAATGTCCTGTATGCAGTCCAATCTTTCGCAGTGTTGTACCATTTCGGACCTAGGTCTCTCAGCAGACCATCTTGCCATTGTATGGGTGGATGGCCGCGTGGTCATGTATAATCATATGTCCACCAAAACATCGTTCTGAGTGTCCATCTGTTATCTGGCATGTGCACCACGTGGCCAGCCCAGTGGTATTTGCAAGATAACGCAGCCTTCACAACGTCTCGAAACAGCGTGCACACTCTTATTTCAGTTTTGTGGATTCAATCTCTGAACGAGATCCCAAGGACACATCTTTCCATCACTCGCTGGGTAACTCGTAGTTTCTCTGCATCCGCGTTGCGTAGATTCCACACTTCCCATCTGTATATCATGGCTGGTATGATCGCAGAATTGAAGAGATGCACCCTTGACATGATGTCTTTCAGCTGCAGAAGTATAGGCTTTATGGTACTGAAGCTAGACTAGGCTGCAGCTCTTCATCTTGAGATTTCTCGGTCTAGGGTGTGGTTGGCATTTATTTCTTACCCTAAGTTTATGTAGGAGCTGACATATTCGATAGGGTCATTTCCCAGCTTTATCTCGAATTTGCGGCAGTAAGGGCTTTGGAGACATTGTGTTTTAACAAAGATGAAACTAATAAATAATAATAGCAGATCTTTGTATGAAGTGCGGATATTAACTATCCCATATTCTCATATTTATGAGATTCACAAAAATATTTCTTATTCTCCTTTATTCGTTCTCAATCTCCCGCTACCAAGCCCTGAACAGGGCTTTGCAAGTAGCAGGATGCAGTTCGGAGAACGGAATGTGTTGTGTCGCTAGTTTACAGCTTGACTGTGATATTTGCACCTTTCGGTCCGACACATCCGTCTTTTGCAGCTAAACAAAAATATTTAAAACATACATGTAATAATAACAGACCTTTGTACATATCATTTACATTTGAATTACTATTAGCAATCTCATATTTTAAAAAATAATAATAGTAACAGCATTAGTGGTAACAATAATAATACAAATAATAAAATAAAATGTTATAATAATAATTTTGGCACACAAGTAATAATAGAGTAGATATCACAGAAATGAAGCACTGGACATTTTCGATGGAAATTAGTGACTTTCTTTGGATGTACACACCAAAGAAATATTGGTATAAAAGATCATATTAGTATGAATATATTTTGATAATTTGTGGAATAACATTAACAGGTATAATTACACATATGTTTTTTTATAACAGTCTGGAATGAGTCAGTTTATTCAGTCTAAGTCAGTCTGAGTCAGATAATGGCCAGTGTTTGAAGTTGTTAGATAATAATAATTTGTCCATCGTTGTCAATGGCGACCACCAACATCAGCACATGTCATAATGCAACCTTGAGTTTGTGTGTGCGCTCGTGACTGATCAAGCCAATTAGAGCCTGGAAAAGTCTATGGCACGACTGGCAAACGTAATCAGCAGTTGTCTCTTAAATTTTCTCTGCTCTTGACTTCCTGATTGCACGTCTATCCTGAGCTGCCTAGATACAGAGACCCTCGCTGAGTTCAATGCCGTCCGTGATCGTGCTCTTCCATGTTGAATGATTGCGAGCCAGGTTTTCCCAGGTGTTAATGTCTATGTGGCAACACTTAAGGGACTCTTTCAGACTGTCCTTGAAATGCTTGTTAGGACGTCCTTGTGATCGTTCTCCTTCACTCAGTTCACTATACAGGAGCCTCTTTGGAAACCTTTCGCCTGACATTCGGGCAAGATGGCCAGCCCATCTCAATTGGGATGTTAGATAAGTGAGCTGCTATATACATTCCAAGACTTTATACATACATGCATATTTTTCAATTTCAAAGTAGTTGTCATTCCTTTATTTTTATTAAAAATACATGGTTCTGACACTTTACTAGACACATGTTTTTCACTTTCTCCAAACAATTAAGATTCCATCACTTTTGTTAGCAAAACAAGTTTCTGCCTTTACTTCATTCCAGCAGTAGATTTCCTTCAATATTCCAAACCACACCAGATGTTATTTATCATGTTTTATTTGCCCTACTTATGTGTAGAAGAATCTGAATTTTGGAATATATGACTACAACATGTTTTACAATCACACAATCACCACACTCAAGTTTACTATAACTAAAATTGGTTACTATTTGAACTAGGAGAATAAAAAATGGTCATTAACAATATAAATTAAAGTAAAGTAATATCTCCAGCATTTTCACTACAAATTTGTATCGTAAGTTTAGCCAATTGTTAGCTTCTTCTTCTTGCTCTTCCTCTCCTCCTTCTTCTTCTTCTTCTTCTTCTTCACCACATTTTTATATTTTGTCTACAAATGAATTCCAGTTCTCTGAATAAAGGTAACTGAGGTGGAGAGTACTTCAAGGCTTTTTTTTTTCTACTTCTGCGTTCGTTCTCAATCTCCTGCTACCAAGTCCTGAACAAGGCTTTGCAAGTAGCAAGATGTAGTCCGGAGAACGAAATGCGTTGTGTCGCTAGTTTACAGCTTGACTGCAATATTTGCACCTTTCAGTCCTACACATCCATCTTCAGGACCCTCAAACACCTTTGTGTGGATGTTTATCTAGGAGGTTCATAATTCAGTACACAATTGCCTAAGCATATAAGTATTGTAGGAAATGTTTGTTTAACTGTCTATGCTGCTTGTCTGCATGTACAGATGGGTGATGGAGCCAATTTTAGCCTGTTTAAGTGACTTGTTGTCAATGTCATTTTCAAAATAATACAAATAGAAATGTGTATCCAGGTGATAAAATGTTAATATAGTTTTTTTATGATTCGTAAAATGTTCTGGGATTTTTTGTTTGTTTCTTCTTTCTTCCTAAACACTCAGATGCTATTCTTAAAACATTCAGATTCTACTTTTGCAAAGTCTCAACATTTTTCAGAAAATGTGGGATTATTTTCTCCCCTAATAAATGGCAATTCTATCGGAATTCATTGTTTTTGTAGTTGATTGTTATGGTTTTGTTTCCTTTTGTCGTGACACACTACTTTCAACATTAGATTCATCTTGTTCTTGCTCACTGTTAATGTTCTCACTGTGTTGGACATTGGTTGAATGAGAACATGAAAGGAAACTGTCATCAATGGCTGCATCATCTGAGATTATTGATGCATGGCTTATATCCAGATCTAATGGGATAACAGACGATGGTGTACTAGATCTTGTGGTTTCAAACTTCCCTGATACTCCCTGTAGATTATCTGTTTCAGGTGGATCTGTCCTTGACATTGTATAGATATTACTTCCCTTGGACCAGCTGGTTGTTGTTCCTGACTTGTCTGTTTTGGTCTCTGAGTGATATTGTGTCTGAAAAGACCGAACAGTTTCAAAAGTCTTTCTTTGCAGAGGTTCGACCTTTGGTGAAGATTTTGATCCAAACAGTAGAGAAGAACTAGATGGACTTTGACTTTTAGAGGCTGTATATTGAGTCCACTGTGCTGACTTTGGATAATAAGAAGAGCTACTTAAAGTCTGTCTTGCAGGAGAACTACCTGACAAAGCATTTGGTCTGTTCTCAGAACCAGAACTTAATTTACTTTGAGTAGGAGTCACTGGTGTTTGTTCGGAGCGATGATGTGAAGATGATGCATGCGTCAAATGAATTGTTCTTTGCTGTGGTCTAGAATTTTTTGATTTGTTCGTTTGTGAAGTATGAGAGGTTCCCTTAACTGGGGTTGTAATATTATTTTGGACTAATGAGTTGATCTTGCGCTGTCCTCGTACCAGATGGTCTCGTGTGTATTCAACAAATGATGAAGGTGTCAAGTCTTGAGTACTGAAAATAAACATGTTCCATTTTATAACTACAGTTAGCAATTTTATAACCATGAAACACATAGATATTTATTTTGAACAGCTCGCTATGTTTCAAACACAGTTTGATCTTCCTGAGAAGTATGGACCAACTAAGTATCAAAAGCGGTAGTAAAACCGAAACCATTTAAAAGATGAAACAAATTAAACTACAGGAAACCTGATTATAAGATGCTTATGGAAATCTGTTGCCAGATGTGTCAAGATTTTAAAAAACTGTTATTTTTACTCACAATCTCATACTGGGTTCAGCTGATAAAGATATCTCAGTTGGTTTGAGCTGCTCTGAGTTTGTCTGTAGCAAGAAAATAAATAAGCAGTTTGAAAGTTTTCTTAATAAATTAAAGTTTAACATTTTGAGTAACAAAGGCAACATAGTTAATTAGTTTTCTTTCCACTTGTTCCGTCGAGCATCATGGGGAGCTTAAGTACATTGCATTGGTCAATGTGAGCCCGTGTCGCTGCACAATCACTTTGTCATCTATCCACCTGCCTCGCATCCGCCCCCTTGCCCTGTAGCCAGATCTACCAGCGTTGTCAGCCATCAGTGGAAGTTGATGAGAATGCATTCTCATGAGATGACCAAACCAACTTATTTTCTGCCTGGAAATGTATTCAGCACAAGACATAGTGCCGTCCAGACTTTGTCGTCGTTCCATACTCTGTCTTTCCTGGTAACACTGATGACCTTCCTCAAACACTTAATTTCATAAGTTGAAATTATGATCTCACGTGCCCTGGACAGAGGCCATGTTTGGCACTGGCAGCATAGAGTCAGCATAAATATACTGTTTATCAGCTGTTGCTTTGTTGCCAAACTAATGCTTGGGTTCCTAAGCAGTGGGAACAGCTGTTAAGTCCCAGCAGATGCTTTCTGACAACTAGTCTCAATTTCCCTGTCGATCCTACCATCTGCCAAAAAAATACTGCCCAAATATTTGAACTCATGGACCTATTGAAGAGCAATATCATTTACATTTATGTTGAGTGGCCCAGGTGTTTTACTGATTATCAGAGAATTACTTTTTGCAGATGATCAATGACTGCTGTACTATGATGAAAATAAGCTGCAAAATCACATGAACTACCTGTGCTAAATACAATATGCGAATTAGCGAGAATAAAACAGAAACTATGATGATCAGTAGAACACCTGGACCACTCAACATAAGCAACATAGTCCCAGGTAAAAAAAGAGAATATACACTTTCAAGTAACTGAGAGAATATAAACATACAGTTAGTTGCCCATCACAAGCAATAATGGTGACATTATCAGATAGTTTTTGTCTTGATGATGTAACTTGCGTTGTATTTGGATTATAGTGAGGAAGAAGCTGCACTGATCATCAGACTCACTCTTTGGTCACAAACTATCTTGGGCCAGTGGTAAGACTTAAGTTAAGACAACAGGAGGTAATTCAGGATGAAGGCAACTCTGGTACCACCTCTTTGAGATCAGGGGTCACTTGAAACCTGCGGGGCTTGAACCCGCGCCGTTTTCATTCATGGTTTTAGAGGTGAGTATCTTACCTCTTGACCACAGCGACCCTCATATAAGTACCTATACACATACAGTAACATAGAGAACATTTTTATTGAGATCACTAGTACTGCATGGGGAGGAAGACTAACGTCTGTTGAGGCTAAATATACTGATCAGACTAGTTAGTCAAGGTCAGGCAAAACATACTGACCAAGACCCTCACCTCGGCTTTCTCATAGCCCTCCCTGGTAACGGGCTGTTTTCATAGCAGCCTGGCTAACGACATGAGGGATTGATCCCCATAGTAGTGAATGACGCACATATGAAGCCAAGCATAGCACAACTTCCTGGAGGACCCCAGTCCACCTTCATCAGCACGCTTGGGATGTGAGGAAAGCTACTGCAACCCGCCACTTAACGCCCTTTTCAGGGCACACAAAAAAGTAACCTACTCATTGTGGGCATTCACAAACAACAACTAGTTTATAGTACTGTGTACCCTGTTTCTGGATTCTAGGAAACCACCCTAAGGAAACAAATGACAATTCTCCTATGTTACTAAAGAATTTGGTACTTACTGCTTGATTAATTTGTCTTCTTGGTGATGGAGAATGTTTGCTTTGTGTAAGATTTCTGAAAACAACATTTTTAAATGCTGATGTCAGAGAAGACTTCTTAGTCAACACAAAAGATACAATTATTTAAATGATGATGACATATTAAATAGGTCACAAAAAATAATTTATATTCCAGCTCTGGTACTGAATGAACTTAATAACTTATATTTGTATTCAACTTTAGGTAAAATTGTAGTCTTATAGAACAAAAGGAACAAAAGTGTTGGAGACTGATTTCTTTCAACTTATCTTACTTTTTGTACTCAGAGCAAAGTTAGTTACTCATTTTTGCAGCTTAGGAAACTCGGATATTGCATGACCTTATGACTATCTTAGATCATTTACTGCAAGAGATAAACATCCTAACAGTCCTATGGGCAGCAGTGTTTCTGAACTAGTGGTGCATAGATCCCAGAGGTATCTGAGAAGAACTGTAATTAATCTGATTGAGTATTAAGTGCAGGATGTAGTGGAGAAACATGATCCCCTATACATGTTGAGCCTTGAAGAAGCAGAAATCATGTCTAAATATGTAACTTTGTAGCAGTCGACAAACTAGGAGCTAAAAGTTGTTCAACCTTCAAGCCTAATAAAACTTACTTCCACATCAGTAACCAACAAACAAAATATTAATGTTTTTTAATGTGTATCTACTTATCTAATAATGCAGACTAGCAAGTACTATAAGCACCCTTTATCATCCCAACAGTAAACATAGTATAAGTTAGCACAAACCACTATTATCACAACAGTACACACGGGTGTCATCCTGCCCCAATTGTTTACAACATTTTGGTACATCTTAACTTAACTTAACTTAACTTAACATCTTTATACTGGTTTAGAAGACCCTGCATAGTCTGTATACAACCAGTTACATCGGACAGGTTACTGCTGCATAGCAAGGGTGAATTATCATCGCCCTATACAAAGGAAAAAGACTTCACTTTGAATGTAGCAACTACCCATCACATTACTGTCTGTTCCCAGAAAAGTCTTTGCCCACATATGAGGTCTGCTCAAATAGTATCGGACCTTAATTTTTCTCATGGAAACAAATGAAGCACCGGAGGTGTTTTCCAGCTGGAAGGTGTAGGGGATCTCGATGGACACGTGTTAATTTTGTTCTACCCACAGAGAGTAACTTCATAGTAGTCAGTCTGTGAGTGACTGATTGTAGTGAACACTCTTTGGATTTTCAATTGCCGCAAAATGACAGAACAACTTGAGCAGCAGTATTGCATCAAATATTGCCAAAAGCTTAGCAATATCTATGTTGAAGCCATTTAGAAGATTCAACAGGCTTTCAGCAAATGAACTTAGCTTTTCCTGGCTGTACAAGAAAACCTACACAATGTTTGTCTCCTTCCTTTGTGTCAGCACACCAATACCTGGTTTCCATGGAGTCCTAGAATTCATGTCTTAGTTTTGCCATACAATCTATCAACTACAGCTCTTTTTCCCTAAGTCCATTAACATTTAATGTTTTTATTTTAGTTGTGTGCCAATTTCCCAATTCTTTAACATTTCCAGCCTGTAATTCATTGAGATCAGTCCATTTAAGCTTCTCTAAAGGTTTCATAGCAATAGTATACTCCATGTTGGCTTATACAGCCAGTCGTAGCAATGCCACATTCCCATTCACCTTCAATCTTTTTTTTTAATAATCATTACTTTGTCATGTTTCCACATTCTATGGCATGGACGTTGGGGTTGGATATTAATTAATTTAAAAAACATGCTGTGGTGTAATTCATTTTTTCTCCCTGCCTTCCCCTTGAGGTAAGGTGTAAAAATTAAGCTGTAGCTTTCTTACTTGTTAACAGATTTTTATGATTCATATGTCATTATTTTGAAGACAATTGAATGTGGTGTTAAACAAGTTAAAAGAATGATTACTTCTTTGACCCTGTGAGCGGCTCATAATAGTAGGTAAAAATGCAGTAGTACATGTGCACAATATCAAATGTATTGGTGTTTAAATCTCAATAAGTTTTTGTCAAGACTTAATAAACAATAGTACAAAAGACCCAAATGAAACAAATATCAACACCAAGAATAAAACCCATTAAAAAAATATCCATTAATTTGTGTCAGTAAGAAAACACTGTCTCTTTGCTACCAATAGTAGTCAAAGACTGACTTGTATTCACTTGTCCAGTCCTTTATAAGACCAAAATGTTATATCTCTGCTGGTTTACTCATGTGAAACTGCATTTTAACCTGATTCTACTTCATTATCATCACAACAGTGGACAAGCCATCATAAAATAAACATTCAAGCCTAATCGCAAAATAAGTGACCAATACTAATTTCATTCATGTCAATAATAACAAAAATAAAGCTAACCTTTGGGACTTCATCATCTGTCTTCTTTCATCCAGCCATGCCAGAACTTCCTGTGCCTTCTCTATCTGGATCTGGTTTTGTCTGTGAACCTCATTCGACTCTTCAATTAGGTGGTCTGGGTTCAAATCATTGGTGGAATATGAGGCAACAACATTTGTTCTGAAATCTGAGGTGAGGTTGGCAAGATCAGAATCAAAACTATGAGGTCTGTACACATCATGTGATGGAGGACTAAGTCTTGTAAAATGGTTTGATAATGATGGGGATGGCCTTATGCTATGATCACTTCTTGATGTAGGCAATGAGGGCATCCCTGAAAATTCTAATCTGACTGGAGAGTAGGATAATGATCTGTGTGTCCTGAATGAATCACGCCTTTCTCTGGATGAAGGATGTGATACAGATGAGTTTCTCAAATCTATCATCTCTGCAGATGTAAGTACAACTTCTCGTCTCAAGTTTATAAGATAATTTTTTCTCTGTGTGGGTGTCATCATTCTTGGAAACATGTCATCTGAGCAGGATGGCCCAGTTGATAGTCTGTCCAGTGATATGGAGGTTGGAGATTGGTAAAGACTACAGCTTCTTGCTTTAGCCTTCTCTCTCTCATGCCTGCACTGTTCTCTCAATCTCTCAAGCTTAAATGCTTCTAAAGCTGCTTTCCTCCCCATGTTTTCCAGACCTCGCCCTCTAGTTCTGCGTCGACCACGTGTCCCCTTTTGTCTCCTTTGGTGAGTTTCAAGACATGCTTCAATGTCTTTCTTGCTTCTGGTAAACTGAGACTTATATTCATCTATGTACTCTTGCGTGATCTTTATGTATGTTTCTGATCGTGCTGGTCGAGTGTCTTCCCTACCCCAAGCATTCTCTAGCGCTGCTAGCAGAGCATCAGTCTGTCCAATACAATAGTTGAGCTTAGCTTCAAGTAGCTCAATTGTAAGACTTGATGGCAAGTAGCTGAGAGACAACAACTGTATGATCTCCATTCTTTGATGATGTAGTTTGTCAAGCTCCTGCTGCATTTCTAATGTACCGCAACTGCTTCTGTCTGATGCAAAGGAAGCTGTCAGGGCACTGATGTTCAGCATGCCATCCTCATGAGAACCTGCACTAGCATCTGCAAAATTAACCAAGTCTGTCTGAGTAAAGTCATCTGAGATGTCCACACTGGCTCTACAATCTGTGCTGGCTGTGCCATAAATGTTTATGGAGGACATTGAGAAGGCCGAGTCTGCATCATCACACATTATTTCCTGGATCGTCAGTGGGGAGATACTGGAATGTATGGAAATAGTGCTTAGGCTCGTTTCATGAGACTCTGATCTATCTTCTGATAATGTTCTGGATATTCCTACTGGTGGGGCATCGGATGACATTCTGCTCGGCTCCACCCACATTTTGTCAATCTGACCTTCAGTACCTGTGTAAAACATCATTTGATCTTTACTGTCAGCCAATGAGAAACCTGTAACAGTTTTGTTTTCTGTGTTGCCAATTGTGTTAAAACTTTGCTGTTCTGATACAGGAATGAAATCTTCTTTGACACGACTGAACGAACTTGTGGATGAAGGTAATTTTGCCATTGTTACACTATCATGAAGTTTTAAAATTGAAGCATTCATGTAAGGTGTATCTGCTTCTGACAGGTTCATTTTCCCCGATGTTAGAGTATCACTGTCTGTACCATCTGCTGAATATGTGGTACTGTGATATACATCCAGGTCAGTTTGAATGGCTCTGCTTACATTAGTGTTCTTAGATAACTCTTTACCATCTGCTTGACTTAGATGTTGGTGTAGATTAGTACTAGTGTGATCCCTCACATCCGAAAACAGAATTCCGCTGTTCTCAATATCTTCATTTTCCATATCATCAGATGTGAATATGTGACTTCCAATGTCTTCTATGGAACTAATGTGTGTACTATCTCCCACAGATTCCTCTCTGGCAATTACTGTTACTGGAGAATCCCCAGTTGAAGAGTCAGAATCAAGAGATGTCTTGGAAGAGTCAACCTCTTTCATGTCCACGGCCTTTTTAGTCTTTAATTTTCTGTTCTTAGATCTATCAAGGAGTTCTAACATCTTTGAATGTTCAGATTTTAGTTTTTCAATCTCATTCAAAATCTGCTGGTTGGAAATGTTTAAACTAGAAGCATCCGACCAGGAATTTCTATGTGTTGTGAGTGGTGATCTTTCTCGCCATTTGTCAACATCTTCAATATTCATGTCTATGTTGTCTGTTGAAATGTTATTCCTGTCACATCTCACAAATTGTTTATCTTTATGCTCGACATGATCTTGAGTAATCATGCCTGCAGACATGTCTTCAAACAAGGATGGATTGGATACAGAGTGTTGCAAATTTTGTGAAGGATTGGCATCAGATTGTACGTCTATAAATGGTGAAGGATTGGCAACCCCACTATTCTCATATATGTCTGCCAGTATAAATGGCTGCTGATTTTCTGTTGTCTGTTTGGGAATGAGCTGATCTGACTGAGATCTGCTTTCAATTAATGAAATTTCTGTTGACAAACTGGCATCACGTTGTGCATCTTGGTAAGAATCACTTGTCTGAGACAACATAACCTCTCTCCTGTGATGGTCTGGTCTAGCAACTGATGGTTCAGTTGAGAAATATTTTCTCTCAGACTTCATACTAAGAATAGATCCTGTTTCTATTACATTTGGTGGCTGCAAAAATCCTCTGTATTCTTGCATTGTTTCTTGCCTCCTGTAGCTCAGCTCACCTTCTGTCTGCTTTAAACTCCTTAATGACATGTTGTCTTCTGAGCTAAATGCATCATGTATATCACTTGATGATCTGTAAATCACTGGGCTTTGGGGTAAAAGCAGCACTGCCTGTGTTTTTAGTACCAAAACTTCCTGAAGTTCTTCTAGAGTTTCTTCCTTTCTGTAGCTTAGTTCACCTTCATTGTAAATATCTTCAACTTCTGTCTGAATGTTTTCTTCACCTCTGCTATCATGAAATACAGTATTATCTGAAGCTGTATTAATATGCTTGTAGGCATTAGCTTTCTTTTGGTTTTCACTTGTTTTGTGTGCATCTCCCATTGTAGACTGGACATCTCTGTTGAATTCCCTCAACGAAATGTTCATAATTTGGCCACAAACTTCTGAATAGTCACCTGCTGTGTTGATGCTTTGTGTTGACCCTACTGTCCTTTCTTCCACATGGGAATAACATTCTATAATCTCACTGATAGATGTGTCATTATCTATAATCTCACTTATAGATAAACCATCTTCTCTGATCTCACTGACAGATTCTGTACTTGAACAATCTTCTCTGATCTCACTGACAGATGCTGTACTTGAACAATCTTCTCTGATCTCACTGACAGATGCTGTACTTGAAGCATCACATTTGATCTCACTGACGGATGCAACATCTTCTTCAACTTCCATGACAGATTCCTTCTTGCCTTTGATTTCACTAACAGAAACTATATGTGAATCATTTTCTCTGATCTCTTTGACAAATGCTGTATGTGAGTCCCCTTCACTGATCTTATTGACAGAATAATCACTCACTTCTATCACACTGACAAATGCAACATCTTCTTTAATCTCACTGACAGGTACATCATTTTCTTTAATCTCGCTGACAGATAAATCTATGTCTTTAATCTTCCTGACAGATGCTGTATTTGAACCATCCTCTCTGATCTCACCAACAGAAACATGATTTTCTCTGGACTCAACGACTGATGATGTGTAAAAAGCATCTTCTGCCATGTTACAGACAAATGCTATATGTGAATCATCTGCTCTGGTCTCACTGACAGATGCATCACTCTCTCCGATGACACTGATTAATATCTCCTTGCCTCTAATCTCAATGATAGATTCTGTATGGGAATTATCAGTTTTAATCACATTGGAAGATCCATCGTGGTCTTTCATCTCACTGGTCGATATTGCATGTGAACCACCACTTCTGATTTCACTGCCAGAAGTATCACTTTCTATGATCTCACTGTCATATGCTACTTGTGAATTATCTTCCCTCACCTCACTGTCAAATGCTACTTGTGAATTATCTTCCCTCACCTCACTTTCAGATGCTACTTGTGAATTATCTTCCCTCACCTCACTTTCAGATGCTACTTGTGAATTATCTTCCCTCACCTCACTGTCAGATGTTACTTGTGAATTATCTTCGCTCACCTCACTGTCAGATGCTACTTGTGAATTATCTTCGCTCACCTTACAGTCAGATGCTACTTGTGAATTATCTTCCCTCACCTCACTGTCAGATGTTACTTGTGAATTATCTTCGCTCACCTCACTGTCAGATGCTACTTGTGAATTATCTTCGCTCACCTTACAGTCAGATGCTACTTGTGAATTATCTTTCCTCACCTCACTGTCAGATGTTACTTGTGAATTATCTTCCCTCACCTCACTGTCAAATGCTACTTGTGAATTATCTTCCCTCACCTCACTTTCAGATGCTACTTGTGAATTATCTTCCCTCACCTCACTTTCAGATGCTACTTGTGAATTATCTTCCCTCACCTCACTTTCAGATGTTACTTGTGAATTATCTTCCCTCAACTCACTGTCAGATGCTACTTGTGAATTATCTTCCCTCACCTCACTTTCAGATGCTACTTGTGAATTATCTTCCCTCACCTCAGTGACAGATGCTACTTGTGAATTATCTTTCCTCACCTCACTGTCAGATGCTACTTGTGAATTATCATCTCTTATCTCACTTACAGATACTATGTGTGAACCATGTTTTCTGCATTCTCTAACAGAAGCATTACTTCCTCTGGTCACATTGACAGTTGCTTGATGTGAATCAGCTTCTTTGATATCTCTGACATAAGCATCACTCTCTTTGATCTTACCGACAGATGTATGTAAGTTATCTTCTCTGATCATATTGATGGATACTGTATCCAAGTCATCCTCTCTGAGCTTATTGACAGATGCTGTATGGCAGTCATCTTTTCTGACCTCACTAGCAGATGCCATTTTGGAAACACCCTTTTTCACCTCACTATCAGATGTTACTTGTGAATTATCTTCTCGTATCTCACTAACAGATACAATGTGAAAACCATATGAATCATCTTCTTTGATATCTCTGACAGATGTATGTGAGTCATCTTCTCTTATCTCATTGACAGATGCTGTATGTGAATTATCTTCTCTTGTCGCACCTACAGATATTGTTTGAGAACGGTTTTCTTTGATCACACTATCCAAAGCAACAATTTCTCTTATTTCACAAACAGACGCTATATATGAATCCTCTTCTTTGATATCTCTGACAGAAGCATCACTCTCTTTGATCTCACTGACTGCTGCTGTTTGTGAATTATTGTCTCTGATGTCACTGACAAAAGCATTACTATCTTCTATCTTGCTGACAGAGGTTGTATTGGAATCGTCTTCTCTGATCTCACTGACATGTGCCTCCTTGTCTTTGATCTCACAGATATAATCTGTATGTAAATAAACTTCTTTGATCTCACTGACAGAAGTATTACTCTCTTCTTTCTTGCTGACAGAGGTTGTATTGGAATCATCTTCTCTAACCTTGCTGACAGAAGCATTGCTTTCTGCGATCTCACTGACAAATGTATCATTCACATATTTCTCTTCAGTTCCATTCTGACTGTTTGATGCTGTACCTGAATCATCTTCTCTGATCTCACTAACAGATGCTGTATATGAGCCATTTTCTCTGATTTCATTGACAGATATGTTACTATCTTCTATCTCATTGACAAATGATGTATGTGAATTATGTTCTCTGATATCACTGACAGGTGTATGTGAGTCATCTGCTCTGATCTCATTGACAGATGATGTATGGGAGTCATCTGCTCTGATATCATTGACAGATGATGTTCGTGAGTCAGCTTTTATGATCTCACCAACAGAAGCTTCCTTCTCTTTTATCTCGCTGACAGTTACCGTATGTGAGTCATTTTCTTTGATCTCCATAGCAGAAGTGTCACTATCTTCTATTTCAATGATAGATGATGTATGAGAGGCATCTTCTATGATATCACTAAAGGATGCTGTATTTGAGTAATCTTCTCTGATCTCATTGTAAGATGTATATGAATCACCTTCTTTGATTTTCTTCGTAGAAGTGTTACTATCTTCCATATCACTGATATACAATGTACGAGAGGTATCTTCTATGATCTCACTGAAAGGTGCTGAATGTGAATCATCTTCTCTAACTTTATTGTTGGAATCATTGGTTTCTGTGATCTCACTAACAGATGTTTCACCCCCACTGATGTCTTCCCTGTATGTCTCTTTATTTCTCATCTGACTGACTATAGCTGTACATGAATTATCTTCTCTGATCTCACTGACAGAAGCATCACTCTCTTCTATCTCACTATCAGATGCTGTATGTGAATCATCTTCTCTGATCTCACTGACAGATGCTGTATGTGAGTCAGCTTTTATGATTTCACTGACAGATGCATCCTTATCTTTGATCTCACTGTCAGATCCTGTATGTGAATCAATTTCTTTGATCTTACTGACAGATGCTGTATGTGAATCATCTTCTCTGATCTCACTGACAGATGCTGTATGTGAGTCAGTTTTTATGATTTCACTGACAGATGCATCCTTATCTTTGATCTCACTGTCAGATGCTGTATGTGAATCAATTTCTTTGATCTCACTGTCAAATGCTGTATGTGAATCAGTTTCTTTGATCTCACTGTCAGATGCTGTATGTGAATCAATTTCTTTGATCTCACTGTCAGATGCTGTATGTGAATCAATTTCTTTGATCTCACTGTCAGATGCTGTATCTGAGTCAGCTTTTATGATCTCACTGTCAGAAGCATCCTTCTCTTTGATCTCACTGACACATGATGTATGATAGTCATCTTCTCTGATTTCATTAAAAGATGCTGTATATGAGTCATCTTCTTTGATCTCCTTAGCAGAAATGGCAGTATCTTCAATCTCATTGACAGATGATGTATGTGAGTAATCTTCTCTGATCTCATTGACATATGATGTATGTGAATCATTTTCTTTGATTTCACTGACATGTGTTTTCTTGTCTTTGATCTCATTGATAGATATATGTGAGTTATTTTCTATTATCTCCTTAGCAGAAGTGTTACTACCTTTTATTTCATTGACAGAAGCATCATTTTCTACAATCTCATCATCAGTTGCTACTTGTGAATTATCTTCCCTCACCTCCCTTTCTGATGTCACTTGTGAATTATCTTCCCTCACCTCCCTGTCAGATGCTACTTGTGAATTTTCTTCCCTCACCTCCCTGGCAGATGTCACTTGTGAATTATCTTCCCTCACCTCCCTGTCAGATGCTACTTGTGAATTATCTTCCCTCACCTCCCTGGCAGATGTCACTTGTGAATTATCTTCCCTCACCTCCCTGTCAGATGCTACTTGTGAATTTTCTTCCCTCACCTCACTGGCAGATGTTACTTGTGAATTATCTTCCCTCATCTCACTGTCAGATGTTACTTGTGAATTATCTTCCCTCACCTCAGTGACAGATGTTACTTGTGAATTTTCTTCCCTCACCTCACTGGCAGATGTTACTTGTGAATTATCTTCCCTCACCTCCCTGTCAGATGCTACTTGTGAATTTTCTTCCCTCACCTCACTGTCAGATGCTACTTGTGAATTATCTTCGCTCACCTTACAGTCAGATGCTACTTGTGAATTATCTTCCCTCACCTCACTGTCAGATGTTACTTGTGAATTATCTTCGCTCACCTCACTGTCAGATGCTACTTGTGAATTATCTTCGCTCACCTTACAGTCAGATGCTACTTGTGAATTATCTTCCCTCACCTCACTGTCAGATGTTACTTGTGAATTATCTTCGCTCACCTCACTGTCAGATGCTACTTGTGAATTATCTTCGCTCACCTTACAGTCAGATGCTACTTGTGAATTATCTTTCCTCACCTCACTGTCAGATGTTACTTGTGAATTATCTTCCCTCACCTCACTTTCTGATGTCACTTGTGAATTATCTTCCCTCACCTCCCTTTCTGATGTCACTTGTGAATTATCTTCCCTCACCTCCCTTTCTGATGTCACTTGTGAATTATCTTCCCTCACCTCCCTTTCTGATGTCACTTGTGAATTATCTTCCCTCACCTCCCTTTCTGATGTCACTTGTGAATTATCTTCCCTCACCTTCCGCTCAGATGCTACTTGTGAATTATCTTCCCTCACCTCACTGTCAAATGCTACTTGTGAATTATCTTCCCTCACCTCACTTTCTGATGTTACTTGTGAATTTTCTTCCCTCACCTCACTGGCAGATGTTACTTGTGAATTATCTTCCCTCACCTCACTGGCAGATGTTACTTGTGAATTATCTTCCCTCACCTCACTTTCTGATGTTACTTGTGAATTATCTTCCCTCACCTCACTGGCAGATGTTACTTGTGAATTATCTTCCCTCACCTCACTGGCAGATGCTACTTGTGAATTATCTTCCCTCACCTCACTGTCAAATGCTACTTGTGAATTATCTTCCCTCACCTCACTTTCTGATGTTACTTGTGAATTTTCTTCCCTCACCTCACTGGCAGATGTTACTTGTGAATTATCTTCCCTCACCTCACTGGCAGATGTTACTTGTGAATTATCTTCCCTCACCTCACTATCAGGCATTACTTGTGAATTATCTTCCAGCACCTCTTTGTTAGATGTCATTTGTGAATTATATTCTTTTATCTCACTAATAGATAATATGTGTGAACCATGTTCTCTGCATTCACTAGCAGAAGCATCACTTTTTCTGTTCATACTGACAGATGTTGGATGGGAATCATCTTCTTTTGTTGCCCTTTCAGATATTGTTTGAGAATTATTTAATTTGATCATACTATCCAAAGGATCAATTTCTCTTATTTCACTAAAAGATACTGGATCTGAATCATCTTCTCTTAAAACTCTGACAGAAGTGTCATTCTGTCGGATCTTACTGACAGGTGTTCGTAAATCATTTTCTGTGACCTCATTGAAAGAAAAAATATGTGATTCATCGTTTGTGATCTCATTGACAGACATTGAATGTGAATCATGTTCTCTAATCTTACTGAGAGATGCTGCATGTGATTCATCTTTTCTGATATCACTGACAGATGCTGTTTGTGAGTCATCTTCTATGATTTCACTGACAGAAGCATCACTTTCTTCAATTTCACTGACTGATGGTGTACATGAATCATCTTCTCCGATCTCACTGACATATGCTGTATGTGAGTCATCTTCTTTGATCTCCTCACCAAAAGTGTCACTATCTTCTATCTGACTGACAGATGCTATATCTGATTCATCTTCTCTGATCTCAATGACAGCAGCTGTATATGAATCATCTTCTCTAACTTTAGTGACAGAATCATTGTTTTCTGTGATCTCACTGAGAGATGCTGTATGGGTGTTATCTTCTCTTATTTCATTGACAGAAGCATTATCTTTGCGGAAGTCACTAACAAATGAATTATTTTTTCTGATCTCTCTGATGTCATTGACAAATGTCTTCTCATTTATGATTTCAGTCACTGAAGATGTACCTAAATCATTCTTTATGATTTCACTGGCAGATGAATCATTTTCGCTTATCTCATTGACAGAAGCATCATCCCCTCTGATTACCATGACAGATGTTCTATGTATTTCATTCTCTTTTACCTCATGGACTTGCATTGTTTGTGAATTTTCTTCTTTGATCTCACCGACAGAAATGTCACTGTCTGTGGTCTCACTGACAAATGCTTTTTGTGTATCATCTTCTCTGAATTCAATGACCAAACCATCACTTTCTCTGATCTCATTGACAGAAGTTGTATGTGAAATATCTTCTCTGATGTCCCTGACAGAAGCATCACTATTTTTAACCTCATATACAGATGCTGTTTGTATATTAACCTCTCTAATCTCACCAGCAGAAGTGTCACTTTCTCTGATCTCACTCACAGATGTTGTATGTGAGTCATCTTCTCTTATCTCACTGACAGATGTTGTATGTGAGTCAGCTTCTCTTATCTCACTGACAGATGTTGTATGTGAGTCAGCTTCTCTTATCTCACTGACAGATGTTGTATGTGAGTCAGCTTCTCTTATCTCACTGACAGATATTGTATGTGAGTCAGCTTCTCTTATCTCACTGACAGATGATGTACGTGAGTCATCTTCTCTTATCTCACTGACAGATGTTGTATCACCCTCTTTATCCTCACTGATAGAAGCATCACTTTCTCTGATCTCACTAATAGATAATGCGTATGAGCCATCTTCTCTGATGTCATTGACAGAATCATCACTCATTATTTCATTGACAGAAGCATCACTCAGTTTGATTTTATTGATAGATGCTGCTTGTGAATCACCTTCATTGATTGCAAGCACAGATGATTTTGGAGAAATGTTTTTTGTGATCTCACTGACAAAAGCATCATGTTCTGTTATCTCACTAACAAATGCCATTTGTGAATCATCCTCACTAATCTCACTGACATGTGCATCATTCTCTGTAATGTCAGTCACCGATGTTGAATGTGAATCATCTTTCTTATTCTTAGTGACAGATTCAACACTCTCTCTGATCACACTGACAGATGTATCAGTGTCTATGAGTTGACTCACAAATGCTATATGCATATATTCATCTTTATCACCTTGTTTCTGGTGAACGTATGTTTTACCTTGTATATGTGGTAAGTCTTTATCATCCTTTTCTGGTGACTCTGATTCCCCTTCTATTTGTTGTGAGTCTGTTGCACCTAGTATCTTTGGTAAGTTTGTTTCATCTACTATCTGTAGTGAATCTGTTTCACCACTTATCTGTGGTGATTCTGTTTCATCATGTTTCTGTCGTGAGTCTGTTGTCCCTTTTATCGGTAGTGAGCCTGTTTTACCTTTAATATATGGTGAGCCTGTTATATCTTTACTTTGTGGTGAGCCTGTTTCATCTTCTATATGAGTTGAATCTGCTGTACCATCTATCTGTGGTAAATCTGTATTACCATCAATTTGTAGTGATTCTGCTCCACCATCTATTTGTTGTGATTCTGTTTCACCATCAATCTGTGGTGAGTCTATTGTATCGTCTATCTGTTGTGAGTCTATTGCTTCTTCTATCTGTTGTGAGTCTGTTTCATCTTCTACCTGTTGTGAATCTGTATGACCTGCTATTTGTGATGAATTCAGTTCAACTTTATTCTGTTGTAAGTCTTTTTCATTTTCTATCATTGATGAGTCTGTTTTACATTGCAGCTGTGGCAATTCTGTTTCACCTTCTATCTGTGGTGAGTCTGTTTCACCTTCTATCTGTGGTGATTCTGTTTCACCTTCTATCTGTGGTGATTTTGTTTCATCTTCTATCTGTGGCAATTCTGTTTCACCTTCTATCTGTGGCAAGTCTGTTTCATCTTCTATTTGTGGGGAGTTTGTTTCACCTTGAATATGTGGTGAGTCTGTTTCACCTTTTATCTGTGGCAAGTATGTTTCACCTTTTATCTGTGGTGAGTCTGTTTTACCTTTTATCTGTAGCAAGTCTGTTTCACTTCCTATTTGTGGGGAGTTTGTTTCACCTTCTATTTGCGGGGAGTTTGTTTCACCTTCTATCTGTGGCAAGTCTGTTTCACCTTCTATCTGTGTCTGTGGTAAGTCTGTTTCACCTTCTATCTGTGCCTGTGGTGAGTCTGTTTCATCTTTTATATGTGTCAAGTCTGTTTCACCTTTTATCTGTGGCAAGTCTGTTTCACCTTCAATCTGTGTCTGTGGTGAGTCTGTTTCACCTTTTATATGTAGTAAGTCTGTTTCACCTTCTATCTGTGGTGAGTCTGTTTCACCTTCTATCTGTGGTGATTTTGTTTCATCTTCTATCTGTGGCAATTCTGTTTCACCTTCTATCTGTGGCAAGTCTGTTTCATCTTCTATTTGTGGGGAGTTTGTTTCACCTTGAATATGTGGTGAGTCTGTTTCACCTTTTATCTGTGGCAAGTATGTTTCACCTTTTATCTGTGGTGAGTCTGTTTTACCTTTTATATGTGGCAAGTCTGTTTCACCTTCAATCTGTGTCTGTGGTGAGTCTGTTTCACCTTTTATATGTGGTAAGTCTGTTTCACCTTCTATCTGTGGTGAGTCTGTTTCTCCTTCTATATGTGGCAAGTCTGTTTTACTTTCTATCTGTGGTGACTCTGTTTCACCTTTTATCTGTGGCAAGTCTGTTTCACCTTCTATCTGTGATGAGTCTGTTTCACCTTTTATCTGTGGCAAGTCTGTTTCACCTTCTATCTGTGTCTGTGGTGAGTCTGATTCACCTTTTATTTGTGGCAAGTCTGTTTCACCTTCAATCTGTGTCTGTGGTGAGTCTGTTTCACCTTTTATCTGTGGCAAGTCTGTTTCACCTCCTATCTTTGGGGAGTCTGTTTCACATCCTATTTGTGTAGAGTTTGTTTCACCTTCTACCTGTGGCAAGTATGTTTCCCTTCCTATTTGTGGGGAGTTCATTTCACCTATCTGTGGTAGATTTGTTTCACCTTCTATTTGTGGCAAGTCTGTTTCACCTTCTATTTGTAGTAGATTTGTTTCACCTTTCATTTGCCATTTGTCTGTTTTATCTTGTGTTTGAGATAAGTATGTTTTGTTAAAGTCTCCACTAGCATTCACCTCAGTGTCAAAGTCTTGTTCTTGAGAAGTCACTATTTTATGCTTCTCAGAGTCTGAAAAAAATACATCAGTGCTGATCGATCTGGCTATGTTTAAATCATACTGTAAAGTTAATGATGACTCTATTAGCGCAGCACCTTCATCATGTTGTAATTCTTTGCTATTACTATGGCTGTTGTTACTATTTTTCAACACATAAGAATTATCTTCTAAGAGTCTGCTAGCCTCACTGTGTGAGTCTCCATAGCCCTCTTGGGAATCTGTTGCATCTACATAAATCTGAGCAAGATCTATGTCACTGCGATCATCATATTTATTTAATGTAAAAACTGGATCTGTACTGGATGGATCTGTACTGGGTGGATCTGTACTGGATAATTCTGAACTAATTCCCATCTGATGATAGCACTCTTTAGTCTTTGATAAAACTGAATCTTCTGACCTCTGATCTTTTGTGGGATATACCAGATTATCCAGCAGTGCAACTTTTGTTGTAAAAGGTGTGTCATATACTGAAGCAGCTAGTAGTGAGTTAGTAGGGGGCTGTATCAAGTACCTGGTCAGCCCTCTAGACAGTGCAGTGGCCACCTGTTCCAAATGGTAGTCCAAATCTTCATACCCTGGCTGAACATCTGCTGAGTGTCCATTGTCATCTTGCCTGGACTCACAATTTTCCTGTACTTGTTTAACATTTGATTTCTCATCTCTGTCACTAAGCTCGTATTCCTGTCTGGATTTCTTTTTTCTCTTTTTCATTCTTTTAGAGTGATGTTCTCCATCACTGAAGTAATAAATACTCATATTTTCCCATATCTCTGTTGCTGTTTCCCCATGATACTCATTTGCTGTACCTCCGGGATAAAAGTTGTCATCAAATGGACTATCTTCAACAGATGCTCTCATTAATGAGTCCCTATGCATGATACAAGAATCTAAAGGCCATCTCCTGACACTTTGCACAGACTCATAATCTGTTGCTATGGATACATAATTCAGTGACTTTCTTTGATCAGAATCTGCACCAGATAAGGCATGGGCTTCTGATTGGTCTCTCAGAACATCAGGCCTCCTGAACTCACCCTCAGCCATGTAGCCCTGGAATGCAGACTCTAAATTATGAACTTCAGTGTCATCTGACTTCCTTTCGGGTTTGGACGTTGCTAGTGAAGATGAGCCCTGTACTGTATTCTTGGATTGAGCCATTGAAGGTGCTCTCATTTTAGCATATCTCTGTACACCAATGTTGCTAGTGTGATCATAAAGCACAGGTGACATTCTAGGAACTCTTGAAACTTGTTCATTGATAAAATCTGATTCATTTTTCATCTCTGTCCCTATACATTTTTCATCAATCACTGATTGTTGCAGTGTGGCAAGGAAATGACCAGAAGCAGTAGAGATGGCTTCCTGATGTGAAGTGCCTAAAATGTCTTCTAGAGCTTGTAGCTGGTGCAAATGCTCATTGTTACCAATTGATGGCTGCTGAGTGTTAAGTATGTGTATTTGGTAAGGGAAATTTTGAGGTAGATCTTCTGGTGCTGTTGTGATATTTTCTTTCACTGATGCCTCGGAGCCATCTGTAATACCATAATTGTCTGTCTGTTGTTGGTAACTGAGTGTTTTCTGTTGATGGTCATGCCATTCTGAATCAGAGAGAGAGACTAGGGAATATTGCTTTGATGTTAAATCTCTTTCAAGACTGGCTTCGGATGTGATGGAGGATTCACAGAAAACACCTGACTCATCAACTGAGTCAATGCAAATTGATTGTGTCTCATTGCTCTGGCTAGAGTTAACAGTGTCAGGAGGCCGTAGATAATGCTGTTGGACATTAAGTGCTGTCTGTTCTTGGTTACACTCAAGTACCTGGTCTAGATAGAACTGTGCTGTCTGTTGTTGGTCACTCTGTGCTGTCTGTTGTTGGTCACTTTGTGTTGTTTGTTGTTGGTCACTTTGTGTTGTTTGTTGTTGATCATTTTGTGTTATTTGCTGTTGGTCACTATGTGTTGTTTGTTGTTGGTCACTCTGTGTTGTTTGTTGTTGGTCACTCTGTGTTGTTTGTTGTTGGTCACTCTGTGTTGTTTGTTGTTGGTCACTCAGTGTTGTTTGCTGTTGATCAAGTGGTACTGTCTGTTGTTGGTTATTCTGTGCTATTGTCTGTTGATGGTCTACTGTCTGCTGTTGATCATTCTGAATTACTGTCTGTTGATCAAGCTCTTGTGTCTGTTGGTGGTCTACTGTCTGTTGGTGGTCTACTGTCTGCTGTTGCTCATTCTGAGTTACTGTCTGTTTATCAAGCTCTTCTGTCTGCTGTTGATCATTGTGTGTTAGTTTCTGTTGATCAAGCTCTTCTGTCTGCTGTTGATCATTCTTTGTTAGTGTCTGTTGATCAAGCTCTTCTGTCTGCTGTTGATCATTCTGTGTTAGTGTCTGTTGATCAAACTCTTCTGTTTGTTGGTATTCTTCGATCTGTTGTTGATCATTTTGTGTTAGTGTCTGTTGATCATTCTGTGTTAGTGTCTGTTGATCAAGCTCTTGTGTCTGTTGGTGGTCTACTGTCTGTTGGTGGTCTACTGTCTGCTGTTGCTCATTCTGAGTTACTGTCTGTTGATCAAGCTCTTCTGTCTGCTGCTGCTCATTCTGAGTTACTGTCTGTTGATCAAGCTCTTCTGTCTGCTGTTGATAATTCTGTGTTAGTTTCTGTTGATCAAGCTCTTCTGTCTGCTGTTGATCATTCTGTGTTAGTGTCTGTTGATCAAACTCTTCTGTTTGTTGGTATTCTTCGATCTGTTGTTGATCATTCTGTGTTAGTGTCTGTTGATCAAGCTCTTCTGTCTGTTGGTGGTCTACTGTCTGCTGTTGATCATTCTGAGTTACTGTCTGTTGATCAAGCTCTTCTGTTTGTTGGTATTCTTCTAGTGTCTGTTTATCAAGCTCTTCTGTCTGCTCTGGATCATTCTGTGTTAGTGTCTGTTGATCAAGCTCTTCTGTCTGTTGGTGGTCTACTGTCTGCTGTTGATCATTCTGAGTTACTGGCTGTTGATCAAGCTCTTCTGTCTGTTGTTGATCATTCTGAACTACTGGCTGTTGATCAAGCTCGTCTGTCTGGTGTTGATCATTCTGAGTTACTGTCTGTTGATCAAGCTCTTCTGTCTGCTGTTGATCATTCTGAGTTACTGGCTGTTGATCAAGCTCTTCTGTCTGCTGTTGATCATTCTGAGTTACTGTTTGTTGATCAAGCTCTTCTGTCTGCTGTTGATCATTCTGAGTTACTGTCTGTTGATCAAGCTCTTCTGTCTGCTGTTGATCATTCTGAGTTACTGGCTGTTGATCAAGCTCTTCTGTCTGTTGTTGATCATTCTGAGTTACTGGCTGTTGATCAAGCTCTTCTGTCTGTTGTTGATCATTCTGTGTTATTATTTGTTGAGGGTGTACTTGGTGCTGCTGATCATTATGTGTTGATTTCTGTTGCTGGTCATGGTATGATGTCTGTTGTTCATAATATGGTAAAATGAGGTCTACTGACTGTTGCTGAGAGCATTGCTGTTCATACTGATGCTGCTTTTGTTGCCAGTCAGGATAACTCTTTGGTCCTGAGAGTTTTCTGTATGCCCTTGGTTGTGATTTAAATAAGTTGGAGAGCTGAGCATCCAGATCTACAGGAAAACTGGCACGTCGAGATTTCTTTTGAGAAGAGTACCCTGAAGCCATTAAATTATGTGCCCCTGTCTGCACTGTGAGCTTGCTGCCCTCATCAAAGTTTTGATCCTGTGTATTTGCTGGTGTTGTAGGAAGGAGATTATCTGCTGCTTCACTTCCATTTTCTTCTTCCTTCGTTACATCAAATGAAAGCATTTGTTTCATTTTATTCTGTTCCAGGCTAGAGAATACTGACTGGTCACTGCTAGTAATTCTTTCTTGTTTTTCACTAGTAGCTGTTATGATTATTACTTTTTCTAAGTCAACATAATTAACATGTTCATTATCAACTTTTTCTGTGTTTTCCTCCAAACTATTTTCAGATGACATTTTGAGCGACATGGCTGAATCAGTCATAGAGTTTGTTTTCATCCGTGAATCACCTTCAGGCTCTGAAATTGGTTCTTCATGTATGCTCACTTTGTAATTACTTTGTTCAAGTTGTGAAGTAGTCTCAGTATCCACTGCGTTATATGAAACTGGGCATAAATTGTTTTCAAGCTGATCAATATTGGAAATGGTGGATACAGAGATACTAATGGGAACACTGGGGAAGGCCTCGTTTGTTCTTGTTTCTGGAATATAAATAATAGTTATTTCTTCACTGAGGCCATGTTCCACCTTCTCGTACTGAGATTGCACTGCAGGTGTATCTCCAATATGCTTTGTCTCAAAAAATATTTTCTGACCAACTTCTGACAAGGATTCTGCGATTTGAAAATGACTGGCTTGTTCTGGTCTAGAAAGATCTGTCTCGTCCTGCACATTCATGGCAGGCATGTTGTCAGCAGAATAAAAAATAGCAACTTCAGAGTCAAGAACATCTGAAATTGTACTACTGTATGTGTCCTGTTGACGACATGAGCTTTGTGGCTGTGTATGAGTTTTAGTGTCTTTTCGATTTCTCTGGACACCACTGTGGAAAATTATGTTGCTATCAGAGGCTTGCAATGCTTCTTGTAAATACATTTCTCCTGCAGGACTTTCAGTTTGGCTTTGTTTTGAACCTGAATGAGCTTTAACAGAAGAATGATTGGACATATCCATATCTTGAAATGGTGCCAAATGCATTTCTGGCTCTTTAGTTTGAACTGCTTGTGAAGATGGCTGGTGTAGTGTGTTTAAAACTTTTTTGTCTCTCTTCTCATATTCATTTTCTTCTACATTATGTAATGGAACATTGAAAGATCCTTCTTTTCTTTCTTTACTTTGTTCAGTCAGAGATTCTCTTACTTCTGTCAAAATGGGCTCTGTCATATCTACACTGACTTGGTCTACTTCTCCTGTCACTTTATTAGTCACTGTCTTGTCTTCTAATGAGTCACTGGCCTTCTGTTCTTCTATTTTTGAGAGCAACTCATCAACAGACAATAGTTTATGTTTTACAGTGTGACTAACTTGTTGCCAATGCTGATTTGTCATGTCAATATCTCCTTGAGAAGGCTGTTCTGTCATGTCAATATCTCCTTGAGAAGGCTGTTCTGTACTATCACTGACTTGTTCCCAATGCTGATCTGTCATGTCAATATCTCCTTGAGAAGGCTGTTCTGTACTATCACTGACTTGTTCCCAATGCTGATTTGTCATGTCAATATCTCCTTGAGAAGGCTGTTCTGTCATGTCAATATCTCCTTGAGAAGGCTGTTCTGTACTATCACCGACTTGTTGCCAATGGTGATCTGTCATGGCAATATCTCCTTGAGAAGGCTGTTCTGTACTATCACTGACTTGTTCCCAATGCTGATTTGTCATGTCAATATCTCCTTGAGAAGGCTGTTCTGTCATGTCAATATCTCCTTGAGAAGGCTGTTCTGTCATGTCAGTATCTCCTTGAGAAGGCTGTTCTGTACTATCACTGACTTGTTCCCAATGCTGATCTATCGTGTCAATATCTCCTTGAGAAGGCTGTTCTGTACTATCACTGACTTGTTCCCAATGCTGATTTGTCATGTCAATATCTCCTTGAGAACGCTGTTCTGTCATGTCAATATCTCCTTGAGAAGGCTGTTCTGTACTATCACTGAGTTGTTCCCAATGCTGATCTGTCATGTCAATATCTCCTTGAGAAGGCTGTTCTGTACTATCACTGACTTGTTCCCAATGCTGATCTGTCATGGCAATATCTCCTTGAGAAGGCTGTTCTGTACTATCACTGACTTGTTCCCAATGCTGATCTGTCATGTCAATATCTCCTTGAGAAGGCTGTTCTGTACTATCACTGACTTGTTCCCAATGCTGATCTGTCATGGCAATATCTCCTTGAGAAGGCTGTTCTGTACTATCACTGACTTGTTCCCAATGCTGATTTGTCATGTCAATATCTCCTTGAGAAGGCTGTTCTGTACTATCACTGACTTGTTCCCAATGCTGATTTGTCATGTCAATATCTCCTTGAGAAGGCTGTTCTGTACTATCACTGACTTGTTGCCAATGCTGATCTGACATACCAATATCTCCTTGAGAAGGCTGTTCTGATATTCTATTGGACTGCTTTGAATGTCGTTCTCCACTCTCACTGGCATGTTCTAATTGTTGCTCTGTACACTTGTTGACCTGTTGTGAAGGTTGTTCAGTGCTGTCAATAATGAGATCTTTAGGCTGTTCTGATAAATCAGTAGGTTGTTTTGAATGATATTTTGTACTGTCACTGACTTGTTGAGAAGACTGTTTAGTGATATCAGTGTCTTGTTGTGAAGGTTGTTTATGTAGTACTCCTCCATCACTTTTCATTAACAGGTCAAGATATTCCATAGTCAAGTCAGTTTGACAGAGTTTTTCATCACATCTCTCACTTGATTTTCTATATAAAACATCTTCATCAAGTTCGAACGACCTTACAGGTGACTGTCTGGTCATGTCACCAAGCAAGGATCTGACAGGATCATGTGATGTGTCTTTCAAACTGAAGCTACTATTGAATGGTTGAATTTTGCTTGTGATTACATCATTACTTTCTGGTTCTGGAGGGAACCTGTTGTCTGCAATCCCAGCTGCTTCTTCACATTCATTGTCTCTTCCTTCACTCAGACTTTCTTCTTGTGCAGCTGCCAAATGCATACCAATAATCTGCTCTGGACACTCTGATGTCAGGATATTTGATTCTTTTCCAGCATGTGCTCCACTTACAACCTCAAATGGTAAAGCCTCATTAGCACCACTGAAGCTTGGTACAGATAGATTCTCATTACTGGTTTTATACACATGATCAAATGGTTTCATGACTGTGGTTACATCAATCAAGGTAGGACTGCTTCCTTCAACTCTAAAACCAACTTCTTTAATTTGTTGTGAACGCTGTTCTGTTAATCCAATATTTTGTTGTGAAGGCTGTTCTGTTAATCCAATAACTTGTTGTGAAGCCTGTTCTGTGATTTTAATATCTTGTTGTGAAAGATTTTTGAGTATTACAATTTCTTGAAATGGTTGTTCTATATTGTCACTAACTTGTTGTGAAGATTGTCCAAGTACTACTCCTTGATCACCTTTCATTAACCAGTCAATGTTAGCCATGGTCAAGTCAGTTTGACTAAGTTTTTCATCACATTGCTCACTGGATTTTCTGTATGAAACTTCTCCATCAAGTTCATATGACCTATCGGGTGATTTTGTGGTCAGGTCACTAAGTGAGGATCTGAAAGGATCACATGATGTGTCAGACCTCAAATGCAAGCTGCCATTTAATGGCTGCACTTTTCTTATGTTTGCATCATTACTTTCTGGTTCTGTTTGCAATCTTTTGTCAGTAATCTCAGTTTTTACTTCAGATTCTTTCTTTTCTAGTCCACTTTGAATTTGTGCTTGCAAAAATATCATGTTCATTTTGATGTTCTGCTTTGAAAACATTATCTCTGATGTCAAGATATCTGATTCTTTTCCATCTGGTTCTCCACTTCCAACCTTCAGCTGTAAATTCTCAAAAGCAACACTGCCACTTGGCAAAGCTTCATCTCCATACTGGGTTGTTTCTACAGGACTTAATGGCTTTATGTCAGGTTTCACATCAAGCAATTTTGAACTGCTTTTCTCTTCCCTAAAAACAACTTCTATATTTTGTTGTGAGGGCTGGCTTGTAATTTCAATATCCTGTTGTGATAGCTGTTCTGTAGTACTTTCACCAATAGTACTTTCACCAACTTGTGTTAATGCCTGTTTTGTAGTTTCACCTACTTGTGTTAATGCCTGTTCTGTAGTTTCACCAACTAGAATTGATAAATGTTCTCTAGTTTCACCAACTTGAGTTAATGCATGTTCTGTAGTTTCACCAACTTGAGTTAATGCATGTTCTGTAGTTTCACCAACTTTAGTTAATGACTGTTCTGTAGTTTCACCAACATGTGTTAATGACTGCTCTGCAGTTTCACCAACTAGAATTGATAAATGTTCTCCAGTTTCACCAACTTGAGTTAATGACTGTTTTGTAGTTTCACCAACTTGTGTTAATGCCTTTTCTGTAGTTTCACCAACTTGAGTTAATGACTGTTCTGTAGCACCATCAACTTGAGTTAATGACTGTTCTGTAGCACCATTAACTTGAGTTAATGACTGTTCTGTAGCACCATCAACTTGAGTTAATGAGTGTTCTGTAGCACCATCAACTTGAGTTAATGAGTGTTCTGTAGCACCATCAACTTGAGTTAATGAGTGTTCTGTAGCACCATCAACTTGAGTTAATGAGGTTTCTGTAGCACCATTAACTTGAGTTAATGAGTGTTCTGTAGCACCATCAACTTGAGTTAATGACTGTTCTGTAGCACCATCAACTTGAGTTAATGACTGTTCTGTAGCACCATCAACTTCAAGTGTTAGCTGTTCTATTCTTTCACTGTCTTCTTGTAGTTGAAGTTCTGAGACTTCAAAGGTGTATTGTAAAGACTGCTTGTGTTCTAATCCATGATCACTTTTCATTAGCAAGTCAAGATTAGCCATGGTTAAGACAGTTTGACTAAGTTTTTCTTCAGTGTCGTTGCATCTCTCACTTGACTTTCTGTATGACAAATCTGCATCAAGTCCATAAGATTTAATTGGTAACTGGTAATTCAAAGCACCAATCGAGAATCTGAAAGAATCATGGGAGATGTCTGACCTAAAATGCAAGCTGTTGTTGAATGGTTGCATTTCCCTTCTGCTAACATCATACCTGTCTGGGTCTGTATACAAACTGTTTTCAGTAGTCCCAGTTGTTTCTTCGTGTTCTTTGTCTACAAATTTACATTGATTTTCTTCTTGTGTAGCTGTAATGTTTATGTTCCTGTCCTCTACTGAAGTGCATGTCTCTGATATCAAAATAGCTGATTCCTTTCCACCTGCACTTTGTGCTACACTAACAACATCAACTGGTAAATCCTCTAGAGCAACACTGTCACCTACTATAACTGCATGCTTAGAACTGGTTGCATCAATTGATAATGATGATTTGATTTCATTTGTCAGATCCAGAGTTGTATTCAAGACAAATTCAGATGACGGCTTACTCTTGACATGATAGTCAGATAAGTGAGTGCGTACTTGACCTGTTCGTCTACTATGTGTATCTGTGATTTCTGTTGGAACAATGACTGCGTCAAACAGAGATCTTTGTTCATCAGAATTATCTACCTGCTGAAAGTCTTTTCTCTTTTCACTGTCATTCTGGACTTCTTTATTAACAGTGATGTTTAATTTTGCAGACCACTCTGGAAGTTCACTGTCTTGCTGAGAATGATCTGAGATTGCAGTTTGTTGTTGTGATGGCTGTTGCGAGGTCTCTTGTTGTGAAAGACAATCTGAGATTATTTGTTGTGAAAGTTGATCTGAAATTTCATGTTGTGAAAGCTGATATGAGACTTCTACATTTTGTTGTGAAAGGTGATATGAGGTTTCAACATCTTGTTGTGAAGGAAGATCTGAGATTTCTTGCTGTGTGAGCTGATCTGAGATTTCTTGCTGTGTGAGCTGATCTGAGATTTCCTGTTGTGAAGGTTGATCTAAGATTTCATGTTGTGAAAGCTGATATGAGGCTTCTACATCTTTTTGTGAAAGCTGATATGAGGTTTCAACATCTTGTTGTGAAAGCTGATATGAGGTTTCAACAACTTGTTGGGAAGGATGATCTGAGATTTCTTGCTGTGTGAGCTGATCTGAGATTTCTTGCTGTGTGAGCTGATCTGAGATTTCTTGTTGTGTGAGCTGATCTGAGATTTCTTGTTGTGAAGGATGATCTAAGATTTCATGTTGTGAAAGCTGATATGAGGTTTCAACATCTTGTTGTGAAGGATGATCTAAGATTTCATGTTGTGAAAGCTGATATGAGATTTCAACATCTTGTTGTGAAGGATGATCTGAGATTTCATGTTGTGAAAGCTGATATGAGGTTTCAATATCTTGTTGTGAATGATGATCTAAGATTTCATGTTGTGAAAGCTGATATGAGGTTTCAACATCTTGTTGTGAAAGATGATCTAAGATTTCATGTTGTGAAAGCTGATATGAGGTTTCAACATCTTGTTGTGAAGGATGATCTGAGATTTCATGTTGTGAAAGCTGATATGAGGTTTCAATATCTTGTTGTGAATGATGATCTAAGATTTCATGTTGTGAAAGCTGATATGAGGTTTCAACATCTTGTTGTGAAAGATGATCTAAGATTTCATGTTGTGAAAGCTGATATGAGGTTTCAACATCTTGTTGTGAAGGGTGATCTGAGATTTCTTGCTGTGTGAGCTGATCTGAGATTTCTTGTTGTGAAGATTGATCTGAGATTTCAAAGTCTTGTTGTGAGAGCTTATCTGACATACCTTCTGGTAATGATGTTGTTTCAGAGTGAACAGTTGTTCTTTCTCTTGGCACTGACATTTCTGTATTTTCAAACAATGAACTCTCCTTTGAAACATATTTAATGTCTGCCTTCATATTGATGTCAGAATTGTCACAAACATTATCATATGCATTGATGTGAGGATCACTATGTGGAGTTGATGAAAACAATGTAACACTTCTCTTTGAGATAGGCTCTTGTTTTTTAAGAGCTTCATCTTCCTCAGCTTCAATAGGTTCTGGGATTAACTTTATCATGTCTAGGTTTGATAATTGTGACGTTTCTAAAGTAACATTTACTGATGGTAAAATTTGTTCATTCTTGCCTTTTTCTAGAGTGCTTATGATGCTCATAGTAAGATCAGTCTGTGATTCTTTGTCATCAGATTTTGTGGTCTTTTGATATGTCTGACTTTGGTGAATTGCATCTGCAATAAAACTTTCTGGAAACAGTTGAGAAGTCAAATTTCCTTGTCTAGCACTTTCTAGCAATAATTGGTTTTCCCCATTTATGTTTGTCTCTCCTTTACTCTTGTTTTCTGCTTCTATTCTTTGATAAGGAGTAAATGAATCTGGTTGGTTCAGTGAATGGCCAACAGATTGGATAAAATGCATGCCCACACCACCTGCTACAGCAGTGGAAATTTTTGCTTCCTTTTTGAGATCAAAATCTTCTGCCTGAATTAACTTGTTGTCAGCATCATTGGTGTGTGTATTCTGTGCTAATCTTGCTGTTTCTGTGCCCAAAAACTCCCACGCAGAATATAAAGTTGTAGGTACAATTTCTATTTCTGTTATCAATGTCTTTTGCTCTGTACTTGAGGCCACAAATTGGATTACTGTTTCAGCTGTAATATGCAGTTCCTCTGTATTTAAGGTTGTAGGTGTGGCTACTGTTTTAGTCAGCTCGGTTTCTTCCTCTGTACTTGAGGTTACAGGAATGGCTACTGTTTCAGTGACTTTGACATCTTCCTCTGTACTTAATGTTACAGGCATGCTTACTGTTTCAGTCAGCGTAGTTTTTTCTTCTGTACTTGGGGTTACAAGTATGGCTACTGTTTCATTGACTTTGACATCTTCCTCTGGTCTTGATGTAAATGTTACAGCTACTGTTTCAATCAGTTTGCTTTCTTCCTCTGTACTTTTTGTTACAGGTATAGCTACTGTTTTAGTCAGCTTGGTTTCTTCCTCTGTACTTGATGTTATAGGAATGGCTACTGTTTCAGTCAGTTTGCTTTCTTCCTCTGTAATTGATGTTGCATGTATGGTTACTGCTTCAGTGACTTTGACATCTTCCTCTGTACTTGAGGTTACAGGAATGGCTTCTGTTTCAGTAACTTTTACATCATCATCTGTTCTTGAGGTTTCAGGTATGGCTACTGTTTCAGTCAGCTTGGGTTCTTCTTCTGTACTTGAGGTTACAGGAATGGCTTCTGTTTCAGTAACTTTTACATCATCATCTGTTCTTGAGGTTTCAGGTATGGCTACTGTTTCAGTCAGCTTGGATTCTTCTTCTGTGCTTGATGTTACAGGTATGGCTACTGTTTCAGTCAGCTTGATTTCTTCTTCTGTACTTGAGGTTACAGAAATGGCTACTATTTCAGTGACTGTTACATCCTTCTCTGTACTAGAGGTTTCAGGAATTGCTACTGTTTCAGTGAATTTTACATCTTCATCTGTACTTGAGATTACAGGTATGGATACATTTTCAGTCATCGTGCTTTCTTCCTCTGTACTAGTGGTTACAAGTATAGCTACTGTTTCAGTGACTTTGACCTTTTCTTCTGCACTTGATGTTACAGGACTGGCTATGTTTTCAGTGATTTTGCCATCTTCCTTTGTAATTGATATTACAGGTATTACTACTGTATCAGTCAGTTTGATTTCTTCTTCTGCACTTGATGTTACAGGTATAGCTCCTGTTTCAGTCAGCGTGGTTTCTTCTTCTGTAGTTAAGGTTACTGGAATGGCTACTGTTTCAAAGACTTTGACATCTTCCTCTGTAATTAATGTTACAGGTATGGCTACTGTTTCAGTCAGCTTGATTTCTTCTTCTGTACTTGTTGTTACAGGTATGGGTATTGTTTCAGTGACTTTGATATCCTCCTTTGTACTTGATGTTACAGGTATGGCTACTGTTTCAGTCAGTTTAAATTCTTTTTCTGTACTAGAGGTTACAGGACTGGCTACTGTTTTTGTCAGCTTGGTTTCTTCCTCTGTACTTGAAGTTACAGGAATAGTTACTGTTTCAGTCAGTTTCCTTTCTTCCTCTGTAATTAATGTTGCATGTATTGTTACTGCTTCAGTGATTGTTACATCTTCTTCTGTACTTGAGGTTACAGGAATGGCGACTGTTTCAGTGACTTTGACATCTTCCTTGTTACTCGATTTTGCAGGTAAGACTACTGTTTCAGTCAGAGTGGATTCTTCTTCTGTACTTGAGGTTATAGGAATGGCTACTGTTTCAGTTACTTTTACATCATTGTCTGTGCTTGAGATTAGAGGTATGGCTACTGGTTCAGTCATCTTGGTTTCTTCAGTCAATTTGCTTTCTTCCTCTGTAATTGATTTTGCACATATGGTTACTGCTTCAGTTACTTTTACATCATCATCTATGCTTGAGGTTACAGATATGGCTACTGTTTCAGTCAGTTTGCTTTCTTCCTCTGTAAATGAGGTTACAGGAATGGGTCCTGTTTTAGTGACTTTTATGTCATCATCTGTGATTGAAGTTACAGGTATGGCTACTGTTTCTCTCAGCTTGGTTTCTGCCACTGTAATTGATGTTGCATGTATGGTTACTGCTTCAGTGACTTTGACATCTTTCTCTGTACTTGAGGTAACAGGTATTTCTACTGCTACAGTGAGTTTGACATCTTTCTCTGTAATTGAGGTTACAGGAATGGCTACTGTTTCAGAGACTTTGACATCTTCCTTTGTACTCGATGTTTTAGGCATGACTGCTGTTTCAGTCAGTTCAATTTCTGTCTTTGTAATTGATGTTGCATGTATGGTTACTGCTTCAGTGACTTTGACACCTTCCTCTGTACTTGAGGTTACAGATAAAGCTATTGATTCAGCGACTTTGACATCTTTCTCTGTACTTGAGGTTACAGGTCTGGCTACTGCTACAGTGAGTTTGACATATTCCTCTGTAATTAATGTTACAGGTATGGCTACTGTTTCAGTCAGCGTGGTTTCTTCTTCTGTACTTGCGGTAACAGGAATGGCTACTGTTTCAGTTACTTTTACATCATTGTCTGTGCTTGAGATTAGAGGTATGGCTACTGGTTCAGTCATCTTGGTTTCTTCAGTCAATTTGCTTTCTTCCTCTGTACTTGTGGCTACCAGTATGGCTACTGTTTCAGTCAGTTTGCTGTCTTCTTCTGTACTTGATGTTACAGAACTGGCTACTGTTTCAGTGAGTTTTACATCTTTCTCTGTGCTTGAGATTACAGGTGTGGCTACTGTATCAGTCAGTTTCATTTCTTCTTTTGTACTTGATGTTACAGGTATAGCTACTGTTTCAGTCAGCATGGTTTCTTCTTCTGCAGTTAAGGGTACTGGAATGGCTACGCTTTCAAAGACTTTAACATCTTCCTCTGTAATTAATGTTACAGATATAGCTACAGTTTCAGTCAGCTTGCATTCTTCCTCTGTACTTGTTGTTACAGGTATGGCTACTGATTCAGTCAGTTTAAGTTCTTGTCCTGTACTAGAAGTTACAGGACTGTCTACTGTTTCTCTCAGCTTGGTTTCTGCCACTGTAATTGATGTTGCATGTATGGTTACTGCTTCAGTGACTTTGACATCTTTCTCTGTACTTGAGGTAACAGGTATTTCTACTGCTACAGTGAGTTTGACATCTTTCTCTGTAATTGAGGTTACAGGAATGGCTACTGTTTCAGAGACTTTGACATCTTCCTTTGTACTCGATGTTTTAGGTATGACTGCTGTTTCAGTCAGTTCACTTTCTGCCTCTGTAATTGATGTTGCATGTATGGTTCCTGCTTTAGTGACTTTGACATCTTCATCTGTACTTGAGGTTACAGGAATGGCTATTGTTTCAGAGACTTTGACATCTTTCTCTGTACTTGAGGTTACAGGTCTCGCTACTGTTTTACTCAGCGTGGTTTCTTCTTCTGTATTTGAGGTTACAGGAATGGCTACTGTTTCAATGACTTTGACATCTTCCTTTGTACTCGATGTTTTAGGTATGACTACTGTTTCAGTGACTTTCACATCTTTCTCTGTACCTGAGGTTACAGGTATGGCTACTGTTTCAGTCAGCGAAGTTTCTTCTTCTGTACTTGATGTTAAAGGAACAGCTACTGTTTCAGTGACTTTGACATCTTCCTGTGTACTTGAGGTTACAGGAGTGGCTACTGCTTTAGTGACTTTGACATCGTCCTCTGCACTTGAGATTACAGGAATGGCTACTGTTTCAGTCACTTCACTTTCTGCCTCTGTAATTGATGTTGCATGTATGGTTACTGCTTCAGTGACTTTGACATCTTTCTCTCTACTTGAGGTTACAGGTCTCGCTACTGTTTCGCTCAGCGTAGTTTCTTCTTCTGTACTTGAGGTTTTAGGAATTGCTACTGTTTCAGTGACTTTTACATCTGCCTCTGTACTTGGTGTTTTATGTATGACTACTGTTTTAGTCAGTTCATTTTCTGCCTCTGTAATTGATGTTGCATGTATGGTTACTGCTTCAGTGACTTTGACATCTTCCATTGTACTTGAGGTTACAGATAAAGCTATTGTTTCAGCGACTTTGACATCTTTCTCTGTACTTGAGGACACAGGTCTGGATACTGCTACAGTGAGTTTGACATCTTTCTCTGTACTTGAGGTTATAGGAATGGCTACTGTTTCAGTCAGCATGGTTTCTTCCTCTGTACTTGTGGTTACAGGAATGGCTACTGTTTCAATGACTTTGACATCTTCCTTTGTACTCGATATTTTAGGTATGACTACTGTTTCAGTCAGTTCGCTTTCTGCCTCTGTAATTAATGTTGCATGTATGGTTACAGCTTCAGTGACTTTGACATCTTCCTCTGTACTTGAGGTTACAGATATGACTATTGTTTTAGCAACTTTGACATCTTTCTCTCTACTTGAGGTTACAGGTCTGGCTACTGCTACAGTAAGTTTGACATCTTTCTCTGCACTTGAGGTTACAGGAATGGCTACCGTTTCAGTCAGCTTGATTTCTTCTTCCGTACTTGTTGTTGCAGGTATGGCTACTGTTTCAGAGACTTTGACATCTTCCTCTGCAATTAATGTTACAGGTATGGCTACCGTTTCATTCAGCGTAGTTTCTTCTTCTGTACTTGAGGTTTCAGGAATTGACACTGTTTCAGTGACTTTTACTTCTTCATCTGTGCTTGAGATTATAGGATTGTCTACTATTTCAGTGACTTTGACATCTTCCTCTGTACTTGATGTTTTAGGTATGACTACTGTTTTAGTCAGTTCACTTTCTGCCTCTGTAATTGATGTTGCATGTATGGTTACTGCTTTAGTGACTTTGACATTTTCATCTGTACTTGAGGTTACAGGAATGGCTACTGTTTCAGAGACTTTGACATCTTTCTCTGTACTTGAGGTTACAGGTCTCGTTATTGTTTCACTCAGCGTGGTTTCTTCTTCTGTACTTGATTTTACAGGAATGGCTACTGTTTCAATGACTTTGACATCTTCCTTTGTACTCGATGTTTTAGGTATTACTACTGTTTCAGTGACTTTCACATCTTTCTTTGTACTTGAGGTTTCAGGAATGGCTACTGTTTCAGTGACTTTAACATCTTCATCTGTGCTTGACATTACAGGTATGGCTACTATTTCAGTGACTTTAACATCTTCCTCTGTACTTGAATTTACAGATATGGCTATTGTTTCAGCGACTTTGACATCTTTCTCTGTACTTGAGGTTACAGGAATGGCTACTGTTTCAGAGACTTTGACATCTTTCTCTGTACTTGAGGTTACAGGAATGGCTACTGTTTCAGTCAGCGTGGTTTCTTCTTCTGTACTTGTGGTTACAGGAATGACTACTGTTTCAATGACTTTGACATCTTCCTCTGTACTTGATGTTTTAGGTGTGACTACTGTTTCAGTCAGTTTGCTTTCTGCCTCTGTACTTAATGTTACAGGAACATCTACTATTTCAGTGACTTTGACATCTTCCTCTGTACTTGAGGTTACAGGTCTCGCTACTGTTTCGCTCAGCGTGGTTTCTTCTTCTGTACTTGAGGTTTTAGGAATTGCTACTGTTTCAGTGACTTTTACTTCTTCATCTGTGCTTGAGATTACAGGTATGGCTACTATTTCAGTGACTTTGACATCTCCCTCTGTACTTGAGGTTACAGAAATGGCTACTGTTTCAGTCAGCATGGTTTCTTCCTCTGTACTTGTGGTTACGGGAATGGCTACTGTTTCAATGACTTTGACATCTTCCTTTGTACTCGATGTTTTAGGTATGACTACTGTTTCAATCAGTTCGCTTTCTGCCTCTGTAATTGATGTTGCATGTATGGTTACAGCTTCAGTGACTTTGACATCTTCCTCTGTACATGAGGTTACAGATATGACTATTGTTTTAGCAACTTTGACATCTTTCTCTCTACTTGAGGTTACAGGTCTGGCTACTGCTACAGTGAGTTTCACATCTGTCTCTGTACTTGAGGTTACAGGAATGGCTACGTTTTGAGTGACTTTGCCATCTTCCTTTGTACTTGATATTACGGGAATGATTACTGTGTCAGTCAGTTTGCTTTCTGCCTCTGTACTTAATATTACAGTTATGGCTACTGTTTCAGTCAGCGTCACTTCTCCTTCTGTACTTGAGGTTACAGGAATGGCTACGTTTTCAGTGACTTTGCCATCTTCCTTTGTACTTGATATTACAGGTATAGCTACTGTTACAGTCAGCGTGGTTTCTTCTTCTGTACTTGATGTTGCATGTATGAATACTGCTTCAGTGACTGTAACATCTTCCTCGGTACTTGAGGTTACAGATATGGCTATTGTTTCAGCGACTTTGACATCTTTTTCTGTACTTGAGGTTACAGGAATGGCTACCGTTTCAATGACATTGACATCTTCCTTTGTCCTTGATGTTTTAGGTATGACTACTGTTTCAGTCAGCTTGGTTTCTTCTTCTGTACTTGAGGTTATAGGAATGGCTACGGTTTCAGAGACTTTGACATTCTCCTCTGCAATTAATGTTACAGGTATGGCGACTTTTTCAGTCAGCGAAAATTCTTCTTCTGTACTAGAGGTTTCAGGAATTGCTACTGCTTCAGTGACTTTGACATCTTTCTCTGTACTTGAATTTACAGATATGGCTATTGTTTCAGCAGCTTTGACATCTTTCTCTATACTTGAGGATACAGGTCTGGCTACTGCTACAGTGAGTTTGACATCTTTCTCTCTACTTGAGGTTACAGGAATGGCTACCGTTTCAGTCAGCGTAGTTTCTTCTTCTGTACTTGATGTTACAGGTATGGCTTCTGTTTCATTGAGCGTCGTTTCTTCTTCTGCAGTTGAGGTTACAGGAATGGTTATGTTTTCAGTGACTTTGCCATCTTCCTTTGTACTTGATATTACAGGAATGACTACTGTGTCAGTCAGTTTGCTTTCTGCCTTTGTACTTAATATTACTGTTTCAGTCAGCGTGGTTTCCTCTTCGTTAGTTAAGGTTACTGGAATTGCTACTGTTTCAGTCAGCTTGATTTCTTCTTCTGTACTTGTTGTTGCAGGTATGGCTATTGTTTCAGTGACTTTGACATCTTCCCTTGTACTCAATGGTTTAGGTATGACTACTGTTTCAGTCAGCTTGGTTTCTTTTTCTGTACTTGAGGTTACAGGAATGGCTACTGTTTCAGAGACTTTGACATCTTCCTCTGCAATTAATGTTACAGGCATGGCTACTGTTTCATTCAGCGTAGTTTCTTCTTCTGTACTTGAGGTTTCAGGAATTGACACTGTTTCAGTGACTTTTACTTCTTCATCTGTGATTGAGATTATAGGTATGTCTACTCTTTCAGTGACTTTGACATCTTCCTCTGTACGTGATGTTTTAGGTATGACTACTGTTTTAGTCAGTTCACTTTCTGCCTCTGTAATTGATGTTGCATGTATGGTTACTGCTTTAGTGACTTTGACATGTTCATCTGTACTTGAGGTTACCGGAATGGCTACTGTTTCAGTCAGCATGGTTTCTTCCTCTGTACTTGTGGTTACAGGAATGGCTACTGTTTCAATGACTTTGACCTCTTCCTTTGTACTCGATGTTTTAGGTATGACTACTGTTTCAATCAGTTCGCTTTCTGCCTCTGTAATTGATGTTGCATGTATGGTTACAGCTTCAGTGACTTTGACATCTTCCTCTGTACTGGAGGTTACAGATATGACTATTGTTTTAGCAACTTTGACATCTTTCTCTCTACTTGAGGTTACAGGTCTGGCTACTGCTACAGTGAGTTTGACATCTGTCTCTGTACTTGAGGTTACAGGAATGGCTACCTTTTCAGTCAGCGTCGTTTCTTCTTCTGCACTTGAGGTTACAGGAATGGCTACGTTTTGAGTGACTTTGCCATCTTCCTTTGTACTTGATATTACAGGAATGATTACTGTGTCAGTCAGTTTGCTTTCTGCCTCTGTACTTAATATTACAGGTATAGCTACTGTTTCAGTCAGCGTGGTTTCCTCTTCGTTAGTTAAGGTTACTGGAATGACTACTGTTTCAGTCACTTTCACATCTTCCTCTGTACTTGAGATTACAGGAATGGCTATTGTTTCAACGACCTTGACATCTTTCTTTGTACTTGAGGTTACAGGTCTCGCTACTGTTTCGCTCAGCGTGGTTTCTTCTTCTGCACTTGAGGTTTCAGGAATTGCTACTGTTTCAGTGACTTTTACTTCTTCATCTATGCTTGAGATTACAGGTATGTCTAGTATTTCAGTGACTTTGACATCTTCCTCTGTACGTGATGTTTTAGGTATGACTACTGTTTCAGTCAGTTTGCTTTCTGCCTCTGCACTTAATGATACAGAACTGGCTACTGTTTCAGTGAGTTTTACATCTTCCTCTGTGCTTGAGATTACAGGTATGGCTACTATTTCAGTCAGTTTGCTTTCTTCCTCTGTACTTGACGTGACAGATATGGCTACTGTTTCAGTCAGCGTCACTTCTTCTTCTGTACTTGAGGTTACAGGAATGTCTATGTTTTCAGTGACTTTGCCATCTTCCTTTGTACTTGATATTACATGTATGGCTACTGTTTCAGTCAGCTTGGATTCTTCTTCTGTGCTTGATGTTACAGGTATAGCTACTGTTTCAGTCAGCGTGGTTTCTTCTTCTGTACTTGATATAACAGGTATGGATACTGCTTCAGTCAGTTTAATTTCTTGTTCTGTACTAGAAGTTACAGGACTGGCTACTGTTTCTCTCAGCTTGGTTTGTTCATCTGTACTTGTTTTTACAGGAATGGCTACTGTTTCAGTCAGTTTTCTTTTTTCCTTTGTAATTGATGTTGCATGTATGGTTACTGCTTCAGTGACTTTGACATCTTCCTCTGTACTTGAGGTTACAGACATGGCTATTGTTTCAGCGACTTTGACATCTTCCTCTGCAATTAATGTTACAGGTATGGCTACTTTTTCAGTCAGCGAAGTTTCTTCTTCTGTACTAGAGGTTTCAGGAATTGCTACTGCTTCAGTGACTTTGACATCTTCCTCTGTACTTGAGGTTACAGATAAAGCTATTGTTTCAGCAACTTTGACATTTTTCTCTGTACTTGAGGACACAGGTCTGGATACTGCTACAGTGAGTTTGACATCTTTCTCTGTACTTGAGGTTACAGGAATGGCTACTGTTTCAGTCAGCATGGTTTCTTCCTCTGTATATGAGGTTATAGGAATGGCTACTGTTTCAGTCAGCATGGTTGCTTCCTCTGTACTTGTGGTTACAGGAATGGCTACTGCTTCAGTGAGTTTGACATCTTCCTTTGTACTCGATGTTTTAGGTATGACTACTGTTTCAGTCACTTTCACATCTTTCTCTGTACTTGAGGTTTCAGGATATTTTACTGTTTCAGTCACTTTGACATCTTCATCTGTGCTTGTGATTACAGGGATGGCTACTATTTCAGTGACTTTGACATCGTCCTCTGTACTTGAGTTTACAGATATGGCTATTGTTTCAGCAGTTTTGACATCTTTCTCTATACTTGAGGATACAGGTCTGGCTACTGCTTCAGTGAGTTTGACATCTTCCTCTGTACTTGAGGTTAAAGGAATGGCTAATGTTTCAGTCAGCATGGTTTCTTCCTCTGTACTTGTGGTTACAGGAATGGCTACTGTTTCAATGACTGTGACATCTTCCTTTGTACTCGATGTTTTAGGCATGACTACTGTTTCAGTTAGTTCGCTTTCTGCCTCTGTAATTGATGTTGCATGTATGATTACTGCTTCAGTGACTTTGACATCTTCCTTTGTACTTGAATTTACAGATATGGCTATTGTTTCAGCAGCTTTGACATCTTTCTCTATACTTGAGGATACAGGTCTGGCTACTGCTACAGTGAGTTTGACATCTTTCTCTCTACTTGAGGTTACAGGAATGGCTACCGTTTCAGTCAGCGTAGTTTCTTCTTCTGTACTTGATGTTACAGGTATGGCTTCTGTTTCATTGAGCGTCGTTTCTTCTTCTGCAGTTGAGGTTACAGGAATGGTTATGTTTTCAGTGACTTTGCCATCTTCCTTTGTACTTGATATTACAGGAATGACTACTGTGTCAGTCAGTTTGCTTTCTGCCTTTGTACTTAATATTACTGTTTCAGTCAGCGTGGTTTCCTCTTCGTTAGTTAAGGTTACTGGAATTGCTACTGTTTCAGTCAGCTTGATTTCTTCTTCTGTACTTGTTGTTGCAGGTATGGCTATTGTTTCAGTGACTTTGACATCTTCCCTTGTACTCAATGGTTTAGGTATGACTACTGTTTCAGTCAGCTTGGTTTCTTTTTCTGTACTTGAGGTTACAGGAATGGCTACTGTTTCAGAGACTTTGACATCTTCCTCTGCAATTAATGTTACAGGCATGGCTACTGTTTCATTCAGCGTAGTTTCTTCTTCTGTACTTGAGGTTTCAGGAATTGACACTGTTTCAGTGACTTTTACTTCTTCATCTGTGATTGAGATTATAGGTATGTCTACTCTTTCAGTGACTTTGACATCTTCCTCTGTACGTGATGTTTTAGGTATGACTACTGTTTTAGTCAGTTCACTTTCTGCCTCTGTAATTGATGTTGCATGTATGGTTACTGCTTTAGTGACTTTGACATGTTCATCTGTACTTGAGGTTACCGGAATGGCTACTGTTTCAGTCAGCATGGTTTCTTCCTCTGTACTTGTGGTTACAGGAATGGCTACTGTTTCAATGACTTTGACCTCTTCCTTTGTACTCGATGTTTTAGGTATGACTACTGTTTCAATCAGTTCGCTTTCTGCCTCTGTAATTGATGTTGCATGTATGGTTACAGCTTCAGTGACTTTGACATCTTCCTCTGTACTGGAGGTTACAGATATGACTATTGTTTTAGCAACTTTGACATCTTTCTCTCTACTTGAGGTTACAGGTCTGGCTACTGCTACAGTGAGTTTGACATCTGTCTCTGTACTTGAGGTTACAGGAATGGCTACCTTTTCAGTCAGCGTCGTTTCTTCTTCTGCACTTGAGGTTACAGGAATGGCTACGTTTTGAGTGACTTTGCCATCTTCCTTTGTACTTGATATTACAGGAATGATTACTGTGTCAGTCAGTTTGCTTTCTGCCTCTGTACTTAATATTACAGGTATAGCTACTGTTTCAGTCAGCGTGGTTTCCTCTTCGTTAGTTAAGGTTACTGGAATGACTACTGTTTCAGTCACTTTCACATCTTCCTCTGTACTTGAGATTACAGGAATGGCTATTGTTTCAACGACCTTGACATCTTTCTTTGTACTTGAGGTTACAGGTCTCGCTACTGTTTCGCTCAGCGTGGTTTCTTCTTCTGCACTTGAGGTTTCAGGAATTGCTACTGTTTCAGTGACTTTTACTTCTTCATCTATGCTTGAGATTACAGGTATGTCTAGTATTTCAGTGACTTTGACATCTTCCTCTGTACGTGATGTTTTAGGTATGACTACTGTTTCAGTCAGTTTGCTTTCTGCCTCTGCACTTAATGATACAGAACTGGCTACTGTTTCAGTGAGTTTTACATCTTCCTCTGTGCTTGAGATTACAGGTATGGCTACTATTTCAGTCAGTTTGCTTTCTTCCTCTGTACTTGACGTGACAGATATGGCTACTGTTTCAGTCAGCGTCACTTCTTCTTCTGTACTTGAGGTTACAGGAATGTCTATGTTTTCAGTGACTTTGCCATCTTCCTTTGTACTTGATATTACATGTATGGCTACTGTTTCAGTCAGCTTGGATTCTTCTTCTGTGCTTGATGTTACAGGTATAGCTACTGTTTCAGTCAGCGTGGTTTCTTCTTCTGTACTTGATATAACAGGTATGGATACTGCTTCAGTCAGTTTAATTTCTTGTTCTGTACTAGAAGTTACAGGACTGGCTACTGTTTCTCTCAGCTTGGTTTGTTCATCTGTACTTGTTTTTACAGGAATGGCTACTGTTTCAGTCAGTTTTCTTTTTTCCTTTGTAATTGATGTTGCATGTATGGTTACTGCTTCAGTGACTTTGACATCTTCCTCTGTACTTGAGGTTACAGACATGGCTATTGTTTCAGCGACTTTGACATCTTCCTCTGCAATTAATGTTACAGGTATGGCTACTTTTTCAGTCAGCGAAGTTTCTTCTTCTGTACTAGAGGTTTCAGGAATTGCTACTGCTTCAGTGACTTTGACATCTTCCTCTGTACTTGAGGTTACAGATAAAGCTATTGTTTCAGCAACTTTGACATTTTTCTCTGTACTTGAGGACACAGGTCTGGATACTGCTACAGTGAGTTTGACATCTTTCTCTGTACTTGAGGTTACAGGAATGGCTACTGTTTCAGTCAGCATGGTTTCTTCCTCTGTATATGAGGTTATAGGAATGGCTACTGTTTCAGTCAGCATGGTTGCTTCCTCTGTACTTGTGGTTACAGGAATGGCTACTGCTTCAGTGAGTTTGACATCTTCCTTTGTACTCGATGTTTTAGGTATGACTACTGTTTCAGTCACTTTCACATCTTTCTCTGTACTTGAGGTTTCAGGATATTTTACTGTTTCAGTCACTTTGACATCTTCATCTGTGCTTGTGATTACAGGGATGGCTACTATTTCAGTGACTTTGACATCGTCCTCTGTACTTGAGTTTACAGATATGGCTATTGTTTCAGCAGTTTTGACATCTTTCTCTATACTTGAGGATACAGGTCTGGCTACTGCTTCAGTGAGTTTGACATCTTCCTCTGTACTTGAGGTTAAAGGAATGGCTAATGTTTCAGTCAGCATGGTTTCTTCCTCTGTACTTGTGGTTACAGGAATGGCTACTGTTTCAATGACTGTGACATCTTCCTTTGTACTCGATGTTTTAGGCATGACTACTGTTTCAGTTAGTTCGCTTTCTGCCTCTGTAATTGATGTTGCATGTATGATTACTGCTTCAGTGACTTTGACATCTTTCTCTGTACTTGAATTTACAGATATGGCTATTGTTTCAGCAGCTTTGACATCTTTCTCTATACTTGAGGATACAGGTCTGGCTACTGCTACAGTGAGTTTGACATCTTTCTCTCTACTTGAGGTTACAGGAATGGCTACCGTTTCAGTCAGCGTAGTTTCTTCTTCTGTACTTGATGTTACAGGTATGGCTTCTGTTTCATTGAGCGTCGTTTCTTCTTCTGCAGTTGAGGTTACAGGAATGGTTATGTTTTCAGTGACTTTGCCATCTTCCTTTGTACTTGATATTACAGGAATGACTACTGTGTCAGTCAGTTTGCTTTCTGCCTTTGTACTTAATATTACTGTTTCAGTCAGCGTGGTTTCCTCTTCGTTAGTTAAGGTTACTGGAATTGCTACTGTTTCAGTCAGCTTGATTTCTTCTTCTGTACTTGTTGTTGCAGGTATGGCTATTGTTTCAGTGACTTTGACATCTTCCCTTGTACTCAATGGTTTAGGTATGACTACTGTTTCAGTCAGCTTGGTTTCTTTTTCTGTACTTGAGGTTACAGGAATGGCTACTGTTTCAGAGACTTTGACATCTTCCTCTGCAATTAATGTTACAGGCATGGCTACTGTTTCATTCAGCGTAGTTTCTTCTTCTGTACTTGAGGTTTCAGGAATTGACACTGTTTCAGTGACTTTTACTTCTTCATCTGTGATTGAGATTATAGGTATGTCTACTCTTTCAGTGACTTTGACATCTTCCTCTGTACGTGATGTTTTAGGTATGACTACTGTTTTAGTCAGTTCACTTTCTGCCTCTGTAATTGATGTTGCATGTATGGTTACTGCTTTAGTGACTTTGACATGTTCATCTGTACTTGAGGTTACCGGAATGGCTACTGTTTCAGTCAGCATGGTTTCTTCCTCTGTACTTGTGGTTACAGGAATGGCTACTGTTTCAATGACTTTGACCTCTTCCTTTGTACTCGATGTTTTAGGTATGACTACTGTTTCAATCAGTTCGCTTTCTGCCTCTGTAATTGATGTTGCATGTATGGTTACAGCTTCAGTGACTTTGACATCTTCCTCTGTACTGGAGGTTACAGATATGACTATTGTTTTAGCAACTTTGACATCTTTCTCTCTACTTGAGGTTACAGGTCTGGCTACTGCTACAGTGAGTTTGACATCTGTCTCTGTACTTGAGGTTACAGGAATGGCTACCTTTTCAGTCAGCGTCGTTTCTTCTTCTGCACTTGAGGTTACAGGAATGGCTACGTTTTGAGTGACTTTGCCATCTTCCTTTGTACTTGATATTACAGGAATGATTACTGTGTCAGTCAGTTTGCTTTCTGCCTCTGTACTTAATATTACAGGTATAGCTACTGTTTCAGTCAGCGTGGTTTCCTCTTCGTTAGTTAAGGTTACTGGAATGACTACTGTTTCAGTCACTTTCACATCTTCCTCTGTACTTGAGATTACAGGAATGGCTATTGTTTCAACGACCTTGACATTTTTCTTTGTACTTGAGGTTACAGGTCTCGCTACTGTTTCGCTCAGCGTGGTTTCTTCTTCTGCACTTGAGGTTTCAGGAATTGCTACTGTTTCAGTGACTTTTACTTCTTCATCTATGCTTGAGATTACAGGTATGTCTAGTATTTCAGTGACTTTGACATCTTCCTCTGTACGTGATGTTTTAGGTATGACTACTGTTTCAGTCAGTTTGCTTTCTGCCTCTGCACTTAATGATACAGAACTGGCTACTGTTTCAGTGAGTTTTACATCTTCCTCTGTGCTTGAGATTACAGGTATGGCTACTATTTCAGTCAGTTTGCTTTCTTCCTCTGTACTTGACGTGACAGATATGGCTACTGTTTCAGTCAGCGTCACTTCTTCTTCTGTACTTGAGGTTACAGGAATGTCTATGTTTTCAGTGACTTTGCCATCTTCCTTTGTACTTGATATTACATGTATGGCTACTGTTTCAGTCAGCTTGGATTCTTCTTCTGTGCTTGATGTTACAGGTATAGCTACTGTTTCAGTCAGCGTGGTTTCTTCTTCTGTACTTGATGTAACAGGTATGGATACTGCTTCAGTCAGTTTAATTTCTTGTTCTGTACTAGAAGTTACAGGACTGGCTACTGTTTCTCTCAGCTTGGTTTGTTCATCTGTACTTGTTTTTACAGGAATGGCTACTGTTTCAGTCAGTTTTCTTTTTTCCTTTGTAATTGATGTTGCATGTATGGTTACTGCTTCAGTGACTTTGACATCTTCCTCTGTACTTGAGGTTACAGACATGGCTATTGTTTCAGCGACTTTGACATCTTCCTCTGCAATTAATGTTACAGGTATGGCTACTTTTTCAGTCAGCGAAGTTTCTTCTTCTGTACTAGAGGTTTCAGGAATTGCTACTGCTTCAGTGACTTTGACATCTTCCTCTGTACTTGAGGTTACAGATAAAGCTATTGTTTCAGCAACTTTGACATTTTTCTCTGTACTTGAGGACACAGGTCTGGATACTGCTACAGTGAGTTTGACATCTTTCTCTGTACTTGAGGTTACAGGAATGGCTACTGTTTCAGTCAGCATGGTTTCTTCCTCTGTATATGAGGTTATAGGAATGGCTACTGTTTCAGTCAGCATGGTTGCTTCCTCTGTACTTGTGGTTACAGGAATGGCTACTGCTTCAGTGAGTTTGACATCTTCCTTTGTACTCGATGTTTTAGGTATGACTACTGTTTCAGTCACTTTCACATCTTTCTCTGTACTTGAGGTTTCAGGATATTTTACTGTTTCAGTCACTTTGACATCTTCATCTGTGCTTGTGATTACAGGGATGGCTACTATTTCAGTGACTTTGACATCGTCCTCTGTACTTGAGTTTACAGATATGGCTATTGTTTCAGCAGTTTTGACATCTTTCTCTATACTTGAGGATACAGGTCTGGCTACTGCTTCAGTGAGTTTGACATCTTTCTCTGTACTTGAGGTTAAAGGAATGGCTACTGTTTCAGTCAGCATGGTTTCTTCCTCTGTACTTGAGGTTATAGGAATGGCTAATGTTTCAGTCAGCATGGTTTCTTCCTCTGTACTTGTGGTTACAGGAATGGCTACTGTTTCAATGACTGTGACATCTTCCTTTGTACTCGATGTTTTAGGCATGACTACTGTTTCAGTTAGTTCGCTTTCTGCCTCTGTAATTGATGTTGCATGTATGATTACTGCTTCAGTGACTTTGACATCTTCCTTTGTACTTGAATTTACAGATATGGCTATTGTTTCAGCAGCTTTGACATCTTTCTCTATACTTGAGGATACATGTCTGGCTACTGCTACAGTGAGTTTGACATCTTTCTCTCTACTTGAGGTTACAGGAATGGCTACCGTTTCAGTCAGCGTAGTTTCTTCTTCTGTACTTGATGTTACAGGTATGGCTTCTGTTTCATTGAGCGTCGTTTCTTCTTCTGCAGTTGAGGTTACAGGAATGGTTATGTTTTCAGTGACTTTGCCATCTTCCTTTGTACTTGATATTACAGGAATGACTACTGTGTCAGTCAGTTTGCTTTCTGCCTTTGTACTTAATATTACTGTTTCAGTCAGCGTGGTTTCCTCTTCGTTAGTTAAGGTTACTGGAATTGCTACTGTTTCAGTCAGCTTGATTTCTTCTTCTGTACTTGTTGTTGCAGGTATGGCTATTGTTTCAGTGACTTTGACATCTTCCCTTGTACTCAATGGTTTAGGTATGACTACTGTTTCAGTCAGCTTGGTTTCTTTTTCTGTACTTGAGGTTACAGGAATGGCTACTGTTTCAGAGACTTTGACATCTTCCTCTGCAATTAATGTTACAGGCATGGCTACTGTTTCATTCAGCGTAGTTTCTTCTTCTGTACTTGAGGTTTCAGGAATTGACACTGTTTCAGTGACTTTTACTTCTTCATCTGTGATTGAGATTATAGGTATGTCTACTCTTTCAGTGACTTTGACATCTTCCTCTGTACGTGATGTTTTAGGTATGACTACTGTTTTAGTCAGTTCACTTTCTGCCTCTGTAATTGATGTTGCATGTATGGTTACTGCTTTAGTGACTTTGACATGTTCATCTGTACTTGAGGTTACCGGAATGGCTACTGTTTCAGTCAGCATGGTTTCTTCCTCTGTACTTGTGGTTACAGGAATGGCTACTGTTTCAATGACTTTGACCTCTTCCTTTGTACTCGATGTTTTAGGTATGACTACTGTTTCAATCAGTTCGCTTTCTGCCTCTGTAATTGATGTTGCATGTATGGTTACAGCTTCAGTGACTTTGACATCTTCCTCTGTACTGGAGGTTACAGATATGACTATTGTTTTAGCAACTTTGACATCTTTCTCTCTACTTGAGGTTACAGGTCTGGCTACTGCTACAGTGAGTTTGACATCTGTCTCTGTACTTGAGGTTACAGGAATGGCTACCTTTTCAGTCAGCGTCGTTTCTTCTTCTGCACTTGAGGTTACAGGAATGGCTACGTTTTGAGTGACTTTGCCATCTTCCTTTGTACTTGATATTACAGGAATGATTACTGTGTCAGTCAGTTTGCTTTCTGCCTCTGTACTTAATATTACAGGTATAGCTACTGTTTCAGTCAGCGTGGTTTCCTCTTCGTTAGTTAAGGTTACTGGAATGACTACTGTTTCAGTCACTTTCACATCTTCCTCTGTACTTGAGATTACAGGAATGGCTATTGTTTCAACGACCTTGACATCTTTCTTTGTACTTGAGGTTACAGGTCTCGCTACTGTTTCGCTCAGCGTGGTTTCTTCTTCTGCACTTGAGGTTTCAGGAATTGCTACTGTTTCAGTGACTTTTACTTCTTCATCTATGCTTGAGATTACAGGTATGTCTAGTATTTCAGTGACTTTGACATCTTCCTCTGTACGTGATGTTTTAGGTATGACTACTGTTTCAGTCAGTTTGCTTTCTGCCTCTGCACTTAATGATACAGAACTGGCTACTGTTTCAGTGAGTTTTACATCTTCCTCTGTGCTTGAGATTACAGGTATGGCTACTATTTCAGTCAGTTTGCTTTCTTCCTCTGTACTTGACGTGACAGATATGGCTACTGTTTCAGTCAGCGTCACTTCTTCTTCTGTACTTGAGGTTACAGGAATGTCTATGTTTTCAGTGACTTTGCCATCTTCCTTTGTACTTGATATTACATGTATGGCTACTGTTTCAGTCAGCTTGGATTCTTCTTCTGTGCTTGATGTTACAGGTATAGCTACTGTTTCAGTCAGCGTGGTTTCTTCTTCTGTACTTGATGTAACAGGTATGGATACTGCTTCAGTCAGTTTAATTTCTTGTTCTGTACTAGAAGTTACAGGACTGGCTACTGTTTCTCTCAGCTTGGTTTGTTCATCTGTACTTGTTTTTACAGGAATGGCTACTGTTTCAGTCAGTTTTCTTTTTTCCTTTGTAATTGATGTTGCATGTATGGTTACTGCTTCAGTGACTTTGACATCTTCCTCTGTACTTGAGGTTACAGACATGGCTATTGTTTCAGCGACTTTGACATCTTCCTCTGCAATTAATGTTACAGGTATGGCTACTTTTTCAGTCAGCGAAGTTTCTTCTTCTGTACTAGAGGTTTCAGGAATTGCTACTGCTTCAGTGACTTTGACATCTTCCTCTGTACTTGAGGTTACAGATAAAGCTATTGTTTCAGCAACTTTGACATTTTTCTCTGTACTTGAGGACACAGGTCTGGATACTGCTACAGTGAGTTTGACATCTTTCTCTGTACTTGAGGTTACAGGAATGGCTACTGTTTCAGTCAGCATGGTTTCTTCCTCTGTATATGAGGTTATAGGAATGGCTACTGTTTCAGTCAGCATGGTTGCTTCCTCTGTACTTGTGGTTACAGGAATGGCTACTGCTTCAGTGAGTTTGACATCTTCCTTTGTACTCGATGTTTTAGGTATGACTACTGTTTCAGTCACTTTCACATCTTTCTCTGTACTTGAGGTTTCAGGATATTTTACTGTTTCAGTCACTTTGACATCTTCATCTGTGCTTGTGATTACAGGGATGGCTACTATTTCAGTGACTTTGACATCGTCCTCTGTACTTGAGTTTACAGATATGGCTATTGTTTCAGCAGTTTTGACATCTTTCTCTATACTTGAGGATACAGGTCTGGCTACTGCTTCAGTGAGTTTGACATCTTTCTCTGTACTTGAGGTTAAAGGAATGGCTACTGTTTCAGTCAGCATGGTTTCTTCCTCTGTACTTGAGGTTATAGGAATGGCTAATGTTTCAGTCAGCATGGTTTCTTCCTCTGTACTTGTGGTTACAGGAATGGCTACTGTTTCAATGACTGTGACATCTTCCTTTGTACTCGATGTTGTAGGCATGACTACTGTTTCAGTTAGTTCGCTTTCTGCCTCTGTAATTGATGTTGCATGTATGATTACTGCTTCAGTGACTTTGACATCTTCCTTTGTACTTGAATTTACAGATATGGCTATTGTTTCAGCAGCTTTGACATCTTTCTCTATACTTGAGGATACAGGTCTGGCTACTGCTACAGTGAGTTTGACATCTTTCTCTCTACTTGAGGTTACAGGAATGGCTACCGTTTCAGTCAGCGTAGTTTCTTCTTCTGTACTTGATGTTACAGGTATGGCTTCTGTTTCATTCAGCGTCGTTTCTTCTTCTGCAGTTGAGGTTACAGGAATGGTTATGTTTTCAGTGACTTTGCCATCTTCCTTTGTACTTGATATTACAGGAATGACTACTGTGTCAGTCAGTTTGCTTTCTGCCTCTGTACTTAATATTACAGGTATAGCTACTGCTACAGTGAGTTTGACATCTTTCTCTCTACTTGAGGTTACAGGAATGACTACCGTTTCAGTCAGCGTAGTTTCTTCTTCTGTACTTGATGTTACAGGTATGGCTACTGTTTCATTCAGCGTAGTTTCTTCTTCTGTACTTGAGGTTTCAGGAATTGCTACTGTTTCAGTGACTTTTACTTCTTCATCTGAACGTGAGATTACAGAAATGGCTACTGTTTCAGTCACTTCGCTTTCTGCCTCTGTAATTGATGTTGCATGTATGGTTATTGCTTCAGAGACTTTAACATCTTTCTCTGTACTTGAGGTTACAGGTCTCGCTACTGTTTCACTCAGCGTGGTTTCTTTTTCTGTACTTGAGGTTACAGGAATGGCCACTGTTTCAATGACTTTGACATCTTCCTTTGTACTCGATGTTTTAGGTATGACTACTGTTTCAGTCACTTTCACATCTTTCTCTGTACTTGAGGTTACAGGTCTCACTACTGTTTCAATGACTTTGACATCTTCCTTTGTACTCAATGTTTTAGGTATGACTACTGTTTCAGTCAGCTTGGTTTCTTCTTCTGTACTTGAGGTTACAGGAATTTCTACTGTTTCAGAGACTTTGACATCTTCCTCTGCAATTAATGTTACAGGCATGGCTACTGTTTCATTCAGAGTAGTTTCTTCTTCTGTACTTGAGGTTTCAGGAATTGCTACTGTTTCAGTGACTTTGTCATCTCCCTCTGTACTTGGTGTTTTATGTATGACTACTGTTTTAGTCAGTTCACTTTCTGCCTCTGTAATTGATGTTGCATGTATGGTTCCTGCTTCAGTGATTTTGACATCTTCCTCTGTACTTGAGGTTATAGATATGGCTATTGTTTCAGCGACTTTGAAATCTTTTTCCGTACTTGAGGACACAGGTCTGGATACTGCTACAGTGAGTTTGACATCTTCTTCTTTGCTTGAGATTACAGGTATGGCTACAATTTCAGTGATTTTGCCATCTTCCTTTGTACTTGATATTACATGTATGGCTACTGTTTCAGTCAGCTTTGATTTTTCTTCTGTGCTTGTTGTTACAGGTATGGCTATTGTTTCAGTCAGCTTGATTTCTTCGTCTGTACTTGTTGTTACAGGTATGGCTATTGTTTCAGTGACTTTGATATCCTCCTTTGTACTTGATGTTAAAGGTATGGCTACTGCTTCAGTCAGTTTAATTTCTTGTTTTGTACTAGAAGTTACAGGACTGGCTACTGTTTCTCTCAGCTTGGTTTCTTCCTCTGTACTTGTTTTTACAGGAATGGCTACTGTTTCAGTCAGTTCGCTTTCTGTCTCCGTAATTGATGTTGCATGTATGATTACTGCTTCAGTGACTGTGACATCTTCCTCGGTACTTGAGGTTACAGATATGGCTATTGTTTCAGCGACTTTGATATCTTTTTCTGTACTTGAGGTTACAGGAATGGCTACTGTTTCAATGACATTGACATCTTCCTTTGTACTCGATGCTTTAGGTATGACTACTGTTTCAGTCAGCTTGGTTTCTTTTTCTGTACTTGAGGTTACAGGAATGGCTACTGTTTCAGAGACTTTGACATCTTCTTCTGCAATTAATGTTACAGGTATGGCTATTGTTTCAGTCAGCCAAATTTCTTCTTCTGTACTTGAGGTTAAAGGAATGGCTACTGTTTCAGTCACTTTCACATCTTTCTTTGTACTTGAGGTTTCAGGAATTGCTACTGTTTCAATGACTTTGACATCTTCCTCTGTACTCGATGTTGCAGATATGGCTATTGTTTCAGGGACTTTGAAATCTTTCTCTGTACTTGAGGTTACAGGTCTGGCTATTGCTACAGTGAGTTTGACATCTTTCTCTGTATTTGAGGTTACAGGTCTGGTTAATGCTACAGTGAGTTTGACATCTTTCTTTGTACTTGAGGTTACAGGAATGGCTACCGTTTCAGTCAGCGTGGTTTCTTCTTCTGTAGTTAAGGTTACTGGAATGGCTACTGTTTCAAAGACTTTGACATTTTCCTCTGTAATTAATGTTACAGGTAAGGTTACTGTTTCAGTTAGCTTGGATTCTTCTTCTGTGCTTGATGTTACAGGTATGGCGACTGTTTCCTTCAGCTTGATTTCTTCTTTTGTACTTGTTGTTACAGGTATGGCTATTGTTTCAGTGACTTTGATATCCTCCTTTGTACTTGATGTTACAGATATGGCTACTGTTTCAATCAGCTTTATTTTTTCTTCTGTACTTAATGTTACAGGTATGGCTACCTTTTCAGTCAGCGTAGCTTTTTCTGTACTTGTGGTTATAGAAATGGCTACTGTTTCAATGACTTTGACATCTTCCTTTGTACTCGATGTTTTAGGTATGACTACTGTTTCAGTCAGTTCGCTTTCAACCTCTGTAATTGATGTTGCATGTATGGTTACTGCTTCAGTGACTTTGACATCTTCCTCTGTACTTGATGTTACAGGAACAGCTACTGTTTCACTCAGTATGGTTACTTCTTCTGTACTTAAGATTAAAGGAATGACTAACGTTTCAGAGACTTTGACCTCTTCCTCTGTAATTAATGTTACAGGTATGGCTACTGTTTCAGTCAGCGTGGTTTCTTCTTCTGCACTTGATGTTACAGGTATAGCTACTGTTTCAGTGACTTTGACATCTTCCTTTGTACTTGATGTTAGAGGTATGGCTACTGTTTCAGTCAGTTTGCTTTCTTCCTCTGTACTTAATGTTACAGGAATAGCTACTGTTTCAGTCATCATGGTTTCTTCTTCTGAACTTGAGGTTATAGGAATGGCTACTGTTTCAGCCAGTTTTCTTTCTTCCTCTGTAATTGATGTTACAGGTATGGCTACTGTTTCAGTCAGCGTGGTTTCTTCTTCTGCACTTGATGTTACAGATATAGCTACTGTTTCAGTGACTTTGTCATCTTCCTTTGTACTTGATGTTAGAGGTATGGCTACTGTTTCAGTCATTTCGCTTTCTGCATCTCTACTTGAGATTAGAGGTGTAGTTACTGTTTCTGTGACTTTGATTTCCTTCTCTGTACATGAGGTTAGAGGTCTGGCTACTGTTTCAGTGACTGTGATTTTGTCTACTATGTCTGTGTTGTATTTCTGTAAAACATGATTTGTAGCTAGTAACAATTGTCCTGCGTGTGCTGCATTCTGGTAACCATTGAACACTGAACTGTCACCAGGTGGTGGGATAATAGTTATGACTGTGACATTCACGCTGTCATCAGAAACAGTATTATTTCGTTTGTCATCATTTCTACCATCAAACAATTCATCTAGAACTTCTTTTGGAGAGTATGGTAGGACAAAGCTATTTTGATCTTGATTGCTCTTTGTGTTATTTTGATGTTCTTCTGATGTTCTTCTGTCAATTGAACTCGTATTTATTCTGGAACTATTGCTTGTCCATCTAGGATAAGACAGATCTGTGACATGCCTGCTATATTGCCTTAGGTGTGGCTTTTCACTCCCATTAAAGTAGTCAGTATGCCAAGGAAATGTCCTAATACCTGTGAAACTGGTTTGTGTGGGAGAGTGATTTAATGGAGAGGGAAATGTGCCTTCTGGTGATACTTTCTGGTGATCATTTTCCATCTGTGGTGTTTCTGAAATTGTTGAAACATTCATGGCAGCTCTCTCATCCTCATGTCCCACTTCATGAACCTGCCCACCAATATCTGCATACAGGTTATCTGTTTGCATAGTCTTCTTGATATCAAGAGTTTTCTCTTCATCAACTAATGACAAATGATGAGCACTGTTTGTGACCAAGCTTTGAGTCAATAACATAGTAGATGCCTGTTCTTCTCCTGAAATAGTCTTTTCTCTAGTTGATTGTTTTAGTTGGATTTTAACACCATCTGTGACATCTGTTTCTTCTGAAGGGCCACCACTACTTGAATCCTCAGTGACAGATGTATGGAACACTGATAGGTCACAACAATCACCTTGAGGGGCTTGAATGTCTGTAGGGACATCAACACAGATAACGTTGGTTGTAATATCTACATTCTCAGAATCAACCTGTCTTGGTTCACAGCTTTGCTGGGATATCAGTCCAGGTATAGAAGCTTCAATGTGATTAAACTCTTCTACAGTTTCCTTCTCCACAGATGTACATAGTAAATGTGCATCCTCTGAGTCTGTGAGGACTAGTTCCCTTGGTTCAGTTCTGCTCCCACTGTCATTATTATCTGATGTACTTACAAATGGTCTAGAGACTCTGCTTAATCTGTCCCCAATAGACCATGAGGTTATTCTTTCTCTGTCATTATAAGATCTTGAGGTGATTCTTTCTCTGTCATTATAAGATCTTGAGGTGATTCTTTCTCTGTCACTAGTAGATCTTGAGGTAATTCTTTCAATGCCATGAGTAGACCATGAGGCTGTTCTTTCTCTGTCACGAGAAGGCCATGAGGCTATTCTTTCTCTTTCCCGAGTAGGCCATGTGGCTATTCTTTCTCTGTCACGACTTGGCCATGAGACTATTCTTTCTCTGTCACGAGTAGGCCATAAAGTTCTGCTCCATCTGTCATCAACAGATGGTGAAGGTATTTTCATTCTGTGACCAAAAGACCCAAATGTTCTACTCACTCTGTCCCCAATAGGCCTATATGTTCTGCTCCAAGTCTCTTCAAAAGGTCGTGCAGATGGCCTGCTCACGATGTCCTGGATACGTGATCTGCTATCACTGGCCCATGATGTTCTGTATGTGTGAAGTAATGAACTAAAAGAGGAGCCACTGTCTTGTCTGGCTGTCGGCAGTTGCACATTTCCTGTTAAGTGATGCCCATAATTAACATTGTTGATGACTCTCAGAGATGGTACATCTCTTGATGAAGTCAACAGGCTTGTACCAGGTTCTGAATCAGTTTGCAGGTAAATGATATCAGTTACAGTAACTTCTTCATCTGTTTGATCTTCATCTTCTCCTTCTATTTCATGGTGACTATCTTCATCAGTGCTGAGTTTATCTGTCATGCTGGAGTTCACACTGTGTGTATCATGGTTATTATCCCAAAACGGTGTGAGATTTACAAGATCTGCATGTGTATGTGTGTTCTTTGATGAATGTGATAGGTCCATAGGATAGTTAATTACATCTTCAGCATCATTGCCCTCAGAAACTTCATTTTTTATATTTCTACCAATATCTGTTTTGCTCCCCCCTATTGGTTGTTCTGTTTTACCTTGTTTCAAAACTCCACTACCAGAGTCAGACAGGCCATAACCTTCAGATATTCTCAGACTGCTGACACTTATTTCTGCTAGGGTGGCAGTGTCATGTTTTGAAAGGTCTTCATCAGAGTCCATTTCAGTGCTTAGCACAAAGACATCTTTAGGAGTGCTCTGGTCATTCACAGTTGAATCTGAGTGTGGTACTTCACTTTGTGGTTCAAATGTATGCAGTCTTCTGCTAGCTGAAAGTTCTGAGCTGTCAAATACTGTCCTATTACTAACATCAATGTCAAAAGACAGCTTTTTTAATACTTTACTTTCATCTTGCCCCTCTTGCTTTGACAGGTCAGCAGACAATAATGGAGTGACCAACACACCAGCATCATTGTTACTACCAAGCTGGTCATCACTCTCTGGTAAAGAAGGTTTAACACCTTCATCTTCTATGCTTAAAGTAACAGGTTGTTCCAGTTGTGGCATGTATTCATTTGTTGAGTCAGTTTCAAGGATTCCACTTTGTGTTGATTCAATACAAACAAACATGTTAATTGAAGCATCAAAGGACTTTTGTTTTCTTAAATCATGATCCTTTTCAAATGTTACTAAAGTTAGATCATCTAGCAAAACATGCTGAGTGGGTAACACATTGTCTACACCTGCAGCTGTAACACCAACCTCTTCACTTGATGCTCTATGAAGTCCAACAGCGTGTTTGGCTAATTTTTGAAGTCCATCTTGAAATGGTTGATGCTGCACACTTGATGGAAAAGGGGCTTCATATTCTACAGTAATCAACTCTTCACTATCCTCAGTGATTGCTTTATTAACATCAGTCTGATGGTTGTGTATGTCATTGTCACTGTGGCCTGTTAGTTCAACATGGCCTTCTACAGAAGAATCTTCTAATGTTTCATTGAATATTACTGGGGGAACTATCCATGTTGTATCTGAGTTGCTGGTTGTAGGCATCAAGTGCTCTTGTGACAATTCACCTCCTTGGTCACTCACTATTGATGAATGGTAGACATCTGAGGTTCCAAAAAGTAGCTCTTCCTGAATGGGGATGGTAAAGGTTTGCTCATATGCTGGTAGTGCCCTTGCTTTGTCTGACTCTGAGAGGCTAACTGTAATAGCATCAACAAATCTACTTTGCTGATCTACTATTGCCTTGTAGTTTATTTGAGAAAATACAGTTTCTGACTCAGCAGTTGTGACTTGATCATCAAAATCGTTTGTTTTGTGCACATGATCTACAAACATATACTCATCAATTGGTCTTCTATTGGGTATCTTCTTTAGGTCTTCTGCTGTCTCTGTTGACTCATAGCTCTCATTGTGCGTTACCTCATTATTAAGTAGTTTCCCTTTGACAGTCACTGAAAATCTACTTGCATCCGTTAAGTCAGACTGTGTTTCCTCATATTGATCATGTTCTGCAAATGCTGAACCAGCACTGAGTGAGGTTTCAAATAAATGCAAAGTTTTGTCCTGTCTAAACTCACACACTAGACTCTTTGGAGTAATCAATTGTGCAGAGTCCCTTGTTTGTTCTAATGCAACTGAGCCATCCTTGTTTAAAACTTGTGTTTCTTCTAGCAAATTATTGTCACTATGTTGTCCCAAAAAGTTGTTTTTTGTGGGATACCTAACACCAACACTATTTGCCAGATCAATTGGAAAATCTGTAGAAGTAGAGACATGGATGGTTGATCTTGGTGTCAAATGACCAAAGGATATATCAACTTGGCATTCTGCAGTAGCTGATTTAGGTCTGTTGTCATAAATTTCGGATTTTTCAGTTTCAGACCTGACATATCTTTTTCTTTTCTGTTTAGGTGACACTGTATTTATTGATGAGTTCAAAACAGATATAGAAGTTTCATTTGAAACATTCAACAATTCAAAACTTTCTAGTGAAGAGTTTGCAAACTCATACTTTATTTCACCATGTTTATGATCCCCTTGATCAAAGATGACTGCATCATGTTCAGCTACAGCCTGCTTACTTTCAGATATTTTTGATAGGACAAATTCTCCTGAAATACTTAAAGCACTCAGCGATTCTTGTCCAGCAGATGCAAGTATAGAACTTATATCATTATTTTGGTATTCTGACATGTCCTGTACCCTTCTGCTGTCTGTGACACCTTCATTGTTCAATTGATTAGCAGTTTCTTTTTCACTTACGCTCATTACCTGAGTTTGTAAATTCTCAACTGATATTAACATGCTAATGTCTGCGTTCTTATGTTCTACATGTCTTCTAAGGTGTGCATTCTGAAGATGGATGTTCTGCATCCAAAAGAAGTCATTAGGTGTATGGACACCATGTGAGTCATACACTTTAAGAGGTTCTTCAGTCTGTGTTGTGAAAGATGATTTGACAGAGTCACTATCTGAGAAAATAACAGATGATGTTAGTAGCATATTGGTACTGAAGATATCTTCATCTTCTATACTGAGATTACTGTCTGTCTGAACTTCTTCTGATATGCTGTTGTCTAACGAGTGTCCAGTCTGAGTCATTGTGTCTTGAGATCTGACCTTTTCATGTTTCTTGGATTTTGGTGATATTTGAGTAGATATTTCTGAAAGAGGTTCTTCGGTCTGTGCTGTGGAAGATGATTCAACAGAGTCACTATCTGAGGAAATCACAGATGATGTTGACAGCATATTCGTACTGAAGATATCTTCATCTTCTATGCTGAGATAACTGTCTGTCTGAACTTCTTCAGATATGCTGTTGTCTAACGAGTGTCCAGTCTGAGTCATTGTGTCTTGAGATCTGACCTTTTCATGTCTCTTGGATTTTGGTGATGTTTGAGTAGACATTTCTGAAATAGGTTCTTCAGTCTGTGTTGTGGAAGATGATTTGACAGAGCCACTATCTGAGAAAATAACAGATGATGTTGGTAGCATATTGGTACTGAAGAAATCTTCATCTTCTATGCTCAGATTACTGTCTGTCTGAACTTCTTCTGATATGCTGTTGTCTAACGAGTGTCCAGTCTGAGTCATTGTGTCTTGAACTCTGACCTTTTCATGTCTCTTGGATTTTGGTGATGTTTGAGTAGACATTTCTGAAATAGGTTCTTCAGTCTGTGTTGTGGAAGATGATTTGACAGAGCCACTATCTGAGAAAATAACAGATGATGTTGGTAGCATATTGGTACTGAAGATATCTTCATCTTCTATGCTCAGATTACTGTTTGTCTGAACTTCTTCTGATATGCTGTTGTTTAACGAGTGTCCAGTCTGAGTCATTGTGTCTTGAACTCTGACCTTTTCATGTCTCTTGGATTTTGGTGATGTTTGAGTAGACATTTCTGAAATAGGTTCTTCAGTCTGTGTTGTGGAAGATGATTTGACAGAGCCACTATCTGAGAAAATAACAGATGATGTTGGTAGCATATTGGTACTGAAGATATCTTCATCTTCTATGCTCAGATTACTGTCTGTCTGAACTTCTTCTGATATGCTGTTGTCTAACGAGTGTCCAGTCTGAGTCATTGTGTCTTGAACTCTGACCTTTTCATGTCTCTTGGATTTTGGTGATGTTATTTGTAAAGACATTTCTGAAATAGGTTCTTCAGTCTGTGTTGTGGAAGATGATTTGACAGAGTCACTATCTGAGAAAATCACAGATGACGTCAGCAGCATATTGATACCAAAGATGTCTTCATCGTCTATGCTGAGATAACTGTCTGTCTGAACTTCTTCAGATATACTGTTGTCTAACAAGTGTCCAGTCTGAGTCAATGTATCTTGAACTCTGACCTTTCCATGTCTCTTGGATTTTGGTGATGTTTGAGTAGACATTTCTGAAAGTGATTGTTCAGTCTGTGTTGTGAAAGATGATTCGACAGAGCCATTATCTGAGAAAATGACAGATGATGTCGACAGCATATTAGTACTGAAGATGTCTTCATCTTCTATGCTCAGATTACTGTCTGTCTGAACTTCTTCAGATATGCTGTTGTCTAGCGAGTATCCAGTCTGAGTCATTGTGTCTTGAACTCTGACCTTTTCATGTCTTTTGGGTTTTGGTGATGTTTGTGTGGACATTTCTGAGAGATCAGCTTCCTCATCCATGAATGTGCTACAGTGAACAGCAATTTCAGCATCTGACTGACTAGACTTACAAACTTGTAACCCATACTCTGAACTGTCATTAGAATTATGTTCATCTAACACACAGTGTATTATATCATGTTCCTTGCTCCGATGTTCTTGTTGAGTCTGCATAAATTCTTCTAGAATTCTTTGCTTCAGTTCTGGTGACAAATGTACTTCTTGTGATTTTAGGTCTGAAGGAATATTTGCTTCTCCAAACTGGAACAATATCTTTTCACTGTCAGCTGTCTTTTCTCCGTCTATCAACCGCCTTTTAGAGGTGCCAGTATTTTTGTCATCTTGTAAACTGTACAAATCCGTAATTGACTCACTCATCTTTAACAGAGATTTAACTTCATCTTCACCAGGACTGGCATTTAGAGAATCTATGTCTATAAGACTTTCTGTTTGGCTACCATTTTCAGATTGCTTGGGTCTCTCACCTTGTTTCACCTCTTTGAAGTAGGGTATGCCTGACTCCACTTCTGATTTATAGTAACTGTCACTGGAGTACTCAGAAGATAAACTCTCTCTTGGAGATAAATTGAAGTGCTCCAATGTTTCTGTATTCTGTACACCATGTTCATATCTTTGGCTACTTTGTGCAAGATGTTCTCTTACTTCTTCAAATTCATTAAAGTCTCTTGGATGATGAATATTTTTGTATGGAAATACTTCAGAGAAGACACAGGATACATTGTATTGATGTCTCTCTGAAGGTTTGTCAATTAAATTTTGTGTACTTATGTGTGTGTCATTGATATATTCATCAACAGAGCTCACTCTGACAGCAGGTGGGAAGATATGCTCATCAGACTCATCTACTTCTCCACTGCCAATATCCAAAATGTCTGCTGAGTGTGATCGATGGAGAGATTCTTTTCTTACTTGCTGAATCTTTTTATGATGAATGTCATCCAAAGATGCAGATCTTTCAAATAATGGTAGAAAAGAGGTTCTGTGTCCTCTGTATTTTGATGATTCATGGATGTCACTGCCTGACTTACTGCTAGTTGTAAGAATGCTGCCTGTAGACCAACTCCAACGATGGGCATAACTATCTGAGTTGAAAGAAGAGGCCTGTGACATGGGTCGCTTTTTTGAGCTAGGCTGAAGATTCTGAACTTCTGATGTGTGGTTGTCATTGCATCTGCTGACAAAGACAAAACATATGCTGTCATCAGAGCCAGATTTGCTCAGATATTGATGGTCCACAGAATATGTACTTTCACACAGGTTTACATGTTTCTCTACAGTCCTCAAGTCTTCCTTATGAGATAGGAAATCAGATTCTGATGGGCACTTTTGTCTGAGCATTCTTTTCTGGGAATAATTCATCTCAGCAAAACTTAAGAAGGATTCATGATCAAACAGATGTAAATCCTCAAAACTATGTGCAGCACTAATAGCAGTTTTTGCTATCAGCAACCTCTGACTCTGTTCTCCATTTTCCTGTTCTGATTTCTCCAGACTGGTCTCTGGAAGACACAAAGTCATAACAGTATCCTGACTGCTCAAACCAGCATTGTCAAATGTGTCTTTTTCTTTGAGCTTTTTTGGAGACTCCTGAGGTACCAAAAACACATTTTGAAACTGAGATTTCAGCTCAGCTCGAGCTTCTACGAGTGCTTTAATCTGCCCTTCAGCATTGTAACTCTGTGTTTTCTCTGGTAGTCTTGAGGTAATGGATGCCTCAGATGAATTGTCATGAAGATACTCAAACATTTTCACATCTGTATCAGGCAAATGATTTGCTCTGCTTTGCTGTATCGATGCAGTATTCACCATTTTCAAGCTCTTCAGAATGTCTTTGCAAGACTGATTTAAGAATGCAGTTTGTGCACTATATATGTCATCCAATGATTGTGTCAGCCTGCCAGGTAATCTTCTTCTTTGCACTCTCATTTGATGTCGACTTAGAAACAAAGGATACTCCCTGATAGCCAGGATTGCATTTATATGTCTTTCAGGGAATCGACCATGAGGGCGTGGTAGGGGAATTAGAAAGGTGTGTCTATTTGTCTCTGAAAACTTCTCTTCACTCTGAGTTACCAAATAGTTCTGGGATTGTGAGACTTCCTCATTTCCATGTGTAGCAGTGATTACAGCTTTCTTTTCACTATCAGACTCATCAGGTTCCAAAGTTGATGATGACAGTCTATCATCACCATCTGATGAACTTCTATGACTTTTGCTAGCTGACCTTTCAGTCGGCTCAGTACTGCTTACCTCCCTTTGTATTTGATCCTCAGCTGTTTTGCTTGGAGAGTAGTTTGGTAGTATTTTGGTGCCAAAAGGTGATGTGCTTTGTATGTGATCAGCAATGACATCATGTGGTAAACCACCCTGAGATGCTAGAGTCAGTAAGCAGCTATATATTGGTGAGGAACTTTGAGACTCAGGTTCTGTGTAGCAGTCAGAGCTGATAGCGGAGTCACTCATACTTCTGATTCTGCTTTGAAATTCAACAATGACTGTTGCTTTCACTTCCTTATTTGCAGTCTGCTTGACTGTTTCCTCAGCACTATCTCCAATATCTCTATACTGATCTCTCTTCCTAACCATTTGTGTAGGCAAATGTTCTGAAAATGTTGGTAGTGGAATAAAATGGCTGACTGATGTAAATGAAACAGTCTTTTCACTAGAATCACTTTGTCTTGGAGATTGCTTGGGTGTTGTAGAGTCTGATGTGTCAGTGCTTTCAGTTGTCCCATAATACACAAAAGATTCAATACTAGATGTGGTTTGATTTGGGCTGAAGAAAATGTCATCATTTGATTCCATAGACCGGAGAGTGTCGTGATCATCTGATATACTGGAGTAATACCCAGTGGTGCATGTAGCTGTTGGTGATATGGTATTCAGGCTTGTCCAGGAGGCACTTATACTGTCTCCAGAGGTCATAGGCTGATAGTTTGAACTGTTTCTCATTTTGCCTACTGATATTTGTCTATCTGTCTCATGTAAATCTGTCCTTGATGTCTGTTCATGGCCATGCCTTTGAGCTGAGCTGTGCTTCTGTCTGTCTTCCAATGAAAATGTGTTTCCGCATTCAGAGTCATGTTCTAAAATGAAACCAATTTCAGCATTCTCTGGTACTAGTGTTGATTGAGAAGATGCACTTGTTTTTGGCAAGCTTTCTGCATGATCTCCGGTAACTAACCGTTGGCCGACAGCAGAAATCACAGTCTCCAAACAGTGTATGTCTATAGACTCTGTCCTTGAAGGTACTGGTGTTATCAAACTTTGTGAGGGAAAACAACCATGTGATGGATCACCTAAATGAGTATTTTGCTGCTTTTGTAGTCTAATTTCACTTTGATTACTTTCTTGGTTTATGTCTCTTTGATCATTGTGTTGCCTTAGATCTTGTTGACCACTATGTTGCCTTATGTCACCTTGATCATCTTCTTGCCTTACGCCACCTTGATGTCTTAGATAACCTTTATGTCTTAGGTCACCTTGATGTCTTAGGTCACCTGGATCACCTTGATGTTTTAGGTCACCTTGATGTCTTAGGTCACCTTGTTGCCTTAGGTCACTTTGCTGTTTTAAGTCACTTTCATCACCTTCTTGCCTTAAGTCTTTTTGCTGCCTAAAGACACTTTTATGACCTTGTTGCCTTGGGTCACCTATTTGTCTTTTATAATCTTGATCATCTTGTTTCTTTGGGTCACTTGGATCATATTTTTCTTTTAGGTTACTTTGTTCATTATGTTTATTTAAATGAGTCCAGTTGCTTAGAGACTGAGCATAAGAATTAAGATCTACTTTGAACACAAATTCCTCATTTATTGTTAACTTTTTCACAAATCTTTCACGGCCTACACTATGTTGCCTTAAGTCATCTTGATGTCTTAATTCCCATTGATCACTTTGTTGCCTTAGGTCACCTTGATGCCTTAGGTTACCATGTTGCCTTAGGTCACCTTGATCACCTTGTTGCCTTAGGTCACCTTGTTGCCTTAAGTCACCTTGTTGCCTTAGGTCACCTTGATCACCTTGTTGCCTTAGGTCACCATGACCACCTTGTTGCCTTAGGTCACCTTGATCACCTTGTTGCCTTAGGTCACCTTGTTGCCTTAAGTCACCTTGTTGCCTTAGGTCACCTTGATCACCTTGTTGCCTTAGGTCACCATGACCACCTTGTTGCCTTAGGTCACCTTGTTCACCTTGTTGCCTTAGGTCACCTTGATCACCTTGTTGCCTTAGGTCATCTTGATCACCTTGTTGCCTTAGGTCACCTTGATCAACTTGTTGCCTTAGATCACCTTGCTGTGTTAAGTCACTTCCTTCACCTTGATGTCTTAGGTCACCTTGATGTCTTAGGTCACCTTGACCACCTTGTTGCTGTAGGTCACCTTGATCACCTTGTTGTCTTAGGTCACCTTGATCACCTTCTTGCCTTAGATCACTTTGCTGTGTTAAGTCACTTTCATCACCTTCTTGGCTTAGGTTTTTTTTCAGCCTAAAGACACTTTTATGACCTTGTTGTCTTAGGTCACCTATTTGTCTTTTGCCATCTTGATCATCTTGTTGCTTTGGGTCACTTGGATCATAATTTTCTATTAGGCTACTTTGTTCATTATGTTTATTTAAATGAGTCCAGTTGCTTAGAGACTGAGCATAAGAATTAAGATCTACTTTGAACACAAATTCCTCATTTATTGTTAACTTTTTCACAAATTTTTCACGGCTTACACCAGTTCTCTTTGTTTCTAGCTCGCAACTGGCAGAGTGCCTCTTTCTGGACACAGACTCACTAGTAATTCTATCAGCAGCTTCACTTTGAGAAATTTCATTCTGATATAGAACAGTTTCTTTTCTTACAGATTCAAAAGTATTATTTCTGGAAATGGATGTTGCCTCTCTGAGTGTTATATTGATTGCATCTGGTACATTCCTACTTTGATCTTCACTCAATGTTTCATTCATAGAGTCCTTCAATGAAGATGCTTTGTGTTCTGTTTTCAATATATTATACTCAACATTGGTATCATTTATGTTCAGAGACACTCCAAATGTTATATTTTCTGGTGTTTCTTTTAAATCTAGAGCCTTTTTTTCGTGTGTTGTGGCACTTTCCACAGACATGCTCTGATCAGTTTTTTTATAACTCTGTTCCTCTTTCAGATATACATCTTTCTTTTCACTGCTAAGACCAAAGTCTTCTTCACTAGGTATATCATTCTGTTCTTCATCATCATCAAAGATGTCACTTCCTTCTTTCTCATCCATAAGGCCATATTTGCAGTGTAGATTTATTAATTTCTTCTGTTGTACATCATCTGCAGCATTTGTACGCAGTCTCTTTATGTGCTCACTAGAAGGAAGACAAGAGAAATGCCCATCACCCTCAATGCCTCCACTGAAACACACTTCAAGCTGTGATGCTGTGAAGTTGGGATTACTTTTTTTGGTTGATCTCATATCATGGTGGTCTTCATTCTCTTCCATTGTGGTCTCAACTTCATGAGATCTCTTCTTACTACCTCCACTGCAGACAGTGTCAGATGAGTACAACTGTCTCTGTACTTCTGTGTCCAATGTTTCACATGTTCCTGAACTGTTTACCAATATCTTTTCACTTTCTAGAAAATCTGTATCTAGGTTTGTAGGGTCAGTGTTCAGTTGTGGATAAAGTTCATGATTTTTAAGTGGTTCTCTTTCTTTGCTTGTAAAATGTTCCCTAGGTGAAATGGTGCTATATTGTTGATCTGGTACAGAATCTATCACCTTAATATTAGGATCTGTGTCTGTTTGTGATCTCTCGCTATCTGCAATGGTTTTTTCTACAGAGTATCCAGATTCTTCCCCACCATTGCTGTCATATGATATTCCTGAGGTCAGTTGTTGATGATACTGACCATGTGTTGGGATTTGGTGAGGCAGGAGCTCATGCAAGGATGTACTTGTGTGTTCATCACCTGGCTCAAGTGTATGTTGTTGATTCTGTGCTCTCTGAATGTCTTCATTGCTCACAGAGAATTCTGAAAACATACTGCCATCATTATCTGATGCTGCATATTCTTCTGAGCTATGTGGGTGACTGCTAGATGCAAGCTTTTCCTTCGTGAGAGGCCTGACCCTTAGCTGCCTTCTTCGCTTTGATCCTGATCCTGGGCGTAAGGATTGTTGGGAGTTTCCTGTCAGAAAGAACAGAATATTAAAACTGTTATATATACATTTACTGTAACAAATATTAATCTCATGGAACAAAGCATAACATCTATATTACTATGCAAAGCAAGTATAGAAGTAATGAGACTATATGTTTTAGAAACTCTCTCTTATGTTTTACATAGTAAAACTGTGAAAGATGAACATATCACAGTTTCAGCATCCTACACTCCAGAGTAAAGAATATCAAACTATGTTAATCTGAGGAGTAACTTTTACTGCCATCAGACCTACCTATCTAAAGTACATTCTGCTAAATTAATACAACAAGATTACATTGACTTCTAGAAAAAAGTGCCAACTGTTTGTAGAGGCCTTGCTTTTGTTTCTCACTGCACTGGGTCTTTGAGTGTGAGTTCCTTAGAGTTTGTCACAAAGTTTTCTCTTTAAGCTTGCCCCTTATTTAGCCCCATATTCTTTGGTGCATTTTGTGGTTCAGCTATCTTGTATTTCCCTGCTGCATTACTTTTATGTCCCATCTATCCCCCATCTGCTGGAGGCCATTATTGTTTCTATTGCCTGTAACGATGTCGATTATATAGTCCTGGTGATGATACATTTTATGGTTTGGTTCTGAACTCTACTTATTTTACCAAAGTGTGTTCCCTTTGCAGTGGCCCAAACTGTGATATACTGGTCGGACTCTTCCTGTGTATAGATTTTTTTTCTGCACCCAAATTGTTGCCTTCTAGCTTTTTCATTGTACCATCCAGAACCTGGCTCTTTTTCTACCTTTTCTATCTGTTTAGTCCATTCTTTTTTTATGATCCAGCGTAATTCCAAGGCACATTCAATTTAGTTCTGATGGGAGTATATGGCCATTCATGGGAGTACATGGCCATTCATGGGAGTACATGGCCATTCATGGGAGTACATGGCCATTCATGGGAGTACATGGCCATTCATGGGAGTACATGACCATTCATGGGAGTACATGGCCATTCATGGGAGTACATGACCATTCATGGGAGTACATGGCCATTCATGGGAGTACATGACCATTCATGGGAGTACATGGCCATTCATGGGAGTACATGGCCCTTCATGGGAGTACATGACCATTCATGGGAGTACATGGCCATTCATGGGAGTACATGGCCATTCATGGGAGTACATGACCATTCATGGGAGTACATGGCCATTCATGGGAGTACATGACCATTCATGGGAGTACATGGTCATTCATGGGAGTACATGGCCATTCATGGGAGTACATGGCCATTCATGGGAGTACATGGCCATTCATGGGAGTACATGACCATTCATGGGAGTACATGGCCATTCATGGGAGTACATGGCCATTCATGGGAGTACATGACCATTCATGGGAGTACATGGCCATTCATGGGAGTACATGACCATTCATGGGAGTACATGGCCATTCATGGGAGTACATGACCATTCATGGGAGTACATGGCCATTCATGGGAGTACATGACCATTCATGGGAGTACATGGCCATTCATGGGAGTACATGGCCATTCATGGGAGTACATGACCATTCATGGGAGTACATGGCCATTCATGGGAGTACATGACCATTCATGGGAGTACATGGCCATTCATGGGAGTACATGACCATTCATGGGAGTACATGGTCATTCATGGGAGTACATGACCATTCATGGGAGTACATGACCATTTATTTTTAGTGTTGTGTTTGTTTCTTGTTAAATAAACTGAAAACTAAATGTGTCTTTCTACTTTTAATGGCCAGCAACCATAACTTTGCTCAGTTTTCTAGTTTTACAAATTCGTCTTACATTCTATTATTTGCACCTGCCATTGGCCCTTCTCTTGCTTACAACACCAAGCTGACCACATATACTGCAGCACATGCTCTAGTGTGAATCTCTTTCATTATGTCATTTATGAAGATCAGGGTGAGCGTAAGAGACATGCCTCCTCATTGTGGGACTCCTTGTTCTAGCGTCATCGTTCTGCTGCCTTCCCTGTACCTTGACTCTAGGTGTTCTATTATCTAGGTAGATCATTATATAGATGCCGTCTTATTTCCATTCTGATAAGTTTGATCTTGAGTCCCTCTTTCCATGTCCATCCACACTGCTAGTGTGTACTACTTTTTCCTGAAAGGCATCCTCAATCTCTTGTGCAACATATGTCACCTAGTATTACGTTGATCTATGTTGTTGGAATTCACCTGGCTGTTCCGTTATTACTTGTTTTCCTTTCAAATGCCACATGTCTACTAATGACCAGTTTTCCCATTAATCTGCCCATACAACTGAGAAGGCTGACTGGTTTATATCTACCTGGCCCAAGTCTGTCTTTACCTTGCTTTAAAATTGACACCATGATGGTTTCTTTCCATTTTGCAGTCACCTGTCCTGTCCTCCAACTGACATTTATTATAATTAAGTGTATCTTCTTTGCCTTTTGCTTCCATCTTTATTAGCATCTCATTTGTGGCATCATCCTTGCCAAATGACTTTTTGAGTTTGAATCCCTACAGTGTCCTCTAGTTCTGTCATTGTGAAACTGGACATTAGATGCTTTTTTGCTATCATTGGCGTATTCATTAGTCCTTGGATCTCTTGTCTGACCTTCTTCTGTCTAACCTTTGGTATTTTCATCTGACAAATACTTGCTTATTTTCTCCCAAAGATGTTTGTTGCTTGTTAGCCTGTATGCATTTCCTGATTGTGTCCAAATTATTATTGGTGGCCGGCTGCTATTTCATTGTTCAGGACTGTAACCTATACATTCTATGATTCTATACATGTTCTATGATTTATATCTATGAAATATATGCTCTATGATAACTATAATGTGTGTATGTTCTATGATTTATATTGTCTCACATGCCTAACGGATGGCTCAGCCAAAGATGCCATTGGAAACGAGGGAGGAGGCATCACTATAAAATTAAAAAGCAAAGTATACTCAGTAGCATTTGCCACTAAGAGACGCAGCCACGTCAGTGCCAAAGCCAGTAACCTGAGACAAGCAGCTGAAACCCTTATAAACATTACGGAGCAGGCAGAAAAGCAAGTGGTCATTCTCACAGACACCCTTGTAGTGTTAACGGCTCTCAAGAACCAGCACAAAAATGAACTCGGAGCTCTGGTAGACTCACTTAAACACCTGTCCCAGTTCTTCAAAAAATGCTTAGTCCAGTGGATATCAGCCCCCTGCAACATTCCAGGCAACAAGGAGGCAGACAGACTCACCCGAGAGGGAGGAATGCTGCAGCAGAGTGATACAGAAATCACATACAAAAGCAGCCATCAGGCCAACGTACAGTGCAAAATGGAAAAAAGACCACCCTGGCCACAAATGATGCCTATCAAAAACTCTCCAGGTGAGACCAGGTGATCATTCTCTGGCTACACACAGGACACAACAGACTGAGATGTCATCTGCCTATGGCACAGCCCCCATGACAGCAGAACACATTTGACAGTTCTGCCCACTGTTCTTAGTTCTTAGTCGAACTGTACTTCTGTAGGGGCAGATGCCCCTGTGCAGGTACCAGTTCTGGTATGAGCTGGATGTAGCGGGCTAAGCTCGAGCAGCTTAATATTCCGCTGAATTGGGGCAAGCGATTACAGAAGGTGGTTAACCGATGTGCGAGTCCATCTTAATAGACTCAAACTTTAGAGCAAAGTAGACCCACAGCCTGTTAGGTGCCATCTATGTTGCTCTAAACAAACCACATAACCATGACCAGTGTTATTCCATGTCACACAGTTAGTCGCCTACTGTATACCAACAAAAGAATAACATGTGGCAACAACCAGTGTCTTTCCACGAGAAGCTGTACGGAAGTGTACAGAGCCTCAATTCAACTGCTACCTTCATTAGAGATTGAAATGAGGTCTGAAGATGAACGAAGAAGAAGAAGAAGAATATCATCTATATATGTTCTATGATTTATATCATTTATATATGTGGAATGTTCTCTAAAATAATTTGGACAATAGGAATGACATTTCCATGACAATTTTTGTAATGAGTGTGAATTTTATCATTTTTGAAAAACTGTTACTGGTTGGTTGTTCTATGGTCTAAATATAAAGGGTGTCCTTCAGCAGACTTAACCGTTGGTCAGGAATGAAGTGTTAGAGACTTCAGTAGACTTAACCGTTGGTCAGGAATGAAGTGCTAGAGACTTCAGTAGACATAAGCACTGGTCAGGAATGAAGTGTAAGAGACTTCAGTAGACTTAACCGTTGGTCAGGAATGAAGTGTTAGAGACTTCAGTAGACTTAACCATTGGTCAGGAATGAAGTGTTAGAGACTTCAGTAGACATAAGCACTGGTCAGGAATGAAGTGTAAGAGACTTCAGTAGACTTAACCGTTGGTCAGGAATGTAGTGTTAGAGACTTCAGTAGACATGAGTGCTGGTCAGGAATGAAGTGTTAGAGACTTTAGTAGACATGAGTGCTGGTCAGGAATGAAGTGTTAGAGACTTCAGTAGACATGAGCGCTGGTCAGGAATGAAGTGTAAGAGACTTCAGCAGGTTTAACCACTGGTCAGGAATGAAGTGACACTTCATCCAAGGACTTCAGTAGACTTGACCACTGGTCTGGAATGAAGTGTTAGAGACTTCAACAGACTTAACCACAGGTTTGGAATGAAGTGTTAGGGACTTCAGTATACAAAGCCACAGTATATGTGAGGTGGGGTATCAGTTTTCTTCTTCGCTGGCTTCTTCTTCCTTACAGTAAGCCAGATACTAATTTTCAGCTGGATCGAGTGGAACATGCCTATAGTGGGAGTTCAATCCCATACCTTTTGCAATGAAAATTGAGTGCTCTACCACTACACTAATGAAACTCTATGATCTACAAAGTAAAAGTAAATGTCTTTCAACTCAACTTTTATTTTCCCAAAACTATTTTTCAATTACCATAGCATACCTGATCCAAAATTGTCGCCAGATAGATTCATGTCATCACGGTTAACATCAGCCAACCTTTGTGACCGTCGCTTGGTTTTTCTTCCATTGTTTTGGTGGATTAGAGACAATCTAGAATGAAAAAAGCAGGCAATGTTAACTTGAGCACCGTACAATTTGTAATTTGGTATTTTAAATAGTGCTAAAAGAAATGTAAGGTGACTTTGCCAATAAATTACAATCATGCAAAAAATAACTTGATGTCTTTATACTGGTTTAGAAGACTCTGCAGAGTCTGTACACAACCAGTTTCTTTTAGGATGGTTAACAGATGTATGTGCAACTCCATCTTAATAGACTCAAACACTAGAGCAAAGTAGACCCACAGCCTGTTAGTTGCCATCTATGCTGCTCTTAACAAACCGCCTAACCATTGTTGGTGTTATGCAATGTCACACAACTAGTCGCCTCTTACAACATGCTTTCTGTGAGCAAGTGGTGCTATTCTTGTCATTGTCAAACCCAAAGACGCCGATGGAACTAGCATTATTTTAAAATCAATAAATAAGACATGTAATATTACATATGTAATTAAATAACCCACAGAGTGTTGACGAATTTATAATGTTTATGTATATCTTTTTTTTATTTTCGCCAATCTATACATGCTGTATTAATATAATATTGTGACCCTGCACTTTAGAGTGGATTCAGGGAGCCATGAGAAAATACTTACGGAAGCCCCTTAGAAAAACAAAATGTACAATGCTAACTCAGATGTTCTAACTGTGGTCAGGAGTCTAGGCACAGTGTCTTACTTTACGTCTTTAACTCACTTTCTTGTGGTGGACCTTAACTTAACTTAACATCTTTATGCTGGTTTAGAAGACCCTGCAGAGTCTGTATACAACCAGTTACATTTACATCACCTTGCTCTAAAAGCTATGCGCATCCAATTTATTCTTAAATGCATTAACTGTCCCTGCCTCCACTACCTCCCCTGGCAATGCATTCCAAGCAGACACCACTCTCGGACTAAAAAAATATTTCCTAATATTTAATCTGGACCTCTCTTTAGTCAGCTTGTAGCTATGCCCTCTTGTTATTGTGGGTGGCTGTATTTTAAAAAACTTGTTATAGTCTAATTTATCCATTCCTCTGATCATCTTATAAACCTGTATTAAGACACCACAAATTCTTCTCTCTTCTAGACACTGTAGGCCGGTTTTTCTGAGTCTTTCCTCATAACTGTAATTCTGGAATCCCACTATCATCTTTGTCGCTCTTTTTTGTATTCTTTCCAGCATGTTTATATCCCCTCTATGATAAGGACTCCACACATGTACACAGTACTCCAATCTAGGTCTAACTAAAGCTTTATACAGTTTGACTATCACTTCCCTGCTCCTATGTTTAATATTTCTTTTTATCATACCTAACATTGCATTTGCCTTTTTCCCTGATACCTAAACTTGCTCACTCACCTTTCCTGTATGATCTATTATAATACCTAGGTCCCTTTCCTTATCTATCTTTCTAATATTGTTCTCTCCCATTCTGTAATTATGTTCCATATTGGACCTACCCATGTGGATGACTGTACATTTATCTACATTAAACTCCATTTGCCAGCTTACAGACCATTCTCGAATTTTTTCTAAATCCGACCTCAATATATCCACTTCCGCTTTAGATGAGACACTACTGCATAGTTTTGTGTCATCAGCAAATTTTGCAATCAATGTCCAAATCATTTATATATATCAAGAACAAAATTGGTCCCAAAACCGAACCCTGTGGCACACCACTTTTCACTTCACACCACTCAGAGTACTCCTTATTTATGCCCACCCTCTGCCTTCTTCCTGTTAACCGATTTTCAATCCATTTGGCAACTTCCCCACCTATTCCATGTGATTTTAACTTTCGAAATAATCTTTGATGAGGTACTCTATCAAAGGCCTTTGCAAAGTCTAAATAAATAATGTCCACTGGCTCCCCTTTATCATCATTTTAGTAACCTCCTCCATGAATTCTAATAGATTTGTTAAGCATGATCTCCCTCTAGTTAACCCATGCTTACTATTTCAAATTAGATTAATTTTGTCTAAATGTATTACAGTGTTTTCTTTGATTATTGACTCTAAGAATTTACAGACTATGCTCGTTAAACTCACCGGTCTATAATTCGCTGGATCTGATTTTTTGCCTTTTTTTAATAAGGGGATCACTCCTGCATCTTTCCAATCCCGTGGAACAATCCCTTTTGTAAGTGATTGAGAACATAATATAGCCAATGGTTTTGCTAGTTGGTTTCTAATTTCATACAGCAATTTTGGATGAATACCATCTTGACCTGGACATTTATCCACTTTCAACCCCTCCAATTTTTTAAAAACCATTTCCTCTGTAATACAGATTGATCTTAATCCCGCTGTATCCATGTCTCTTTGAAAAATATCTATAGGCCCTGGGATCTTGGAGCAGTCCTCTTTTGTGTAGACTGTGCCAAACTACTGATTGAGTAGATTAGCTGCCTCCCTATTATCACTTATTATTTTCCCTGTACTGTCTATGAGAGGGCCTTTGTTTATTTCTAACATAAGAGAAGAAGCTTTTACTGTCAGTCTTGATCCTCTGAGCAAGTTTTTTTTTTTAAGTCTATTTTTGCTGTTTTATTCGATTTCTGAGATATGTTCTGCTTGTCCAAATTTTTAAATATGTTTCTTTTGATTTACCTGCCTCTATATATTTTTTCCATGCTTTATTTTTCGCTCTTCTACATTTCACTACAAATCTAGTTATCCACTTTTTACGCTTGGGGTTTACCTCCCTACATGGAACACATTCCTCTTTTCACGTTTCTAGAACTGTTTTAAAACTTTCTCACTCCTGTTCAACATCTGTTCCTACGACAATATCTTTCCAGATTATGTGGTTCGCTGCCTCTTTCATCCTCTTAACATCTGCCTTAGAGTAGTCGTATATTCGCGTGTTTATGTTTACTTCTTTCCCTGCAATAAGATCCCAACGGATGATTTGATGGTCACTTGAGCCAAACAGTTCCCCAACTGTAACGTTTTCAATCATATTTTCCTCTGTTGTAAAAACTAGGTCGAGTATGTTTTTGCCTCTGGTGGCTGCTTCTACATGTTGAATTAAAGAATTGTCAGTTATGCACTTAACAAAAGGTTTTGACTCTACAAGTGCTTCTGCCATTTCCCATTTCATTTCTGGAAAGTTGAAATCCCCCATTAATAATAATTTCCCTTCACTTGCCTTTGCTATGCTACTAATCAGCTCCTCGTCTTCCTCTTTTTGACTTGATGGACATCTATAGCACACTCCAATCACTGTTTTTTCACCACCATTTTCTATTTCTCCCCATACACTTTCATTTTTGTTACCACATGAAAAATCCTGTTCTAATCCACAACCTGAATTAGTGTTGCCCACAATCATCAATAGTATTTGTCAGACACATCTATCAAGTCCCGTTCATAGCTGAATATTCAACATCCAAATTCCTTAGAAACATTTATTTATACTATCTCAGATCATTCTTTCCTGCCTTCCCTCTCTCTTTTTTCTTTCACCACCGATTTGTCACGCTGTCATCAAGTAGTTCAGGTGTTCCTTTTTTAAGTACATGATCAGCACATTTTGCTTAAAGTCATTTCAATGTTGTTAGGAGCACTTTTATATTTGAAAAGTACTTTGTTACTAGTTTAATATGATTGATGTTCGTTGTACATGCAGTGTTCTCTGAAGGAACTACGAGGGACGCTCTGAAAGTGATGCCTCTTATTTTATTATGATGTCCCACGACGTTAGCAGTCGATTTTGGCAGTATGGCAGTCAACTTTGAACCTTCCCGCCAATATCCGTAAAATGTGGTTTCCGTCCGACAGGTGGCAGTAGAGCAGCTGTCTAATAAAATTAGCATCTGTCATGGGTGTGCGTTATAAACAGGGGTGCGTTATTGAATTCCTCCATACGAAAAAAGTTGCACCAATTGACATTCATCGACACTTGCTGAACGTTTATAGAGACTAAACAGTGGAGGCTAACACAGTGAGGCGCTGGGTTGTGCGTTTCAGCAGTGGCGTAAGCGACATGAAGGACAAGCCAGGTTCTGGACGGCCATGCACAGCCGTCACACCCCGCAATGAAGAATTTCTCGATCAGCTCATCCGCGCAAATCGGAAGATTACGACCAGGGAACTGTTTACCGAGTGGTGTTGGAATGTGTTGGAAACAATGGTGGCAACGTTGGAATATCACAAAGTTTGCGCCAGGTGGGTCTCACAAATGCTCACACAGGAACAGAAAGAACATCGCATGTAAGTTTGTCATAACCTCTTGAACCATTACGAGGATGAAGAAGACAGTTTCCTGGATCGCATCATCACATCACTGGTGATGAGACGTGGTGCCACCATTACGATCCTGGGTCAAAACGGCAGTCTACGGAGTGACGACATGTGAATTTCCTATCGAGGACAAAGTTTAAAACGCAGCCCTCAGCGGGTAAAGTTTTTGTTTGTTTTGGGATAGGAAAGGGGTAATCCATATTTTTTCTTTCATAATAACGATTGTTTCAGTTTACGAAACATTAATTTGATGTACACCTGTCTGCCTGATCATTCTGACGATTTTGTTCCACCAGTTTTTGTAGATTTTGTTAACTTTCTGCTATAAGAGTTCCGTCAATCTTAAATCAATCCTTTCGAGTGTTAAATAACTATTTTCCTTTAAGAAAGACACACACACAAAGTGTAAGAGGGCTGGTTAGACAAAAAAGAACAATTCTATTCTACAGTGTAATAAAGACCATAGTGACTGCACAAAGTGGAATGTACAGTTTTATTTTGGAGACAATATACATGTGGAAACACAAATAAACAAAGATTTCAGACCAAACAGCAACATGTTTCTACTGTCATAAGGTACAAACGCTGGGAGTGAATCAGGCATGTCCTTAGAATCAACAGCAACAGACTTCCAATTCAAACAATTATGTTTAGATCAAGTGGAACCAGAAAGAATGGTAGACCAGGAGAGACAATACGCTAGAGAGACGACTATGATGGACATCAACAACATACAGGAACTACGAGTGGCATCTGACCGATCTACATGTAGAGCATTGAGTTCTGCCTTACGCATCGTATTTGGCGCTGAAAAAAACAACCATATAGATGGATCACGTGTTTTCAAAAGTTTAATCAGACTTATCTACATGGAGAGCTTCGAGTTATGCATTACGTATCATATATGACGCTGAATGAACACAGATAGATGGATAAATGTGTGCGCAAAGTTTGTTTCACTTTTGTCTAAGTGTGCGCCTATCTATAGTTAATAATTTGCCTAATTTATAAAACTATTTTTGGTAGCCATTTTTTCTGTACGTCACGTGTCAGGTTTGATACCGCCAATTGGTCAGACAACGTGAAAGATTTCACGTACAAAACATATCGTGTAACATATGTTGGGGGTCCACCAAGAGGGAATACACATGCACACAATCAAAGAATCGGCAATACAGTCGCAGAGAGTTCTTCAATTGTTCTCGACATTGATCTAAAGAATGAACAGTTCTGTTAGTATACGCAGGAGTAGAAATGGGTCACTCTAAAGGAGCCAGTGTACTATATCACTTCAGAGATTCTAGGCCACACCGACTGGTTTGACGAAAACGATCAAAGCATCAAGTTCTTGCTAGATGAAAAGCACTGCACGCACACTTCCCATAAAAAGTATACTTCCTCAACATTCAATAAGGCAGCAATGCGAAGAAGAGTCGTGATCGAGCTTAGAGAGGTGCAAGATGTCTGGTTAGGCAAAAAAAAGCAGACGAGATCCATAAATATGCAGATGATTCAAAGCCGTTTTACGATGCACTGAAGGCAGTCTATGGTCGCCAATCCAAGCACGTATCTCCTGTCATAAATACTGATGGCACGACACTATTGACGGACAAAGGTCAAATTCGTGAAGTCAGTGAAATCTTCAACCATATCTCGGCCAACAACGAGCGAAACATAACATGAATACCAGAAGACGCGACCGGCGATAGGCCCGACATCCCTCTCAGCATAGACGGTTAAGAATTGCCCAAATGTCTAGCGGCAAGTACCCATGGTCAGATGCTCTTCTTGATAAAGCTTACAAAACAGGAGATCCCATCCTGTTTTAACAGCTAACATATCTATTCCGTAAAATTGTCGATGACAGTCAGATACCTCAGGACCTGAAAGATGTCTCTAATGTCCATTTGTGCAAGCAAAAGGACAATCGTCATTCTACATAACCACATGTGAATCTGTCTCATGTCAATCGTAAGCAAAACTCTGGCCCGAGTCCTGCTCAAAGGCCCAACTCGTCATCTTGAGCAGGGCCTACTTCCAGAAAGTCCGTCTGCTTTTCAAGCAGGTTGTTGGACGGTCGACATGTTATATGCAGTACGTCCAACTCCAGAAGAAATGTCAGGAATAGCATTGTGACATGTGACAGTTTTTGTCAATCTAACCAAGGCATGTCATGGCAACAATTGGTCACCAACTGTGTCAATCAGGGATGTGTGATGGCACCGCCACTCTGTAATTTAGCTGGGTCTTTGCCACCAATGCTCTCTGATGCTGTACATGAGAGACAGAACGCAGTGTCAGCTTTCCAATCCAATATTCCGGAAATCTTACACCAAGGTCAAAGAAGCCACCAAATTGGATTTCCTGTTCACTCACGACTGCGCCTTTAACATATGTTCCGAACAAGATATACAGTCCACCATGAAGTAGTTTTCAGCATTATGTACTTATTCTGTGGTCAGGTATTTGCTATTCTAGATCTGCAATCCCGTCGTCAGGACGTAGTTCACAGTCTATTCGAGGTCTGGACGGCAGTCCTATAGCTTTTGCCTTGGCTCTGCTCCGTCTGGCCAGGTTTGGCGTCGTAGTTATTTGAATTGTGGGCATATAATCACACTTGGAAAACTGAGGTACTCTTCTAGCCTGCTCCTGAGAAGTTGTACAGTGAACCAAACACTATTACACAACCAAGGTCACAAGGAAGTCGATTTCTTCACTTACCTAGGCAGTACCCTCCACCAGAGAACCAAGTATCCACTCTGTTGTCAACAACAGGATTGGAAAGGTAAGCCACGCGTTTGGGAGACTACACGCGAATGTTTGGAACCGACAAGCCATCAGTGTCGCCACCATAGTAAATGTGTTTTGTACTAACCACTCTTCTGCATGCCTGCGAAACATCGACAATATATAGTTGACATGCCAGACAGCTAACTCGTTTCCACATGAGTTGAAATTGTTTAGGCTAAAGGCTGCAAGCTCCCCAACGTTGACATTGTTTAGGCTAAAGGCTGCAAGCTCTCAAACGTTGAAATTGTTTAGGCTAAAGGCTGCAAGCTCTCAAACGTTGACATTGTTTAGGCTAAAGGGCTAAAGGCTGCAAGCTCCCCAACGTTGACATTGTTTAGGCTAAAGGCTGCAAGCTCCCCAACGTTGACATTGTTTAGGCTAAAGGCTGCAAGCAAGTTCCACAGCGAGCTGACAGCTTCACGAACAACTTTATTTACACTGCTTCATCTTATAAACGAGCTTTTGATTAGCAGAGTGGTAAAGAGCAGGGCTTGCTCACGCGGCAAAGATACTGCGTTCGATCTCCGTTACCGACACGCTCCAGTCGACCCAGTTGTTAATGGGTACCTGACTTATTATCAGGGAAGGACATTCAGCGAGGAAGATAACTAGCCACTACACTCCATAACAAGTTGTGGGTTGAGGATGAGGCCTATTACAATGAAGTATGTAACACTTTTTCCCCAATAACAGTATCTGCTTTTGAACTGTATTAGTCTAACAAATCTGCCTTAACATGCCTTCAGAAGAAGGCAGCTGTGAAAAAGAAATCAGAAAGAGAATAAGTATGGCCAAGATGGTATTCAGCAACGTGCGACACACACTGATATCCAAACAGATAAATCAGAATTTAAAAACCAGAATTGTCAGGTTTTATGTATACTCGTCACTACTTTATGATGCAGAAGCATGGACACTGAATAATATTGGGAAAAGAGTATTGAAGCCTTCGAAATGTGGGTATATAGAAGGTTGGGTCGCATTTCTTGAAAAGAGAAGAAAGCAACTGTGGGGAGGTATTGAAAAGGTTGGGGATGAAAAGAGAATGAATGACCGAAATCAGGGTTAGACAGTTACGTTATTTTGGTCATTTTGCAAGACATATCTCCTTGTTGAAGACCATACTAGAGGGTAGGGTGGAAGACAGTCGTTCAAGAGGCAGACAACGTTTTATGTGGGTGGATAACTTCAGGAGATGGACTAAAAAAAGCCTGTCAGATTGTACTGAACTGAATCTAACAAACACAATAGAACCACTAACACGCACAATATCTACCAAAAACTCCAGTCAAATAAATCAGCAAACCTTAGTATCCATAAGACTGCCGCAATTAACAAAATACTGACACCGATTAGGTCCATGTTGAGCAGCCATCCAGGAATAGTGGACATCCACTGTCGACAGGCACTAAGGACATGCCCAAACGTACTGGGAAACATAACATGTAGTCGCAGGTTTAAATACCTGCACAAATAATTGATGCCTGGCAGTCTTCAAACAGTATTAACACGCATAAGTGTTGCATAATGAACATATAGGCGCAATGGCTACAATTATAAACATACGTCTGGATCAGTTCAAAGTAATAGATAAGAGTCAGATAAGAACGCATGCTAAGTCAACAAGTGTCGCGATTTTGGGTTGCGTGGAGCAGCCTAAAACAATGCCCACCTAACACACGCCATGTCTGATCCGATTTATATTAAAGGAACTAGGACATGTTTCGTGATTTGTTCACTTCAACAATTGGATCATCGCTTTGATAGTTCTAAGATTAATTACGTGAGCTAATTGGCATGTCTACAGTGTGGAGACATTATGGATCAAGCAAATCATGTCAAGCTAGGTTGTTGTTTCAAATGCCCACAATGAGTAGGTTACTCTTTTGTGCGCCCGGTAACGGATGTTAAGTGGCGGGTTGCAATAGCTTTCCTCGCATCCCGAGCGTGCTGATGAAGGTGGACCGGCGTCCTCCAGACGGTTATGCTATGCTTGGCTTCATCTGCGTGTCCCTCGTTACTACGGGGATCACGTCGATCCCTCACCTCGTTAGCCAGGCTGCCATGAAAACAGCCTTTTTTCCAGGAAGGGCTACTAGGAATCCGAGGTCAGGGTCTTGGCCAGTATGTTTTGCCTAACCCTGACTAACATGTCTGATCAGTATATTTTGCCTGACCAGACGTTAGTCTTCCAGCCAAGCTAGGTACACCGGTTAATGCAAGGCGTCAGCGATTGATCGTCTTTCTCTGCCTTGCCTTCCACCTACCAATCCTTATCGTGATATTAACACGTTTACTTTCATCTGACTTCTTTTTTTCTTTTCGCTTTGTGTCCTGCTTGTGTTTTTCAGCGCCAGGTTATGAAAAAGTTTCTTGACCGAGCCCTAGTATGTACTTCCTACATGGAGAGCTCTACTGCTTCTGTAATTTCTTATATCCATCTTGTAAGTGGTCAGCCCATAGCCTTCTATCCATTTTATCTGTATAGCATTGCTTTCTGATGGATATTATCTGGTGTTTGACGTGTCACGTGGCCGAACCATTTGGTTTGTTGTCTCTTGGTGAGGTCTAGCACTGGTGTTGTACCTACTTGTCTCCTAATATATTCGTTTCTGATTTTATCCATTCTTGTTACTCCAAGCATTCTGCGCAGACATTTCATCTCTGTTCTTACGATAAGCATGTTATCTTTGTTAATGTCCAATCCTGGCACTTTACTTTCATATAGTTGATAATTGCGTTCACTGTTTTTTTTACCAGAAGGCTACATTTGAGACGAAAAGATGACATCAGATAAACATAATCTTTATCACTTTTGCACATTAAAAAATCAGCCTATTAAATAATGATCAACATTCAGACGACTGCTTACTTTCTGCAATTATCTAGCGGGCGGTTCGGTAAATGCCAGGCACAAATTAAACCTAATACTGTCTTGGAGAAGTCATAAAGTCTAACAATACTAGATCAATGATTCACACACTATCTGTAGCCAGAGGCTAGAAAGTGCGAAACAAAGTGTATATTGATAAAATTTACGTTATTTTTTTAAACAACATACATAGTAGTCTCCAGTGTTATGTCGTAAATGCGAGCAGCAATGTCAAAGACACGTTGACCGTTTTCTTGTGGGGTTACACGTTGACCATTTTCTTGTGGGGTTACACGTTGACCATTTTCTTGTGGGGTTACACGTTGACCGTTTTCTTGTGGGGTTACACGTTGACCGTTTTCTTGTGGGGTTACACGTTGACCATTTTCTTGTGGGGTTACACGTTGACCATTTTCTTGTGGGGTTACACGTTGACCGTTTTCTTGTGGGGTTACACGTTGACCGTTTTCTTGTGGGGTTACACGTTGACCATTTTCTTGTGGGGTTACACGTTGACCGTTTTCTTGGTTACACGTTGACCGTTTTCTTGGTTACACGTTGACCGTTTTCTTGTGGGGTTACATGTTGACCGTTTTCTTGTGGGGGTTACACGTTGACCGTTTTCTTGTGGGGGTTACACGTTGACCGTTTTCTTGTTTACAAGTTGACCGTTTTCTTGTTTACACGTTGACCGTTTTCTTGTTTACACGTTGACCGTTTTCTTGTTTACACGTTGACCGTTTTCTTGTTTACACGTTGACCGTTTTCTTGTGGGGTTACACGTTGACCGTTTTCTTGTTTACACGTTGACCGTTTTCTTATTTACACGTTGACCGTTTTCTTGTGGGGGTTACACGTTGACCGTTTTGTTGTGGGGGTTACACGTTGACCGTTTTGTTGTGGGGTTACACGTTGACCGTTTTCTTGGTTACACGTTGACCGTTTTCTTGTGGGGTTACACGTTGACCGTTTTCTTGTGGGGTTACACGTTGACCGTTTTCTTTGACTCCAGTGGGGTTGTACATCACGAGTGCGCGCCACAAGGTCAATACATTACCAAATAGTATTATCTGGAGGTCATCAGTTTCCATCGTGATGCTGTTCGACTGAAACGATCGAATCTGTGGACAACGGGAACTTGGCGGCTCCATCATGGCAACGCACCCACCCATTCTTGGCATCTGATTAAGGCTTTCTAGGTGAGTAATTGTATTTTTCCGGCCCAGAGGTCAGATACTTTTTGAACACACCTCGTTTGTGCATGTTTAGTAATGTGCACCGTTGTAATAGGCAATCTTTTGCCGTCTATTCTTCTTCTTTACGTTCGGTTTCGTATGCTCGTTTTATGCCTCCATGAAGTGATACGTCAGTCGCAGGTCCTCAATGGTTCCCCCCATTTTGTCTTGTATGTTTCTTTGCTCGGACCAGGTCTTCTCACGGGAACCTTAGTGCAGTGGACATGTTTGCAGGATGTGTTCTGGAGTCTGGGGTCCTCTCTGACATGTGCATAGTGCAGTCAGTGCTACTTTCATTTTATGCATGTGTGCATTTAGTCTGCAATGACTAGTTCTCGGGCGGAAAATTGTGGTATATGGTTTCCTATTCAGTCTATTTATTGGGTCCTGTGGGTATTTGCTGCTTGTTCTCTCTATCCACTGTTGTTTATATTTTTATTGGATGTGTGCCTTGACTTCTGGCAGTGACACTGGGTGGGTGAATTGTTCTCTGTGTCTTCCCTCCCTGGCCAGTCTGTCCGCACATTCATTCCCAGGTATGTCGCAGTGAGCTGGAATCCACTGGAGGAGGATTTTATTGTGGTCTGAGCATTTATTTAGCTGGCATATCAGTTCCCTTTCTATACTATCTCGTGGTTCTCTTTGTGTGGCCTGCAAAATATCCATGCAGCCACACAAAAACACTATTCTGTTATCCTTTAACCCCTTTTCATCCAATAGTTTGACTGCTTCAATGATTGCCTGTTGCTCTGTTCTTAGATTTGTCGAGGGCTCCCCGGCAGCACTTGCTTTTTCTGATTGGGGTTTTTCTCAGACCTCCGGTAATAATTCTGAGTCCGGTATTCTGTGCCCTGTCTAGTTTCTGTAGGTTGGTCTTTGCCGTTGTTACACAGGAACCCATGCTGTATTCCAGTGTTGGCCGTACATCTCCAGTGTAGGCTTGTCTGACTGTTTGCATCTGCGCCCCAATTTGTCCCTGTCAGTTTTTTCATCAGCCTTAGTCTGAGTGTGGTCTTCTTTTGAGTATCCTCTTTGTGGGGGCCCCATGTTAATCTTTTGTCATATTGCACAATAAGAGCGTTGAGAGTGTCTTGTTTTTGTTTAATGTGACACTCCATAAGTCTGACAATTTCTTTACTGCAATGATTGGTTCCTGCATTCTTGCTTTAGCCGTTCCAATGTTTTCTGCCTGGGTCCATATGGCCAGGTCGACCGCATTGAGTGCCTTGTGGATGTGTGGTCTAAACTGGTTTGGCAGATCATTAATGAAGAGGATAAACAAGGTAGGGGATAGTGATCCTCCCTTGGAAACTCCCTCATGTACTTTGACCGTTTTGCTCTTGTGTTCTTCCAGCCTGATTCTAGCACATCGTGAGTGGAGGTAGTCTTTGATCCAGTATCAAGCATTCTCCTCCTTATTTCGCAGCCCGCTAATTTTAGCATTAGTCCTTTCTTCCAGACTTTATTAAAAGATTAAGTCAGGTCAAAGAAGATGGCCAATAGTTTGCATTTCCTCTTAAAGGCATCTTCGATTTCCTGGACCAGATAAGTGGTCTGGTTGTCGGTACTCCTGTATTTTCTATAGCCAGATTTATCACAATCGGCGTGATAAACTTGACTATAACAAATATTCACAATCTTAGACAGTATTATCGGCACATCACATACTGTTTGTATTCTTATATATATATATATATATATATATATATATATATATATATATATATATATATATATATATATATATATATATATATAATTTACACACATAACACACGTATATGATATTAATATCAGATCATTTACGTACCATGTACATAAGTTATCCAAAGCAAATTTCTCAACATATTTTAAACCTATCATTTCTTACAAACAGTCTGTTATATACGTTACAGGCGAGAAAGAAAAACCCTTGCTATTATGTTCAACATTTTACAGGTATTATTGACACCCTCTAACATGCGGTCACAGGTAAAGGTTATGTAATACGCACAGCCTGTCTGCTCTAGCTAAGCTATGCTATTCCCAGTGGTCGGGAGATTTTTTTAAAATACACAAATGTTTATGTATTTGTCTGACCGAAAGGACGCACTTTCTGGAAGATTTCCAAAGAAATCCAATAAATCAGGGCGACTTGACAGCGGGGAGACAGGTTTTAAGTATAATTTTCAAGCCTGCTCTCCCTTCCAAAATAGGTGGCACTCTCTACATAATGGCAAACAAGGATAAGAAATACGAGTTTAATGTTTCACAAGACGTGGCCACGTTCGCAATTGGTTTTTAATATATCTTATGTGCAGACGTCGATGCAGTCAGGTCTGCTCAAATTGCTGTTCCTTTTATCATGACCGTCAGTGGTTTTATCAGTGAATGAAGATCGACCCTTAAGGTTACTACATTTTGTCAAACAGGGAAGATATATATATTTATGTCATAGCATTGCATAGTATAATAGTTGAAAATTCGAGACTTTCTCTGATTTGCTGCATACGTACGTTGTCTAATATAAACAGGACGACCATATATACCACATTCACATTTCATTTTCACATTTATCCTCGGCGTCAGGCCGGCAGATGTGTCGTACGCGAGGAAGACAACAATATTATGTTTGCATCCCAATCTTTTGCAACGCTGTACCAATATGAGTCTAGGTCTTTGGTCAATCCATCTCGCCAACGCATAGGTGGGCGACCCCGTGGACGTGTACAGGCATATGACCACAAAAACATTGTTCTACGTGTCAATCTGTGGTCAGGTATTGGTACTACATGTCCAGCCCAATCATGCGTGCGTGATATCGCTGCTTCCACAACGTCCCAAAACATGCGTGATATCCTGCTCCCACAACGTCCCAAAACATGCGTGATATCCTGCTCCCACAACGTCCCAAAACATGCGTGATATCCTGCTCCCACAACGTCCCAAAACATGCGTGATATCCTGCTCCCACAACGTCCCAAAACATGCGTGATATCCTGCTCCCACAACGTCCCAAAACATGCGTGATATCCTGCTCCCACAACGTCCCAAAACATGCGTGATATCCTGCTCCCACAACGTCCCAAAACATGCGTGATATCCTGCTCCCACAACGTCCTAAAACATGCGTGATATCCTGCTCCCACAACGTCCCAAAACATGCGTGATATCCTGCTCCCACAACGTCCCAAAACATGCGTGATATCCTGCTCCCACAACGTCCCAAAACATGCGTGATATCCTGCTCCCACAACGTCCCAAAACATGCGTGATATCCTGCTCCCACAACGTCCCAAAACATGCGTGATATCCTGCTCCCACAACATCCCAAAACATGCGTGATATCCTGCTTCCACAACGTCCCAAAACATGCGTGATATCCTGCTCCCACAACGTCCCAAAACATGCGTGATATCCTGCTCCCACAACATCCCAAAACATGCGTGATATCCTGCTTCCACAACGTCCCAAAACATGCGTGATATCCTGCTCCCACAACGTCCCAAAACATGCGTGATACCCTGCTCCCACAACATCCCAAAACATGCGTGATATCCTGCTTCCACAACGTCCCAAAACATGCGTGATATCCTGCTCCCACAACGTCCCGAAACAACGTTTCATATCGAATTTCTTCGTTTCCGAATATGGAACTTTGTTAGAAACTTGCCTGGTGAAGACACTGTGCTTATCAACACGAGAAGAAATGTTTCGGGGTAGATAATTGGAAGACATCGTCATGTTTCTTTTGCTGTCTGTCATCAAGACTCGTTGTTGGAGGACATGGTCAGGTGTCTTGGGCTGTCTGTCATCAAGACTCGTTGTTGGAGGACATCGGCAGGTGTCTTGGGCTGTCTGTCATCAAGACTCGTTGTTGGAGGACATCGTCAGGTGTCTTGGGCTGTCTGTCATCAAGACTCGTTGTTGGAGGACATCGGCAGGTGCCTTGGGCTGTCTGACATCAAGAATCGTTGTTGGAGGACATCGTCAGGTGTCTTGGGCTGTCTGTCATCAAGACTCGTTGTTGGAGGACATCGGCAGGTGCCTTGGGCTGTCTGTCATCAAGACTCGTTGTTGGAGGACATCGTCAGGTGTCTTGGGCTACCTGTCATCAAGACTCCTTGTTGGTGGATAAAAGTAGCGTCGCTAGGTCTGGTTGAGGTGCGAATAAAGTACTATAAATCGATCGCACTGTTCGGAATTTAAAGGGCGAGCCGTCTCTGTTTGTAACGGATGCATCCATCTTGTTGGCACGGGAAGGTTTTATATATATACGATGCACAACGTCAGTTTAGGCAACTCCTGCCGAATTGCGTCCATAAGATTATAGCAAAGTTCAGAAATTCTGGTCGGAGAACGAGATGTAGCAGAAGTAGCCGGTCTTAGTGAAAGCAACAGCTTTCCGCACGCAGCACGTGTATCTTCTGTCTCATGTATACAGTAAGAAGTAGTTGCCAGGCAAAGCGCATAATGGTATAGCATATATATAACATGTAATGCAGTACACGTAACCTGATAATCATAATGAACATATTTTTGTTCTATGTATGTATTTTAATCTGCTTACTATTGTTATAGTAATGTGCGATTTGCTTACTAAAAATATAAAATAAAAATGTATAATAGCTGCACATTGCAAGCGAAGATGGCGACAGCATCAGACTATTGTTGTGAAATATGTGTTTTCTGATTACTGTAAAGACCAATACTGGAACCTGCACACCCTGCCATAGTGAGGGCACACATGCTGAAGCCGGCAGTGGAATCGTTGTGAGTATTGTTTGTTCGTGCAGCACGCTTTCGCTTAGCCTCCGCGATGGCTGCACTCTCTGTAATCTGAGCACCTGCGGTGATACTAACTCGCCAGGCGGTACAGTTTTGTGCAAGTATTTCACGGGAGGTGACATCAATATTTAAACATTTCAGAGACACGTTTAAGAAGTCTCCGTAGCATTGCGTCTGCCCTCCTGCTGTGTGTCTTCCTGTCTCATATTTCTCTATTCCCTAAGGCGGAATTTTATTTTGCGCCTGTTGTCACGGTACATCCGACATCGGCATGCATTTTACGTAAGGGTCTGATTCCTCCTGCATTTTCTAAGGGTTTGCTTCCACGGGGCAATGACCAGTGCTGTGATTGGGGAGCGAACCAAGCACCTTCGGATTGTGAGCCGTGCCACTTAACCACTAACCCACGCCTTCCCCTATCTGGCATCTGAGGTATAACAGTGTGTTCTTCAAATTGCAAACAGCGTCATGAAACTTTGCAAATCTCGCGTCACTGAAGCGTTGTATCCCTATTATTAACCAATTATCATTGGGCAATATTACCGTCAAGTACATCGTGCCTCCCAGGCCCAGAAAAACTGGTTATAGTGACAGCAGCAGGAAAAAGCAAAGGAGAAGTATCGATTTGGAAGTGAGCCAAAAGTAATTAAACAGCATGAATGTGGAAACCAGCGAATGTTATATCTCGTGATGTAGATGTTAAGTATATCGTAAGGTGTTCGAGCAACGTCAAAATCGTATAATGTCTTATACTTCACGTAACGTGGACGCTAGGCGACAGATATATGTGTACGTATATATATATATATATATATATATATATATATATATATATATATATATATATATATATATGGTAGGTGGGTGTAAAGGTCCGCAGGTGTAAAGATCCTCAGGTTTAATTTTATAACTCAATGGGATGTTTACGTATTTGCCTGGTCGAATGGAGACACTTTATGGAAGATTTTCAAACAAATCCAATAAATCATTGCGAACCGGTGAGACAAGTTTTAGAACACATTTCTTGTCTGCAGATACATTTCTTCGCCTCTATGTATAGCTCAGTGACGTGGGGTTTAACGAAAAGTACAACCGAAAAAAGGCCAAAGTTACGCCGGATCGGGGGAATGAAATGGTATGATAAAGGCACTAATACAGAACTGTGGTGAAGAACCAGACAGATGCCTGTATGACTAAACGAAAAAAGAAGTGCTGGCGATGAATAGGACACACATTTCAAAAAGCAGCTTATACAAGGCAGCATCTTTTCTGAAATCTTCAGGGCAAGAGAAGTAGGGACATACCTAAACACTCGCGGGGAAGCGAAGTCAGACAAAATTAAAAGGGGCAGTAAATACATGAGCGGAACTGACAATGACGACACATAACAGAAAGACTGAGCGAGCTTTTGTTCACTCAGTCGTTCGAACAATGCAGATATAAAATATTATATCCAAGTGAATCTCTGAGCGGATGACTCCACAATATGTTAAATATCTATAGACACTTAAATGGGCCTAACGGTGTGTAAAATGTTGGTACTTTCCAGTAGCGAAGTGTTAGAATAGACACGATAGGCTCAGCTATTCCAAACAGTTTTGAAGAACTGGAGATGGCAACCCTGTGCATAATACTGATGTCAAATCAAATTAAAATTGACATTGTAATGGTCATTTTTGTTTAAGCGTGGTGACAAATTAGCAAACGCGTGAAGCGGTAAAATGAATTATCAGTTACTATTGGAAAGGTACGCTGATTGTGTCTAGCCTAACATAGTGTAGGAATAAGGTCAATTGGTAGCTAGGAGACAGTCATTAGGGTGCTATTTTTAATCACAGTCAACTAGCCCCAAATTATACCGGCCTTCCCTGACTGAGAATGTTACATTCCAGACTCTCAAAATATGCTTCAAATGTTATTTCAGTGCAGTTCTATTTAGTTTTGTGATTGCATTTTGATCACGTGTTAAAGAAGAGTGTAACATACATTTTTTTTCATAAATGAAACAAAGACGCTTATACTCAGTAGGAAACTGAGACGCTAGTCCGGCCAGGCATAACATATTGACCAGGACGTTGCGTTTGGGTCGTGTACATTATACTGACTAGGACGTCGCGTCAGGATCAGGCACAATATGCTGACCAGGACGTCGTGTCATTGTCAGACACAATATACTGACCAGGACGTCTCGTCATGGTCAGACACAGTAAACTGACGAGGACGTCGCGTCAGGGTTATTCACAATATACTGACTAGGACGTCTCGTCATGGTCAGACACAGTAAACTGACGAGGACGTCGCGTCAGGGTTATTCACAATATACTGACTAGGACGTAGCGTCATGGTCAGACACAATATACTGACCAGGACGTCTCGTCATGGTCAGACACAGTAAACTGACGAGGACGTCGCGTCAGGGTTATTCACAATATACTGACCAGGACCACTATCCCTCTTTCATGTAGCGTTCCCTGGAAACAGGTTGTTTTCAAGGTAGTGTGGCTGACGAGATGTGGATCTTAGTGATGATTATAGTAGTGTACATCACGCAGATGAAGCTTAGCATAACACCACCGCCTGGAGGACCATGGGCCACCTTCATCAGCACGTTCGAGATGTGAGGAAAGCTACTACAACCAGCCACTTAACCCCATTTTCAGGGTGCACAAAAAAGTCAGCTTACTCATTGTGGGCATTAAATAACAACAACAATATTTATACTCAGTATGTTTTGGTGTGTTATAGAACTACACACAGCACACCATGTTCTGGCTCTGCGCACAAGTTTTGGCTTGACTATCAAAGATTTCGTCAGTTTAAGACAAACACAAATTAATTCACAACAAAACTCGAGGTCCGATAGTGAACAGAAATGTCGACGACAATGGGTTTAGTGAGATTTCGTAATGATAATGTCAGTCATGTTTGTTCATATTGTCCTGAACAAATAACATTTAAGGACGAAAGGGTGCGGTTGGTCTGGTGAAGTTGAATATGAATGAGTTATGGAGAGAGAGAGAGAGAGAGAGAGAAAGTGTGAGTAGGAGAGCATGGAACGGGGACTTAGAAAGAAACAGTAATATGGAAGAGAGAGAGAGAGAGAGAGAGAGAGAGAGAGAGAGTGGGGGGGGGGGTGGGAATCGAGAGAAAAGAAATGTTTGGGAAAGAAAACACAAAGAAGAAAAGGGTAGTGGATAATTGAAGAAAATGTATTGTAAGCTGGAGAGTGTTAGAGCATAAGAGTGAAGATAAGAAGTATACCGAGAAAAAATATGCAGTATAGAGCGAGAAAGAATGATACGGGTAGATGCAAAAAAGGACAAATAAAGGCAAGGAAGAAAGTCAGAGAGAGAGAGAGAGAGAGAGAGAAAGGAAGAGAGAGAAGAGAGGGAGAGAGAGAGAGAGAAGAGAGGGAGAGAGGTACAATCTGTGAAACATGTGCAGATAGCAATAACTTGAAGATTGATCTGGATAAAAGTAAGGAGAAAGAAAGGTCAGCAAAATAATGAAGAAGATTGGAAGCTAGAAAGAGAGAATTCAAACAGACAAGGCGATTACTCTACACGACATGTGATTACGTCATTACTCTACACGACATGTGATTACGTCATTACTCTACACGATACGTGAATACGTGATTACTTGACTTGAAGAATGTTAGTGCTAGCATGTAACAGCGTGATGTTATTAACAAGCCGTTATGTGTCAACTTGACTTTTAGCAAATCTTCATGTGCCCCGACTTTTAGCAAATCTTCATGTGCCATGACTTTTAGCAAATCTTCATGTACACACTTAACTTTTAGCAAATCTTCATGTACACACTTAACTTTTAGCAAATCTTCATGTGCCACGACTTTTAGCAAATCTTCATGTACACACTTAACTTTTAGTAAATCTTCATGTACACACTTAACTTTTAGCAAATCTTCATGTACACACTTAACTTTTAGCAAATCTTCATGTACACACTTGACTTTTAACAAATCTTCAAGTGCCCACTTGACTTTTAACAAATCTTCATGTGCCCACTTGACTCTTAGCAAATCTTCATGTACACACTTTACTTTTAACAAATCTTCATGTGCCCACTTGACTTTTAACAAATCTTCATGTGCCCACTTGACCTTTAACATATTTCCATGTGTCCACTTGACTTTTAACAAACCTTCATGTACCTGCCTGGCTTTTTGTAAATTTTCATGTACCTGCCTGGCTTTTTGTAAATTTTCATGTACCTGCCTGGCTTTTTGTAAATTTTCATGTACCTGCCTGGCTTTTTGTAAATTTTCATGTACCTGCCTGGCTTTTCAGTAAACCTTCAGTTATACACTCAACTTTATTAAACCTTCGTATGTCCACTTGACTTTTAATATACATTCATGTACCGTACCCACTTGGCTACTAGTAAACATTCGTGTACTCAATTGGCTACTAGTAAACATACATGTACTCACTTGGCTACTAGTAAACATTCATGTACTCACTTGGCTACTAGTAAACATCCATGTACTCACTTTGCTACTAGTAAACATTCATGTACTCACTTGGCTACTAATAAACATTCATGTACACACTTGACTTTTAGGAACCGTCCGTCTCCTTGCAAGTTTATTGTACCCCTGTTGGTATGCATTCCTCAGGTAGGAAATTCCTTATGTAGAATTGACAGATAAGTAAGCTTAATTATTCTCCGAATGTTGTGAACCCATCTTCTCAACATGTGGATACAGACACACTATTGTTCTTCGATGGCACCGTATAACTGGGCAAACAGTGTAATCACTGTCAAACTTGCTAATACTGGATCTTGAAGTGAATCTTGGTTCTCAGACATGGTCAGACCAAGTTTATCATAAGTCATCGTGCCATGTTTGTATGCCGGTCTACTTCCATTCAATCAATAATGCTTGCAATGCCGATTTACTATACAAACAACGGCTTATGAAAAGTGATCTTCTCTCCAATCAATGATGATTGTAAAACTCTTTTAGTTAATCTAAAAAGGTATATTATGTTACATTATACAGAAACGACATCACCGAACTGCGGGCAGATCCATTTGTACACGTCCATTCTAACAAATGGTGAATGCACGCATACTAATGGTTACAACAATCTACTCATAGCAGACAATTATTGTAAGTTACTTTTTATCCTGTGAAAAAAAACTAACGTTCATGTTTTCCTGTATAACTAAATTGCAAGTTTTGTTAAGTATTATACATAATCGACATCACTGCACTTTGGGCAGATCCATAGGTGATAAGTCTCTGTCTCATCAAATGGTACATGTTATGGTTATAAATGGTTTCTGTAGCTCGCTGATTGTACAAGTTCACGTGCCTTGTGCCTTCCTTATGAATCATGTTCTGCTATTAGAAACTAGCTTTGTACTTTGTGTGTTTTGGACATAGAGTGGGACATAAAGACAGAGAGATAGAGATAGACATAGAGACAGAGATAGATACATATGGACATAAACTGGGACATAAGAGACAGAGAGATACATAGAGAGAGAGAGATGGTTAGAGAAGGACATAGAGACAGAGATAGACATAGAGATGGTCATAGAGAAGGGCATAGAGACAGCGAGAGAGAGAGAGATGGTCATAGAGAGACATAGAGACACGGTCATAGACAAGGGCACAGAGAGAGAGATGGTCAGAGAGAGAAACATATAGACAGAGAGAGATGGTCATAGAGAGAGACATAGAGACAGAGAGATGGCCATAGAGAATGACATAGATACAGAGAGAGACATAGAGATAAAGAAAGACATAGAGATGGTCATAGAGAAGGACATAGAGACGGAGAGATGGTCATAGAGAAGGGCATAGAGACAGAGAGATAGTCATAGAGAAGGTCATTGAGATAGAGAGATGGTCATAGAGAAGGGCATAGAGACAGAGAGATGGTCATAGAGAAGGACATAGACAGAGAGATAGTCATAGAGAAGGTCATAGAGACATAGACATAGAGAGTGACATAGAGACAGAGAAATAGAGAGAGACATAGACATAGAGAAATATAGAGAGAGACATAGAGACAGAGAGAGACATAGAGAGAGACAGAGAGAGATACATAGACATAGAGATGGACATAGACAGAGAGAGACATAGAAATAGAGAGAGACATAGAGAGATAGAAAGAGACATAGACATAGAGATAGAGATGGACATAGAGAGATAGAGAGATACAAAAGGGCAGAGAGACATAGAGAGAAACATAGACATAGATGGACAGAGACAGAGAGAAAGAGAGACATATACATAGAGATGGACATAGAGACAGAGTGAAAGGCATAGCTAGAGTGTGATAAAGAGATAGACATATATATGTTCATTCTTGAAAAGAACGTGTGTCGTAGTTTACAGTGCGGTTGCGATAGTTGCGCCTTTCGGCCCACACGTCCGGTTTCAGCCGAGCTTTTTATTGTAGCAGGGAGGTGAAATATGGTCGGGCCTTGGTCAGCTCTGGTTCGCTGACCCCTACACAAGCCGCCAGCTTTGAGTCGCTGGTCGCTGTCAGCTCATTCACTATGCTGCTGCATCTTCAGCCCCAGAGAGAGAGAGAGAGAGAGAGAGAGAGAGAGAGAGAGAGAGAGATGCAAATGAGATAAATTATGGGGTTTTCGATTCTTACATTTCATTCCGACGAAAGTTCATATATTGTAACCTGATTTCTTTACAAGAGAGGAGGACACGAAAGAAGTCCCTACGATGATTACCATTGATACCTGGCGCCCTCTGGAAACGACTTTTGTCGGCTCATTCTTTCAATACCAAAGCACCATGAATAATAAATCCGCCCTCATGTTAGTTTCAATCAACATCAAGGGTTATCCAGTGACAGAGAAACAATGTTGTCAGAGATATGTACTCCGCGCAAATGCGATGTCCTTATAGTCCAGGAGACACATCGCGCAATCGCTGACCGAAAACCGAACATTACAGAAATGAAACTCGTTGTGGAAATACCACATGAGAAATATGGAAGTGCCATCTTTGTCACACCAGATCTAGACATTGATACAGCGTGCCAATCCTACAAGGGAAATATAGAGATCCCAACAAATCAAACTAAGTCACCCACAAGCCAATCAATATATACACCTCCCAACGATGAGTTCGATTTTGAAGAGCCTGACAATTTCAGAACACGAAGCAACAAAATAGTTATGGGGGATTTCAACTGTCACATCACGACATGGGGATATAATTAGACAGACACCAAAAACTGGAGAACTTGCAGATCAGGCAAGACTTCAACTCGCGCACGACCCAAATCTTGCAGCATCCGTTAACAGCCAGCGGCAGATTGCGAATAGGGCACAACCCTGACAACTTATCTGTTAGTGATACAATAATACATCAAGTGACGAAAGGCATAGAGGAACCTATACCACGAACACAGCACAGACCCATCTCGTGAAGCGTCACAACAGTAGTCAAACCGGAGAATCTAGTTTTCAAAATTAGGTTCAACTTTAAACGAGCAAAATGGGACACATTCACGAACGAATTAAACAAAGAGTTGGTTAAACTGGAACTTACGCATGTAAAGTATGATGCTTTCATAGAACTAACAAAATTAATCCCCAGACGCCATATACCATGAGGCTGTAGAACCGAGTGCATCCCTGGCATTAATGATGACTCGAAGGTACTATATGAGATATATAAACTACTATTTGAAAGTGATCCTTCCGATGAGGAAACCATCCAGCTGGGAAAGACCTCCCCCCTGCCATCTCAGTCTCCAAAACAGAAGAGTTGTGTCGCCTTGTAGAAAACTTGGACATGAAAAAAAGCAGCCGACGCGCCTGGAAACTCATCAAAAACCTCAGTAATGATCAAACAAACGCTCCTATAGATATAACGCAAGTTACCCCCAACCAAATAGCCCACCAGTTTAATGTAGATAAATGTACAGTCATCCACATGGGTAGATCCAATATGTAACATAATTACAGAATGGGAGAAAACAATATTAGAAAGATAGATAAGGAAAGGGACCTAAAATAGGGGTTTTAATAGATCATACAGGAAAGGTGAGTGAGCAAGTTACGGTAGCAGTGAAAAAGGCAAATGCAATGTTAGGTATGATAAAAAGAAATATTAAACATAGGAGCAAGGAAGTGATCGTCAAACTGTATAAAGCTTTAGTTAGACCTAGATTGGAGTACTGTGTACAGGTGTGGAGTCCTTATCATAGAAGGGACATAAACATGCTAGAAAGAATACAAAAAAGAGCGACAAAGATGATAGTGGGATTCCAGAATTACAGTTATGAGGAACGACTCAGAAAAACCGGCCTACAGTGTCTCGAAGAGAGAAGAATTCGTGGTGACTTAATACAGGTTTATAAGATGATCAGAGGAATCGATAAATTAGACTATAACAAGATTTTTAAAATACAGCCACCTACAATAACACGAGGGCATAGCTACAAGCTGACTAAAGAGAGGTCCAGGTTAGATATTAGGAAATATTTTTTTAGTCCGAGAGTGGTGTCTGCTTGGAATGCATTGCCAGGGGAGGTAGTGGAGGCAGGGACAGTTAATGCATTTAAGAATAAACTGGATGCGCATAGATTTTAGAGCAGGGTGATGTAAATGTAACTGGTTGTATACAGACTCTACAGGGTCTTCTAAACCAGTATAAAGACGTTAAGTTAAGTTAAGTTAATTATTGATGAATGGGAAAACCAATCACAAAACTGAGCAAACAAAGATCGAACGTCAATGTGAGAATGAGAACAACACAATGAGCACACGCTTGTGCTTCTCCATAGAAGAATTAAATCACACAATAAATCAAATGAAAAACAATAAAGCAGCTGGTCCAGATGAACTGAAGACAGAGCAAATTTTAAAATTCGAACAAGAAACAACCAAATGGCTGCTGAAGCTAACGAACACATGCAACGACAAAATGCAAATTCCTAAATCTGGAGGAATTCTTATGTGGATACGCTGATAAAACCAGGAAAACCACAATCAGAACCTACGAATTTTCGTCCAGTGTCGCTATTATGTCACATGTATAAGGTTTTGGAAAGGCTGATCCTGAATCGCATCTCCCCCATGATAGACAAGACGCTGATCAAGGAACAAGCTGGTTTAAGACCTGGAAGATCTTGCAGCAGTCAAATCCTTAACCTAACACAATAGAGGATGGGTACGAATGCAAACAAGTCACAGGAGTGGTCTATACCTAAGTGCAGCGTATGACACCATAAATCATCAGAGACTACTATCAAAGCTATACACCATGACAAAATACTGGCATCTGACCAATATCCTCAAATGCCTCCCGCAGAACAGACGATTCCATGTCACTATGGGAAAAAAAAGACAGCAGATGGCGAAACCCAAACAACGGTCTGTCACAAGGAGGTGTCCTAGCACACATGCTATATAACATATATATACTAATGACCAACCCAATGACACAGACGCGAGGAAATTCATCTATGCTGACGACACATCAGTTGCTGATCAGGGAAAAGGGTTTGAGGAGGTTGAAAACAGACTGTCAAGTTTTTTCAATGCCCTTACAGAATATTACCACAAAGAATCATCTTAAACCAAATCCCAGTAAAACTCAGGTATGTGTCTACCACAAGAATCATCTTAAACCAAATTCCAGTAAAACTCAGGTATGTGTCTACCACAAGAATCATCTTAAACCAAATCCCAGTAAAACTCAGGTATGTGTCTACCACAAGAATCATCTTAAACCAAATCCTAGTAAAACCCAGATATGTGTCTACCACAAGAATCATCTTAAACCAAATCCCAGTAAAACTCAGGTATGTGTCTACCACAAGAATCATCTTAAACCAAATTCCAGTAAAACTCAGGTATGTGTCTACCACAAGAATCATCTTAAACCAAATCCTAGTAAAACTCAGGTATGTGTCTACCACAAGAATCATCTTAAACTAAATCCCAGTAAAACTCAGGTATGTGCCTACCACCTCAGAAACAGAGAGGAAAAAAGAAAACTTCAGATCAGGTGGCAATGGCAGGAGCTTGAACACTGCACGGTTCCCAAATACCTAGGCGTGAAGTTAGACCCCACATTGTCCTAGATAACGCACCGCCAGGAAATAAAGCGTAAGATACACGCAAGAAATAATATCATCCGAAAACTGACCGGCACAACATAGGGAGCACAGCCATCTGTCCTCCGGACATCTGCACTTGCCTTGCATTTTTCTGTAGCTGAATACGGTTTGCTAGTTTGGAAAAACTCTATCAACGCGAAAATAGTTCATACAGCAATAAATGAGGCAGGTCGCATAGTATCAGGTTGCCTAAAACCCACCCCCATTGATAAAATATACTTCATAATTGGCAAAGCACCATCCTTCTTCTTCGTACGCTGTCAGACGTCAATCTGAATTTTTTCAAAAAAAGCAGCGGTCATCCTGAGGCTGTCGACACTGCCATAGAGTTTGTCTAGTGTTGCCACTGGTGATGGCCACATCTGCTTTCTCTCATCCTCGTATGTTGGGCAGTTTTGCAGCAGATGTTCAGCAGTCATTTTCCCAGTACCGCACCTGCATTCGTCAGTGCCACCTATCTTCAATTTATTGAATAGGTCAAGGAATGAAGAACTATGGTATGTTATTACAAGGAAGCAATTAAAAAATAAGTGGGCTGTGGCTGTGCACAAAATCTAAATTGGCATATTTCATAATCTTGGTATGCTTACCTCAGATTTTGAGAAGCACTGATCTAATCATATTTGTTAACTGTTTCTTGTGGCTTAAAAAGGGAGCTCTGGTTCAATTATTATGTAATGATAAACTGGCACATACTGCCAATGTGGGGGGGGGAGAAGAGGGGTTGGGGGGGGGGGGTGTTAGGTTTAGTCCCCCTTTGTCTGCTGCCAATTATCTGCCCTGCAGCTTTTGTCTCAGCTCCACACCCTCTGGCCAGGTCTGGTATCTCATTTCCCTATAGATTGGGCAATAACAGTGGTTCGTTGTTTGTTTTTTGTATTGCCTCTAATAATACTCTGCAGTCTGAGACAACAGCTATTTTTGTTGTTGATTGTCTTTCTGTTTCAAGTATTCTCAGTGCTTGCATGAGGGCAATAGATTCTGCTCTGAGGTTTGTGGGCGACTTTCCTGTTAGGAGGGCCTCTTCTGTTATATTTTCACTTTTGTGTGTCAATGATCTAAACTAGAAGTGGGTAAGAAGAAGGGGACATATCATGAAGAGAAATGTATTTTGGCTGAGACAATAATGGAAATGAAAAATTGGATGTAGTGAACGAAGTGCATTTCTCATGCACTCTGGCAAATAACTCTCTCTCTCTCTCTCTCTCTCTCTCTCTCTCTCTCTCTCTCTCTCTCTCTCTCTCTCTCTCTCTCTCTCTCTCTCTCTCTCTCTCTCTCTCTCTCTCTATCACATTGTACTTACCCAGGCTGAAAGCAGCCTAGTAGTCCTTGCACGTCCTGGATTCTTTGGTCACGGGGTGCTACAGAGTTGTCTGATAGCTGGCTAAGCTCCATCTCTCCAGTAGAACATGAACCTGCCATTTCAGTTCTTTGGATGAGTTCTGTTGTTTGGGTGAGTTCTGGTCTTTGAGTGGGTTCTGTTGTTTGGGTGAATTCTGGTCTTTGAGTGAGTTCTGTTGTTTGGGTGAGTTCTGTTGTTTGGGTGAGTTCTGGTCTTTGAGTGGGTTCTGTTGTTTGGGTGAGTTCTGGTCTTTGAGTGGGTTCTGTTGTTTGGGTGAGTTCTGGTCTTTGAGTGAGTTCTGTTGTTTTGGTGAATTCTGGTCTTTGAGTGAGTTCTGGTTTTTGAGTGAGTTCTGGTCCTTGAGTAACTTCTGTACCATAAATGAGTTCTGTTGTTTGGGTGAGTTCTGGTCTTTGGGTGAGTATTGGTCTATGAGTGAGTTCTGTACCATGAATGGGTTCTGTTGTTTGGGTGAGTTCTGGTGTATGAGTGAGTTCTGGTCTTTGAGTTAGTTCTATTCTTTTGCTTTTATCTGCATTATAAATTTTCTCTGTATTGTTTTCCACAATGGAGTTGAGCTCTACAGATTCATTAGTTTGATCCAGTATATTCTGATCTATCTGCTGTAGTAGAGTCGGTGATGGTAATCCATGAAATATAGATGTCTCAAATGTATGCTCTGAAGGAACATGAAGAGTATCTACACAGCTAAAACCAGGAACAATCAATGCATTTTGGACGTTTCCTTCACGGGAGACTAGTGGTGGCATTTGAGATAAATCTGAAACAACACTAAATAAGCTTGGGTGTCTTTGTTCATTCCTTTCTCTACTCTCATCATATTGAGGCGTTACCTCCTGTTGTAGATTTATGAGAAAATCTGTCATTTGAAAATTAAAATGAGATGTTCCGGAGGGAAGCAGTGTTTCCATGTCCTCATCATTATGAGTATTATCTCTTATATCAAACTGTATTGGTTCTTCCATGTCCTCATCATTATGAGTATTATCTCTTATATCAAACTGTATTGGTTCTTCCATGTCCTCACTATTAACTTCCATGCTAGAATAGTCTTCCTTCTTTTCAGATATAGAACTTTCAGGTAAAATTTTCTGATCGTCTTTATTGAAGTTTATGTTTTCATCTGTTTCCTCACCATCAGAATTCTGCATGTGATATTGCATTCCTGTTTCACCAACGGAGGATTCAGGGAGTGTGAAGTCAACAGCCAGATTTTGAATCAAATCGCTTTCTTCATTAAATGCTGTGTCTTCATAAAAAGAGCACTGGCTTTCATCCACCAGAAGTTGTTTTTGTTCATTAAGTGAATCATTTAAATTAAAACAGGAATATGCATTCTTATGTGGCAATTCTGAATCGTTGCTGTTTGCAGAATCACTTGTTTGTGCACCAATAGAAGAATTAATGTCGAAATTATCTACTGTGGTAAGTGAGGCATGGTCATGAGTTAAACTTTCAGAGCATGGACTATAATTTTGTTTTCTGTTAGTCAAAGCTACATGAGGCTCATTTGTGGAAATATTTAAAAAAACCACATACGGCAAAAGTTGGGGTGGCTCAAGTGGCCCTGAAACTGGAGATATATTTTGTGTTGGCTCCAATGGCTCTATAGCTAAGTCCAAATCATTAGCAGGAACAGATGGAAACTGGCATGTAATGTCATGTTCTGGTGGGAAATCGGGAAGTGAATCTTTTAGTTTCTTCAAGCTTTCATCTGGATGATCTGACTGTTTGTATACCTGCTTAATAGCGACACACTTGACTGGTTTTCTGTTCAAAGGTGCCAAGGCTGGCTCTCTGCCCAAAGGTGCTGGGGATGGTTCTCTGCTCAAAGGTGCTGGGGCTGGTTCTGTGCTCAAAGACACTGAGGCTGGTTCCCTGCTCAAAGGCGCTGAGGCTAGATCTCTGCTCAAAGACACTGAGGCTGCTTCCCTGCTCAAAGGCGGTGAGGCTAGATCTCTGCTCAAAGGTGCTGAGGCTAGATCTCTGCTCAAAGGCGCTGAGGCTAGATCTCTACTCAAAGGTGCCAAGGCTGCTTTCCTACTCAAAGGTGCTGAGGCTAGATCTCTGCTCAAAGGTGCTGAGGCTAGATCTCTGCTCAAAGGTGCTGAGGCTAGATCTCTGCTCAAAGACACTGAGGCTGCTTCCCTGCTCAAAGGCGCTGAGGCTAGATCTCTGCTCAAAGACACTGAGGCTGCTTCCCTGCTCAAAGGCGGTGAGGCTAGATCTCTGCTCAAAGGTGCTGAGGCTAGATCTCTGCTCAAAGGCGCTGAGGCTAGATCTCTGCTCAAAGGCGCTGAGGCTAGATCTCTACTCAAAGGTGCCAAGGCTGCTTTCCTACTCAAAGGTGCTGAGGCTAGATCTCTGCTCAAATGTGCCAAGACTGGCTCTCTGCCCAAAGGTGCTGAGGTTAGATCTCTGCTCAAAGGTGCTGAGGCTGCTTCCCTGCTCAAAGATGCTGAGGATGGTTCTCTGCTCAAAGGTGCTGAGGATGGTTCTCTGCTCAAAGGTGCTGAGGATGGTTCTCTGCTCAAAGGTGCTGAAGTTGGTTCTCTGCTCAAAGGTGCTGAGGCTAGATCTCTGCTCAAAGGCGCTGAGGTTAGATCTCTGCTCAAAGGTGCTGAGGCTGCTTCCCTGCTCAAAGGTGCTGAGGCTAGATCTCTGTCCAAAGGTGCTGAGGTTAGATCTCTGCTCAAAGATGCTGAGGCTAGATCTCTGCTCAAAGGTGCCAAGGCTGGCTCTCTGCCCAAAGGTGCTGAGGCTAGATCTCTGCTCAAAGGTGCTGGGGATGGTTCTCTGCCCAAATGTGCTGAGGCTGGTTCTGTGCTCAAAGACACTGAGGCTGGTTCTCTCCAGAAAGGTGCCAAGGCTGGTTCTGTGCTCAAAGACACTGAAGCTGGTTCTCTGCCCAAAGGTGCCAAGGCTGGTTCTGTACTCAAAGCCACTGAGGCTGGTTCTCTGCTCAAAGGTGTTGGGGCTGGTTCTCTGCTCAAAGATCCTGAGGCTGGTTCTTTGCCCAAAGGTGTCATGACTGGTTCTCTGCTCAAAGGTTCTGAGGCTGGTTCTCTGCTCAAAGGTGCTGTGGCTGGTTCTCTGCTCAAAGGTGCAGAGGTTGGTTCTCTGCTCAAAGGCAATGGAGCTGGTCCTCTGTTCAAAGACCCTGAGGCTGGCTGTAAACTATCATGCACATATAAAGGTTTTGAATATGCGCCTGTAAGACGTTGCTGAAGTTCATAGTTCTGATAATGTGTACTGAGTTCAGTGGATGTTTGTTGAGTAGCCTGTGAGCCCTCAAATGAGTTGTGCCTTTTCTGACCACCCCAGTAAATGAACTTTTCTAGATTGCCATGCTCAAGTTCTTTCTCTTCCACACTTCCTTGAGTGCTTGTCAAACGAACATTTTGATCTAAAGTCTGTCCTTCATCAGCAGCACGGGGCTCTGGTTTGAACTCAGCAGTGGAAGATGAATCGGCTGAACTAGCTTTCCTCATCTGACATGGCAGACTTAGACAGATATAAACAGTTGGCTCATCATCAATATAAAATGTTGGTCTTGTTAGGAATATGTATTCCTCTGCTTTCAGAGGCTCCTTTCCAAAAGGGGGCAGCTGTGATGAAGTTGAAGACTTGATCTTATCAGCATTTTCTTTTAACAGTGGTTTTAAAGGATTATCCCCACTTTCCTCATCTACATCTGAATGTGATGATTCTGAATTATCTGAACTTTCAACAGAAATTCGGTCTAGGTAAAATTCAGCTAATTCAGGGGATTTTATTGTCTTGTCTCTTGGTTCATTATATGTGCTCTGAGAAACATCACTGGATACTATCTGCAACTTAATATTAGCACATGTCTGCATCTCTGGAACAGAATCAGATATTTCACATGTCTCAGAAATCTTAGAAGAATGAGCTTCACACAGTTTGATGTTTTGCAATTCAGTACCCAGTTCATTGCTTATTGCACTAGCTTCCTCTGGCAACCCAAAATGAGAATCTTTGTTGTGGAGATCATGTTGCATGTTTTCAGATATACCCAGGTTACTTTTACCTGTGAAACTTTGTGATTCTTTACCATGAATCTTGATTACGTCTGCTGGACAACTAGGGACATCAAGGTTAAGGGCCTCATTTATAATTACATGTGGATAATACTCTGTATTTGGGCCATCTAATGAACTTTGGAAAGTTAAATTTAATGTGCCAGTTAAGAGCGATGTAGGATTCTCTGATGTCACAGATGATTCACCTAGCAAATGTAAATCTATATTAAATTCAGTTTCTAAAGTCCGAGCTTTTTCTGGGTCAAGATACTTTGTTCGACTCTGTGGCCTGGGTGATTGTCTACTTTGACTGCCATCCACATACGGAAGTTTCTGATATGACATAATGTCGGATCTCAGTGGCTGAACGACAGTGATTCCATCAGCTGGTGAATAATCCGTCACTTCTCCCTTCCCTGTCAATTCTGGCTGGTTTGCAGCTTTTTGGAAGCGTGGCTTGCTGTCAGAGCTGCTTCGCTTCAAAGAGTTGACTTCCTCCTGTCTTTCATCAGCCGAATGTGCAGAACCAAACTGGTCTTCAACAGATTGAGAGAATTCTACAGTTCTCCATAGAATGCTGTCAGTTTGTGTTGTAGGAACTGTAAAAATATTCACTCGAGTTTCATCTGAATCTTCAGCACCAGTAATAATCTGGTGTGGAGTAAAATTTGAAGTCAATTCCCCAATGATGGTCAATCCCTGAGCAGGAGGTTGAGAACTTTTTTGCTCCATGTTCTCAAATTCCCCCTGGCTTCTCACATGAGAATCTGATGGTTGTTTCTGTGTTCTGCTTGTTTCATGTAACAATTTTGGAACTGTCTGTTCCAGTGTACTATCAAGAGAATTGAAGGAAGTGTCTTCAGAGCGACAAACTAGCTCGCTGTCTGCAGTATTTGAAGTTGGACTTTCAAAGCGCTTCTTCTTTGGTTTGGATTGAAAATCTGAGCTGGAATGTGAGTGTAAGGAGTCCCTCTCAGGACTGGATCTTGTTGACTGATTTCGCAGCTTCTTCATCAGATGTCTTGGTTGTCTTTGTGCTTCAGATGGTGATTTTGTCATTGCTTTTTTTGTCTTTTGGGATGAGGGAGATTTATGATGACTTAGTTTATTCTTTTCTGTAGTTTTTTCAACAGTATCTTGCAAATCTTTCTTCAGACTTGTAGAGTTGGACTGCAGATCTGACTGATAAGACAAAGTACCATATGTCACAGGCGAAGCATCTCTTAAAGAGTTGTCAGAAGATGTTTCTGGAACGATGTGCTGGTTTATTTGTACAGCAGGATGGGATTTAGAAAAAGCACACTCAGACAGCTCTGCCTGTTCTGTGTTCTCTTTCATTGTTTCATAGTTTTTATATTGATACAGTTCTTCATTGTTATCCCAGTTGACTTGGTCTTCTCTATTGCTAATTAGCTCAGAGCTATGATCGTTCCAAATATCCATATTTTCAGGTTTATTGAAATTCCAATTTATACTCATTCTGTCCAGTGAAACAGAATCAGGTCTTGAAGCTTCCAAATTATCATGGCCATCATAATGATCTGAATACTCAACAGATAAATCCAAAGATGTTTCACTATCTACTGCAGTGGCTTGCATGTGGTGCAACTCACTTTGACCATGTGATGCTTCTGTAGCAGAAGTATGAGACCCTCTAGGGTAGGATGTCAAACGAGCAGTGAATTGTTCATGTGTTTCCTTTAAGGAAAACAACAATTGGTTACCAAAGCCTAGCTCAGTCCTTATGTTATGATCCCCAATATACATATTGCTACTACTCATCGGATCTCTCACATCCTTACCCACTGCACCCACAAGTAGCTCATATTGATCATTCATCACGCTACCAAATTCTTTTTTATCTAAAGAATCATCTGAGAAGCTGAGGTTTGAATCAGTATGACAAGACAACAGGTCATCCTTTGATAGATGTTCTGTGCCAAGTTTAGTCAAACTGGTGTTTTTACTAGCCTTGGTAGCGTGTGGTTTGTTAATAAAACAAGGCAAGGCTCCATAACCAAGCATATGTTCAGTCAGGTTATCCTCAGATTTAGAACCCTCAGGTGAACATTCTAATGAATCATCAGACATGGGATCATGAATTGTATAAGGTTTATATTTTGAAAATGAATCCATGTCCACACAAAAAGGATTACCAGAAGAAAGATTAAATTCATCACCAAGACTTGAATATTGGTCATCAGTCATTTCTGAGTTGGCAGAGTTCCATGGTTGAGATTTTCCACTAAGACTTAACTGTGAATTTGTTTGCTCATTAAAGGAACCAGAGTTAGAAACTTGATCATTGTACAGTGTCATCCCTGCTGAATGGATCCATTGATTTGTGGAATTAAAATAAGAAAATGATGGTGAGGTGAGTTCTCTGTCACTGTTGTAAGAAATGTTGGAGTCCGTAGTTCCATCTGACACAACATCTACAGACTCACAAGAAGCAGAACTGTCATCTAGCATATGATGAAGACCTAGCATATTTCTGCCCAATCCCACCTCAATTTCTTCTGTATACCTAGCTAAAGCAGACACCAGACTTTGACCTTCAGGCTCTGAGTGTCTTCGAATGTCATCTCTCTTAACTGCACTTTCAGTTCTGTTTCTTCTTTTCACACCTTCAACTGAAGAAGACATGTTTGCCTGTGACTGACTAAAAGTATTGGCTGCAACAGGCTCGCTGTTTTCATCCTCTGTTGCCATTTCTGGAACACTCGCTAGAAAGGTCATGCTTGAAACTAAACGTGACCTTGATCTAGTTCGAGCAGGACTGGTGCTCTGTGTCATCAAGTTGCCATTGAACCCTAGTATTGAACCTTCTGAATTTCTGTGCCGTAACATTTTGGGAGGAGCTTTAGACTGTATAAGGTACTGATCTGTGCCAGGGTAACTATGACTCCTTATAGCTGGTGCACTATCCCTAGAAATTGTTGTTGCTTTTCCAGCCTTAGCTTCATTTTTTTTCAGTTTCTCTGAAGTTTGAAGAGCTCCTTGAGTATCTGATTGAAGTGCTTGTTTCCCAGTGCCTTTCTTCAAGTATTTATGCTTTGAAATATCCTCAGAACTTGAAGGAACTTCAAGAGATATCGATTTAGAATGAGTCCTCTTTAACTTGTCATGTTGTGAAAAGTCTGAATATACTGTGGACTTTCCATGAGAAGCTGATAATGGTTCGTCTTTTTTATGCTTCTGATGTTTTGGAATGCTTATATCACGTGAGACCTTGTTATGAGGTTCTGGATTGGCATAGATACCCTTAGACTTTCTGTGTTGAGGAATTGTTTCTTCAGTGCTTACTTTTTCTCTATGTAGGATTCTTGCTTTTACATCTTTTCTCTCTGGACTATGAGAGGGAATGTCGTTGTCACTATGCAACTTTTTATGTGAACCCAATTTTCTGTGGAATTTACCTGAAGCATTATGAGCTTCCAAACCTGAATTTCTTAAGGATTTTGCATGTGGATCATCAACATACTCTCTATCCTGTCTCCTAAAGTAATCATGTTTTTCTACATCAATGTCTCTTGACATTCTTTCCTTAGGTCTGCCTGAATATTCTTTGCTGCCCTTTCTTAAGTAGTCGTGCATGGGCAAATTATATTGCTCCTTCACACCAGACTGTCTAGTAGGTGAAAATGTTTCTTGTCCACTGCTTCTTCTAAGATAATCATGGATTTCTATATTTTGTTCTTCATTTGGAATAGTTTCCTTTTCTACATGTGCGGTATACTGTTTTCCATCACCTTTCTTTAAAAAGTCAAAAGAGGAAGAGAAGTCATCGCTGTCAGAAAATCTGCGCCCACTTAGCTCAACTGGCATGTAGACTGGACTAGTCTTCTCCTTCTTACTACCTTTTCTTAGAAATGCATGTCTTGGCACATCAGATTCTACATCATCAGATGCATTCTCTTGTCTAGAGTTTCTCACAGGATCTCTTGCTGTCATCAGGTAGTCTTGTTTCTGAACTTTTACTCTTGGAACAGAAAGCTCATCACGGTCAGGACTTGGTGAGTATCTGTAGCTAGACTCTCTCACACTCACTGTGACTGGCTGGGTTGAAGCATCACTGATTAGTTCTTTGCTGCCTCTTAAATATGCTCCTAACAGATCAGGTCTAGCTTGTTTTGGCTTGTACAATCGAGCTGTCACTGCGGCAGCTGCATTTGACAATCTTTTCTCTGGAGTAAGAGATTTTGGTGTATGGGCTGAAACTCGTGTCCTCATTGTGCGTGTGCGACCTCTGGAAGGTCGGTTTGATGCTTTTCTGCTCACAGAGTCTAATGGTTCTAAATACAGTTGACTTTTATCAATTTCTGTAGTTGTTTTTTCTGATGTCTCTTTTTTGTTTGATTTAGCAGAAACTGCACCATTATCATCAAAGTCCTCATTTCTCCTACTTATGCACTCAGTTTCTGAATAATCATCTGCAAAGACATCTCCCTTCTTCATCTCTACATCTTTATTGCCAACACGTTGGTTGACAGCATTTCTGTATCTATCTTCAAAATCTACAGAAATATTATCGGAAGATCGTTCTTGTATTGAACCATCAAATTCCTCATCATCATAATCTTCTTCTGTTGAACTGAAAGAATTATGACCTGAATTTGTTGGTGTGAATGAATCTTCAGTTCTCATTCTGAATTCATCCATGAAATGTAAGCTGGTAGTTTTTGAAGGGTAGCTTTGGTCAGGAATCAGCATTCCATCAAAATTAAGAACAGTCTCACTGCAAGCATTTCTTATTGTGTGTGGAGTGTCCAAACTGACTTTATGTAGGTCCTGTTTCTCCTGCAAATACAATTCCAACTGTTCTGCTTGGTCGGATAGCTTTTTTAGATGATTACTCTGAAAATAAAAATTGATCAAGATTTGAGTTATGACTATGAAAAGATGTTATGCTTATTCCAAGTCAAATTTTATTTCTTATATAACACAGAAATCATGAAAGTGGATTATGCAGCCTCGTAGTGAAGATGCAAAAATAGGATGGCTATATCCTATTACATATATTGGAAAGGAATCTAAAGAGGGATGTGTTTGGGACTAGCAACCTCATAATTTCAAACAAAGTGCTATATAAGTCATCATTGTAAAACACTTAAATGATTTGGTACAGACTTATACCCCTATTGAAAGGTGGATAATATACATAAATTATCTATACTGCGGAGCTTGAACTTATGCAGCTGATGATAAATACTTGGGATAATAGCACTGTCATATAAACTAGTGGATCTAGGCTGCACACTTAGAACCAAGATGAGGCATGCAGTGTGAGACTGGACGTAGATTAGTCGTTTTAGCTCTAAGGTGGCTATCAGAAGCCTCATTAAACTAGATATTTATAGTGTCTGACGCTTGAGCTTTGAGCAATGGAAAATAAATAAGGGATGGCAGCATCATGAGTGTACGTGATAGAAATAGAGGTCTCAGACCTTAAAGGTTGGTCACTGATTAAAAAATTCAATGACTACTTCAATTCTTCTTCTTCTTTCGTTCGCTTACTATTTCAATGACTACTTCCTGGATAAACAAATAGGTAATTAACAGACTGCATAAGTTTTACATCAAACATAGATCGATCAGAAATTGGCTGGCTCTTGAGAAGATGTAGCAAGTGTGTCTACAACCAACAAGCTGTTAGAACACCATCAGTTTTCATATCCTATTTTATTTGCTGAGACTGAGCACCTATCAATCTGTCTGGAATGCTGTGATATTGGTTCTGTATTACATAACATAGCACATATAGAAATGACATTAACAATCATTTCACTCAATATAAAAAATAACTTTCAAAATTTAGCTCATTGAGTTGTACTGAAATGAAACCAACACATTACACATATACCTATACTTATTTTTGTAAAATTCATTTTTTAACACAAAATAAATATTGTTTAATTATTTATGAGACTATTATAGCAAAATACAACTGAAAGCTGAAAAACTTTGACAAATGTCAACGGAAAAAATTTTAAGTGGCATTCGGAAGAGAATGTCTTTTGCTCTTGATATTTAAACAATTTGCACATTGATATCAGATCCATGATTGCAAAATTCACGGATGACACAAAACTATGCAGCAATGTCTTATCTAAAGCAAAAGTGTATATATTGAGGTTGGATTTAGATCAAATTCGAGAATGGTCTGTGAGCTGGCAAATGAAGTTTAATTTAGATATAGATGTACAGTCATCCACATGGGTAGATCCAATATGGAACATAATTACAAAATGGGGGAGAACAATATTAGAATGATAGAAAAGGAAAGAGACCTAGAGGTTATAATAGATCATACAGGTAAAGTGAGTGAGCAGGTCCAGGTAACAGTGAAAAAGGCAAATGCAATGTTAGGTATGATAAAAAGAAATATTAAACATAGGAGCAAGGACGTGATTGTCAAACTGTACAAAGCATTAGTTAGACCTAGATTGAAGTACTGTGTACAGGTGCGGAGTTCTTATCATAGAGGAGATATAAACATGCTGAAAAGGATACAAAAAAGAGCGACAAAGATGATAGTGGGATTCCAGAATTACAGTTATGAGGAAAGACTCAGAAAAACCGGCCTACAGTGTCTAGAAAAGAGAAGAATTTGAGGTGACAATACAGGTTTATAGATATCAAAGAAAAGAATAAATTAGACTATAACAAGTTTTTCAAAATACAACCACCTACAAGAAGAAGAATGCATAGGTATAAATTAACTAAAGAAAGGTCTAGATTAGATATTAGGAAATATTTTTTTAGTCAGAGAGTGGTGAATGCTTGGAATGCATTGCCACAGAAAGTAGTGGAGGCAGGGACAATTAATGCATTCAAGAATAGATTGGATGCGCATAGCTTTTAGAGCAAGAAATGTAAATGAGACTGGTTGTATACAGACTCTGCAGAGTCTTCTAAACCAGTTTAAAGACTAAGTTAAGTTAGAAGAAAAATAGTACATAGAAGAAACCACTATTTTATTAGCAAAGTTTTGCATGAAAAGATAATAGCTAAAAGCCCTAATGGTGACCAATGGCTATCAAACTGAAAAAAATACAGTAACATACATGTAGATTAATTGTGATAGCACATTTAAGAGATGAAGTTAGAAAATATAGGTGACATTTATTAGTTTGTCATAATGGAAAATGCACATGTTCTCTGAACCTAACCTGAAAACACATTACCTTTACCTAGTGACATTCATTCACAACAATTCATGATTATAGACCTTGTCAAAATTATGTTTTTTTTAAAATAGGAAATGTTGATCGTATACATTTTTGACAGAATGTGAACATAAATAATACATATTTTGCTATTACTGTGCTAATTAATGTTACCTCCTTTTTAATCACATCCAATAGATTAGCACTCTGGGTCCTTTGAGTAACCTCCTTCTCATGAATGACGGCCCTGCGTTGTACTATCTCATTCTGTTTATGGCTATATTCCTCTGCTGCAAGATCTTCTTCTGCATTCAGGGCTCTAATAGTGTCTCGAAAGTTGAGGGTGTAGAGAAACTCTTTCTGGGCTAGACCTAACAAACGCAAATAACTTTTAGACCTATTTTTCATCAGTAAAATGCAAGTAGAATACAGTTCTGTATAAACACAATTCTTCTTCTTCTTCATTCAGGCTTTATGGTCATGCTAGATTTGTAGTCCTTTCATTAGGACAAAGTCCACAGTCCTCTTTAGGTCTGAGTCCCACAGCTGCTGCTTCATTTTGTTCCCTCTGGCCAGGTTTGACATCATAGGTCTCTATATGCGGGGCAGTCCTGCAAGATGTATTCAGGGGTCTGAACTCTGGTTCCACACAGGCACTCACTTGTGTGTGGTATTTCTTCTTCTTCTTCTTCTTCGTACGCAGTCAGACAGTAACCATTATTTTTTCGAAAAAAGCGGCGGTCATCCTGAGGCTGTCGACACTGCCATAGAGCTTGTCTTGCAGTTCCACTGGTGATGGCCACATCTGCTCTCTCTGATCCTCGTATGTCGGGCAGTTCTGCAGCAGATGTTCAGCGGTCATTTTACCGGTACCGCACGGGCATTCGTCGGTACCACCTATCTTTAATTTGTTGAATAAGTGGTACCTCAGTCTATTGTGGCCAGTGCGAAGTCTGAAGACAACGACCTGCTCTCTTCTGTTCAACTGGTAATATGCATCGTTTTTGGTGTAACCAGTATGTTCGGTTTCCCCTTTGGTCATGTATCTGGCTTTGATAAGCCGTTTTGACTCTTCGTACGTCATACTAGTATCTGTTTGTGGTAGTCTTGCACCTTCTTTTGCCAGTCTGTCTGCCTCCTCGTTGCCTTGGATGTTGCAGTGTGATGGGACCCACTGTACCACTACCCTTTTTGGTGCGGACTGCTGGCACAGTTTGCAGAGTGCTGCTCTTAAGTCATTAAGCTCAGTGTTTTTCTGGCTTTTTAGCGCTGTGACTACGGCGAGAGCATCTGTAAGCAGGACTATATGGCTTTCATTTTCTTTGTGTGTCACCATTTCTTCCACTGCCGCCCTCAGTGCCTCTGCCTCCGCTCTGAAATTGCTTGTGTACTTACCAGTAGCGAATGACAGTGTTATTTTTCTGCCATTTGGTAGGTTCAGGAATGCTCCTGCCCCTCCGTTCTGTGTAGTGTTTGTTACAGAACCGTCGATGTATGCATGGGTCCAGTCCATGCTTGGGTAGTTTTTCGATATAAAGCTTAGGGTAGTATCTCTCCTTTCTTTTTCAGTCTGGCAGTTTTTGTTTCCAATACCTGGTATATTTTCTACCACCTCTGGAAATATATCCTGCCTCCAGGTAGGTTTTCATACAGTAGTGATGGGTTTTGGTGTTGTTAGTGCGTTTATGGGATCTTCGTGCATCTTTGCTTTGGCTATTTCTGCAAAGTTTCTCCGCTTTAGTTTCCCATTTCCCAAATTGTTTAGTCTCTGGTGCATTGGATGGTCAGTCAGTCTTCGGAGTTTCTCTGACTGCAGCTGGGCTCTGCAGTCTCTTCTATCGGTCATGGATTGCAGTTTTGAAATCTTTTCAAGTTCTGTGTGTGGTATTTGAAAGTGTGAGCTCCAGCACCTGAGGCAAACACCTTACCTCGAGACCACTTGGTCAAACATCACCTATTCCAAAGCAAGTGAAGTGCTTCAGCACAGTTTACCTGGGAGGAGTCTGATTGTAATTATTGCTTTTTGTATAAAAACAATGTGAGAAGAGAACAGGAAGCAGAAACGTAATCAACAATATCTTTATTAAAGGTTTTATATATGACAAAAAACACCTTCCCACCCCAAGGTAGAAGAGGGGTGACCAAGTAAGTATATTTGATTAAAGAAAACCTCAATATCTGTGAGCAGAAGAAGAGTGGCAAAGTAAGTACATATAAGAACCAAAAAAACTCTACACCCCAGGACAGAACAGGAGCGACTAAGTAAGTACATATAGCAACAAAAACTCTACACCCCAGGATAAAACAGAAGAGAATAAGTAAGTACATTTAACAACAACAACTCTATACCCCAGGATAGAACAGAAGCGACTAAGTAAGAACATATAGCAACAAAAAACTCTACACTCCAGTATAGAGCAGGAGTGACTAAGCTAGTACATATAGCAAAAATGCGGCTTTATCAAAAGCTCTACCTTTCATCCTGCCCTGAACAGACACTCTTTTCTCCTGTATTTCCTGTCCCTGAACTCCAGAAATTGGTAATCTGGATTCTCTTTCAATACAAAAATTATCTGAGCTGTGGTCGCTATCACTGTCTATCTCCATCTTTGATGGCAGAGGAATGAAATCGATCTGGGCCATGGAGTTTGTGGAAATGTCTTTTGCTCTTAGAACTTTTCTTTGAATTCTTCTCTGAACTGGGAAAATAAAATGTTATTCGATTAAAGGTAAATGAAATTTCAATATAAATAAACCGTATTTCAAAGGGCGCAAGAAGGATTAAGTCTAAGGAGGTGGCAAACTTGATAAATACAAAAATGACAAGTACAGATTTAGGATTCAATCAATAAATCAAGCCTATTGCTCTTCTCGGTGTATAGGGCATCGACCAAATCTCACAAGCATACATGGACCTGGGTTACACTTTCTGCCTTTCTCCAGGTATTACAATTGAATCATAATTCAATCTCGCATTCTCTTCTATGTGTATTGTTAGGTCTACCTCTCTTTCTCTTCCCTGGAGGATTCCATGTGAGAGGTTTTGGATTAAACTACAAATATTTTTCACCTGTACCATATATAACAACACATACATATATAAATATATAGGCATATGCAATATACAAGCATAACTGCATTTATTTTAATTAATTTACTGAAAAAACCTTATTAACTGATAAAATTAATATGCTACATATTATATTGCATGTGTACCATAATTTCCTAGGTCATGTTTGTAAAACTATCATTATAGTGTTAAACTCCACTGTTGGTATCCATTGGGAGATTTAATTAGCTGAGGAACAAAGGTTGCTTGTCCCTGCAGTCACACACAGTATGGAGGCTAAGTTTTTATTTTACCTCGATTGAACAAAAACATAGGCGTTACTGGTATTTTGAACTCATGCCCCTTTGGTCAAGGAACAGATGTCATAACAGCTCTGTAAACTTTATCTATGGTTTTTCAGCACCAAAGATGGCGTTTAAGACAGAACTAAAAATTTTACAGTTCGATTGGTCTTCTACACTCTCTATAGTTTTTATGTTTCCTAGCCCCATGATTGCACCCTCCCTGGTGAGTGTGCTGCATTGAGTCTCTCTTGATCTGTACCGGTTCCTTTTGCAGCCAGGTTTCCATTTAATCACCTAAAACGGGAGTCTATTATTGTTCATCTGAAGCACGTGACCGATGTATGCCCTACATTTCTTCCTGATGACATCAGAATCATAATTTTGGTTTGAGTGTAGTCGTATTTGCTCATTAGTCATGAATTCTTTCCAGCCAATGTCAAATAGACGACTAATATTTTTATTTTCAAATGCATTCAACTTATTTTCAAGCGTGATTGGCATTTTCTAGCTTACAAAACCAAATCTGAGAACTGAGATGACGCTAAAGTTAAGTATCCTGAGTTTGGTACATTTACCCAGTGATTTAGATTTCCAAATATTTGTTAATTGGTTGAAAGCATTAGAGGCCAGGGTGATTTGTGTGAGAATTTCTTTTGTTACATTCCCATTTTGTGTCATTTTACTGCCTAAATAGGTGAAATTCTGAGCTTTCTATATCCCCTGGCCATTGAGTTGAACATTGGTGCCTGTGAGTCTGAGATTCATGCTTTTAGTTTTAGAGGCATTTATCTCAGGCCCTATCTGTTTGGCTATGTGGCAGAGTTGGTCTGTTTTTTCCTGTACTTCTTCTACAATAGAATACAGAAGTAGTGCCAGATCATGCGCAAAATCCAGTTCCTCTAGGAGTTTACCATCTGTTCCCTATTGCGGAACTGTCTGTTGTGGATGGAAGTCCGCATAACACAGTCTATCGTCGCTCTAAATAGCAGAGGGGACATAACTGAGCCCTGCTGCCCCCCCCCCCCCCCAGTTTTAATACCAAACCATTCAACCTTCACACACTGCTCCGTAGAAATATGGTATCAAGCTAAGTCAAGGAAGAGGTGTCATAGCCACTTCGTAACCTGATCCTTCGCATCCTCCTCCTCATCCTCTTCTTCTTCTTCCTTCTCCATCTCCTGCTTCTCATTCTTCTTTTTCTCCTTCTGATTCTTCTTCTTCTTCATTTTCATCTTCTCTGGGGATGGCGTGGACTAGTGGTTAAGTGACACGGCTCACAACCAAAAGGTGCTGGGTTCGATCCCCATCATAGCACTGGCCGTTACCCCAGGGAAGCAAACCCTTAGAAAATGCAGGAGGAAGCAGACCCTTACATATAATTCATGCTGAGGTTGGATGCACTGGGCTGACAGTCGCAAAATAAAAACCACAGTGCAACGCACAGCGCCTTGGGGAATAGATAAATAAGGTGAACGCCAAAGAAAAAAAAAAAAAAAAAAATTGAATCCTCTTCCTTCTCCTCCTTATTCTCATTCTTCTTATTCTCCTTTTTTTTCTTATTTTCCTTATTACTATTCTTCCTTCTCCTCCTCCTGATTCTTCTCATTCTTCTTCTTATTTTCCTCCTTGTTCTTCTTCCTCATTCTTTTCTTCTTCCTTTTCTTCTTCTTCTTTCTTGTTCCTCTTCTTCTTCTTCCTTACCCTCTCTTATCCTCCGCTTTCCACTTCTCAATCTTCATTTTCTTCTTCTTTCTTCTTCTCCTCCTCTTTGACCGCTTTTTCTTTTTCTTTTTCTTCTTCTTAAATTTTGATTTTATTAGACTGTTTGCTAATATGTACTTTCCTGTCTTCCCTATCTTTGATGGGCTTTCTTTAGTTCACAGTTCTCAGTGTGATCAAGTTAATTGTGTATGCAAATCTTCTTCTTGAACACCAACCTGGTCTTAGCCATGACCTTATATTAACATTTCTCATTTCACTGTTGGTGTCTATTTTTTATAGCCTTTAACAAAATTGTTTACCACCCAAAGGTGAAAGTGTCAGTGATATGCAAATCCCCAACATAAATCTGGCTTTACTCTTGTGGTTTACTTATCTAGCATTTTCCTCTCGGAAGGAAATTTGTTTTGGGTCCTTCAAAATATAGGCAATGATAACATTTTTTAAGGTGAAATGTGCACTGACACTTTTCTTCAACCAATCAATTATTAATCAAAAGTCAACTCCCTGCAGAGCATAGGTTGTCAACAAATACTCACAAAGTCTTCCTGTCATGCGCCATCATTACCAGCTCTGTCAAAATCTTTCCTGCTGTTTTTAAGTTTGTCTCAAATTCTCTTTTCCATGAGTGTTAAGGTATGCCCCCTTCTTCTCTTGTCCTGAGGATTCCAGAATAGTGATTGCCTGGTAAAGAAATTAATTGTTTTCCATAGCGTATCTGCGGAAGCCGCGTAGCACAGTGGTTAGTGAGCTGACTTCACATCTGAGTGGTCCTAGGTTCATTCCCCAGTTGAGACAGAAACGGTTGCAACGACTCCCAGGTCGACCCAGCCTTAAATTGGAACCGGTTCAGTCCGGGATGTAAAAGTAACGAGGGAGAGGAGATGGCTACAGCCCTCACATAGCCGAGCCTTTGAAATGTGAGATTGCTAACACCTTACACCCCTATGGCAGTAATGCTATGGGTTACTTTACTTTACTTTACTATAGTGTATCCTATCCATCGCCACCGCCTTCTCTTTATGTCTAGTCTTCCTGGTATCTATCTGGTTCTTTGTTTGGTTCCATGATTTTATCATACCATTTTATTTTCCATATTTATCGTAGGCATCCATTAATGAAAGCTTGGACCTTTTTTGTTGCACTTTACATTGTACCCCACATCACAGAGCCATATAATAGAATAGACTTGAGATTAAAGTTGAAGATCTGTATTTTTGTGGTGGACTTTATTTCTTTCTATTTCAAAAAAATCCCCAAAAGCCCCTCTCATTTTTTACATTCTTAATTTGATATCACTATTAGCACCTCCAATCTTGTCTATAATACTACCTAGATACATGAATGAATCTGCCTTTTGTAGTACCATGTTTCTCAAACAATCTGATTGTTCTTAATCGCTTTTATTATCATAATCTGTTTTTTCTTTGTGTACCCTTTTGATTATGGTTGTGAAACAGACTAGCCAAGTCATCAGCAAATTCGAGATCATCACGTCTTTCGGTCAAAAGGCAGTGAATTTCATTTTTGTATGTAGAAGTTGTGTACGATGTAATTCAATTAATATCCAACAGAAAGATAAATAGTAACAGACAACCCTGACACTCTTCATAAGGCCAGTCAATATTTGTAAAGAAGGAAACAAGGAGGAAAAGGAAATATTCTGCACTTACATTCTTCTCCTTCCTTCATTAAGTCCAGTTTTTTCATCTCCACTTCTTGGAGCTGCCTCTCGTTGTCCAAACAAGTAGCATCAGCCATTCTGGCAAGCCTGATTCTTTCTGCTTGTAATTCCTCAGTGTGTCGTTCATGCTCAGCATACATCTTCTCCTCCAGTTCCTGCCTTTCTTCTTCTTTCTTGTCAAGTTCCTCCCTTAGTCTCTGCAACTCTTTCCTAACAAGCACAATAGATGACAAGGAAACTTTTGTCAAAAGATACAAATATTATGTGAAGGCTTTTATATTTTATTGTTGTGAGCATACAATGAATTCCTTGTCCCAAGTTGACATATAATGAAATAAATAATAAAATGGAAAATAACTTTTAGAACTGATTTCATTGGCCCCTTATGTGTTCAGTAGCTAAAATTGGCAACAACAGAGTATGAACTCCGCAACTTTCATAGTGGCTACACAATTTTCTCCTGCCTTTGTCAGGTACCCATTTACAGTTGAGTCCAATGGGAGAAGAATAATAAAATAATAAAATGTCCTGTTCCAAGTGGACACACAATAAAATGTCCATTTCTAAGTGGACACACAATAAAATGTCCTGTTTTAAGTGGACACACAATAAAATGTCCTGTTATATGTGGACACACAATAAAATGTCCTGTTCTATGTGGACACACAATAAAATGTCCTGTTATATGTGGACACACAATAAAATGTCCTGTTCTATGTGGACACACAATAAAATGTCCTGTTCTATGTGGGCACACAATAAAATGTCCTGTTCTATGTGGACACACAATAAAATGTCCTGTTCTATGTGGACACACAATAAAATGTCCTGTTCTATGTGGACACACAATAAAATGTCCTGTTCTATGTGGACACACAATAAAATGTCCTGTTCTATGTGGACACACAATAAAATGTCCTGTTTTAAGTGGACACACAATGTAATGTTCTGTTCTAAGGGGATGATTAGTGTGTAAGAAATGTCTTCTTCTTCTTCTGTATTCGTTCTCAATCTCCTGCTACCAAGCCCTGAACAGGGCTTCGCAAATAGCAGGATGTAGTCCGGAGAACGGAATGCATTGTGTCGCTAGTTTAAAGCTTGACTGCGATATTTACACATTTCGGTCCAACACATTCGTCTTTGGCTGGGAGAAGTGTCTATTTGCTAGAATTTCAGCCACATGAGGTGATGTCACTGATTCCCACAAAATATTGTACAGAATAGTTTCAGAACAGAAGGTAGTCTGCTCATCAGAAGCATTTCTCAAGCATGTGTTTCTTGGTCAGAAAATGCTCAATTGTGTGATTACTCCAAGTGCTATCATTTGTTTTAATTTTGAATGTGTGCAGTTGAGTAGCATTCAAACTCACACAATTTTACCCAGTGAAAGAATGGTATAGAAACTGATCTAAAGCTGATTAATACAACTCTGCCAGGTGGAAATGGTAGTAAAATAAATAATTTTTTGTGTGTAAATAATTTACTACCATACATTTCTATTTTCTATGGTTATTTGACTACCTTACGTGTATGTGTGATATTCATAGAGGAATTTAACACCATTCATTCCTGTTGTTATTTGGCTACATTAAGTGTAAGTGTGACATTCCCAGAGGAATCCAACAGTTGGATAGCTGTGCAGATTGTAGCATCTAATCATTGACAAATCCCTTATGCCTCAATCTACTACTTGAAGTTTTAACCTATAAAGCTGTAACTGTTAAAAACTGAGAAATAAAAGGAGGTTGGATTTAAGAGAGAAAGAGAAGTGATATAAAATGGGCCAAAAATAAAGATTATATTGATAATAAATTTAGAAAAAAGATAATAGTGGTTAAAATTTTTTTAAACAGACTACAGAAATGGCATATAACAAATATCAACACAGACAAAGAGACAGACAAAATTGTTATAAGAGCATGCTGACAGAAAGAAAAATATTCATAAAGGTGGACAAATAGAAATGGCTTTCAGAAATTAAAGCAAAAAGTAACAAAAATATCATGACTTCAGGATGGTAGATTAGTGGACAAGAGTTCTCGGATACATTACTTGTTATCAGCAGTATTTAAGAAATCTTGACAAGGTTTTGCATGCAGAAACTTTTGTTAAATGCAAGTACCTACAAATCATATTTAAATGTAACACAGAATCAATATGAAAATTGTAGAAATAACTTCATAGTGATAATAACATTAGCCTATGTCCTGGTAAACAGGATGTACGTACTTTGACTATAGCAGCCATTAACATCTAATGCAATGCAGGACAAGAGCCAAGTATACAAGTTACAAGAGGAAAATCAATACAGAAACAATATTGATAATCAATAAAATGTTCATAGGCTCCAAGTAGTATTTTGGGATCATTAATTTACAATACTATTGGCTTTTCTTTTATAATCGCTTAAAAAGTGGTTTTCTGTTTACGCTCAAATACTTGTGTCTTTCTTACTTTCATTCTTCTTATCAATTATTTTATATTAAATTATTTGCTGACCACCAATTAGATTTAAATAAATAAGATTTTTTGCATAACAATTATTCACTTTTGAAATCTGCAAAGTTATAGGAAACTATGTGCAGAGCAATGATCATCAAAAGGACACCCCATCTTCAAGTGTGTTTCGATCCCTTTAGCTACTGGACACTTCAAGAGGTAGCCCACCCACTTGAATAATGACTGCTGTCAGTTTTTTTTTTTTTTTTTCTTGCTGCTGCTGTTTGAGTTTTGAGGAAGTTTTCTCATGCCAAACTTAAGGAGTGAATCCACAACTCATTTTTGTTTTTGTTACCAGACTGGCGTCTTGATCTTTTTTGCTAGCTTGAGGTGGTGATGAAGCTAGTGTTTTTGTTGTATATAAACCTAGTATCCTATATTTAATTGTTTACTGTGCTTATTCCACAGACAGCATGATGCCTTTTCAATTGTTTCACAAAGGTCTCTCATTACTCTTATTCTTGATCGTCTTTTCCAGCCTGATTACTCTAGCAGGTCAGCGTACTTTACCATTTTGAAAGAGCGTACTTTACTCATATAATCTAGATTCAAATGGTACTGTTAACTTGATCATGATCAAGTGAATATATCAAAGTTAACCTGTTTACTTTTTATTACTGACATAACTTTGACCTCTAAATCAGTGCTATTACATCAAGGGCTTATTGAGCATTACTTTTATAGTAACCATTGGCTAAATCTGAGACTGCAGCAAGTTGTTTTCAAACCAAATGTTTATAGATTACACAGTAGCTTACCTGGCAGCTTCTATTCTTTCCACTTCATTTCGGAACTTTTTCTCCAGCTCCAAACTAACAAAATGACAGAAAAATAAGAAAGATGGCTAAATTACTGGCAATAAAAAAGTACATATGATAAAAACTAATCAAGTTTCAATTTGAAAATTATGACATAGCATGCATTATTGATTTGTTTTCTCATATATTTTACTAAAAGTGTGACATATTTTTGACAATTTCAAGTAGAAGTAAAGAAGACCAATATATGATAGTGATAGTAACATCTTGCTGTATTATGAACTGTCTGTTAATGTTCTATAAGAACATTAAATGCTTGATAGATGTATGTATCTGCTTCAATATGTGTCCTCTCTCCTTTTTCCAGCAAAATCATTTTGTGTATCTATCCATTGTATAATAGTGGCAACAGACATTATACTCTCTTAGCACAGTTGTTGTTTGAAGACAAATTAATCAATGATTAAGCTCTGTGGAAATATGCAAATGATTCCATTTATGCTGGAAATTTATGTCAACATAATTTTAGAGGAGTCAAATTTTAAAACACTTATCAATACTCCTTAAAATTAAATCTAGGTTTAAAACTACATTAGGAAGAAGACCATATAACAGTGAGTAACTAAGAACTGAAGCCTCTTCATAATGTATGTCTTCATTAGTCACTAGTAACAGTTAACAAAATAACAAATAATGCAAGAATGTCTGTTACTTGTGAAACAAATTTAAAATGACCTTCTTCCCACATGAAAAAAATAATTAAATTTGAAAAGAATCTGTCATTAAACAACCTAGCAAAGGATAGCAGAGATTTAAAATGTAATTAATGTAATCGCTTCGTTAAAGTGAAATACCTAGAAGGGTTGAGATTGGCAGAATATGAATGAAAACCTCTCAATGTGAGTATTTAGTTGGACATTCAGACAAATATGCTTTCCACATTTTCTTCATGTTTATCCAGTGCTTGAAAGACTTTCTGTTGTAATGTTGTTTAACTTGTTTTACATTCACTGTTTTGTACAGCAAGAAAACTAACATTTAACCTATGTCTTCTCACTAGCTGGATGATGTTTGTGTTTTTGGAAAATGTAGATTACCTCTAATATGGTATATATATATATAATGCTTTATATTCTACTCAAACTTTATTATCCTTAATCGCACGATAAAACGCCAATAAAGTAGCGAAACTCAGAAAACAGGCTACACCAAGCAATGAGTTTAAAACCCCTGATATAAAACATATACCCATTTTTTTCAAATAATGTTGTCTGAGTTTTATATAATTGTAATTTTCAAAGAAACTTTTTTTTTTACCCTTTTAGCTCATTCCACAATAGACTTTCATATAAATTTTACAATAACGGGTATTTATATAAAATTATTGCATCCTTATTAAATATAATAAATGTTTCTACAGGACGATTTTTAAAAAAATCATGTAACATTTTTTTCATTTAGACACAAAAAAAAGAAAAACAAAACTACAGATAAATAAAATGAAAGAAATTGCAATTCTGTTGATTAAAAATCTATGTACATGACGTGTTACAATATGAACCTTTCCAGTACTTTAGTAGTGAAATGTTGGTGAATAAACACAAAAATTGTAGTTCTGTCCAAAAGTTTATACAAATTTATATGAACCTTTCCAGTACTTTAGTAGTGAAATGTTGGTGAATAAACACAAAAATTGTAGCTCTGTCCGAAAGTTTATACACATTTATATGAACCTTTCCAGTACTTTAGTAGTGAAATGTTGGTGAATAAACACAAAAATTGTAGCTCTGTCTGAAAGTTTATACAAATTTATAGACGTCAGCCTTGAATTAGTCGTCACTCTTCAGCCACTGGATGTGGAAGTCTTCTGTTCTATTTCTTGTGGCTTGCAGTTTCTAGGGGATGGAGGAGCCAACCTCACGTAAACCCTTCTAAGTTGCTTCTTATGACATGTTTGACAGGTCACAGTCATACTATTCTTTACTTTTCCCTGCCCTGATAACACACTGACTCTATAGACTCTGTTAGTGAATAAGCACAGAAATCTGAATTCTGCATGACTGCCTTTAAATAAATTGATGAATATTTGTTGGTAAGTAATCTCTACATGAGATGCAAGTAGTGCCGTAGTTGGTTTGATCCATGTTTGAGTCCTTTTCTTCAATGTCTGTGCTTGTCTCTTTGCTTATATTTGTATGGTTGTCTGTGTGTATGACTTTACATAATCTAGTTAGTCAAAATGATTAATTATACATTATAATGTCTCAGTAACTGATGCACAAGATACAAGCAGACAGACTTTGTCATTAAAATACAGTGTTATAAAGCATAGCAGAATCAAATATGAACTCTACAACAATTGTTGCAATTATGTTTAAATGAATACAGAGGCCATACTATATAGATCTTAGTACAACAACTACATGTTAGAAAATATAATGTTATGACATGAAATTTAACTTGAGAAATGTTTGTTTGTCTGTGAGAGTCTTGACCTACAGCATTTATTAGCTTCCCTGTGACTTCTGTTGACTGATCAGAGAGTAGCTTTGAAGTGACAGATGGTTTGCAAAATCTATTATTAACTGCATTTGTGATCAGTTGCATACTAAAAACGGATTGAATGTCTACCTGCCAAGCCATTAATTAGTTGGCATAGCCTCCCTAAGCAGCTACTGTATGGTGACCTTAGGGCAGACAAGTGCTCAATGGGAAGACAGAAAAGACTATACAAACACTCTCTGAAAATATCTATGAACAGTTTCCTTATTTCTTGGAAGTTGATTCCTCTGAACCGCTCAACCAGGCACACTGTAATCATATATGGTGTTTGCATCGGTAAGAGAGAGTTACTGCTGCAGTGCAGAAAAAAGTCAGCTGCTCGAATTGACAGAAAGCAATATGGCCCAGTTGCTGTTCACATGTGCCCACGTGCAGTAGAGTCCATCATGCTCGGATTAGACTGTACAGTCATATATGGTCAATTCTGAATACATATGTGTGACACTGTCATCATCTATGCTTACGGTGGGCAACTATTATTATAAATTAGTTGACATGTGGGCTCTTATTATGGCATGGGAGTGACACAACATTAATGATTTAGTCTAAGTTAAATTGAAAGAATGAGAAAGCCCTTTAACTGAACATTTTGTGTTTCCGAAAAAAAGATAGACATGTGAGAAAAAGAGGAAAGGGTAGTGTGAGTGATGGGAAGGGTCTATGCTAGGAACATGGATAAGCGGATTTGGTTTAGTAACCATTTGAAGGGCTGTATTAATATAATTGGCATAGCAATGTGTAAACAAAAATTGGTAAATAAAAATTTGAAATAGGAGCTGTTCACATATGATGTCACCCAATTTTTGTCTTTTTTTAACCCCCTCCTCATCACACATTGTTACATAACCCCAAGCGCCCCCCCCCCCCTCATCACACATTGTTACATAACCCCATGCGCCCCCCCCTCATCACACATTGTTACATAACCCCAAGCCCCCCCCCCCCCCCCCCCCTCATCTTAATATGACATCCAAATCTCTTAACATCTCAATTATTCCACATCGTTTTACAAAATACTTTTTATTTATAATGACAAGGCAATATTAGCCAACTATACAGACAAAACAACATTTCAAAAATGAAAAATACTTAATTAATCTTGCTTTTATATTAGCAGCTTGATTAGTTAAAAGGTTTTAAATTATTTTGGAAAATGTAATTAATCTTAGTCGACCTGTACTTCTAAAAGGGTGGTTGCCCTTGTGCAGATCTCAGCACTTGTGCAAGTTGGTGGTAGTCGGCAGGTGCATTTGTCTGCTTAACGGGATTGGCTCAAGCAGTACTGCGATCTTTGGTCTTGTGTGATCTCAGCTCAGATGCCAGTCAGCTCTGTATAGGGCATGGGTTGTCCAGTGGATGACTAGCTTGTTCATTTGAGGATAGTAAATGTTGTGAAGGATTGTGAAGCTTGAGTGAATCTTTCCACCAAATTGGGGGGAAGGTGGGGGTTATTTCAGAGTATGTCTCTTTTTGCAGCATGGTACCAAAGAGTGGTTGCTGTACTCCACTCCAACATAATTCTTTCTTTCTGAATACATAGCCAATCCAATAATGCTTGAAGTTGTTGGCATGCTGTAGACATTCTTAACGTGTGACATTATCTGGATGTCACTGTGGTGTTAGCCCATCTGGCGCTGTCGCATGAGTGATAGGCCCTATGTGATACAGTGATCAAGCAAGGCATGTGTTATTCTTAACTGGTTCTTCACGACTTTTGTAAGAGACCAGGTTTCACTTCCATAGCAAAATGCTGGTATGACTACAGAAATGGACAGGTCTGCTCATAGTCTGGTGTTTTTCAAGGCATCTGTTTCTATCTTGATCAAGTTGAAGACGGCCCAGCCCACTCGCTGGCATAAGGCAATCTAAAAGTTCATGTTATTTTCCATAGTAAGACTGCTGAGATAGATATATTTGTTGATATTATCTAGGGGTATTTTGTTTAGGAGCATGGTGCTGAGCTTTGCAAATACGTTGTGCATAGCTTTGATCTTTCCTATGTTAATGGTGAGGCGTGCTTTCTTGACATCTGCTTCCAACAATGCTAGCAAGTATGTCATTTTGGTGGGTGTCTCTGTGATGAGTGTGATTTTGTCTGCAAATCTTATATGGTTGAGTAATCACCCATCTATGTCAATGACATATTCATCCCAGTTGTAATGTCTCATCATCAACTCCAGGCATGCAGAAAAAAGGTTAGTCAAGGTACGGGTCGCCATGTTGCACATCTTTTTCTGGGGCAATAGTTATTGATCATGTGAATGGATGAATGATGGTGGTGGATCTGGCATAGCAACATCTCGAACATGTCTGTGAAGCCCTGCTCTTCCAGAACTTTCCACACATATTCTGGTTTAACCAAGTCAAAAATGGGGACCAAGTGGTATCGAGGTATGGTGTTCACCTCGGGTGCTGGAGGTCACAGGTTCAAATCACAGTGGATACCGAGATTTCTTCACATTGATCATCCGGTAAATATTTCCCCTGGTCTCTGAGTAGTGAGTTCAGACACTCGTGTGCAGGGGCACGCACATTAAAAATACCTTAGCAGTTGGAAATCGAAAAGAGTAGGCCTAACGGCCGCTGCTCTGGCAAAATTAAAGTTACAAATCTACTCAAATTATTCTAGGCATACTCGCCACACAGAGAATATGTAGCAAAAAGGGGACTCTGTGGCTATAACATCAGGTCTTGGTTATGTGGTAAGCGGAGCAGCATAGATGGCGCTCGACAGGCTGCAGCTCTACCTTGTTCTAATTTACACTTCCACCTCCACCAGTCCCAAAAATAGGTGATCGTATATTCCAGGGGCTAACAGATGCTGAGATTGACCTGGCAAGTCACCAGTGGGTTTTCACCTTCCAAAAAATATGAAATAAAGGAGATCACACCTCCCTATGATGGCTAACGGCATAAGTGGGCTGAAGATAGGCGCTGTTGGTCCTTAACCAGGTCTTCTTTGTCTCCTTTCTTGCCTAGTAAGACTGTGTCATCCCCTCTTGCTAGGCCGATGGGATTTTCTTCACTTCTAGAAAATGGATGAATCAGTGAGCAAGAGATGTATAGAGTGGGTGGCCACATTCCTTTATTGTTTCAAGCGTGATTCCATGCTTCTCTACGGACTTGCCGGAGGATATGCTTTCAATAGCACTTCAGATCTTGGATGTCAGAAAGGTTGGGAATAAAGAAGGAGGTGTCGATGATTTGGTTAGTGGAGTGGGAGAGGAAGCGATGACTTGAATAAGTTTGTATAGAAGCCAAAGAGGACCCTTTCTATCTGCAGATGTGAGATCACTCTCGTTCCATCTGCACTTGTAGAGAAGGGATCATGTGCTGGTGGTCAGCGATGGTACATGTAGTTTGCTTGATGCTTCTATGGGACTCCGTGGCTGCAAGGAGTCGTTGTCTAGAGAAACTGGTGTGGTCTTTCTTGATCTTTTCCTTGAAAGAGTGTATTTGAACACCTTATTGTTTGCCAGTGCTCTGTCCATTTTGCGCCACTTGGTGGTAGGGGAAAGGTATCTTGTTATATGATTTGGTGCACGAGTCTGGCTGGCTTTTTGTATGTTAACAATGGTGCTGGTAAGGTTTAAATAAGCCTCATCTAGGTTTCTGCTGTCCCAAATGTTTCTTGCACTGCGAGCGTTCTAGTAGATGTTAAATATAGAGAAGAAGCAGGTGGTCTTCTGCACAGATGTATATTCTTTCGTGCCTAGTTTAGGTTGAAGCTGAGGAGTGCACGCACCAGTCTGTATCCATGTAACAAAATGTGAAACGTGGCATGGGTGATTTGATGTCTCCACTCTTGGACTAGGTATGCTGCTTCGGTTGTTCTAAATCTGTGTTGTGTTAAGATTTATGTTAGATCATCTACAGATCTGCATGTTTTTGTAGTATTTGTGCACATTTGTTGCTGATCAGTTCCCATTTTCCTATCTCTCATGTCTCTGTCTAGCCATGGATTCACCCCAAGGAGCAGTTTTTACAATATATACATAACTAAAATATTATAATTTCTCATTGTATCTCTCATGAAGATATTGGTGTCTTTTTTTCAAACATTTCATTTCAAACATCACAAAACTTCTTCTGTGTCTTGAATAAGTTCTAAGTCTGACAATAGTTGCAAAAGCATATGTAAAAATTAATTTTGTGATAGCTAACACTTTAAAATGAAGCTATTCAGTCTATTGTGCCTACAGTTCCTCTCTAAGAGGACAGAAACAGCTATGTCAGATTACCTTTTTCTGATGACTGTTTCATTAGCACTTGTTCAGAACAAGACATGCTTACCAACTGAAATAAATTCAGCTGCATGCACTAATATTGGTTGTACCATCAATACAAAGAAAATGAAAGTAACGTTTCCACCTGTTCCCGGTTAACCCTACCACAAACCAATCATCACTGTACAAAGCCAAAAATATCTCCAAGCAGTTGATAACTTTACCTATGTAGGAAGTACTCTCACCAGAGAAGCAAATATTGGCTCTTATATCCACGGCAGGTTTACCAAACCAAGTGCTGCTTTTGGAACACAAAGAGCAAATGTTTGGGAATTGACAAGGAATCAGTGTTGCCACCAAGGTCAAAGTGTATATCGCCATGCTGCTAACCACACTTCTGTATGCCTGTCAGACACTGATAGCATATTGCAGACATGCCAGGAAACTCAACCATTTTCACAATGAGCTGTATCTACAGACCGCTTATGATCAGCTGGCAGGCAGAATAAAGTACCAAACTGTGAATTTCTCAACAGGGCAAGACTGGAGCAAATACACACTGCAGTAGATAGCCTAAGTCAGATGGTGTGGAGATGTCCAATAAACATAAGCAGCTTCTGTACAATGAGCTCAGAATAGACAAGAGGTCATCAATGGAGACAGTACAAACACTACAAAGACTCATTGAAAATGTCTCTGAACAGTTTCGACATTCATGTCCCCTCCCAGCGATGCTTACACACGACGACTATACCTGGTGCGCAACCATCACACAAGGTGCGCAACCATCACACAAGGTGCGCAACCATCACACAAGGTGCGCAACCATCACACAAGGTGCGCAACCATCACACAAGGTGCGCAACCATCACACAAGGTGCGCAACCATCACACAAGGTGCACAACCATCACACAAGGTGCACAACCATCACACAAGGTGCGCAACCATCACACAAGGTGCACACATCATCAAATAGAAAATAATTGCTGCAGCTCAGAGAAAGCAAACTACTCAAAAACACAAAATGTGCAACAACCCAATTACTAAATCCACCAACTTGTTCCATGTTTGGTAAGGCCTGTTGTGCCAGACAAGATCTATACAGCCAAATGTAATCGCATATCACAACACAGGTTGGATTTTGTCAGCAACTTTGCTTGTGACAGGCAACTATTATTATCAGAACAGAAGACTGTAATAATAATAATATGAATTGCTTCACATCGCATTTCTTTGCACCATTTTTTAAAATTCCCCCTCCTCTAGTGTGTAACATCAAGTGTGGACAACCCCATAGTTTAAACAAAGTACATTAGTGCATTTAAAAACAAGTTTTACAGTTTTTGAATTTTTCACGATAACAAATTGTTTAGCAGACAGACTGAACCTGCTGCGTACATTTCCAAGCAGTGATCAGAAGCAAAGAAAAATTCATTCAAAGCCTTAAGCTGCAGACAACAGACAAAGAGGCAGAAATAGCAGAATGAAGTAAATGATGGCTGACTACAAATTATACACCTAATGTTGAAACATAAATCTCTACAAGAAAAATCAAACTACCCTGCATTAAACAAAAAAATAATATAATTTAATAAATCTGTAACACCTGTCAAATTTGTACATTAGGCCCTATATCTGAGCATGATTTTCATGACATGTGAATGCAAAGTGCAGTTGGAAAATGTTGTAACAGGTTTGTCTTATCTCACATTGAACAATCTATGGCTATATATTATTAAATATTATAACAGGTTTCTCTTATCTCGCAATGAACAATCTATGGCTATTTATTATTCACCAGTTACTCAACTTGACAAAATGCAACAAAACTGGGGCTATGACTTTTGAACATTTAACAATACATTTGAAAGTATTGCATTCATATATTAAACTGATTAGTCAACAAATAAATAGTAACAGTGCAATGTGTAACTAAATGTGTTTAATGTACTTGCTATTATGAAGTGTCATTTTAAAAGCAATGAATTTTTTCATAAAAAATGTACAATAATAGACAAGAGCTATATCCTTTATAGAGTTATGGAAATTAATTGTATTAAAGTGTTTCTCATCCCATCCAAGAAGTGTAAAGTTCATATATCCTGTCGCTAACTGTCAATTGGTAATGAGATAACAGAATTTTCATTTTTGGTAGATTGAGCATCCTACAACTTGGATTTTAAACTCAATCTCTTGACTGCAAGAGGCATGTTTTTTAACTGTTCTGTAGCAAATGCTTTTATGTCATTAAAAATGATATCATGAAGATATATGAAAAATGTGAATGGATAAAATGTATAGACTGAAAAAAGCAAACTTCTATTCTAAACTTTAAAGGGAAAGAATTAAATAACTCCAACACAAACTGAAAATAGTTTGCTTCCTCAAAATAAATGACAAAATAAAAATTTTAAAAAAACATACAAAATAACTGAGCCTAAAACTTACCATATTCCTGCTGCATCATGACTGCCGGAAAACAAAATACTAGTTAAACTACCTTAAGATGATATGGTCTTCTACAGACTCTCATAAGTTCTAAAGATATTAGAAGTTAATCCACGCTTAGGAGAAGAGCAGAGCATAGTGGATATTTACTAACAAAAGGCATATTACCATTGCAGAATTTTAGTTTTTATGAATACAAAAACTCCTAAATCATTTACTTTGAAAGGCGTAATTGAAGATATAGAAATTGACACTAAAAATAATAAACAGAAAAGGAGAAAATCTTTGCATTCTCATTATTTGTCATTTACTCATGCTATTTAAGCAGATTTGTATTCTCAGTGTTGACCTGAATTATTTTAATGAGCAAATGTATATGGCATGGTATGGACATATTTCACGATCAGTGGGGCTGACCAAGACCATCCTGCAAGGCACTGTGCCTGGGAAGTGTGTGAGAGGGAGACCAAAAAAGAGATGGGAGAACAATATAAAAGAGTTGATGGGAAGGTTTATAGCTGAAACTAATTCCCTGGCAAAAAATCGAGACATATGGCGGGAACTAGTTTGACAGACTGCAATAAAGGTGCCTTAATGACCTTCTAGGTTACGGGACTGGTGATGGTGATGAAATGTATATGTAACAAAATGGACCCATATATACATAAATGGATCAGCAAGGACAGCTATGAAAAATAGAGGGAAGCTTTTCAACAAAACACTTGACGGAAAATACATATCTAAGGGATCACTGGAAAATTCTCAAACAGCTCATCTACCTGGATGGGTCCAAGTATGAGGGATACGACCTCAAAGGTGGCATGGGCAAGTACTACTAAACAAATGGAGACATTTACAAAAGTGACTGGAGCAAGGGTTTATGTTATGAGAAGGTAACTGACTAATTTCACAAGGATAAGACTAAATAAGCTGTGGCCTGGAGGAATTAAAAGTGGGAAGGGTTTGGAGAGTTCCATTATGCCAACTTCAAGTACTGCAGCTGCTTCAGGGACAATAAGATGTGCGGCTTTGGAAAGTATGTGTTTGATGTGGCTTGTAAGCTCCATAGGAAGTACATCCCGGACAACAAAGAAGAGACGTGCTAGGAGGTAATCTTTCCTGGTATGGAACCATGCAGTATCAAATTTGTAATTCTACTGGACCTCATGACGGGCCCATACCAAGCCATCTTTTGTCTTTTGATAGCTGTGAACAGATCATCAAAAAGTTCAATTGCGTTTTCCACTCTCCGTCATATTTCTACATTTGTGACATGATCCTTATATGTAACATTTAAGAGTCTTCTAAAGCACCTCATTTCCATTGCATGTATTCTGTCCTGGATATCCATAGTAATGGTCCAAGTCTCACAGGTATACACAAATTTTGAGAGCACTGAGCGTATTAGTCTTTTATGCTGCTGGCGAGTCACTTATTCTGCCATATGAGTTTCAAATGCATAAGCGCCACTGTTGTCTGTGCTATTCTGTCAATTATCTCAGGCTGCAAGCCATCATCATTGATCAGTGATCCCAGATACTTGAATCGTTGTACAACATTGAGTTCCTGACCATTTACTTTTATCACAGATGTAGACCCTTCCGTGTTATTAATTATCAGCTTTTGTTTTCTCTGCATTTATCTCCATGCCATAGCTCTGCGCAAGTTTCAGAGATAAATATATGTAGCTATTTGAGTGGCAATTATGAACAGAAATAGCATGATACCAATAGAAACATACAAATGAACAGTTCAATGATTTATGAAAAATGTTTTGCAGTTGCGCATCAGAATAGAAATCCATGAAATTAACATTTAGCAATAAAACATGGCAAAAATAATCTTTCTGCTGTTTCTATTTCATTCAAGTATATAAGAATCATACAAGTTTTATGATTTCTAGATTAGAATGGCTCCTTGTTTCAATGCTATGAATAGAGAAGCTTGAGTACATCTGTTATTTTGTCTTATTTTTGCTCCATATGAGGTTGCTTGCCCTAAGCACAATCTAATTTATTTGTCTTTTACAGCATGTGAAGAAGGTTAGAGTAGTGTCTTATTCTCAACTTCTCTGCTAAAAGAAATTGTACAAACAAAATTGTTACTCTGGGTTGATAAAGTTGGTGTTGAGATAAATGCATTAAATTCACAATAATAGAAAAAAAAAGACAATTATAAATAACTTTAAAATGTTTGAAGAAGATGTAACCCATTGTAAAACATTGCTAAACTATGGAGAACTCTGTCTTCTCTTGATATTATTTTTCTGATTTGCTGACTTCAAACATGCATATAAGACTGCACAGCCAGATTGTAATAAATAGTGTTTTAATTCATTTTAAGGTATTTGAATACGCTTTGTGCTAGTCCAAATCTAAAATGCTCCAAAAATGTGTTTAAGACTGACTTAGTAATGTTATGCCAGATTATATAAAATGTCTCAAAGCAATTAACATTACATAAGAAAATTAGAAGAATATAACTTTCCACATTCCTATCAGTGGCTAAAAATTAACATTTTTAGATTGTTAGAGTGAAGACAGAAGTTGTATTTTATTCTTCTTTGAATAATGAATAGAAATCATTTTAGCCTTTGTTTTGTCTCGTGTCAGTTGTAAAATTTACATTATGAATTATAATCTAGAATATAATCCAGTTTAAACGCAGATCATTTCCTACTTTATGTAATCTGGCAGAATTTTTAAATCTGATATTTAGATAGAATTTAATTAATAAATAATTTGACTTAATAAATTTAAGCACATGATTACGTTTAAAGAGAAATGGCTACTGTAAAGACAGCAGTACTGGAAATCGAGGTACACAACATTCATAATTAAAGAATTACATGTTGCACATTATGCAGTAGAAATGCATTCACCGTGATCAAAATGCAGTATAAAAAATTGCCGGTTAGTCATTCAAATGCAATTAACATTTAATGTTTGATTTTAAAAACTACCATATACAGTAACATTTCAATAACTTACTTTGGGTTGAACATTAGAACAGGTGAGACAGAATTCACAGAAGATGAAATGTCTGTTATTGAACTGGCAGTGCTCAAGTCACCAAAGTTGCTGGGAATAGTCTGCACAGAAAAATGTGAAATTCTGTTTAAAATGTAATTAGCATTTAGATGTCAACTTAAATAGAAGCATTTTCAATTAATAAACATAGGTGAATTGATACAAAAATATGCAAAATTATATAAAAATTACAGAATAAACAAATTATATGGAAATCTATACATTTGAGAAACAAATATGAAGAAAAACAAACTATCAATACTGCATTTATTGCCATTGCTGAGATCCACAGCAAGAATTAGCTAAGATTCAAGGACACTTGTCCTTGCAGTCACTATACACTGTATAGACTTAGTTTTTATTTTACCTGATAGAAAAAACCCTATGCCTTAGCAAGGTTTTGAACACGTCATTGTTGTCAGAAAACCAACATTCTAGCCTTTTAGCCAGCCATGCTCTAATCTATACAGTAAAAACTAACTGTCCGCCATTAAAACCTTTAGTCCAGCCACAAACTAACCTATACCGTAAAAACTAACTGTCCTCCATCCAAATCACTTGGCTAGTCACTGTTATACCGTAAAAACTAACTGTCCTCCATCCAAACCAATTGGCTAGTCACTGCTCTAACCTATACCGTAAAAACTAACTGTCCCCCATCCAAACCACTTGGCTAGTCACTGCTTTAACTTATACAGTAAAAACTAACTTTCCAACATTCAAACCTCTAGGCAAGCCACTATACAGTAAAAACTAACTGTTACTTTAGTGTTTATTTCCATTGCTAGAATCTACCTGGAGAATTTATAGGGTTGAAGAATAAAGATTGCTGCCCTTGTAGCCATCATGCACTGAAAAGACTAAGCTTTATTTTACCTCTGACAGAAAAAAAACTATGCATTACTGAAGTTTTGAATATTGTCAAACATTCTTTATTTTTATATTATATGATCTCTCAATATTCATCAACTTCCCTATTTATAATTTTTCATTTGCACTGTCTCCTATTTAACGCCATATTTTTTATGTGGTTTTTATCATCTTTGCCATGTTTCTACTGCATCATGTAAGAAGTGCAAAGTTCAAATGTAAGTGATGTAAACATCATTAAAAAGTACAGTGTTTCAATTACAATTGAAAGAGTTTCTCCAAGTTTTTTGATGACAGAAAAATTCCTGGAATCTTCATGCCATGTAGACTGGAACCCGTTATATATATCTTAATGTTTAACTGAAACTGACCATGTTTGTAAATCACATCATAACATTCAGCAGCATCATCTGAGTAATACTCTCAACTAGTCTGAATCATTCTATTTTTGCAATAAACTCAGTACAGATGTCTGAAAGGTGAGATGAGAAAGTTGACAGGCAAAGACACCATCATAGCTGGCTAACATTGACATAGGATTAGCAATATCTGACTGTAAGGAAGTCAAAGATAATGTGGATGAGGTTATAGCAGTCAGTGACTCATTGCTGACAGTTTGCATAAGAGTCAGTGAAGCAGAGCTCTCTAAGACCTTATTCTGCCTCCAAGGGGTGACTGGAAACAAGCTGCATTCATGCAGCCCGACCGAAAAAAATTGCAAACTCTATCTCAAAAATCGGATGTGTCTGCCCCAAAAATCTAGATATTGCAGCCTCGCTGTAAACTACAAGACACCATAACAAAACATCATTTCTTTTACAAAAGAGGAAGAAGATGAAGTAGAAAAACTGACTGAAATTTAAAAATATAAACACTAACCAGTCCATAAGATTTACTGTTAAGTCTTTCTTTTCTCATTTGTGCCAACTCTGCTGGGTTGTTAAACTGAAACATGTTTGTTTTGCCAAGCAGCACAGTGTCACCTGCATAATTAGCAAATAAATTCCACAACTTTTAATTCAACCGTTATTTCACTTATGTGAGCAGTGTAAGAATATCAATATATTCTTTGTCCCTATAAAATTGTAGTTAAACTACATAAACAACAACAATTAAGGATTCAGTTGTCATTGTACAAGAGCGAAACAGACAAATGATAAACAAAACAGTATATTTTACAAAGGTTTGGAGCAAAAGCAAGAGTCTTGCTTCTGACTTCCAAACATTCTATATAACACTGTGTGCAGTTCCATAATACACGATACAAAATGATAAGATATTTTATTGATTTTATTGTCTGTACCATTTAAATCATAGTACGAGGGAGACTTGAAATGTTTTGTCTTTGAGGATATAATTTCATTAATATGCAAAATTTACACATGAGCTATGTTTTCTTAAAGCTTGGAATGTCGTTTAAGTGATGTGTCATTATTTTTCAATGTAGTCACTATCCGGGTCAACACACAAACGCCAACGTTGGATAAGTTGTTGCATCCCGTCGAGCAAAATATCAGACGTCATCTCCTGAAACCAGGTGTGCACAGATGTTTGCACCTCCTCATCAGAAGCATAATGGTGTCCCTTGAGGTGTTCTTTTAGCTTCAGGAAGAGGAAGAAGTCACAAAGTGGCAGATCAGGGCTGTACAATGGGCACTGTAAAATTTCATCAAACTTGAGACGCTCCAATGCAGCTACTGTATGCCGACTTGTGTGTGGACGAGCATTGTCGTGCTAAAGAATTGCATCCTTGCCCACACAAACACACAGCTATTGTGCTAGAAGTTTCTGCAAAGTTTTCCCACATCGATCAGAGTTGACGGTATCGCTGTGCTCCAAAACTTCAGTCTGAACTATGCCTTCACAGTCTCAAAAAATGGTCACCATCACTTTTCCTGCCAAGGCGTGGACCTTGAATTTTGTTGGGGTAAGTGAGTTCTCATGCCTATATTCCATAGACCGGCGCTTGTTTTCGGAGTCATAATGATATGTCCATCCAGTGACAATTCAGTGGATAAAGGCACCACCTTCCTTTTAATATCGCATCAGAAGTTCCTGACACACCTGCTGTCAGCGCTCTTTCATATATGGTGTCAGAATGCAATGTACCCATCTCGCACAAACTTTTCTATAGCCAAGCAGGGCATGGATAATGTGATGGACTCGCTCAATTGAAATCATAAGCAATACGGCAATACCTTTCTACCTGACACAGCGATTGATACGAATCAGTTCGTCCATGTGAGCTTGGTGCTGTGCATACACAGCTGTGATTGGTCGTCCGCTGCAAACCTTGTCATGCTGGATTGTCATTTTTTATAGTTTACAGCCTTCCGCCATCAGGAATTCAATCACAGCTCATTACTTCAACTGCATTTTCATGTAGGCTGCCATTTTACTGTGTGCTGTGCGCATGCGTCACGTTCCAGGTGCATGCCACTACATGCCCCTATAGTCACTTCATTAGAGATTATTTTCACATAGGTATCACATGACTCTGAGTACTGTTGTTATAATTATGGCACTGGAGGTTGTTGTTGTTTTTGAATGTTCACAATGAGCAGGTTACTCTTTTGTGCGCCCTTAAAAGGAAGTTAACTGGCGAGTTGCAGTAGCTCTCCTCACATCACAAGCGTGCTGATGAACATGGACTGGGGTCCTCCAGATGGCAGTGCTATGCTTGGCTTCATCTGCATGTCACTCACCACTACAGGGATCACGTCGATCCCTCACCTCGTTAGCCAGGCTACCATGAAAACAACTCGTTTCCAAGGAGGGCTACTAGGAAGCTGAGGTGAGGGTCTTGGCCAATAATTTTTGCCTGACCCTGATTAACATGTCTGATCGGTATATTTTACCTGACCAGACGTTAGTCTTCCTCCCCTAATTGCACTGGAGGTAAAACTTTTCAAATGCCCTCATATACGCAATGAATATCTAACATTAGAACAAAAAGGAAAATGTGACTTTTAAAATGTACTTAGTGCAAGTTTATGTTGCAGAATTACTATTTCTAAATATGCTTTTGTCTCTAAAAGCATTTGTCACATCTCTCTATAAATTAGCCTGCTGACATTAATTGCTCTATACCGATTCCTAGCTATTATTACTGTGTTTAGTAAGAAATAAAATAACTAAGCTTTAAACAACATAAATAGCACATACACAACCAAGCCACTAGCCAAGCAACACAATTAAGTTCTTACCCTGATTCAATTGTACTGGCTCTGTAATATCCATTCCATTGATGGTGCATTGTGCTCCCTGCTCAGGATACAAGATGATCAACCCATTGGCATTCTCAATGACACAGTGGTTTGACAAGACATCCGGTCCTTTCAAAACTATTAGGAAATAACAAAAGTGTTATAACATACTTAATATCTGCCATCTCAAGATTTTTCTGTGAGGTCTGACAGAAAGTTAAACTCACTTTTAGTGCTCCAGCACTAAACATCTTTACTATCTGTCACATTTAACTATCTGTGCTTTACAAAATGCTACCACACTCGACTAAGACGCAAAATTACAAGATCTTCTTTAGTCAGGATCGATGTGCATTTTACAATTCTGAATAGTACCATAAATAGCTCACCTTTGTAGTTCTCCTCATGCATATCATCTACTCCAAAATATGTTTTGCCTTCCTGTAATACAAAATGTCATTTAGTATTGCAAAATCTATCATTTGTTCCAAATTGTACATGAATCTTAGAAAATGTATAGCATTCATTAGAAGATATAGCAATCATTACAAGATACAGCAATCATTAGAACATATGACAGTCATTACAAAATACAACAGTCATTAGAAGATATGGCAGTCATTACAAGATATAGCAGTCATTAGAAGATATGGCAGTCATTACAAGATACAGCCACCAGTTTGCCCATTGAAAAATTATGTTAAAAATACTCGGCTGAAGTACAGGCACTAATTAATGCTGCAGAAATGATTAGCAACACAACAATCCAATGCCAGTAAGCTGTATTCCTTACAGATGCAATGTAGTTCTGCAAACCTTCAAGAATTATAAATTGCTAGAGCTTAAAAAAGCCTTAGGCAAAATGAAAGTCAAGAGAAAAGTAGTGCTACAGTGGATACCATCAGACTGTGGCATACCAGGAATTGAGACAGTAGACAGGTTAACAACAAAAATAACAAACAATTGCCTTTGCAGGAAAAGAAGACCCTTATTCAAGTCATAATGAAAGTTGACCAAATGAGAGACAACTGTCTCTGCCTTGATCAAGCAGAGCAAGTGATCCTATTTTTCATTAGAACAGGACATAACAGATTGAATGACCACTTACTCGTGCTACATTTGGCTCCATCACTCATGTATAGTGTAGGTAAGCAGTACAGACAGCCGAACACATCCCACAAAACTGTTATATGCTTAGCCAATTGTGTGTTAAACACTGGCCCACAGAGCTGTTCAGAAGTCTTTAAGAATTATCCACTACAGCAACCCTTATCCAGAGAACTGGACTTCATATGTAGACGTAATAAAAAAACATGACAACAAAAGGAGAAGAAGAAGAAGATATGGCCGACATTAACTTAAAAGATATATCGTCATTAGAAGATATAGCAGTCATTAAAAGAGGAACGAAGACTGTGGTTAATGTTGCAAAAATGGAGAAGATTTTGATGAGCATCTGGTTTCTCCACTGTTTCTCCAGTTCTAATTCACATTTTTAATTACATTCAATTGGTCAGGCATTTTCAATTTGACAACAAATAAAGATGAAAGAAAATATAACAGTGGCTCTTTTGACAAACAGATGAGATGCTCATACCTTCAGCTCATGTAGGACAATGCCAGTACTGAAAAAGTCAACAGCAATGCCAACAAGATGAGGCATCTCCAGCTTTATGATAAGTCCATAAGAGCTGGATCTTTGAGTTCCTACAGTCTGTGCAGAACAAAAGGATTGCATGGCAATAGTGCATGAAAATATAAGATAATCCTTAACTATATTTAACATGTCTCATAATTAAGTATATGACAGCTTGTCTATTCATGGTGAAATTAGGATTAAAAATGTTATGGAAGAAAATATAAAATCCCATTTCCTCTGTAATACAGATTGATATCTTAATCCCTCTGTACCCATATATCTTTGAAAAATATCTATAGGCTCTGTGATCTTGGAGCAGTCTTCTATTCTGTATACTGTGCTAAAGTACTGATTGAGTAGATTAGCTGCCTCCCTATTCTCACTTATTATTTTTCCTGTGCAATCTATGATAGGGCCTACTTTGTCTTTCATTCTTTGTTTATTTCTAACATAAGTAAAGAAGCTTTTACTATCAGTTTTAATCCTATGAGAAAGTTTTTTCTAAATCTATTTTTGCTGCTTTATTCACTTTCTGAGCTATGTTTTGCTTGTCCAGATATTTTTCATGTTTCTTTTGATTTACCTGCCTCTATATATTTTTTCCATGCTTTATTTTTAGCTCTTCTACATTTAACTTCAAATCTAGTTATCCACTTTTTATGCTTGGGTTTTACTTCCCTACATGGAACACATTCCTCTTTTTGACTTGATGAACATCTGTAGCATACTCCAACCACTGTTTTTTTCACCCTCACTTTTTATTTCTCCCCATACACTTTTATTTTTGTTGCCAGATGATTACGACATTCTCTCTGTGGGGCAGTGGTGCTATTCATGTCTTCGTCATACACAAAATAATAAAAGTTTCTTAATAAGAAAACTAAAATCACATTTAGGCTACTGCAATAAAAGTATTTGTCAAAGATACACAAAATAAAGATAACTAAGTAGCAATTTTACATAAACATAAAAATACAAGTTACAACTAAAACATATGTATTAGGGACTTGGGACAACACCATTGAAAACGACTAATTTATCTTAACAAATTAGATGGGAAAACAGGCACTAAAGCCAAGTATGAAGTGCTAGAGACTTCATTATAATAAACATCAGCTTTTATTGAGGTGTTGAGACCAGCTCTCTTCTTCGCTATCCTTCTTTTATTAACAGCAAGCCAGTTGGGTTCACTGGAATGTGTAAATAATGAATGCAAACCAACATCTTTGCCATAAGAAGTAAGTGTTCTATTATTTTGCTACTCGGGCAATTAGGATATGGATTTTAAACCTAAAATATAGAGAAATAGCAAAGGGGAAAAATTAGAGAAAAATATAAATGAAACTTGTTTTTAAAAAAAAAAAATGTTTACAGTGTTAAGCTATTTGATATAAAATACCTTTTACTTTCATTTAAGAAATAATAAATTATATGAATATCAAATGTATCTGGTTCGTACACATTTGTTAATGTCCAGATATATGTGTATAAACACACAGAGACAAGATACGCCCCTTAGGTCAAATTAAGAAAAACATTTTACAGACACATACTGCAATCACAAGAAGAGATGAGTAAATGGGAAATGTAAATGAGCAGATGAAGAAAAAACATGCACGCACGTTCGCATGCACACACACACACACTAGTGCAAGTTTTACCTCCATGTTTTCATACCACTTTTCTATCCATGTCTGTGTAAGCTGGTTTGCCTGCAACATAAATCATACAGATATGGATACAGACTCATGATTGTATTCTTTATATCTATCATTTTATGTACTCTCTTTTGATGGCTCAAACTACCATGAGCACAATTCATTCTCACACCTCAACTCCTTTCCAATAATTTAATTGCATCCATCTTAGCCTTCAGTACCATAATTTGCCATATGACCTAATTCCATTAAACACAAACACATTATTTTCACTTGGTCAGCCAAGTTTTCCCAAGTCTTTCTTGTATCAAGTTGCCACTTCCACTTAGTATTCATCTAATTGGCAGAAATAACAGCATCGGAAGTAGCTCTGTACCACTTGAGGGCTGTATTTGATGCTTTTATAATTTACACCAACAACCCTACAGACAGTCAAACAACTACTGAAGACTGCAAACAAAGAGGGATGGCTGAATAGATGGGCAATGAGAAATACTGGGAGAGAAATCTACAAACACATGGCCATCCCAAATTCCAAAGACAATATCATCCTCCTGAAAAGGATAGACCACAGCACAATTTTCCGACTTCGCACTCAACATTTACAACTTAACAGTCACTTGAACAAAATCCAACCATAACATACTCCAGTGCTGCTTTGCACATATCCTTTTGAAACTGTTGAACATCATCTTTTTGAATGTACTGCGCTTGCCGTGTTAGGAAAGAGCTTCTTCCTCCGAGGTAGACAAATAGAGCACTTTGTACAGAACTAAACAACAGCTTACAAACACTTGCAGATAACACCATATGGCATTAACTTAACTTAAAGTCTTTAAACTGGTTTAAATAAACTATGCAGTGTCTGTATACAACCAGTTTCATTTGCATTATCTTGTTATAAAAGCTGTGAGCATCCAATTTATTCTTAAATGCATTAATTGTCCCTGCCTCCACTACTTCCTGTGGCAATGCATTCCAAGCATTCACTCCTCTCTGACTAAAAAAAATATTTCCTAATATCTAATCTGGACCTTTCTTTAGTTAATTTGTAGCTATTGCCCTCTTGTTCTTGTAGGTGGTTGCATTTTGAAAAACTTGTTATAGTCTAATTTATCCATTCCTTTGATTGTCGTATAAACCTATATTAAGTCACCTAGAATTCTTGACACTGTAGGCCAATAATTTTTCTCTTTCCTCATAACTGTAATTCTGGAATGCCACTATCAGCTTTGTTGCTCTTTTTTTTTATCCTTTCCAGAATGTTTATATCTCCTCTATGATAAAAACTCTACACCTGTAGACAGTACTCAAATCTAGGTCTAACTAATGCTTTTTTGACTATCACTTCCTTGCTCCAATGTTTAATATGTTTGGCATTGGACCAAAGAGCAGGAGCCCATAGGCCGCTGGATCAATACCAACCAACTAACCTACTTGGTGTAGCACCATCTGAGACACAAAGAAGTGGCACATCCAAAATTGAAAGAGAGAAAAAGATAAACACCCCCTAATCACCATCCCCCCGCAAGGCACCCAATGGTTGGACACCAGGTGTAGTGTACAAGACTTAAATCTAAATGAAGTTTTCTACAGTAAACACAGCCCCTACAAACTAACCCAGAAAAATGCTGATTCAAAATATGAAATTAACTGACGCAGTTTCTCTGGATCGAGTTTTGGGAGGAACCTGCGCCTGGACACAACTTGCCTTGTGTATATGGAAGTCATTAAATAACCTCCTAACTGGTGTATCATGATGCAAGAAGAACTTAAAAGAGATGGGGACAGGAATGGTGAGAAATATTACTGAAGCAACACAAGATCCAGCCCATATGACATGTTCAGGGGAAATGACAAAGAAATCTGTGTGGCCAAATATTGGAAACATTATGTCTGTCGTGGTGCAGTTTGTTAGTAAGTAAGTAAGTAAGCATTCTACAACAGATTTTAAGGGTCTTTAAGGTTTTTCTAAAGGTTATCTTGTCTTCTTCTTTTTTGTGGGAAAGATCATGTCATTCTACTCATCTTGTCGAGCTGACAGACCTGGAGAACATATTCCACCTTTTTAATGCTTTCTCCCATATGGCAGCCACATGTTTGTGTGTTCAATTTTCAGTTTGGTGAACATATGATTTTTAAGTCTACAGTTTCCGGTATGCTTTTCTCTTCTTGGCAAGAAGTAGTGTTCTTCTGCTAAATCAAGTTCTGGATGTTCTCTATGCCATCTGTTTTTTTATTTATTTTTTTTGTCGCTTTCATTTATTTATATGTAGCTTTGTCTTCAGTTTGAGTTTTGCTTTCTCCCTCTTTGGCTAGTCTATCTGCCTCCGCATTTTCATGTATCATATAATGTCTAGCTGAATTTGCACTGTTAAAATTGTAGCTCTACTATGGTAGCAAGACTTGGTCTCTAACAAAAGCAGCAGAGAACCAAGTGAGAACAGCACACGCATCTCTTGAAAGATACCTCATAGGCATAACTCTCAGACAACAGCGGCAGAACGAACTACACAATAGCGACATCCGGAGAATGTCACACATCAAGGATGTCCTACAGTACGTCAACCATTCGAAACACCCCTGGGCTGGTCATATATCCAGAAGACAAGATGAAAGACGGAGTACCATAACCACCATATGATATCCGCGCGACAAAAAGAGACCTCGGAGACAGCCCCCAACTCGCTGGCGAGATTCACTAGAAAAATACAACATTCACGACCCAACAACAGACAGACTACTATCACACTGGACAACACGTGCATGCGACAGAAATGACTGAATCCTGAGTTGGGACCCGCTCAAGGGTGACCCCCTCTTGACAAAGAACGGGTCGAACTAAGAAATTGTAGCTTACTAATATTTATGAGTGCCCCTGGCAGACTGTCCAATTTGTTGTTTCTGTTGTTTCTGGGGGTGATTATGACTGATAGGAAATCTGTAAGGAAAACTATCTTGTCTCGGGCATTGTCCATGTTTCTCACAATGACTATTGCAGTTGCTCTTAGTGCATCAGTCTCTGTTCTACAACTGTACCATATATTAGTCACTTAAGGATGTACTTTCTGTTGGGGACTTCTTCCTGTCATCCTTTTTTTAAATAATTTTGTTGCATTCCTTCGTTCTTCTCCTTCAATTTTGTTTTACGTATTCTCTTTCTTTGCAAAGTTCTGTTATTTGTGTTCTGTTTTTTTTTGTCCTTATGAATGTGCTGTCACTGAAACTTCGCATTACTGTTCTTGAACTGATATAAAACTGACAAGTATGCCTTGTGCCATTATAAATGAACCCGTTACAATTAAAGTAGTATATACCTTTGCTTCATTTGCTTTCAGCTTTTCTGAGATCATAGAGCCAGGATCATTTGTAGGTATTGACTGAAACAGATACAAAAATTTCTTTAATAGATTTTAGATATAATTTTCCTATTTAACGTCCAAGAGAAGACTAAAGCTAAGCTTAGTTTTCCAAGAGAAGACTAAAGCTAAGCTCAGTTTTCTAAGAGAAGACCAAAGCTAAGCTCAGTTTTCTAAGAGAAGACTAAAGCTAAGCTCAGTTCTCCAAGAGAAGACTAAAGCTAAGCTCAGTTTTCCTAGGGAAGACTAAAGCTAAGCTCAGTTTTCCAAGAGAAGACTAACCCTAAGCTCAGTTTTACTGCTGATCTTTTCAAGGTAGCTGTAAATCAATAATGTAAATCTGTAATGTAATCAATAATGAAATGAATGAAGTTGGTAAAACTACAGGATATTACTTAAAATAACAGCTAATAAAGAGAAATCAGTTATGACTAAAATAATGATAAATAAAAAATTGTGCAAATTTCAAATAATGTGTTCTTATTCTTGTTCTTTAAATCATCTAAAGTTGCCATCATAATCAAACTCAATCCAAAATCTAATAAGATCAAGATTTTGTTATTATATAATATAAATTCACAGGCTCATCTGACAAAATGATAATAAAAAGCTGCAGGTAGTACTTGGTGGATCATTAAAATAAATAAAATATTAAAAAGCTGATTAGTGAGAAAACACAAAAGTATCCGCAAAACACTGTTTGGCTAAAATTATAATAAGCTTTTTATAGTAGAGGAAGCAATTAACTTGCACAGCATAGTGAACTCTGACTTTATGATGGTAATCCATTCCACCAGATATCCCCATTGTTTGCTTGCAATTATAAAGTGCATATTTTTCTGAACAGGTGATGTAAACTTTATGATGGCATAGAGAGCCTTTAATAAATTGATATTATCCTAATGGGACTATCAAAAAGTGAGTGTCCACTATTCATATTGTCTGAAAATAATACCTTCATTTCTCTCCTCCCTTCTCGTTTGTCTCTATCCACTATTTTCTTTATCTCAAGTTATATAGATGTTTTAATGAAATGCTACAACTTCTTAACTTAACTTAACTTAATGTCATTATACTGGTTTAGAAGACCCTGCAGAGTCTGTATACAACCAGTTTCATTTACATCACCTTGCTCTAAAATCTATGCGCATCCAGTTTATTCTTAAATGCATTAACTGTCCCTGCCTCCACCACCTCCCCTGGCAATGCATTCCAAGCAGACACCACTCTCTGACTAAAAAAATATTTCCTAATATTTAATCTGGACCTCTCTTTAGTCAGCTTGTAGCTATGCCCTCGTGTTATTGTGGGTGGCTGTATTTTAAAAAACTTGTTATAGTCTAATTTATCGATTCCTCTGATCATCTTATAAACCTGTATTAAGTCACCATGAATTCTTCTCTCTTCGAGACACTGTAGGCCGGTTTTTCTGAGTCGTTCCTCATAACTGTAATTCTGGAATCCCACTATCATTTTTGTTGCTCTTTTTTGTATTCTTTCCAGCATGTTTATATCCCCTCTATGATAAGGACTCCACACCTGTACACAGTACTCCAATCTAGGTCTAACTAAAGCTTTATACAGTTTGACGATCACTTCCTTGCTCCTATGTTTAATATTTTTTTATCATACTTAACATTGCATTTGCCTTTTTCACTGATACCTTAACTTGCTCACTCACCTTTCCTGTATGATCTATTATAACACCTAGGTCCCTTTCCTTATCTATCTTTCTTCTTTTTTTTTTTTTTTTTTTTTTTTTTGCGTTCGCCTTATTTTTTCAAATCCCCAAGGCGGTGTGCGTTGCACTGTGTTTTTATTTTGCGCCTGTCGGCCCAGTGCATCCGACTTCAGCACGCATTTTATGTAAGGGTCTGCTTCCTCCTGCATTTTCTAAGGGTTTGCTTCCCCGGGGTAACGGCCGGTGCTGTGATGGGGATCGAACCCAGCAGCTTCGGGTCGTGAGCCGTGCCACTTAACCACTAGGCCACGCCGTCCCCTTCTCTATCTTTCTAATATTGTTTTCTCTCATTCTGTAATTATGTTCCATATTGGACCTACCCATGTGGATGACTGTACATTTATCAACATTAAACTCCATTTGCCAGCTTACAGACCATTCTCGAATTTTTTCTAAATCCGACCTCAATATATCCACTTCCGCTTTAGATGAGACACTACTGCATAGTTTTGTGTCATCAGCAAATTTTGCAATCATGGATCCCATTTCAATGTCTAAATCATTTATATATATCAAGAACAAAATTTGTCCCAAAACCGAGCCCTGTGGCACACCACTTTTCACTTCACACCACTCAGAGTACTCCTTATTTATGTCCACTCTCTGCCTTCTTCCCGTTAACCAATTTTCAATCCATTTGGCAACTTACCCCACCTATTCCATGCGATTTTAACTTTTGAGATAATCTTTGATGAGGTACTCTATCAAAGGCCTTTGCAAAGTCTAGATAAATAACGTCCACTGGCTCCCCTTTATCTATGATTTTAGTAACCTCCTCCATGAATTCTAATAGATTTGTTAAGCATGATCTCCCTCTAGTAAACCCATGCTGACTATTTCTAATTAGATTAAATTTGTCTAAATGCATTACAATGTTTTCTTGATTGTTGACTCTAACAATTTACAGACTATGCTCGTTAAACTCACCGGTCTATAATTTGCTGGATCTGATTTTTTGCCTTTTTTGAATAAGGGGATCACTCCTGCATTTTTCCAATCCCGTGGAACAATCCCCTTTGTAAGTGATTGAGAACATAATATAGCCAATGGTTATGCTAGTTGGTCTCTAATTTCATACAGCAATTTTGGATGAATACCATCTTGACCTGGACATTTATTCACTTTCAACCCCTCCAATTTTTTAAAAACCATTTCCTCTGTAACACAGATTGATCTTAATCCCGCTGTATCCATGTCTCTTTGAAAAATATCTATAGGCTCTGGGATCTTGGAGCAGTCCTCTTTTGTGTAGACTGTGCCAAAGTACTGATTGAGTAGATTAGCTGCCTCCCTATTCTCACTTATTATTTTCCCTGTACTGTCTATTGAGAGGGCCTTTCGTTCTTTGTTTATTTCTGACATAAGAGAAGAAGCTTTTACTGTCAGTCTTGATCCTCTGAGCAAGTTTGTTTTTTTAAGTCTATTTTTGCTGTTTTATTTGCTTTCTGAGATATGTTCTGCTTGTCCAAATATTTTAAATATGTTTCTTTTGATTTACCTGCCTCTATATATTTTTTCCATGCTTTATTTTTCGCTCTTCTACATTTCAATACAAATCTAGTTATCCACTTTTTACGCTTGGGATTTACCTCCCTACATGGAACACATTCCTCTTTTAGCGTTTCTAGAACTATTTTAAAACTCTCCCACTCCTGTTCTTCTTCTTCTTCTTCTTCGTACGCAGTCAGACAGTAACCATTATTTTTTCGAAAAAAGCGGCGGTCATCCTGAGGCTGTCGACACTGCCATAGAGCTTCTCTTGTGGTTCCACTGGTGATGGCCACATCTGCTCTCTCTGATCCTCGTATGTCGGGCAGTTCTGCAGCAGATGCTCAGCGGTCATTTTCTCGGTACCACACGGGCATTCGTCGGTACCACCTATCTTCAATTTGTTGAATAGGTGGTGCCTCAGTCTATTGTGGCCAGTGCGAAGTCTGAAGACAACGACCTGTTCTCTTCTGTTCAACTGGTAATAGGCATCATTTTAGGTGTAGCCGGTATGTTCAGTTTCCCATTTGGTCATGTATCTGGCTTTAATAAGCCGTTTTGACTCTTCGTACGTCATACTAGTATCTGTTTGTGGTAGTCTTGCACCTTCTTTTGCCAGTCTGTCTGCCTCCTCGTTGCCTTGGATGTTGCAGTGTGATGGGACCCACTGTACCACTACCCTTTTTGGTGCGGACTGCTGGCATAGTTGACAGAGTGCTGCTCTTAAGTCATTAAGCTCAGTGTTTTTCTGGCTTTTTAGTGCTGTGACTGCGGCCAGAGCATCTGTAAGCAGGACTATATGGCTTTCATTTTCTTTATGTGTCACCATTTCTTCCACTGCCGCCCTCAGTGCCTCTGCCTCCGCTCTGAAATTGCTTGTGTACTTACCAGTAGCGAATGACAGTGTTATTTTTCTGCCATTTGGTAGGTTCAGGAATACCCCTCCCCCTACATTCTGTGTTGTGTTTGTTACAGAACCGTCGGTGTATGCATGGGTCCAGTCCATGCTTGGGTAGTTTTTCGCTATGTACCTCAGGGTTATGTCTCTTCTTTCTTTTTCAGTCTGGCTGTTCTTGTTTCCAATACCTGGTATATTTTCTACCACCTCTGGAATGATATGCTGCTTCCATGTGGGTTTGCGTACAATAGGGATGGGCTTTGGTGTTATGGTGTTCATAGGGTCTTCGCTTTGGCTATTTCTGCAAAGTTTCTCCGCTTTAGTTTCCCAGTTCCCAAATTGTTTAGTCTCTGGTGCATTGGGTGGTCAGTCAGTCTTCGGAGTTTCTCTGACTGCAGCTGGGCTCTGCAGTCTCTTCTATCGGTCATGGGTTGTAGCTTTGTAATCTTTTCAAGTTCTACAATTGCCGTGACTTCATGCCTCCTGTTATAACTCTCATGGCTTGGTTTTGAAGTTTGTTAACTTTATCGAAGTTCGCCTTTGCTGCTGTTGTCCATGCCGAAATGCCATACTCCAGAACTGGTCTCACTCTTCCAGTGTACAGTTTCTTTAGTATGCTTTCGTCTGCTCCCCAGCTTGTACCAGCTAGTTTCCTCATGATTGCCATTCTTTCTCTGACTCTCATTCGGTTTCTCTCGATCTGACTTTTCCATGTCATGCGCCGATCAAATGTGACTCCCAGATAGTTTGGGTTGTCGTTTGGCTGCAGCAATTTGCCATTTAGACTTAATTTGGGCGTTTTGTGGTTTGATTGAAAGCGAGAATATTGTGCATGTGGTTTTCTCCTCGTTTATTTTTACCAGCCATGAGTTCGCCCACTCTTCCAGCGATGTTAGGGCCTGCTGCATCCGATTTCTTGTTGTGGTGATATTCTTTTCAGAGGTCCACATAGCCAGATCGTCTGCAAACATTGAGCTATGGACTCTTCTTGGTATATTCTCTGTAATGTCGTTTATATACACCAGGAAGAGTGTGGGTGACAGTACTCCCCCTTGGGGTACTCCCTGCTTGAGTGTCACCTTTTTGCTCATCTGCCCTTGTACTTGAACTCTGGCCGTTCTTTGTTTGAGGTAGTGGTTGATCCACTTGTACATTCTCCCACAAACTTCACTTCCCCCTAGCTTGACTCTAAGTCTGTCTTTCCAGACTTTGTCAAATGCCTTCTCCAGGTCCACCCAAACCGCTACTGTGTGTTTCTGTGCCTGGTAGGCATCTTCTATTTCCTGGGCTATGAGGATGACCTGGTCCTCAGTGGATCTGTGCTGTCTAAAGCCGGCTTGCTGTGCAATTAGTATTCGTTTTTCTTCCAGATGCCACATCAGTCTGGTGTTTATCATACGTTCCATCAGTTTGCCAACACAACTCAGTAGGCTGATGGGCCTGTATCCATTCGGATCTGTTTTGTCCTTTCCATTCTTTGGTACTGGTACAAGTACTGCGTCTTTCCATGCCTGGGGTACAATTCCCCTTTTCCAGCTTTGGTTCAGGACCGATAGCAGTTTCCTCTTCGCTGTTTGGCCCAGCCCCATCAGCATTTCATTTGTTATCCCGTCTTTTCCGGGAGATTTCCTTTTCTTTAATGTTCTCATGGCCTCTTCCATTTCGCTCATTGTTAATTTGGCCATCATATGCTCTTCTGGTGCCGTATTGATGTTGTCGTGCCCCTTTTGCTCTTCACTAATGTCTGTATGTCTATCTGCAGGGACCTCGATGTGGTTTGCTTTGGCATAGTGTTCTGCAAAAGCGTTTGCTGCTTTTTTCCCTGTGAGCAGGTTTTCGCTCTGCTTGATAGTGATTTATTTGTTTGAAGGGGTTTCGTCGTTCATGACTAGCTTCCATAGCTTGTTCCCTTCTTTGTCTAGGTTGAGACTTTCAGTTTTGTTTTTCCAGCTCTCTCTTGCTGTTTGGTTGAGAGTGTATTTGTATTTTGCCGTGGCGGCTTTGAGGGCGATATTCGCCTCCATTAGATTGTTCTCGCTCTGCCATGTTCCTAGCATTTGTGATTGCATCTTCCGCTTTCTGCAACTCATCATTCCAATAGGGCTTATAGTTTTTCCTAGCCCCTCTTGGGATGGTTTCAGTGGAGGCTTGCATTATTGCCTTACTTAGGCTTTCCACCATGGGCTTAATTTTGTGGTTTTGTGTGTTGATGGTTTCCCACAGCCCGTCTGTCAGGATTGCAAATCTGTCCCAGTCGGCTCGTTTGTAATTCCAACATGGGAGCGGTTTTGTTTCCTGTGGGCCTACTTCCATATCAATGTCTAGCCTGATCGGCCTGTGGTCGCTACCTGCCAGTTGCTTTAGCACCTGGCGGTCTATTTTATGGTGTATGTCCTGTGTGGAGAAGGCCAAATCTGGAGTCGAGGTGGTATGCCATGTTCTAGAATAGAAACTAGGGCTATCCTCCGGCCTATTGATTAGGGAGAGATTTGTATCTATCTCCCAATCTTCCATCTGTTCCAACGACAATATCTTTCCAGATTATGTGGTTCGCTGCCTCTTTCATCCTCTTAACATCTGCCTTAGAGTAGTCGTATGTTCGCGTGTTTATGTTTACTTCTTTCCCTGCAATAAGATCCCAACGGATGATTTGATGGTCACTTGAGCCAAACAGTTCCCCAACGGTAACGTTTTCAATCATATTTTCCTATGTAGTAAAAACTAGGTCGAGTATGTTTTTGCCTCTGGTGGCTGCTTCTACATGTTGAATTAAAAAATTGTCAGTTATGCACTTAACAAAAGGTTTTGACTCTACAAGTGCTTCTGCCATATCCCATTTTATTTCTGGAAAGTTGAAATCTCCCATTAATAATAATTTCCTATCACTTGCCTTTGCTATGCTACTAATCAGCTCCTCATCTTCCTCTTTTTGACTTGATGGACTTATATAGCACACTCTAATCACTGTTTTTTCACCCCCACTTTCTATTTCTCCCCATACACTTTCATTTTTGTTACTACATGATAAATCATCTTTAATCGTTATATTAACATAATTTATACCGTATAATAAAACGCCACCTCCCTTAGTCTTGTCTCCAACTATCCTATCTTTCCTTAACATTATATATCCCTCTATTTCAAGTTCACTATCTGCAATCTCCTCATATGTCCATGATTCTGTTAATCCTATTATATCTGGTTTTTCTTCTTCTACATACAGTTCCAATTCTTCTCTTTTATTTACTATGCTTCTCACATTTGCATAAAAACATTTTAGTTTGTAATGTTGTTGGTTTTCCTGTTACTAACTGTTACTAACTTTAGCTGAACCATTCGCAGAGAAATTTGTTTGAGGCAATGTCTCTGTATACCCACCGGTGTATTCGTTGTGTTAGCACTGGTTTTGCTATAGAAGCGGCTGAATCGAAAACGAGACCACTTCAGCCTGCCCCGGTAACAATAAAATGCCTATTTTGACTTTACATAATTTTTAAATAATTTTTTCTGTTTCACATGGATTTGGAAGGTTATCTCATTATTGAGGGCGATGGAAGTTAAGTTATTGCAACAGAATTTTCTGAGGTTGGTCTGTTTAGTTTATTTATGTAGATGTTATAAATAAATACGTCTACAGTGGAAACTTACCAGATATGCCAATCTGGTTAGGAACACCAGCATTGCTTCGTGGCAATTTCATGGATTTACAAGACAACAGGTGTCTAAATGTTTGTTACGTAATAAAATAATGTGGAAACTAAAAGGTTTAATCGCCTGCCATGATGTTAAACTGATAAATATCCTCTCTCCTTGTTGCTGGTGGGTTCTTTTTTCATTAATTTAATGTTGTTTAAAGTCTTATTTCCCATAAAATGTGCCTGTTGTTACAGTATTTTGAAATGAAGGTAGTGTTTTTATACTGAAAACACACTACCAGAATAAGAGAGTAAAATTTGTTTATAAATTGTCTTTTGTCATTTACAATTCATTAAAACTATTATTTAAATATATATTTGTGTGTGTTTTTCAAAATTTAACATCTAAAAATAACTTTTTATTCTTGGCTTATAAGTTTCATAAAATCGTGAATTTTTTTCTTCAAGCACACACACATCAATTCATGTATGCCCATAAATATTTTGCATGTGCACACACACATGAAGTAATGTTGCACACAAGTATATGTGTATCTTAATCAACTGTTATCTCAAATTTAAAATCAGTAAGTCTCTACTTAGTAAAGTAAAGTAAAGTAACCCATAGCATTACTGCCGTAGGTTATTTATGGTTACTTAAGAAGAAACAAATATTATATTACAAAAACTATGATATATTTCCCTGACAACATGTGGCATGTTACAGCAACTTCTACATACAGAAAGTCAGTTTATTAGCAATGCCAAAAGTAAACAAATCCAATGTAACTGGTTAGAAAAGATATATAAATATAAAAGTTTGTTAGTTATTTAACTAAATTTACAATGCAGATTTTACACAGATGATCTAGATAGACTTCAACATATACATCAAAACATCAACTGTAAGGTTTGGCTTGGCTTGGCTTCGTTTGTTCTCAATCTCACGCTACCAAACCCTGAAAGGGCTTAAGTAGCAGAATGTAGTCCAGAGAACTGTAAGGTTTAAAAAATGTTGCAGCTATGAAAGATATTGTTATATAACAATGTTTTTTTTCTACACAGGAGCAACATTTACAGAACCGCTATATTTGAAATTTGTCTTACTGCTGTCACTAAGGAAATATTTATTTAGTAGAAGCACTAAAACTTATATGACTTCTGCTAATTAGACTTTCTCTCTGTCTGCAAGTGAGTGCATGTGCGTGTGTGCGTGTGTGTGTGTGTGTATGTATGTTGTGTGTGTGTTGTGAGTGTGAAATTATACACACATGCACAAAAACAAATGAGGAGCATAAGGTTCTGAAAATTGATTTCTTTTACCAGCCTTGATCAAAATAGAGTGCATTTTTATGTAAAGTTATGAGGAAAAATCATTGACTGCTCTAGTAAACAAATGTTACATAATAAGGCAACAATAAAGAAGCTTCACAAGAGGCACAATAATAACCAAGAAAAAGTCACATGACTAATATAAATACTACAAATGAGGCACAACAGCTTTTCTGTGAAATAAGAAGAAAAGGCAATAAAATATTGCAAAAAGTGCATTGGTTTCCCTTCCCTAGCAGATACCTCATAGCCAGATGGGGAATGGGTGTTGTCCAATGTAATTAATGACATCCTGCGAGAACCAGGAACTAGAAATATATGGTCCTGGCTGGGTATTGACTGAAATAATGAGGATGCAAGAAAATCACTTAAAAATAAATTTATTTGTGTTACCCTTTTCCAGTTCCCTCAGAAAATTGCATTAAGACAACCAAAAATAGCATCTTTTAACCAAATTAAATTAAATTAAAATCAAGAATCAAAAACATCAGGAAGACAATTTAACAGCTTCAAAAAAGACATGTCATTAATGATCAAGACACAAGGGTATATTTTCATGAATCTGTGTCAGTCCTCAGATGCTATGCTGTAATCATATCATTATTTTTACTGTGAAGGATCAGTCTGCTATGACATGACTTCTTCTTCTGCGTTCGTTCTCAATCTCTCGCTACCAAGCTCTGAACAGGGTTTTGCAAGTATATAGTCCGGAGATCGGAATGCGTTGTGTTGCTAGTTTACAGCTTGACTGTAATATTTGCACCTTTCGGTCTGACACATCCGTCTTTGGCAGCATGACATGGCTATTTTTACTTAGGATGAAGCCAGCTGTTACATCAATGATTTATTTTTATGGTAATGCTGGTTTTAATTCGAGTGGTACCCAGCAACGAAAGAAAAAGGCTATTATAACTGTCCAGGTATCTATTTAAAAACTAAAAAAGAAGATAGGCATAGAGCTAGCAGTCTCATCATGTAAAATCATTGCTTTTGAAACCACCACTTTGACACAGACGAAAGACAAAAGCTGTACAAAGATAAAACAACCTTACAAACAACAGTGACTTTTGTAAAAGTAACAGGGACCTTGATCTGAGGAAGAATTATGAAGAAGAAGTAAAGAAGAAACAACAACCGAAAGTGTTTGGATGGGTTCCCTATAAGTGGGCAGGTTGCAGTATTTGCCTATGTTTCACATCGGGCGAGAAGAAAAAAAAAAGAAATAAGAATTCTGGTTTTACATTCACTTAGTAATTTTATATGCAGCACTTATTACATTTTCAGCTTTGGTGCTGTTAAGTTTGGTGTACAGTACTTTTTGCTATCATTGAATTGTTTTGACTACAACAGAGTTAGTTTTTTGCTATATCTTGAGGATTATTTCTTTTAAACCAGTCAGATGAATACATACTTGTTGAAAATAAAACATGCAAATACACTAATACTTACAAATACAATTTATAGACCTGACAAACAGTGGATATGTAACAATTACAGAATAGGTAAGATTAAGCTAAGCAAGTGTAGCATATATCAGGCAAAACAATACACAAAGTAAGTGACTCACCAGGCCTGCTCGGTTGAGCATACGTTTGAGTCGTTCAATCTCTTCTCTTAGCTCCCGAATGAGTCTGACATTGTCATCCTAAAATGATGTCACAAATAATTATGGCAACCACATTAAAGTGACAAAAGATCAGCATGTCCAGTAACCACATTTGATCTTTTTCATTAGCAGTGTTACCATGTTTAACTTATGTTGTTTTATCAGTGAACGTCAATATGCTTTATTTCTAGTGGTGTTTTCAATTAGTTTGCTCCACAACCATCTGTCCTTTGTGAAATTCAGCACTCCAATTATGTTTTCCTAGTTATTTTGTCATGCCATCTAAAAACCTGTTTTCCTCTGTCTTTTATTCACTCAACATCTACTATCAAGCCGCTGTTTTCTAAATGTGTCCAATTAATTTAACCGCTGCCTGTCTTTAAAAATGTTCTTTTACCATTGAACATCTTAAATTTTGTTAATAAAATATTTTCATTTCATATCTTGACTATTCAATGCATCTATGGAACCAAATTTGTGTTCTTTCATGTGAAGGTTTCTGATTGTCCAAGAATTACACCCACAAAGCAATATTTGGGGTAAGTAACACCACAATTCATTCTTACTTACATTGCTTTGTTTTGTTTTTTACTCCTGCTTATTTTTGTACTTACCTCAACCACTGGTTATTGTGGTGCACTGTTGAGAGAATTATTTCAGTTCTTTTCATTTTTGTATTCTGCTGTTTATGCTTAAAACATTGTAGAGAGTGAATTGTTTTGGCTTTTGACCTAAGAAATTAATTGTGGTTCACCCAAATAAGATCTTGGGCATCACTAAGGTATCTGTAAAACCCCCATCTAGCTTCTTTTGGAACAATCTCTTTTTTGTGGGCCAGTTCTGTTCAGCTATTATATTGCTAGTACTACTGATTTATACCTGCCCCATAAAGTCTCTGGAAACTAATAGGGGAGGTAAGAATAGCACTACTGCACTCTACTATTTATGTTATACAAGAGGAAGGGGTGTAATTACATAACCTTAATATTGCATAGTCTATTCAGCTAAACCTTTCTGTTATATTATTCTACTATATTATTTGTTATACTATTTGTTATTCTAGTTGTTACACTATTCTGTTGTACTTAACTTAACTTAACGTCTTTATACTGGTTTAGAAGACTCTGCAGAGTCTGTATACAACCAGTTCCCTTTACAACACCTTCCTCTAGAAGCTGTACGCATCCAATCTGTTCTTAAATGCATTGACCGTCTCAGCCTCCACCACCTCACTTGGCAATGCATTCCAAGCATTCACCCCTCTCTGGCTAAAGAAATACTTCCTAATATCTAATCTGGACCTCTCCTTAGTCCACTTGTAGCTGTGCCCTCTTGTCCTTGTTGGTGGTTGTACTTTAAAAAACTTGTTATAGTCTACTTTATCCATTCCTCTGATCATCTTATACACCTGTATTAAGTCACCACGAATTCTTCTCTCTTCTAGACACTGAAGGCCAGTTCTTTTTAATCTTTCTTCATAACTGTAATTCTGGAATCCCACTATCAGCTTTGTCGCTCTTTTTTGTATTCTCTCCAGCATGTCTATATCCCCTCTCTGATAAGGACTCCACACCTGTACACAGTACTCCAATCTAGGTCTAACTAATGCTTTATACAGTTTGACTATCACTTCCTTGCTCCTATGTTTAATATTTCTTTTTATCATCCCTAACATTGCATTTGCCTTTTTTACTGCTACCTGAACTTGCTCCCTCACCGTACATGTATGATCTATTATAACCCCTAAGTCCCTTTCTTTATCTATCTTTCTAATATTGTTCTCTCCCATTCTGTAATTATGTTCCATATTGGATCTACCCATGTGGATGACTGTACATTTATCTACATTAAACTCCATTTGCCAGATTACAGACCATTCTCGAATTTTATCTAAATCCGACCTCAATATATCTACTTCTGCTTTAGATGAGACACTACTGCATAGTTTTGTGTCATCAGCAAATTTTGCAATAATGGATCCCATACCTATGTCCAAATCATTTATATATATCAAGAATAAAATTGGTCCCAAAACCGAGCCCTGTGGCACTCCACTTTTCACTTCACACCACTCAGAGTACTCCTTATTTATACCCACCCTTTGCCTTCTTCCCGTTAACCAATTTTCAATCCATTTGGCAACTTCCCCACCTATTCCATGTGATTTTAATTTTCGAAATAATCTTTGATGAGGTACTCTATCAAAAGCCTTTGCAAAATCCAGATAAATAACATCCACTGGCTCCCCTTTATCTAACATTTTGGTAACCTCCTCCATGAATTCTAATAGATTTGTTAAGCATGATCTCCCTCTGGTAAACCCATGCTGACTATTTCTAATTAGATTAAATTTGTCTAAATGCATTACAATGTTTTCTTTGATTATTGACTCTAACAATTTACAGACTATGCTCGTTAAGCTCACAGGTCTATAGTTTGCTGGATCTGCCTTTTTGCCCTTTTTGAATAAGGGGATCACTCCCGCATCTTTCCAATCCCGTGGAACAATCCCTTGTGCAAGTGATTGAGAACATAATATAGCCAATGGTTTTGCTAATTGGTCTCTAATTTCAAACAGCAATTTTGGATGAATACCATCTTGACCTGGACATTTATCCACTTTCAACCCCTCCAATTTTTTAAAAACCATTTCCTCTGTAATACAGATTGATCCTAATCCTGCTGTATCCATGTCTCTTTTAAAAATATCTATAGGCTCTGGGATCTTGGAGCAGTCCTCTTTTGTGTACACTGTGCCAAAGTAGTGATTGAGTAGATTTGCTGCCTCCCTATTTTCACTTATTTTTTTTCCTGTGCTGTCTATGAGAGGGCCTACTTTGTCCTTTGATCTTTGTTTATTTCTAACATAAGAGAAGAAGCTTTTACTATCAGTCTTGATCCTCTGAGCAAGTTTCTTTTCGAAGTCTATTTTTGCTGTTTTATTTGCTTTCTGAGATATGTTCTGCTTGTCCAAATATTTTAAATATGTTTCTTTTGATTTACCTGCCTCTATATATTTTTTCCATGCTTTATTTTTAGCTCTTCTACATTTAACTACAATTTTAGTGATCCACTTTTTACGCTTGGGGTTTACTTCCCTATATGGAACACATTCCTCTTTTAGCGTTTTGAGAACTGCTTTAAAACTCACCCACTCCTGTTCAACATCTGTTCCTCTGACAATATCTTCCCAGATTATGTGGTTCGCTGCCTCTTTCATCCTCTTAACATCTGTCTTAGAGTAGTCATATGTTCGCGTGTTTATGTTCACTTCTTTCCCTGCAATAAGATTCCATCGGATGATTTGATGGTCACTTGAGCCAAACAGTTCCCCTACGGTAACGTTTTCAATCATATTTTCCTCTGTAGTAAAAACTAGGTCAAGTATGTTTTTGCCTCTGGTGGCTGCTACGACATGTTGAATTAAAAAATTGTCAGTTATGCACTTAACAAAAGGTTTTGACTCTACAAGTGCTTCTGCCATATCCCATTTTATTTCTGGAAAGTTGAAATCCCCCATTAATAATAAATTCCTATCACTTGCCTTTACTATGCTACTAATCAGCTCCTCATCTTCCTCCTTTTGACTTGATGGACATCTATAGCATACTCCAATCACTGTTTTTTCACCCCCACTTTCTATTTCACCCCATACACTTTCATTTTTGTTACCACATGATAAATCCTCTCTGCTAGTTATATTAACATAATTTATACAGTATAATAAAACACCACCCCCCTTAGCCTTGTCTCCAACTACCCTATCCTTCCTTAACATTGTATATCCCTCTATTTCAAGTTCACCATCTGCAATGTCCTCATATGCCCATGATTCTGTTAACCCTATTATATCTGGTTTTTCTTCCTCTACATACAGTTCCAATTCTTCTCTTTTATTTACTATGCTTCTCACATTTGCATAAAAACATTTTAGTTTGCAATTTTGTTGTTTTTCCACTTTTTGTTTTTGCTGCATAATTTTAATGTTTGGTTTTCCACTACTTAATTCCCACTTCTCTGACCTAAACTCTCCCCTTTGACTACATCCTCTATAGCACCCTATTTTAGGCCTATCTTTAGTCTCATATTTTGTGTGCAAACTATTTGTTATTCTATTCTGCTGTACTATTCAGGTATACTTTTCAGGTATACTATTTGTTATACTATTTGTTATAGTATTTATTTGTTATACCATTTGTTATACTATTCTGTTGTACTATTTGTTATACTATTCAGTTATACTATTTGTTATTCTATTCAGTTATACTTTTAGTTTTACCATTTGTTATACTTTTCTGTTATACTATTCTGTTATACTGTTATGCTATACTATTCTATTGCACTATTCTGTTATATTATTCTGCTATTTAAAAAAATAGTACAATTACATTTTAACTCACTCCAATATATACGTGGCTAAGGAGTTTCTCTTGTGCTGACAATATCATCGTGCAAAACACTGTACTACAGAAACTATGACATCAAGACCACTAATGTTTTAATGCAGGTGTCTTGCATTGAGCGTTCCTGCAGTGCAGGCCTTATTTTCCTATTGGAGCAAAAATAAATGGGTCACTGGTTGACCTGGATGAATTCTCACGATATTTCATAATTATTAACACTTAATATTATTTTTAATAATTGTTATTATTTGATCTTACTACAAAATAATTGCTTAGTGATGGTGTGAGCCCCCTGTCTCGTACAGTTCTACAACAACTATTTCTGAACTGTCATCATATCTTGTGACCCAATGTCCTGGTATAGAATATTCAAACTGCAGATTGGTCTAGTCACATTCTAATCAAACTAGTGTTTCCTTTCATTTTCTGTTTGTCTCTTACTTACTTAAATACTTGAATTCGGGTATTCAATCAGGCAAGGTTGTCTGATGTCAGGTAGTCAAAAGCTGCTTGAATCTGTGTCTGTCCTTTGTCCTATAGTACCATGATGGTCCAAGAGTGTGGTGCAAGGTTTGTCTTTTTCAGAGATTTTATTTGTGTACATTTAAAAGATTTCAAGATATATTTGTTGATGTTTTTGGAGCTGAAAGTTTCTGTATGTGGGGTAGCAAACCAACCAACATGCCCAACCCTTCTTAATAACCTCTTATGACACATCTGGCATATGTAACACTGTTACTATTCTTTGCTTTCCTTTTGACCACCAGTAACACTTAGGCAATATTTATATGGTCATGGGTTCACCTGCAACCTATCAAAAGAGAACTGGGTTAATATTTCCAAATCCGGACACGGGGATTGGTCCTCTGGGGTCACATGCAGCAAGACGAACAAATTGGAGGACATTGGCAGGAGCTCCGGAAAGGGTTCTCATGGTAATATTTGTGACAGCAATGGCTGTTCAACAGCCTGAAATTTGAGGAGTGTGTGGAAAGGGAAAATAGACTAAGAGATTTGTGCACAATTAGATGAACAATATCTCTGTTGGTCCGCCTGCCCCCTACTTCCTTGGAAAATCTTACTAGTTCTCTTCCTGAGGGTCACAGGATCAGGAAAGGTTGTGATGGAACTGGCAACCTCACTTGCATTAAAAACTGCTGCCCATAAAACCATATCGCAATAGAAGCAGGATTTCTACAAGATGGATTGGGTTAATTCAAATGTGGTGTTGGGACCAATGCTCCATCAAGTTGGGTAAAGTATATATATGTATATGTATTTATATATCCAGAAAACTTACAAATTCTTTTTTGGTTTCATTACCTCATTAACTTTTGGTTTGTTAACAATACTTTTGGCCCTCTGGGCATAGCGAAGTGTGCTGATTGTCTCCCCATAGTATATGCTGGCTGGGGTCACAGCTGAGTAGACAAAAAAATAGTAAAGGTACAAATCACAGATACAACACAACATTGCTGAAGGGATCATAAGCAAATGAAGAAGAGAGAACAAGATTGTGGCATAATTTGAATAGACATCATCTTTGGGAGGAAACAAGAGAACAACTGTAACTTTCATTTGTTTTTGTGCGTGAGTGTAAATTTACACTCACAACACACACAATGTAAATGGCAACTTAAGAGGGCTCAGCATAGGACTAGCAACCTATATTGCAAAACTGTATGCAAGTGTTTTGATAAAGGATTCCTTTAAGAGCACCAAATACAGTGGCCATCATGTTTTGGACTAATGTTTTGTATAGAGAAAAAATGAGCCAGTGAAACACACAATGACATACAATGTCAAATGAAAATCATTCTAAGAAGCAAGATAATTTTTTTAATTGATCTATTTGCAAGAGAAGATTATCTAACTGTCTGAGGTAAACAAAATGTTTATTGACTGAATCCAAATGAAACAAAACATGTGACATTCATATTTAAGTTTTAGAATTCACAAAAGCAGATACTACCAGTAAATCAGCTGTACAATAAATGAGTGGTGTGTGTGATAGATGTGTGTGTGATTGAGGTGAGAATAGGGCTACTGTCTGATACCTCATTGAGTGCATAGATTAACAGGTGACTTAATATTACAGACTAGCACCTCTAATGTAGAAGTCTCTCAAGCTCATGATGCAAACTGACCATTGCATGATGAGCATAGTTGAGCTATTTAAGTTTGAAATAATAGTCTAGAAATATAATCTCATATCTAATGCAAGAATAAAATGAGTGATTTTAATATTTATTTATTGCAATTAGGAGAAGAAGAAGTAAGAATATACACAAAATTGTTAATAACATAATATCAGAGCTTCATATAAAAATGAATGGCAAAATATTATTATCTCAAAACTTATTACAACATATCCCCAAGCCTAAAAATATTTTTCAAAGAGACATGGATACAGTGGGATTAAGATCAATCTGTATTATAGAGGAAATGGTGTTTTTTTTTAAATTGGAGGGGTTGAAAGTGGATAACTGTCCAGGTCAAGATGGTATTCATCCAAAATTGCTGTTTGAAATTAGAGACCAAATAGCAAAACCATTAGCTATATTATGTTCTCAATCACTTACAAAAGGGATTGTTCCACGAGATTGGAAAGATGCAGGAGTGATCCCCTTATTCAAAAAGGGCAAAAAATCAGATCCAGCGAATTATAGACCGGTGAGTTTAACGAGCATAGTCTGTAAATTGTTAGAGTCAATAATCAAAGAAAACATTGTAATGCATTTAGACAAGTTTAATCTAATCAGAAGAAATAGTCAGCATGGGTTTTCTAGAGTGAGATCATGCTTAACAAATCTATTAGAATTCTTGGAGGAGGTTACTAAAATCATAGATAAAGGGGAGACGGTGGATGTTATTTATCTAGATTTTGCAAAGGTCTTTGATAGAGTACCTCATCAAAGATTATTTAAAAAGTTGAAATCACATGGAATAGGTGGGGAAGTTGCCAAATAAATTGAAAATTGGTTAACGGGAAGAAGGCAGAGAGTGGGCATAAATAAGGAGTACTCTGAGTGGTGTGAAGTAAAAAATGGAGTGCCTCAGGGCTCGGTTTTGGGCCCAATTTTTTTCTTGATATATAAACAATTTGGACATTGATAAAGAATTTATGATTGCAAAATTTGCGGATGACACAAAACTATGCAGTAGTGTCTCATCTAAGGCAGAAGTGGATATATTGAGGTAGGATTTAGATAAAATTCGAGAATGGTCTCTTAGCTGGCAAATGGAGTTTAATGTAGATAAATGTACAGTCATCCCCATGAGTAGATGCAATGTGGAAAAATAATTACAGAATGAGTGAGAACAATATTTGAAAGAAAAGGAAAAGGACCTAGGGGTTCTAATAGATCATACAGGTAAGGTGAGTGAGCAAGTCCAGGTAGCAGTGAAAAAGGCAAATGCAATGTTAGAAATGATAAAAAGAAATATTAAACATAGAAGCTAGGAAGTGATAGTTAAACTGTATAAAACATTAGTTAGATCTAGATTAGAGTACTGTGTACAGGTGTGGAGTCCTTATCGTAGAGAGGATATAAACATGTTGGAAAGGATACAAAAAAGAGCGACAAAGCTTATAGTGGGATTTCAGAATAACAGTTATGAGGAAAGAATACAAAAAATCCGGCCTATAGTGTCTAGAAAAGAGAAGAATTTGAGGTGACTTAATACATGTTTATAAGATACTCAAAGAAATGGATAAATTAGACAATAGCAATTTTTTTCAAAATACAACCACCTACAAGAACAAGATAGCATAGCTACAAATTAACTAAAGAAACATCCAGATTAGATATTAGAAAATCCTTTTTTTAGTCAGAGAGTGGTGAATCCTTGGAATGCATTGCCATTGGAAGTAGTGGAGGTAAGGACAATTAATACATTTAAGAATAGATTGGATGCACATAGCTTTTAGAGCAAGGTAATGTAAATTAAACTGGGTGTATATAGACTCTGCAGGGTCTTCTAAACCAGTTTAAAGACATTAAGTTAAGTTAAGTTATAACAAGCTACATTAACATTTACGTATCCCTTAATAACTATTTTAAAACATTTTGTCCCATTAGTGCCTTGTTTAGAATTGTGTGGTACCTCAAAGACCTCCTGACATTTACCAGCCCCTCACTGACAATCTGATAACTTACTGACTCCCAAACAGTAACTGAATCCTTACTTTGCCTCAGAGACAAATTAAATCTTACTATGTTTCAGTGACCATATGAAATATTCCTGATCTTCAGTGACCATTTGAAATATTCCTGTGCTTCAGTGACCATTTGAAATCTGTGTGTGCTTCAGTGACCATCTGCATTCTTACTAAGTTTCAGTGACCATTTGAAATCTTCCTATGTTTTTGTGACCATGAAAACTTCTTGTCCCTTTCCCTCCTTAGAAAACATAGAGCCACTATTCTAGATGGCTCCTTACACGAAGCCTGTGCCAAATCTCTTTTGTGCTCTTCCAGTAGTTATTTCTGCACTGATTTATTTTACATGATGAAGTTGCTAGCCACATGCACAATCCTTTTATGAGAAGCATAGAAGATGTAATGACCTTATTCTTTCTCCACAGTACGGAGTTCTGGGATTCACATAAAGAATATGAAAACTTACTGGCACCCTAACAGTACATGGAATCTTACTGAGTCTGGGTGACATGCAAACATTTACTGGTTCTTTAACAGTATATGCAATATTACTGTGTCCCAGTTACCATATAAAGACTTACTGACAAACTAATAGTATATGCAATCGTACTGTTCTGCAATAACCAAATGAAAACTTACACACATTCAAATAGCATCGGAAGTCTTACTCGGCTCCAGGTACAATACAAAAACTTACTTGCAATCATGATAGTTTTAGAGTTTCCTCCAAGACTATCTTTGAGCAGCCATGTGAGAACTGAGTCTCTGTATGGGATATATGATGACTTTGACCTGCGGCTGGGGCTGGAAATCCTGGGAACATCCAGAAAATCTGTAGAGCTTCCAAGGCTCTGCATGGATTCCCCAAGGTTATGAGTAGATCCTGCAAGGCTCTGTGTGGATCCCATAGTGTCAGTACTGAGCAGAGATCTCTCAGCTGTGAAATCACATTTTGTACTGTTTTACTACTATTTATCCTGGCAAATTTCCAACAGAATGTAAACAGAATTTATCTCAGAGTTATTTGTATCAATTATTTTATCTTGAAAATTCAAAAATGATACAGTGGTTGAAATGGGCCAAAATTTGGTCAATGTGTTATGCTAGTTTAAGGTTGAAAAAAAAAAGGTAGGTCCATAGGAGACATTGATGTAACGTATGGACTATGAAAGACTTTATTCTGCTGCTTTCAACCCTAATGAGTGGTGATCGGATTCCTTCTGTACTGCCTAACTCAGCAATCAAGCGTCCAAGTGGTCATTTTGTAGTTAACAATAAGTTTTCTAATCAGGGCTGGATTTATACATGCTGAGGCTTTAAGATTTGTGAAGATCTAGAGGCCCTATTTAAGCACATGATAGGAACATTTTAAATACCTACCTAAGTTACAATTTAGTATCATAAATATAACATGAATTGATATTTAAAAATCATAAAAAAATAGGAAATCCTGACAAACTGGTGTAAAAAGGATATTTAATTTTGTAATAGTTGGGCCTAATTTGATCATCATGTTAGTTAGGTCTAGTCATTACGTGCATACATTATTATAAAAGTGTAACTATTGATGTCTTTTATGAAGCCACTTCAGACTGTGAAACCCTAATATGTAAATTGTTTATCTAATGCTTAAATTCAGCACTGTTGCTTATCACTGTGAAAAACGTATGACTTATTTTTGTCGAACTGTAGCTGGGAATAACTTGTGTTATGTAAATAGGGAAATATTCTTGTTATCTCCCATTGCATTCTCGATTTATATACTTTGGAATTTATCATTTTACCGTTTAAAAAAATCTCTGTAGCATTTAATACGTGATCAATATTATACGAATTTACAACAACAATCAAATTTACCAAGTGTTTTAATAACATTGCCAAGTGTTACTAAAGATTTGTTGATATTGGCCCCTTCTGTTGTTCTTCGCTTGTAGTCTCCATGATAATTAGGGTCTGCACGCTCGCTGAGAAAATACCACAGAATACAACTTTGATCTTTAAAACTTCTATTGAGTTATAGAAATCACTAATATCAACAAAAACGAACATGCTCTATTACAAACATTAAATACTTACACGTATTAGTACATACATCAATGCAAACTTACACACATAACTGATAAGAATCAGAATAAGAACGAATGCCCGTTCCCCCTTTCAGTGCATACTGGTATAGGCATTGACAAGCCTCCTCCAGCAAGTTCGGTCTTGAACTGCTCTTAATGCCTCTGTCCAGTTGAGGTCTAGGACCTGCACTCCTTTTCATAGTCTCTTTCTTCTCCAGTAACAATAACATGTGTCAGATGAAGCACAGAAAAAAAGTGCGCCAAATAGAATATGTTGGATTAGCCAGAATCCCGCCCTAAATCTCAGCACCGCTGTGATGGGAGACCACGATATGGTTGGGACCTGGGGCTCGCGTCTCCGCCCGGCCCGGTCGAGCCGCAGAAATGCACCTGGCCAAATGCAATCCTGCCTCGCTCTTTACCTCTGTCTGCTATCAGCCATCCCAATGGACGCAGAAGAGATGCAGTCCAGCGGACATTGCACCTCTGCCCTATTGTGACAACGTCCCAGGTGGCGGGGAATGCTAGGCGTGCCATCACTGCAGATGAGCCGAGAAAATAAAGGGAGCAAAGAGATACCTCACTCACATGCATATGCTACGTTTCTGACAGGACGTGACGATCCTGAGACACAGTCACACTGGACTGCCTCTCTTCCGGGATAGTTCAAACTAGTACAAAGTCCATCATATCATATCATTGCCAAACCCTATAGACAGGACTGGAGAAGACTCGTTAGTCCTGCAAGACAATTTCCCTAAGAGAGACAACTCTGACCAAAAACAACTGCTGCCTTGCAGACAGGCTGGGGACAGTCAAAGGCTAAGGAGGGCATCCCTACAGAAACGCCTGTTGAAATCGGATGCACTGAGCCACAGGCTTTACAAAATAAAACAGTGCAACGTAAATATCGATGTAAACAGCGTACGATGAAGAAGAAGAAGAAGAAGGATTAGTCAAAGACGATATTCTCTTGGGTTCGATCATTTCCCCTTCGTATCTGTTTGTTGTTGTTATTGTGTTGTTTCCGCGTTGTTGTTGTTGACTGCCCACAATGAATAGGATTACTTTTTTGTGCAACATGGGTGAGAAGACACCGTCTTGGGGGACTTTCGCCTCTAATGTTCTCTTTCAGCTAGTCTGTACTTGAACTTGAGAACTTTAGCTGTTCTGTTTTCGAGATAGCGACTGATCCATTTGTACATTTTCCGGCAAAATTGACTTCTGCGCAGCTTGACTTCTAAACTCTTTTCAAACCTTATCCAAAGCTTTTTCTAAATCCGCCCAGACCATTAGTGAATGTTTTGTTTTGGAAGGCATCTTCAATTTCGTGTGCAGTGTGGGTGATCTGATCTTCAGTTGGTCGGTGTTGTTTTAATCCAGCTTGCTGTAGAATTAAGAGATGTCAATCTTTAGAGTGTCACATCAATTTTGTATTTCTAATGCATTCTATTAATTGTCCTTCACAGCTAAGTATATCGATCGACCTGTAGCGTATTGGATTGGTTGTCTTTATCTTTCTTCGGAATTGGTATCAATATGGCCTTCTTTCATGCATGTGGTACAATTCACTTTTTCCAACTAGTTTAGCACTCCCAGTAGCTTCTTTTTTGCCTTTGTTCAGAGACATTAACCCTTTTCCTGGTGATTTATGTTTCTTTCATGACTTTATTGCCACCAACATTTCGTCAACTGTAGAATTTGCCATCATGTTCTTTACCACCACAATACTTGTGTTGTTATGGGTCATTAATGATGGTAGTGTTGTGGTCTGCTGTAACATCCACGTGATTTGCACTAGCATTGTGTTCCATAAGTGCAATTACAGTTTTTGTTTCCCCGTTAGGGCAAGATTTGAGATACTCTTGTTACGTGACCAAACCACTGAACTACTCTCGGGACGGCATTAAGATACTCTTGTCACATGACCAAACAACTGAGCACTCGGATAGGTCTTAAGATACTCTTGTACACGTGACCAAACCACTGAACTACTCTCGGGACGGCATTAAAATACTCTTGTCACATGACCAAACAACCACTGACCTCTCTGGCTGGTCTTAAGATACTCTTGTCACATGACCAAACCACTGAATTCTCGGATTGGTCTTAAGATACTCTTGTCACATGCCCCAACCACTGAACTCTCGGATAGGACTTAATATACTCTTGTCACATGACCCAACCACTGAATTCTCGGATAGGTCTTAAGATACTCTTGTCACATGATCAAACCACTGAATTATCGGATAGGTCTTAAGATACTCTTGTTACATGACCAAACCACTGAATTCTCGGATAGGTCTTAAGATACTCTTGTCACATGACCCAATCACTGAACTCTCGGATATGTCTTAAGATACTCTTGTCACGTGACCAAATCACTGAATACTTATTATGTTTATATGTGTTATGCATGCCGTTATCTCTACATTTTGTTGATTGTTTTCATTTCTCACCCTGCCTCTTCTAATGGCCATCAATGCCCAATCATATGTCCTCACTATAACGGATGGGAAAACAGCAGCGTTGGGGATTTCAGGAAAAAAACGAAGTAAGATGCGATTTAATGTCAACAGACCTCTACAGTTGCCATGACGGTTATCTCGGATCAACGTGAACAGTTTTTCCCCACGGGCTGTGGTGAGGTAAGAAAATAGAACTGGCCCAAGTAGCCAGTGGACTTTAAATTTCACGTTAGATACTAAGAATACTTTGAGATTACCAAGATGAATGTCCTTCTGTCAAACTTTATTATTTAGCCTCAAGTAATCATGTTTTAAAATACGAATTGTTCTTGCGTTTCTTCAGTATTACTGATTTGATATATATATATATATATATATATATATATATATATATATATATATATATATATATATATATAAGTTATCCTCTCCAACTTTCAGTAAGAAAGAGTTGGTACATAAGTGCCCATTTACTGGAATGCTGTTTTCATTTTGGCTTTTCTGTTATTGCTTTCATCCAGAGTTGTCCTTCCCTTCTAATGTGCTTTTACAATGAACACTCTTGACTTTAATGTATTCATACAAGCATACACTCAATTTCAAAGTGGATACAAACACACACACACACGATATACACACACCCCCATCCCTACCCACACACACACAAACACAAACACACACCTACACACATACAGCACGCATAAATTCCATTGTATGTGTTGTGGGGAAGAATTCTATGCAGCGAAGTCGCGATATGATTGTCGATTATAATCAACTAACCGAATTGCATTCTCGAAGCACAAATGGGCTGGCATATAACCTGTCGATTTTGGCAGTTTTCCAATCAATGGAAAGGTCATATTGATCCGCTGTGATCAATATTTTGAAGTACGAACACCTCACCGTTAATCAATACAAAAACGAAAGTCTTTCCTCAATGGAAATTGGTGATGGTGGGGGAGGGGGGAAAGAGAGAAATCATAATCTGCCTATCAAAATGGAAATCATTTAGTTCTTAACGAATCATGTAGCCCTTAACAAATCATATAGCCCTTTATAAATCATATAGCCCAACTCATATAGCCCTTAACATGAAGTCAACGCCAATTGTAGAACTTGAAAAGATTACAAAACTGCAATCCATGATCGATAGAAGAGACTGCAGAGCCCAGCTGCAGTCAGAGAAACTCCGAAGACTGACCGACCATCCAATGCACCGGAGACTAAACAATTTGGGAAATGGGAAACTAAAGCGGAGAAACTTTGCAGAAATAGCCAAAGCAAAGATGCACGAAGATCCCATAAACGCACTAACAACACAAAAACCCATCACTACTGTACGAAAACCTACCTGGAGGCAGGATATATTTCCAGAGGTGGTAGAAAATATACCAGGTATTGCAAACAAAAACTGCCAGACTGAAAAAGAAAGGAGAGATACTACCCTAAGCTTCATAACGAAAAGCTACCCAAGCATGGACTGGACCCATGCATACACCGACGGTTCTGTAACAAATACTTCACAGAACGGAGGGGCAGGAGCATTCTTGAACCTACCAAATGGCAGAAAAATAACACTGTCATTCGCTACTGGTAAGTACACAAGCAATTTCAGAGCGGAGGCAGAGGCACTGAGGGCGGCAGTGGAAGAAATGGTGACACACAGTGAAAATGAAAGCCATATAGTCCTGCTTACAGATGCTCTCGCCGTAGTCACAGCGCTAAAAAGCCAGAAAAATACTGAGCTTAATGACTTAAGAGCAGCACTCTGCAAACTGTGCCAGCAGTCCGCACCAAAAAGGGTAGTGGTACAGTGGGTCCCATCACACTGCAACATTAAAGGCAACGAGGAGGCAGACAGACTGGCAATAGAAGGTGCAAGACTACCACAAACAGATAATAGTATGACGTACGAAGAGTCAAAACGGCTTATCAAAGCCAGATACATGACCAAATGGGAAACCGAACATACTGGTTACACCAAAAACGATGCCTATTACCAGTTGAACCGAAGAGAGCAGGTCGTTGTCTTCAGACTTCGCACTGGCCACAATAGACTGAGGTACCACCTATTCAATAAATTGAAGATAGGGTGTACCGACGAATGCCCGTGCGGTACTGGTAAAATGACCGCTGAACATCTGCTGCAGAACTGCCCGACATACGAGGATCAGAGAGAGCAGATGTGGCCATCACCAGTGGAACTGCAAGACAAGCTCTATGGCAGTGGCGACAGCCTCAGGATGACCGCCGCTTTTTTCGAAAAAATAATGGTTACTGTCTGACTGCGTACGAAGAAGAAGATATAGCCCTTAATAAATCATATAGCCCTTAACAAATCATATAGCCCAAATCATATAGCCCTTAACAAATCATATAGCCCTTAACAAATTATATAGCTCTTAATAAATCATATAGCACAAATCATATAGCCCTTAACAAATCATATAGCCCTTAACAAATCATATAGTCCTTAACAAATCATATAGCTCTTAACAAATCATTTAGCCCAAATCATATAGCCCTTAACAAATCATGTAGCGCTTAATAAATCATATAGCCCAAATCATATAGCCCTTAACAAATCATACAGCCCTTAACAAATCATGTAGCCCTTAATAAATTCATATAGCCCTTAACAAATCATGTAGCTCTTAACAAATCATTAAGCCCTTAACAAATCATGTAGCGCTTAATAAATCATATAGCCCTTAACAAATCATGTAGCCCTTAACAAATCATATAGCCCTTAACAAATCATGTAGCCCTTAACAAATCATATAGACCAAATCATATAGCCCTTAACAAATCATGTAGCTCTTAACAAATCATATAGCCCTTAACAAATCATGTAGCCCTTAACAAATCATATAGCCCTTAACAAATCATGTAGCTTTTAACAAATCATATAGCCCTTAATAAATCATATAGCCCAAATCATGTAGCCCTTAACATACCATGTAGCTCTTAATAAATCATATAGCCCTTAACAAATCATATAGCCCAAATCATGTAGCCCTTAACAAATCATACAGCCCTTAACAAATCATATAGCCCTTAACAAATCATGTAGCCCTTAACAAGTCATATAGCCCTTAACAAATCATATATCTCTTAACAAATCATGTAGCCCTTAACAAATCATATAGCCCTTAACAAATTATATAGCCCTTAACAAATTATATAGCTCTTAACAAATCATATAGCCCTTAACAGATCATATAGCCCTTAACAAATTATATAGCCCGTAACAAATTATATAGCCCTTAACAAATTATATAGCCCTTAACAAATTATATAACCCTTAACAAATTATATAGCGGAATGTGGTAAGAAGTGTGACCACAATTATAAAGTCTAGATTCTCTGAAGAAATCAAATAGAAACGGTATATTATATATATGGGGGGAGTAGGGCATTGTTGATTGTACACGAGCCAGTGCCAAGAAGTTCAAGATATGGCGAACATAGGTACACAAAAATAACAGGTGTCTATTCAAAACTATTATCGATTTTAAATCGAACTATCATTGCACTATCTTAAGTGTGGATGTACTAACGTTTGGAATACGTTACGCTTCAAGTATTCGTGGATTGAGATGTATGGTCTGTATCGATTATATTGAATCCTCCCATTGTTCATATATGAAACAGCGTCTACCCAGTTTCTTTACCAATATGAGGATAATTATCAAATTATATGACATACGGCCAGATATCTGACAGAATGTCGCAGTAATCGGATATAAACTGTTTGATGTCTGACAAGAATACCCAGCATTGTCAATTAGTGGAGAGGGGAGACGGTCTACATGTATTCCTACGTATCTAGGACGTGTTGACTCATGATGACGTAGGTCAGGGATAAGTACCGACAGTTTCCCGGAAAAAATATTACAGTAGACATTCTTGTCTTTTTGGGGCTATAATTTAGTTCTATTGTTTGGTATGATTATAGTAAATTGTACAGTTTCTGTAAGCAATTACCTCACTGACTTCCTCAAAAAATAGGAATTGAATGTTGTGTTTGTTTGTTTCAGGTGTTTTGCAACCGTGAAGGTAACTGCTCTTTGATATTACAGCAGGTAGAGAGATCTGTGCAATAAACATAGAGAGAGAGAGAGAGAGAGAGAGAGAGAGAGACAGAGACAGAGACAGAGAAAAGGGAAAGAGAAAGAAAGAAAGGTTGGTAGAGTTAAACAGGCGGTGTAAGGGAAGAGTACAAGTAGAGGTACTTTATCAACCAGGCAGAGAGAGAGAGAGAGAGAGAGAGAGAGAGAGAGAGAGAGAGGGAGAGAGATGACGAGAGAGGAAGAAAGGTAAGTAGAGAGGATGTGGAAGAGGAAAATACAACAATTATAGAGGTATATGTACGTTATCAACCCCGCAGAGAGAGAGAGAGAGGGGGCAGAGAGAGAGAGAGAACGGGAGAATGAGACACAGATATACAGACAGATCCGTAGACAAACACATCTACACAACTACACACCATGCCTCTAGTGGAATGTCAACGGTGGAGGATTTCCATTTAATGTTTTCACAAACGTCTAGTTCATGCGAAATAGTTTACGAGCGTGACGTCACTAATAGTCTCATCCACATGAAAGTACAAGCCAGGAAGACACTCGCGCGTGACGGTCTGCAGGCGATCTCCTTAACTTTGTTCTTCTTTATTCGTTTTCAATCTCCCGCTACCAAGCCCTGACCGTTCTCAACCTCCCGCTACCAAGCCCTGACCGTTCTCAATCTCCCGCTACCAAGCCTTGACCGTTCTCAACCTCCCGCTACCAAGCCCTGACCGTTCTCAATCTCCTGCTACCAAGCCCTGACCGTTCTCAATCTCCCGCTACCAAGCCTTGACCGTTCTCAACCTCCCGCTACCAAGCCCTGACCGTTCTCAATCACCTGCTACCAAGCCCTGACCGTTCTCAATCTCCTGCTACCAAGCCCTGACCGTTCTCAATCTCCCGCTACCAAGCCTTGACCGTTCTCAACCTCCCGCTACCAAGCCTTGACCGTTCTCAATCTCCTGCTACCAAGCCCTGACCGTTCTCAATCTCCCGCTACCAAGCCCTGGCCGTTCTCAATCTCCCGCTACCAGGCCTTGACCGTTCTCAACCTCCCGCTACCAAGCCCTGACCGTTCTCAATCTCCCGCTACCAAGCCTTGACCGTTCTCAACCTCCCGCTACCAAGCCCTGACCGTTCTCAATCTCCCGCTACCAAGCCTTGACCGTTCTCAATCTCCTGCTACCAAGCCCTGACCGTTCTCAATCTCCTGCTACCAAGCCTTGACCGTTCTCAATCTCCTGCTACCAAGCCCTGACCGTTCTCAATCTCCTGCTACCAAGCTCTGACCGTTCTCAATCTCCTGCTACCAAGCCCTGACCGTTCTCAATCTCCCGCTACCAAGCCTTGACCGTTCTCAACCTCCCGCTACCAAGCCCTGACCGTTCTCAATCTCCTGCTACCAAGCCCTGACCGTTCTCAATCTCCCGCTACCAAGCCCTGACCGTTCTCAATCTCCTGCTACCAAGCCCTGACCGTTCTCAATCTCCCGCTACCAAGCCCTGACCGTTCTCAATCTCCCGCTACCAGGGCTTGAGACGGGCTTTGCAAGTAGTCGTCCAGAGAACGTAATGGGTTGTGTCGTGGTTTACAGCTTGACTGTAATATTTGCACATTTCGGTTTGACACATCCGACTTCAGCAGGCATTTTTCAGTACCGGGTCGCCTTCCCTCTTTGATCCCTTCTCCGTAGCCAGTCTGCTTTGTTACAGCCCTTTATCCAGGTTCAGTAGCCAGTCTGCTTTGTTACAGCCCGTTATCCAGGTTCAGTAGCCAGTCTGCTTTGTTACAGCCCGTTATCCAGGATCACCGCGTGGAGGTGGAGAAGGTGCTATAGTTCGCTGGCCCTGACGCTAGCAATCAGCCTTGTGTCGCTGACCGCTGCAGCTCATGTGCTGCTCAGCATCTTGATCCCAAACGATCTAATTACAAATTATTACCAGAATAAAGGCTACAATATTGATATTCATGGGTAAATTACAATACATGTTCAAAAGCTGACAACATTTCGGTTTATAAGACGAGCTCCAGAACTGTCCAAGTTCAGCTGATCGAGATCTTACCCCCTAGCTAGCCTCCAGAGAGACTCGGAGATACTTGAGGCTAGTAAATATGTTAGCAAAGTAGCGAGATGACAGCAATCGCAAAGAAAGGCTCATTTTAGTTACCATTAATCATAAAACATATACATCAAAAACATACAAGAAAGTGAAATAGAGACGACTGTATGGAAAATTAGTTGGATCCTCTAAGTCATATCTATTTTACAGCGAGGTGCATTCGTCACATACGGTCTGAGATTAGATTCTAAAGTTTCTATTGCTTGACTTTCGTGTGTGTTATCTGGTGTATAAGTTTTCGAGCTCTTAAATTAGATGTGTCTTTAGGACATCTGACACGTATAAACCCAGTTCAACCTCTCTTTGTGCTGTAGCCTGTCTTAGTGCCCCAGTCTGTCTTTGTGCCCTAGCTGTCTTTGTGCGAGTTATTGCTGCTTTATTCCCTCCTGCTCTTCCCCGCCTTCTATGAAACGTCTGTATACAAACATGCCCTTTCTAGAGTAAAATAACAAATGTTTACTTATTGTCATCTATTGTCGGAAATGTGTGCTATCAATGTCAATCTTGGTCCTCATCCAAGAGAAGAGCGACTCAAATAAGAACGTGTGAAGTGAAAAGTTTGAGAGAAGTCATCAGTGTTACCAGGAGAGATAGAATGAGAAATGGGGACATTAGAAGTATGGTGGGAACTTGCTCTGGTGCTGAATACATTTCTAGACAAAAAATATGTCGGTCGACTCATGGGAATACAGCCTGGTCACCTACCACTGCACGCGTACAAGACGCGGATGTCAAACTACATGGCATGAAGATGACCGCATAGGCGATGGACAAATGACATAGAAGAAATCCAGCGACATCGACTGCAGCAACCGACGCTACATACTTGGTACATATAATAGACAGCCTTATCTCCCCATAGCACTTAACAGTACATGTCCAAGGTACTTCGTGGCATATATCCACGGTACTTAACTGCACATGTCCTTGGCACTTAACGGTACGTGTCCATGGCACTTAACCTCACATCCGTGGCACTAAGTGGCACATGTCCAAGGCACTTAGTGACACATGTCCATCGCGCAGCACTTAACGGCACATGTCCATGGCGCGGCACTGAACGGCACATGCCCATGGCACTTAATGACACATGTCCATGGCACTTAATGATACATGCCAATGGTACTTAACGGCACAGGTTCGTGACGCGACACTTAATGGTACATGCCCATGGCACTTAATGGCGCGACAGTAAACTGGTGTAACCAGTAGGTGAATGGTGGTGATAGGTGTAATCAATAGGTGATTTGTGGTGATAGATGTAGCCAGTAGGTGAAGGACGAGAAGAAGAAAAAGAAGAAAGAAAAGGGGTGGGGGGCAGGTGGGAAGAAGAAGTAGAGGAAGAAGAGTTTTATACAGAAGTTCAAAGCAAACACTGCTGTGGTAGATGAAGTGTTAGCCCCTTTATTGAGCTAAGCCTCATCCTTTTATGATTGGAGTGGATAGTTACCTTCCTCGCTTCCTTCTTTTCATTAACAGCAAGCCAGGTGAACAATTTCAGCTGGGTTGACTAGAGCGTTCAATAACGGGGACAGAACCCATAAGATGTCTCACATAAGACGTGAACATTCTACCAACCTGTCACTAAGACATGCTGTGGTACAGTGCAGAAATTTAATCCATAACTGGAATATCTTAGATAATCGATAAAGCTGTAATCAGAGGATGTTTCTCAGTTAGAAAAACAGATTGACTTCCCACAAAAATTAACGCTGTGCGCCAAATATGCACAAAGAAAATAAGAATTTATTTGAAAAAAATGTTGAACGGAAAAATATGAACGAGAAAATGAATAGCTGGCGAGATTGATTAACATTTATGATGATCCCGTGTCGCGCTGTATTCAGTGACATGGAAACAAGAGGACTGCGTGAACTCGGTCGACCTTATCAATGACATCTTTACATGTTTTTGCTTTGTCCCACGTTAGTAGCCAGTATATGCACGCATGAATATAAATACAATAAGCAGCGTTACTTGAATGGATCAAGGAGAGGTGTTGTCGCCTTACTGGGACCGCTTCACCTCCTTGAACGTCATATAAGGCAACTAAAGAGAGTTCTGCGTGGAGCTAGTAACGTCAGCGTGTAGAATAAATTGCTACAGAAACCACCATTACAAAAGGGCACTGACGGAGGCTTCCTAAAGGAAGCCAGTTGTAGTGGTTGTCCATACTCCAGCTGAAGTGATGAATGGACAAAAAAGAATCCGCAGAGTAAGATGTAATTCACTACGAAATTCACTAGCAAAAATTCAAACAATTTATTCTGATGTAAGCTTATCTTATCAAAATCTTATTCGACCTGTACCTCTAGAGAGGTGGATAGACCTGTGCAAGTCCCAGCCTCTAGCGTGAGCTGGATGTAACTTGGAGAAGGATTTCCTGCTTAGCGGTCTAGGATCGAGCAGTATATTACTTCTCTGCGTTGGGACAAGTTCCGCGAAGGGTGGTTAACTGATGTGAGAGTTCATCTTAATAGATTCAAACACTAGAGCAGAGTAGACCCGCAGCCTGTCAGACGCCATCTATGCCACTCTTAACAAACCACCTTTCTATGGCCGGTATTATGCCATGTCACACAGTCGCATCTTACGACATGTTCTCTGCGTGGCAGTGGTCCTATTCTTGTCTTTATCACACACAAAGACCTCGGCGTACCACTCAAAATAGTAAGCTCATCTCATATCACATGAAATTTACAATCAGTGATGAAACTAAAGTGAATATTCTCTAGAGGTTATGAGATAAACAACAGTACGGACAAGTACAGCAGGAAAGTGATATAAGAGAGTACAAGAAAAATAGCAGAAATGGAATCAACAGTAAATAGAAATCTCAATATAGTACAGAAAACAGATTGAAAAAATACTACATCACTAAACGACATAAGCGCTAACAAATTAACTTCTAAAAATGAACTAAAATTCTAGAAACTTAAGAAAGCAGCAGAAATAGAAGAAAAAGCAATCGAAATATCAAGATCTGGGTATAGCATTAAATACCAATGATGAATGGAATAAAAACGTTCAAACAGGTCAAATGTAAAACTAGACGTGTAGCGTCATTTGACCAGCTCTTATACTGTATAAATTATGTTAATATAACGATCAAAGATGATTTTTCATGTGGAAACAAAAATGAAAGTGTATGGGGAGAAATAGAAAGTGGGGGTAAAAAAAACAGTGATTGGAATGTGCTATAGATGTCCATCAAGTCAAAAAGGGGAAGATGAGGAGCTGATTAGTAGCATAGCAAAGGCAAGTGAAGGGAAATTATTATTAATGGGGAATTTCAACTTTCCAGAAATAAAATGGGATATGGCAGAAGCACTTGTAGAGTCAAAACCTTTTGTTAAGTGCATAACTGACAATTTTTTAATTCAACATGTAGAAGCAACCACCAGAGGCAAAAACACACTCAACCTAGTTTTTACTACAGAGGAAAATATGATTGAAAACGTTACTATTGGGGAACTGTTTGGCTCAAGTGATCATCAAATCATCCGTTGGAATCTTATTGCAGGGAAAGAAGTAAACATAAACACGCGAACATACGACTACTCTAAGGCAGATGTAAAGAGGATGAAAGAGGCAGCGAACCACATAATCTGGAAAGATATTGTCAGAGGAACAGATGTTGAACAGGAGTGGGAGAGTTTTAAAACAGTTCTAGAAAAGCTAAAAGAAGAATGTGTTCCATGTAGGGAAGTAAACCCCAAGCGCAAAAAGTGGATAACTAGATTTGTAGTCAAATGTAGAAGAGCTAAAAATAAAGCATGGAAAAAAATATCTAGAGGCAGGTAAATCAAAAGAAATATATTTAAAATATTTGGACAAGCAGAAAATATCTCAGAAAGAAAATAAAACAGCAAAAATACTTCCAAAAAAAAACTTCAGGATCAAGACTGATAGTAAAAGCTTCTTCTCTTACGTTAGAAATAAACAAAGAACGAAAGACAAAGCAAGCCCTCTCATAGACAGTACAGGGAAAATAATAAGTGAGAATAGGAAGGCAGCTAATCTACTCAATCAGTACTTTGGCACAGTCTACACAAAAGAGGACTGCTCCAAGATTCAAGAGCCTATAGATATTTTTAAAAGATACACGAATACAGAGGAATTAAGATCAATCTGTATTACAGAGGAAATGGTTTTTTAAAAATTGGAGGGGTTGAAAGTGAATAAATGTCCAGGTCAAGATGATATTCATTCAAAATTGCTGTTTGCAATTAGGGACCAGCTAGCAAAACCATTGGCTATATTATGTTCTCAATCACTTACAGAAGGGATTGTTCCACGGGATTGGAAAGATGTAGGAGTGATCCCGTTATTCAAAAAGGGCAAAACATCAGATCCAGCGAATTATACACCAGTGAGTTTGACGAGCATAGTCTGTAAATTGTTAGAGTCAATAATCAAAGAAAACATTGAAATGAATTTAGACAAATTTAATCTAATTAGAAATAGTCAGAATGGGTTTACTAGAGGGAGATCATGCTTAATAAATCTATTAGAATTCATGGAGGAGGTTACCAAAATGATAGATAAAGGGAAGCCAGTGGACGTTATTTATCTAGATTTTGCAAAGGCTTTTGATAGAGTACCTCATAAAAGATTTTTTCAAAAGTTAAAATCACATGGAATAGGTGGGGAAGTTGCCAAATGGATTGAAAATTGGTTAACGGAAAGAAGGCAGAGGGTGGGCATAAATACGAAGTACTCTGAGTGGTGTGAAGTGAAAAGTGGAGTGCCACAGGGCTCGGTTTTGGGCCCAATTTTGTTCTTGATATATATAAATGATTTGGACATTGATTTGGGATCCAGGATTGCAAAATTTGCTGATGACACAAAACTATGCAGTAGTGTCTCATCTAAATCAGAAGTGGATATATTGAGGTCGGATTTGGATAAAATTTGAGCATGGTCTGTAAGCTGGCAAATGGAGTTTAATGTAGATAAATGTACAGTCATTCATATGGGTAGATCCAATATGGAACATATTACAGAATGGGAGAAAACAATATTAGAAAGATAGATAAGGAAAGGGACCTAGGGGTTATAATAGATCATACAGGAAAGGTCAGTGAGCAAGTTAAGGTAGCAGTGAAAAAGGCAAATGCAATGTTAGGTTTGATTTAAAAAAATATTAAACATAGGAGCAAGGAAGTGATAGTAAAACTGTATAAAGCTTTAGTTAGACCTAGATTGGAGTATTGTGTACAGGTGTGAAGTCCTTATCATAGAGGGGATATAAACATGCTGGAAAAGAATACAAAAAAAGAGTGACAAAGCTGATAGTGGGATTCCAGAATTACAGTTATGAGAAAAGACTCAGAAAAACTGGCCTACAGTGTCTAGAAGAGAGAAGAATTCATGGTGACTTAATACAGGTTTATAAGATGATCAGAGGAATGGATAAATTAGACTATAGCCAGTTTATTTTTAAAATACAGCCACCCACAATAACAAGAGGGCATAGTTACAAGTTGACTAAAGAGAGGTCCAGATTAGATGTTAGGAAAAAATTGTTTAGTCAGAGAGCAGTGAATGCTTGGAATGCATTGCCAGGGGAGGTGGTGGAGGCAGGGATAGTTAATGCATTTAAGAATAAATTGTATGCCCATAGCTTTTAGAGCAAGGTAATGTAAATGAAACTGGTTGTATACAGACTCTGCAGGGTCTTCTAAACCAGTATAAAGATGTTAAGTTAAGTAAAAATGTTATTTTCAATGCCACACTTTTTCTTTTCAGTCCTAATTGAAAAAAGAAAAAAATGCTATGCAATTCATACAATCAGTATGAATGAACTCAACAAAATGCAGCGATAGATACTGCAGACAGCAAAAGATTGTTGGAAAAAGAAGCTACAACGAATTCTAGAGACTTGATAGCAGCAACAAAAGATACTAGCTACACAAGAAGGCAGCAAATACACTTGATGAAAAATGCAATGATGACAATTTCCAGAAATGAAGAAAGAAAAAAATCAACAATTACTGTGGGCTGTGGGAAGGTATAGCAACAATGTATACAAGTATAAACAAAAGGATAACAGTATGCCAGCAACTAATACAGTGCTTGGAAGGTGTACACGAACCTAAGAAATATCGAGAACAATGGACAGTTGAAGGTAACAAAGGCTAGCAATTTACAAACCTAAACAAATACACGCAAATTGGCAATAGTAACAGTTCAACATTTTATCACAGCAATGCTGGAACATTGAGAGACAACTCACCTTCCGGCTAAATCCACCAGGTGGACTTTGCTAGTTATCTCACTGGGCAGGTTATCTTCAAATTTGGCCTGTATAACAACACAGAGTGGTGATTACAAGAGTTGAGATGTGATATAATGGCATGGAAAATCAGTCAGTGCCATATGATTAAATGGAGTATGAATAGCCGTGGGTTATAATAAAGTGGGATATTAAAAGTGGATTCTTCAAATGCGGATACAATTAAGTGTGATATAATATAGTGGAATCTGATGAAGTGTGATATGATAAAGTGGGATATGATATAGTGGGGTATGATAAAATGGGATTTGATAAAGTGGGATATGATAAAATGGTATTTGATCAAGTGGGATATGATAAATTGGGATTTCATAAGTGGGATTTGATAAAAATGGGATTTTATAAAGTGGGATACGATCAAATGAGATTTTATAACGTGGGATATAATTTAGTGTAATATGATTAAGTGGGATATAAGTGTAAGTGGGATATGAGTAACGGGAATATGATACAGTGGGTAAGATAAAGTGGGATATGATAAAGTGGGAAATGGGTAAGTGGGATATAATAAAATGGGATATGGGTAAGTTGGATATGCTAAAGTGGTATATGGGAAAGTGGGATATGAGTTGTGGGATATGATAAAGTGCAATATGGTTAAATGGGATAATAATAAGTGGGATATAATAAAATGGGATTTGGTTAAGTGAGATATGATAAAGTGGGATATGAGTAAGTGGGATATGATAAAGTGGGATATGAGTAAGCGGGATATGATAAAGTGGGATATGAGTAAGTGGGATATGATAAAGTGGGATATGGGTAAGTGGGATATGATAAAGTGGAATATGGGTAAGTGGGATATGATAAAGGGGGATAGGGGTAAGTGGGATATGATAAAGTGGGATATGGGTAAGTGGGATATGATAAAGTGGGATATGAGTAAGTGGGATATGATAAAGTGGGATATGGGTAAGTGGGATATGATAAAGTGGGATATGAGTAAGTGGGATATGATAAAGTGGGATATGGGTAAGTGGGATATGATAAAGTGGGATATGAGTAAGTGGGATATGATAAAGTGGGATATGGGTAAGTGGGATATGATAAAGTGGGATATGGGTAAGTGGGATATGATAAAGTGGGATATGAGTAACTTGGATAATATAAAGTGAGATATAAGTAAGTGGGATATGATAAAGTGGGATATGAGTAAGTGTAAGTGGGATATGGGAAAGTGGGATATGGGTAAGTGGTATATGATAAAGTGAGATACGATAAAGTGAGATAGGAGTAACTGGAATCTGGAATAAGATAAAGTGAGATATAAGTAAGTGGGATATGATAAAGTGGGATATGATAAAGTGGGATATGTGTAAGTGGTATGTGGTTAAGTGGGATTTGATCAAGTGGGATTTGAGTAAGTGGGATATGGGTAAATGAGATATGAGTATACGGGATATGGGTAAGTGAGATATGGGTATATGGGTAAGTGGGATATGGGTAAGTGAAGTAAGGGTAAAAAAGTAAAAATAAACACGCAAACATACGACTACTAAAGGCAGATGAAGATGAAAGAGGCAGCGAGCCACATAATCTGGAAATATTGTCGGAATTTCAAAACAGTTCTAGAAAAGCTAAAAGAGGAATGTGTTCCATGTAGGGAAGTAAATCCCAAGCATAAAAAGTGGATAACTAGATTTGTAGTTAAATGTAGAAGAGCTAAAAATAAAGCATGGAAAAAATATATATAGGCAAGTAAATCAAAAGAAACATATTTAAAATGTTTGGACAAGCACAACATAGCTTATAAAATTAATAAAACAGCAAAAAGGCCTAGAGTACTTCATCAAAGTTTATTTTGAAAATTAAAACCACATGGAATAGGTAGGGAAGTTGATAAATATATTGAAAATTGGTTAACCGGAAGAAGGCAGAGAGTGGGCATAAATAAGGAGTACTCTGAGTGGTGTGAAGTAAAGAATGGAGTGCCACAAGGCTCGGTTTTTGGAACCAATTTAGTTCTTGATAAATATAAATAATTTGGACATTGATATAGAATCTATGATTGCAAAATTTGCTGATGACACAAAACTATGCAGTAGTGTCTCATCTAAAGCAGAAGTGGATATATTGAGATCAGATTTACCTAAAATTCGAGAATGGCCTGTGGGCTGGCTAATGGAGTTTAATGTAAACAAATGAATAGTCATCCACATGGATAGATCCAATATGGAACATAATTACAGAATGGGAAAGAACAATATTAGAATGAAAGAATAGGAAAGGGAACTAGGGATTATAATAGATCATACAGGTAAGGTGAGTGAGCAAGTCCAGGTAGCAGTGAAAAAGACAAATGCAATGTTAGGATGATAAAAAGAAAAATTAAGCATAGGATCAAGGAAGTGATAGTCAAACTGTATAAAGCATTAGTTAGACCTAGATTGGAGTACTGTGGAGTCCTTATCATAGAGGGGATATAAACATGCTGGAAAGAATACAAAAAAGGGTGACAAAGCTAATAGTGGGATTCCAGAATTACAGTTTTGAGGAAAGACTCAGAAAAACTGGCCTACAGACTCTAGAAGAGAGAAGAATTTGTGGTGACTTAATAAAGGTTTATAAGATAATCAAAGGAATGTATAAATTAGACTTTAACAAGTTTTTAAAAATACAGCCACCTACAAGAACAAGAGGACACAGCTACAAATTAACTACGGAAAGGTCCAGATTAGATTTTAGGAAATATATTTTTGCAAAACACATTGAATAATTGTCTCTCTTAGAATGGTACAACAGTAGGAGCGTACAATAACTGTCTCTCTTACAATGGTACAACAGTAGGAGCGTACAATAACTGTCTCTCTTACAATGGTACAACAGTAGGAGCGTACAATAACTGTCTCTCTTACAATGGTACAACAGTAGGAGCGTACAATAACTGTCTCTCTTACAATGGTACAACAGTAGGAGCGTACAATAACTGTCTCTCTTACAATGGTACAACAACAGAAGCATACAACAACTGCCCCTGACCGATTGCTACAACAACAAAAACCATTCACCAATTGTCCCTTATCGATTGCTACAACAAGTCTGACCTCATTCTAACACCCCATCTGGTGCTATATCTGACAATTTCCACTGACACCATCAAACAACAAACTTACCTGACAGAGGTTGACTGTAACAATGGCATGACTCCTGCTGCTGTGTTTATGCATGTGGGTTGCGGCAGTGGCTCTGTCAAAAGAACATATAAGAAAGGTAATCCCATAGCGGATACTGTTATCAGGGATGATGTGTTAGAAACTTCTATGTACTATGCCTCAGCTTTTTATGTGGTGGGGCTACCAGTTACCCTTTTCACTGCCTTTCCTTCTCTATTGGTAAACTAGGTACCCATTTACAGCTGAGTCAACAAGCACGTGTTGATAATGGGAGGTGACCCCATACTTTGCAGTAAAATGCAAGTGCTCCCTCACTATGCTAATCAGATGTCAATAAATGAATAACACTACATAAATTCATTACTTCCTCGACCAACAGTTGAGTGGTCTGTCAGGGTTTGTGTATGACAAGGACAAGAATACCACAGAGAGTATGTCGTAATAGACAACTAACTGTGTGACATGGCATAACACCGGCCATAGTTAGGTGGTTTGTTCAGAACAGCATAGATGGCGCCTAACAGGCTGTGGGTCTACTTTGCTCTAGCCTTTAAGTCTATTAAGATGGACTCGCACATCGGTTAACCACCTTCCATAAGCGCTAATCCCAAGACAGCAGAGTAATAAGCTGCTCGAGCCTAGCCCGCTAAGCAGGAAATCCCTCTTCCGGCTACATCCAGCTCATACCAGAGCTGGGACCTGCACAGGGGCATCTACCCCTGTAAAAGTACAGGTCGACTAAGAGCTAAGAACTCAACCAACAGAACAATAACACTATATAAATTAACTGCTTCTTCAAACCAACAAAACAATAACAATACATAAATTAACTACTTCCTCAAACCAACAGAACAATAACACTACATATATTCACTACTTCCTCAAACCAACAGAACAATAACACTACATAAATTCACTTCTTCCTCAAACCAACAGAACAATAACACTACATAAATTCACTTCTTCCTCAAACCAACAGAACAATAGCACTACATAAATTCACTTCTTCCTCAAACCAACAGAACAATTCAGTTCAGTTCAGTTCATCCCGTAACCCATCAGGTCGTTGGGGCACACATGAAGACATGAAAATCCCACGCCATCCCTCTCTGTCTGTCGCCGCCTGACGTATCTCACCGTGACGAAGGCCTGACCACTCAGCAATTTTGTCCACCCATATCTTCCTTGGACGTCCTCGCCCTCTCTGTCCCGGTACGGACCCAAAGAGTATCGAGTTGGGAATTCCGTTGGACCTCGCGACGTGCCCGCACCAGGCCATCTTTCGTCTTTTGATAGTTGTGAACAGATATTCAAAATGACCAATAGCGTCTTCAACTCTCTGACGGATGTCTACGTTCGTGACACGATCCTTATATGTAACATTTAGAAGTTTTCTATAGCACCGCATTTCCATTGCACGTATTCTGCCCTGGATATCTGCTGTAATGGTCCAGGTCTCGCAGGCATACAGAAATATTGACAGCACCAAGGAGCGCAGAATTTTATGCAGAGGGCGAGGCGCTTGTCTCGCCAAAGAGGTTGCAGCCTAGTCAGCGCCGCTGTTGTTTGTGTTATTCTGGCAATTACCTCTGGCTTCGAACCCTCTTCGCTGATCAACGATCCAAGATATTTGAAACGTTTCACCACCTCAAGTACCTGCCCATTTGCCTCTATGACAGATTGAAACCCTGCAACGTTATTGGTCATGAGTTTTGTTTTATCAGCATTTATTTCCATACCAAAACTCAGGGCCGTTCTATCCAATCTACCAATCAACTCCTGGAGTTCCCTCTCTGTGCCTGCCAATACATCAATATCATCAGCAAAGCGGAAGTTGGTGATAAGCCTGTCACCAATTGTAACCATGCCAACATGTCCTTTTAAGGTCGTCTCCATTATTCTCTCCAAGAAGATATTGAAGAGTGTGGGGGAGAATATACATCCCTGTCTCACACACACCGTCGTACGGAACCAATCGCCTAGCGTTCCCTCTACTGAGACAGCGCTGGTCGCCTGCTCATAAAGGTTTGCAATTACCCTCACAATATCACTGTTGAACTTATAATGCGTCATTGTTGACCATAGCGCCGCATGCCACACTTTGTCAAACGCCTTTCGAAAGTCAATGAAGGCATGGTAGAGTGGTTGATGATACTCTGAGTACTTCTCATTTAGTAGACGAAAATTAAATATCTGCTCGATGGTACTCCTTCCCGCTCGAAAGCCCGCTTGTTCTTCGGCAATGAAACTCTCCGTCTGAGGATTCAGTCTGTTAAGTAATATCCTCAAGAGAACTTTACTTGGATGACTTATCAGACTGATTGTTCGATAGTTCTGACACACATTTAGGTTTCCCGGTTTAGGCAGTGGTATAATGACTGATTTTGTCCAGCAGGTGGGCCACACTCCTGTCTGCCAAATGCTATTGCAGATGTAAGTCAGGGTAGTGATTGTCGCCTCACCTCCTACTTGCAGGAGCTCTGCTGGAATATTATCCACACCGACAGCCTTCCCTCTCTTCAGCATTTTTACGCCTTCATATACTTCTTCCCTTGTTATCGTTTGATTTTCCTCTACCAGACTCACTGCAGGAGACATTGCCATTCTTGGGTCACCTCGATCTTCATGCTTATATAGCTCCGAACAGTACTCTGTCCAGCGCTCACGAATGTCTTGAGCTTCTGTGAGACATTTCCCACTCTTGTCCTGAATCGTCGTATTTCGACCTTGGACAGGTCTAACTAAGTCCTTGACTAATTTATATGCTCCCTTGGCATCATTTCGTCCCAGATTTCGTTCGATAACTGCGCACTGAGCCGTTATCCAATCCACCTTGGCCTGTTTCATCTTGGTCTTTATGGATCTATTTTTCTCTCTATATCGCTGAATCCCATCTAGTGTATTCTTCGCTCCCTTCAATCGTCGTCTCTTGTTACATGTCCAGTATTTCACTCGTGATCCATGCTTTCTTTTTAACCATGCACCTACCTAGAACCTCAGATGCCGTGTTGAGTAAAACCGAATTCAAGGCTTCAGTCATCGTTTCAACATCTGCTTCCTCGTTTAGAACCAAGAGAGGAGCGAAAGGTCCCCCCAACACCGCTCCAAAGGTTTCCACCACATCCGGGCACTTCAACTTCTCCAAGTCAAATCTCAGTCGAGTTATCTCTCTCTTCAGAACTTTCTTTAGTCGGAGATGCATGGTCATCAGCACTAAGTCGTGGTCGCTCCCTACATCGGCCCCTGGGAAACTTCTTGTCCGGGCGCTATTGATGCTAGATCGGAATCTCCTTTGGACCAAAATATAGTCTATTTGACTATGAAGCGTACTGTTTGGGCTGTGCCACGTCCACCGCCTCGACATTGTATGTGGTCCCAGCGTATTCGCTACTATCAGCTTATTGTAATACGCAAATTCCAAGAGTCGTAGACCTCTATCGTTGGTGGTCACATTCCCAAACGCTCCACATGTGCCTTTCCAGACACGTACCATGTCTTCGCCAATTTTGGCATTCCAATCGCCCTGAACCACCAGTATATCTTTCTTCGGTACCTCGTTCACCAAAGCTTGCAATTCCTCGTAGAAGCTCTCAACCTCGCAGTCCTCGTAATCTGAGGTAGGCGCATAGCATTGTATCACTGTGACATTGAAAGGCTTTGCATTTAGTCGTATACTGAGCAAGCGGCTTGATACTGGTCGGCAACCCAATACACAACATGCTATGTCTTTGTGCAACAGCATACCGACACCATGAAGGTGTTTGTCAGGTCTGCCACTGTAATAAAACTTGTGACCTTCTTCTGTGGTGTGTTCTCCGAAGTTTCTCCAACGCGCTTCACATATGCCAAGCACATTCCAGCGGTATCTATCCATCTCATAGAACAATAACACTATTTAAATGCTCTGCTCCCCAAAACTAACAGAAGAAAAAAAATTTGATAGCCACAACCCAAAATATAAATTCAAGTCCTATTTAGTTTGTTAGTGTTGATTCTGTAAGGCAGCACCATATGAAACGATTTGTTTGTTATAATCAGATCACATCTTTTTGCATTGTTCTGTTAAGTTGATTCTAACCCACTGCTTCAAAATTCTCTTTTCTGAATCTTCCATATCCATAATCCAATATCTCAAACATGTCCATAAGATATGCTTTTTCACATCCATGAGATCGCCTTACACATGTTCATATTTAAACAAATCTATGTTATAATCTACGTTTAAATTCTAATTTTGTATCTAGTTAACAATATAAATGTATCTATTTTAGTATTAAGTTAACAATACAAATTTGTAGAATTTTTCATGACACAGAACTGACCAAAAATGAAGATGTTATTTTCATTAAACTCTAAACAAGTATTCATAACTATACTATTTTACATTTTAAAGTTCACACACAGTGGGATAAACAGGACCAAAACCAAAAACCTGGTGTAACTGACAACTGCCAACGGTTAAATTGGGCATTAAGTAGGACTACTTTTAACATTAATGAACCACATGACAAGGCATTGGAGAACAAGGAACAGTGTATCTGCTTCTTAGACTATGTTCTAAATAGCGATTAAGGTGGGTTGTGCTTGGGGTTAGCAACTTCATCATGCTGAAAATAATTAAATACATACTATCATCTCCAAGGTAGCCGCGTAGCGCAGTGGTTAGCCTCTGAGTGGTCCTGGGTTCATTCCCCAGTTGAGGCGGTAATGTTTTTTTCAGACCGCAATGGCTCCCGGGTCGACCCAGCCTTTTTTGGGTACCGGTTCAGTCCGGGAAGTAAAAGCGGCGAGGGAGAGGAGATGGCTACCGCCCTCATGTAACCGAGCCTTTGAAATGTGAGATCGCTAACACGTCACACCCCTACGGCAGTAATGCTATGGGATACTTTACTTTTTTTTTTTACTTATCAACTCCATGGGAAGTGATATGAATAAAATGAACATTATCTGGTACATCCCTAACATCTATAAAGACTGATACCAACACCATCATCATAACTTACTTAATTAACTTCTTTATACTGGTTTAGAAGACTTTGCAGAGTCTGTATACAACCAGTTTCATTTACATTACCTTGCTCTAAAAGCTATGCACATCCAAATGATTCTTAAATGCATCAATTGTCCCTGCCTTCACTATTTCCTGTGGCAATGCATTCCAAGCAATCACCACTCTCTGAATAAAAAGATATTTTCTAATATCTAATCTGGAGTCTTCTTTAGTCAACTTGTCACTATGCCCTCTTGTTCTTGTAGGTGGTTGTATTTTGAAAATGTGTTATAGTCTATTTTATTCGTTCCTTTGATTATCTTATAAACCTGTATTAAGTGACCTCGAATTCTTCTATTTTCTAGACACTGTATGCCGGTTTTTTTTGGAGTCTTTCCTCATAACTGTAATTCTGGAATCCCACTATCATCTTTGTCGCTCTTTTTTGTATCATTTCCAGCATGTTTATATCCCCTCTATGATAAGAACTCCACACCTGTACACAGTACTCCAATCTAGGTCTAACTAATGCTTTATACAGTTTGACTATAATATGGCTTTATGGTAGGAAGCAACTACACAATGGTTGCCACCACCTACCTTTTTTGATTTCCCCTGTCAATGAGCTCTTGAATCTCATGATAGTCTTTGACCACATGCCTGGACAGACCTGCAGCAGACATACACAGTTTACAGTAATATTGTCTTGTCTGAAAAATTAGAGTAGTTTTAGTAAATGTTTATAATAATGGTGAAATCTTTATCGAAATATAACGACACGCATTAATAACCATTTTTATAGACACGAGACCAAACCATGGACATCTATGTAGCATACCCTCATTAGTCACGAGACCAAACCATAGACATCTATGTAGCATACCCTCATTAGACACGAGAACAAACCATAGACATCAATGTAGCATACCCTCATTAGAGAGAACATACCATAGCCATCTATGTAGCATACCCTCATTAGACACGAGAACAAACCATAGACATCTATGTAGCATACCCTCATTAGTCACGAGAACAAACCATAGACATCTATGTAGTATACCCTCATTAGTCACGAGAACAAACCATAGACATCTATGTAGCATACCCTCATTAGACACGAGACCAAACCATAAACATCTATGTAGCATACCCTCATTAGTCACGAGACCAAACTATAGACATCTATGTAGCATACCCTCATTAGTCACGAGAACAAACCATAGACATCTATGTAGTATACCCTCATTAGCCACGAGAACAAACCATAGACATATATGTAGCATACCCTCATTAGACACGAGACCAAACCATAGACATCTATGTAGCATACCCTCATTAGTCAATAAACAACACCAGGAACAACCAAGACAAATTCAAAGGAAACAAAAAGAGCCCCAAAAGAAGTAAAAGTGAAATATTAGACACTTAACTATGTCCTGTATTTAGTTTTGATGGAAGATGTGACCAGCTCCCTTATCAATCCTTGACATCTGAAACTCAGATACAAATTGAGTGTCCATTTCGTTATATCTGGGCGAGAGGGTGCATACCATTCAGTCGTTTTGCCCATACAGACATCTTCTCTAACCACGTTGCCAGCCATAAGATCTACCGAACAGCACCAACTCAAACAAAGTTCATGTGCAAGAAATCGTGTAGGTAATAAGAAAAGCATGTTTACAAATATAAATAGCGCAAGCAAGTGAAAACAGCGTACGAAAGAAAAACGAGGCAACTTACGAGTGAGGTTCTGAGATTACGTACGAATCAGTCTAGAAAGCGAGTAACCAATACATGATATACGATCTGTGTGCATATATGGTCTCTAATAGTACACATACAAGTGTAAGCATGGTGTACTACACAATAGTTTCATAGGAGTTACCTTGAACGTAAGGTCCTGTACGTGGGTTTTCTCTGACCTTGAGAGTATATCGTTCGCTGCTTCTTTTCTTTGATTTGTGTAACAGATCTCTCACTCTTTCGTTGTAGATTTCCAGGTAACTGGGTATTAATTTTAAAAAAAAATAATAATAATAATAATAATAATGCTAGGTATGAACTTCGAGACTAGTGAATTTGTTAATAAAATAATGACATCCATTGTAAAGATAAGTATGTTGATGTTTCCGACGTAATGTTTTCTGAGCAATGTTTCCCAAGGAATGTTTCCCAAGCAGTATTATATGAGTAATGTTTCCCATGCAAAGTTTACTGAGTAATATTTTCTGAGCAAAGTTTCACAAGCAATGTTTTTTAAGCGATGCTTTTCAAGTGATCTTTTCCGAAAGCAAAAATTGTGCTCGTTTTTACAAATAGATTCCCGATTGTTCTTACAGATAGGTATGCGATTCGTATAATGCTCTGATGTGTGATAAGATTGTGTGGTTACATTAGCAGTCCAACACGCAATGTAAGATTGACAAGTTCACTTATATTAGAAGATAACATGAAAAGACACAACATTACATTATAATATAGGAAGGCACAATTATGTTATGTTATTGTGTACATAATTAATATTCCTGCACTCAGGTTAGATCCGCAGGTGCAAATGGGGAGTGGTATGGGTATTCATGGTCCCTGTTGCTCGCTGGTTGTACGCAATCCTGTTTCGTCATATCATGCATCTCTTTAAGCTCGATTCACGTCTGCTATCTAACTCCTGCAATATGTGGATCGTCAATGCATTGATCTTATTGTCATTGTCCAGCAGGCTGTTGATGATTGATTTCAATTTTCCTCTTATCCATAGCTAATGAGCCAACTATCAATATTTTGGGTAGTCAAAGATGTAGTGCATATGATGAAAACAATCAACGGCTAACAGCTGACTGCTTGCATCAGAGTCAACGAACCAAGACACTTCGGCCCCTACATGCGTGCAATCTGACCGAGAGAATCATGGTAGAAGAGGGCCCTATATCCGTACAGTCTGGCCCAGAGAATAATGGTAGCAGACCCTACATTCCTACAGTCTGGCCCAGAGAATAATGGTAGCAGACCCTACATTCCTACAGTCTGGCCCAGAGAATAATGGTAGCAGACCCTACATTCCTACAGTCTGGCCCAGAGAATAATGGTAGATGAGGGTAGAAAAACCCGGTCCCAAAATGCTGTGCTGGAACCGGATGCATCGGAACAAAAGACCATGATATCGCAGCCTTGCTGTAAACGATGACACAATGTAATAACATTTTCTTTTCAGCGACGAAGAAGAAGAAGAAGAAGAAGAAGAAGAAGAAGAAGAATAAGAATGTTTTTGAGCTCTACACGTCAACTCCTTCATTGCGGTGAATCCCAGCATGTCTAGGACAGAAGATTTATACAGCCTTCCGAAAGTTTGATACCTCTATGTCCGCTATTCACTCACAATGTGGCTATCTCTTCTGTACCTTAAAAAGTGAAGATTGAGAATCAGACACGATGGCTGACAGACTAATGATGTCTTAGACAATTACGTCAGAACTGAAGTAATTGCGTCAGTCTTGAATATGTATAAGGGGTCGTTAGATCATGCATGCGCCGCTCCGCTTAGCAATAGTCTCTCCCTCTAGCGCAAAATGAGCATTCTAATTGTTCACCACTTAGCATGAATGTTTCCATCGTACACCCGATGTCATCATTCTCCAGTGCAATACTATATAACAGCTTTACAATTATATACTTAATAACAGCTTTACAATTTGCACCCCGCTATGCATTCCTGGCGAGGGTCCTGATACCTCGATTGTGTTCCGTTATTGTATCGACGGTAAAGTCCCATATTTCCATTCTAAGTATAGTTATACAGTTATTTTAATATAACGTAAAATGTCGCAATTATAATCAACAATATCAGAAGCTCTATAAAAACTAGATTATTATTCATACCTTATTTCAATCTTGAATGTGATGTTCTCATCAGGCGGACAATCATCAGTGTGACTGAACAAGCACTGGAAGAGACAAGATGACATAGATGTGACAAGTGACAGCTGTGCACAAAGTAAGCTTAACATCTAACAAGTTTAAGATCTCTCCAGCGTCACAAATGAACAAAGGTTCATTCCAATACATCAATCAATCCACGATCTTTACACCTTTCAGTGAATAGCTAATGATTGCGTGTGTTCGGTCACAGCGACCTTCCTAGACATGTCCGATCAAATATATGTTCTCCATCTATAAGTGCTTGTCCTCCAAATGACAAAAGTCTTCCCCGCCCAATCCAAATTTGCGCATTTGCTATGTGCCTAACGAACTACACAAGAATTGGTTCCATATGGTGGGTCGTGAAGTGGGTACAGACGAGGTGGGTCGTGAAGTGGGTACAGACGAGGTGGGTCGTGAAGTGGGTACAGACGATGTGCGTCGTGAAGTGGGTACAGACGAGGTGGGTTGTGAAGTGGGTACAGACGAGGTGGGTTGTGAAGTGGGTACAGAGACGATGTGGGTCATGAAGTGGGTACAGACGAGGTGGGTTGTGAAGTACCACAAGCGAGGTGTTTTGCAATATGCCAGCAGGTGGGTCAAGCAGTACCACGTGGGGAATCAACGATAACGTTAGGTGGGTCCAAAAGTAGTACAGAGCGGGTCAACGATCATGTGGGTCAAGAATTACCACGAAGGATGTCTAGAATTACGATGAGGTGGGTCAAGAATTGCCATGAGGGGAGTCAAGAAGTACCACAGGGTGGGACAACGATACCATCAGGTGGATTAAGAAATACCATGAGAGGAGTCAAGAAGTACCACCGGGTGGGACAACGATACCATCAGGTGGATTAAGAATTACCATGAGGGGAGTCAAGAAGTACCACATGGTGGGACAACGATACCATCAGATGGATTAAGAATTACCATGAGGGGAGTCAAGAAGTACAATGAGGTGGGTAGAGTTACCATGAGGGGAGTCAAGAAGTAGCATGGGATGAATGAAAAAGCCGTCAGAAGTCGATCTGACATTCCGATGAATGTGTCTACAGTACTGATACAATTACTGCTCAACGTCTGCTGCAGGAGTGTCCAACATACGAGATACAGAGACGGCACATTTGTTCATTTCCCGTTCCATTCTGAGACAAGCTCTATGGATTTACCGATATCTTATGCAGAGCAATGCTTTCTTTAGAGAGGCATTCCAGTTGACGTCTGAAAGCGTACGACGAAGAAGAAGTATTTGTATTGTGACGACATAACCTTTCACTTCCATCTGTCACTATATTTTATTAAGATCGGGAAAACCCTAAGTTAACATATTGTACAATTGGGGTAACTTTGGTCAAACCATGCGCTCCAAAAATGGTGAGAAATGAATTGATGAATGGATTGAAGGAAAACCTGAAGCAGTTACACTATCAAACAATACTGTTCAAAATAATAATGAAATGGTCATTTCCACTAATGATCAAGTTATGCAGGAAATCAAGTATGTAACATTTTGCTTTTTTCCAATTGAACTTGATGAATCGACAGATGTGGCATCGTGTTCCCAGTTACAACTCCTCCGCATATCCAAGAATTGGCGAAGAAAACAACAGTTACAGGTTTCTCATTGACTGTAATCTTCATTATAATCAATTGAACTTCAAAACCACATAAGCTGCAGTGGTCAGCGACTCATAGCTAACTGCTAACGTCAGGGCCAGCGAACCAAAGCTGCCAAGACCCTTCTACACCTCCACGCGGTGATCCTGGATAACAGGCTGCAGCAGAGCAGACTGGCTAAGGAGAAGGGATCGAAGAGGGAATGGTAACCCAGTACTAAAAAAATGCTTGCTGAAGTCGGATGTGTTGGACCGAAAGGTACAAATATCGCAGTCAAGTTGTAAACTATGACACAACGCATTCCGTTCTCTGGACAACATTCTGCTACTTAAGCCCTTTTAGGGTTTGGTAGCGGGAGATTGAGAACGAACGAAGCCAAGCCAATTGAACTACAGTACCCTGGCACTCTGTTGAACGTTTTGTTCATTGAAGCATGAAACAGTTTAGTCTGTTCAGTAATTTGATAGGAATCTTTTCGTTTGACTTCTTTTATTCATTTTAAAAGAATGAATACATTATTTTCTACTGATTAAATTTATAAAACACTATAAAAAAAATCGTCAAAGTAAGAGTATCGTTTCTAGTACAGACCCAAAATTAACGATTTTCAATATTATATGCTATTATCTAGAATACGCTTGTTGACAGATAATCATAGAAAAAAGGGGAGAGTGTAAAAGACATATGGTTAAAAATGGTGCATGGGACAATGATAGAACCATTGCTCTAGTGTTTTGTCTGATAGGACAGTAGTAAACGAACACAAATATGCCGTATAAGTTATGTTTACTGTACGTCTAGCGGCTGGGTCAGGAATGTGTATATGTGGAGAGAACGTTTTTTGAATGATTAATAGCTGAGCCAAGAATGTGTACATGTGGAAAGAATGTTTGTTGTATGATTAATAGCTGGGCCAGGAATGTGTACATGTGAAGAGAATGTTTGTTGTGCGATTAATAGCTGGTTCAGGCATATGGTCATTTGGAGAGTAGGGAATATATAGATTAATGTATCTACGAAATTACCAGCATGTGACTTCCCAAACAAATGTGACATTCAAACAAATGCGACTTCATAAACAACGTGACATCCAAACAAATGTGACTTCAAATAGCTCGAATTAAGCGCGCTTTCATGATTGTACACTCTGTCAGCACGGATGTCATTTTGTAATTGAGCTGCGCAAGTGCATGTGACACCTAGCGTCTGCTATTCACTGTAATGACACAGCTGAGTGTTGCCGCAACCTAATAACACATTTAGAAACTCTCAAATGCATTTTTCACTGAACTGAAATTATCTGATCAACCTACCTTCGATCTCAACTGAACTGATCTGATCAGCCGAGCTTCAGTATGGACTGTCAAATGAACTGATGGTGCCGAAGATGCAGCGAATAAGCTGCCAGCACCTAGCGACTCATAGATGGCTGCTTTGATCTTGGCCAGTGGCCTATAACTGACCAAGACCATATTCCCTCTCCAAGTGGGGGGTGGGGGGTGGGGGGGGGGGCCTTGAAACAGACTGCAACAATGCAGTCTGGCTAAAAGATTAGGTATCGAAAAGGGAAGGCAAACCCGATACCACAAATCCATGCTGAAATTAGATGTGTCGTGCCGAAAAGTGCAGATATCGAAGCCTCTCTGTAAACTTCAACACAACGTCCTTTTCAGGACGACCGCCAAAGATGGAGAAGAACTCAAATGATCTCATCCACTGACCTTCGATTTCAACTGATCTGATCTGATCAGTCAATCTTCGATTTCAACTAAACTCATCTGATCAGTCAATCTTCGATTTCAACTAAACTGTTCTGATCAGTCAATCTTCGATTTCAACTAAACTCATCTGATCAGTCAATCTTCGATTTCAACTAATCTGATCTGATCAGGTGATTTTCATTATGTAGCTGTAAACTGAACTGAGCTAATCAGCCAAACTTCAAGGCCAACTAAACTGTTCTGTTCAGTGACCTTCCATGTGGAGATATCAACTGAATGGGTCTGACCCCGCCGGCTGTCGACGTGGAGATATCAACTGAATGGGTCTGACCCCGCCGGCTGTCGACGTGGAGATATCAACTGAATGGGTCTGACCCCGCCGGCTGTCGACGTGGAGATATCAACTGAATGGGTCTGACCCCGCCGGCTGTCGACGTGGAGATATCAACTGAATGGGTCTGACCCCGCCGGCTGTCGACGTGGAGATATCAACTGAATGGGTCTGACCCCGCCGGCTGTCGACGTGGAGATATCAACTGAATGGGTCTGACCCCGCCGGCTGTCGACGTGGAGATATCAACTGAATGGGTCTGACCCCGCCGGCTGTCGACGTGGAGATATCAACTGAATGGGTCTGACCCCGCCGGCTGTCGACGTGGAGATATCAACTGAATTGATATGAGATGTCCTAAGACAAGAGCAATAAGAAAGAGAAATGCTGATTGAGATAAGGCAGAAGAAAAGGAACTATTTATGAAAGGATTGGAAATGGAATACTAGTTAAAACTATTTTCAACTTTTCAGATCTGTTGGCAGAATAATCACTTTTATTCGTCTTTTTATCCAAACTTACTTCTCTTTTTTTTTTACGTAATTTTTTTTATTATTTAATATCCTTCTTTTCCTTCGGTTTTTATCTGTCTCTGCTCCTTCTAATGCCGAAGCTTCGTTTTTTTTTCTCTGTTTCGTATGTACGTGCCTACCAGCTGGTTTTGTTTCTTCATTCTCCTTTCATATTTCTAATTCCCCATCCACCGATGTTACTACCTGCTTGGGAAACTTCAACGATAGTCCTGGATTAATCAATAGGCGAAGGCTTTAGGAACAGATAATTCATCACTTTAATTATTAATGCCAGCGTTACCACACACACACGCATATACACACGTACATTCATATTCAGCGACAGAGTTCTAGTCACTAGGGAATAAAGAATAGGATCACTGTACCCCATGCGTATCGTAAAAGACCACTAAGGAGAGGTGTATATGGGGCTGGCAACCTTACAGTGTAAAACAAATTGCTACTGAAACCACCACTGTGTACGTACAGCAAGTTCTTTGGTGCAGGTTTCTAAATAAAAGTCAAGCGTAAGTGGATGTCCAATAATATGGCTGCTGGAGTGAACAAGGAACAATCATTCCAAGCTAGCCTGTCTATATCCTGGGCCAAGACCAAAGTTCTGAACCTCATTTCCGACACAGCACCCCAGGGTATTGAAACCTAAGGTCACGCTGTGGAGGGCACCAACGAATTCGTCTACCTCGGCAGCTTGGTATCATCAAGGCGGATCGGACTAGCTGCGTCTTCTATGCGCGACCTCCTGTAACAGTTCCAGCCGGAGCATGAGCGTTTAGGGCAGAGGTGATGTGGTTGGCGACTCTCAGAACATAGGTACCTGAATGCGTGCCAAGGTCACTCTCCGTCTGGACACTACGTCAAGGTCACTCACCGTCTCAACAAAGGAAAACGGAGTTGGGGGAAAGAATTTGTACAGATAGACTATGAACTGACCACTGGCGTTCCGATTTCGGTAGGGGGGGATGAGTGACAGACAGGTGGGCAGTAGAGAGCTTGCTGCGATATTTGAGCTACAGGGTTCAGAGTAATTCGTTGCATTAACGACTGATTGGCGCCATCCACCCGATTTTCATTGGTCAGCTCTGATACTCTTTGAGACTATAAAATACTAGACACAGTTTAACTCAAGCAGGCTGGCAATGGAGAGGGACTGAGAGCGAGAGAGAGAGTTTTGCTAGGAGTCTGTTTAGCTCACCAACTTAGTAGAAGAGTGATTGTTAGGCTGTTTTTATGAATGTGTGATAGAACAGGTCGCTCAACCAGCATATGCGCTCAATAAGGTTTGGGCGTCCTGTGTATAGATGTAATCTGAACGTATGTTGTACGCAGGACATCTTTGGAACGAGGTATGTTCTGAGTGTACAGCTGTGTCTAGGAGAGATCGAGATGTGGATGTGCGTGTGTAGACACCAAGGGAACGATGTATGTTTCAGAGCGTGTGTATACGCCGATCGACTGAGTTGAGAGATCATATGCGAGTATACGTGGAATATATTGAATGTATTAAATCCAGATCACCCGCCTGAGGGGATTTGAGTGAAGAAGAGTTTTTGAGAGTGTGTTGAGGATGTAGATAAGGGGAAGGGTGTGTGATGTGTGTACGGCAATAGAACTGGGTTTTGATAGTTGGGAATTCCATCAATAGCTAATGCTTAACATTTCCGCTTTAGTTAATATTTATATTAACGTATATATACTTATGAATATTTAGTTAAGATATATATTGTATTATGTTGTAATTTCATTGCACTCACTTTAATAGTGTTGTAAGATTATGATATAATAAATATGCCACCTGCTGTGTGCTATGTCATTTGCTGTGTGAGGTCATGAATGTTGTGGTTGAGGGGGGTAACGTTTTAGTTAGAATAACCCTAGTGTAAACAGTGGGATCTGCTACACTCCGACGTGTGTGGAGTAATGGCAAGATCTCCCTTGGAACAAAACTCCGTGGTCCCAGTCCTGCGTGGTCCCAGTCCTGCGTGGTCCCAGTCCTGCGTGGTCCCAGTCCTGCGTGGTCCCAGTCCTGCTTGGTCCCAGTCCTGAAGGTCCCAGTGCTACTTTACGGCCCCGAAACCTGGACATTGCTTAAACATAACATGTCGAGACTGGAGGCCTTCCACATGCGCAAACAGCGGCGTATCCTGGACATCCGTTGGCATGACTACCACTGCAACGTGGAGGTCTCTGCTAAAACAGGCCTCCAACCAATCTCAGAAACACTTGACCGGCGTTTTTTTGTTCGGTCTTGTTGTACAACTGGACCAAGAAACCCCTGCCCACAAGATACTACACAAGTTGTTCATCAGCGTTAAAAGTCTTCCCCCCGACCGGCTGGAGGTGCAGAAGAGGCTGTCCGGCACAGTATGGCTCCAGCCGATACCAGCCTCTTCTTCCACCCTGGACTACGCCACAGAAGTGGGTCACGGATATGGCCGACCGACGCAACGGGCATCAGACGCCTAATCGAACATTATTATATTATTATTACTCGCCTTTGGTTAGCGAAACCGACATTGCTGCATTACGGACAGACTCGGAGAAGCTCAGTATTAGCACGTTTCTGTAATTCAATGGTTATTCTTGTTTATGATTCTCTCTCCGCCCCCCCCCCCCCGCCCCCCCTCCTCCGCCCCATTTCTTGACCATTAGGTGTCCTTTCTACTAGTCACACATTTTGGTGCAGAATCCCAAGTTTCGAAGTTTCTGGTGCACCCATCAACAATAATTCAAGTAAGTAAATAAAAAGTCAATATATTTGTAAAGTCAATTTAAGGAGTCTTAACCTAGCGGCAGATTCCTATGGGTGTGACCGATACTCTTAAAATAGAACAACCACGTGGCATCGATGACTGCCAAAATGGGGACGGAGTGGGCTAATGGTTAAGTGACACGGAGCACAATCCGAAGGTGCTAGGTTCGATCCCCAGCACATGCCGTTACCCCGGGGAAGCAAACCTTTAGAAAATGCAGGAGGAAGCAGACCCTTACATAAAATGAATGCCGAAGTCGGATGCACTGGGCCGACAGGCGCAAAATAAAAACCATAGTGCAACGCACACGGCCTTGTGGAATAAAGAAATAAGGTCAACGCAAAAAAAATAATAATTCCATAATTAGTCAGGTCTCAGATAGCCGACTGTCCCCGATTGGATGCTGGGCACCTTACTGGAGAAGAAGAATAGGGCTACTGCACCTCCATGCATTTCGCAAAAGACGACTAAAGAGAGTTGTGTGTGGAACTTTGTTCTTTAGTGCAGAGTTCATAAACGAGGCCAACTATAGTGGTGACCTTATACTTCAGCTGGAGTAGGATAGAGAGAGAAGGGGAGGGGGGGGGGGAGGAACGTAGGGGGAGACAAGAATAAGTTCGAAGTCGACTCAGATCTGCCTCAATCTTTTTATTCACACGTCGGAGAGTTTAGTAAGGTAAGCCCACTTCACTCGCCAGCAAGAAAACCTCAGGACCCACACACAAATCAGCAAAGAAATGAGAAATCTTAACAAATAATTAAACAAAACTACCGAAAAAGGAACATATATTAATCTAGGTTATTTTTTTCCTCTTCCCCTACGAGGCATTTGGCAACTATAAACCCATTAATGTAACAACACACTGCTAACGTTTTCATTTACAGCTTATTTACACATGCCTGGCTTTTGTGCCCTTGAGCTTAAACCTCTGTTGTGACAAGGTACTTGAGAGACGAGTATGTAGGTAGGGTGTGTGGGGGCAGATACAGAGACATCGGAGGGGGAGAGAGGTACACAAATTTATGAGAAATCCTTTCACCTTAACTTAACTTGACTTAACGTCTTTATACTAATTTAGAAGACCCTGCAGAGTCTGTATACAACCAGTTTCATTTACATCACCTTGCTCTAAAAGCTATGCTCATCCAGTTTATTCTTAAATGCCTTAACTGTCCCTGCCTCCACCACCTCCCCTGGCAATGCATTCCAAGCAGACAGCACTCTCTGACTACACAAATATTTCCTAATATCTAATCTGGACCTCTCTTTAGTCAGCTTGTAGCTAGCTATGCCCTCGTGTTATTGTGGGTGGTTGTATTTTTAAAAACTTGTTATAGTCTAATTTATCCATTCCTCTGATCATCTTATAAACCTGTATTAAGTCACCACGAATTCTTCTCTCTTCTAGACACTGTAGGCCGGTTTTTCTGAGTCGTTCCTCATAACTGTAATTCTGGAATCCCACTATCATCTTTGTCGCTCATTTTTGTATTCTTCCCAGCATGTTTATATCCCCTCTATGATAAGGACTCCACACCTGTACACAGTACTCCAATCTAGGTCTAACTAAAGCTTTATACAGTTTGACGATCACTTCCTTGACGATCACTGCTTGCATACACAAACTCACCTCGCAGATTCTTGGGATTATGCCAACCTCTCCCTGCGAAAGAGTAATCAAAATTATTAGTGACAGTTCAAACAGACATAATTGCAAAAAGAAACAATACAACACTAGTTTAATATTATTACTATTTTTGTTATTATTATCATTATTATCATTGTAGTTATTGTCATGTTTATTTATATCCATATGCAATTTTGTTACGTAAGTTATGATACAACAACCTTTCCAGTCTTTATAAAACTTCAATTACTTTCGCAACGTTTTTGTCAAGTCGTATTTTATCATCCTTTATTGCTTTTCTTGACTTTATTTAACCTAAATCTCACTTGATCTTGATGATCTTCAAAAGCAACGCTTAACGCGGTCGCAACATTTCCAAGTAAACACAAGCATATACACATACACACAGACATAGACACATACATACGAGGAGGGTTCCAATGAAAACCTTAAATACATTTTTTTGGGTAAATGTATTATAAAAAAGGAAAACACAACTGTATCATTTTTCGACGTAGTCACCAATGAGTTCGACACAAGTCCCCATCGCCTATTAAGTGCATGGATTTCTGTGTAATCACTCATGCACCACTTGCTGAACATCTTCATCGGACCTAAAAGTCTTTCCACCAAATGCCTCTTTTAGTCGTCCAAAGACGTGGGAATTACTTGGGGCCAGGTCTAGTGAGCACGGAGGATGTGGTAGACACTGAAAGTGAAGGTTCTCGATGTTAGCAGTCGCAGTACGAGCAGTATGGGGTCGAGCATTGTCATGTTGCAGAAGAATACCTTTACTCGGCTTAGGGTAACAAGTGTAATTGATTCCGGCCCTGCATACAAGGTTTATTAGAACAGAGATAAAATAACTCAGCAGAACACATCATATTTCGAATGTGTCCTGGTATTCAATGTAATGAGCAAACTAGGACAAAGCAGTATTAGCACAATGTGGACTGTAAATACTTATACTTCACAGAGCATATTGAAAAACTAAGTTGTATTCACTTTAGAGACTGAAGTTTTGGTACAGCTTATTACAATGACAACATCTGCTGAAAATACTTGTCGTCGCATGCATTCCCATACAAAAATATGTACAGGAACAATCGAGGCTTGTCCTGAATATCACAGCTGATGCATATAAAAAGAACTGGGGACTTGTCCTGTATATACAAAATTACAGTATACGACCTTTGGGCCGGAAAAATTCAATAACTCACCTGGAGGTTTGAACCCTAATCCCCTTCAAAGTACTATCCTTAGGACTCCATACACTTCTACCAGTGGTCCCGGCATTGTTGAAAGAATTCCTGGAAGGTCTTTTTGGGAATAGATTACAGCCGGGTCGTCGCATCCCGTATAATGTCTTCTCGTGACTCTCAAATCGGGTTCCTTTCAGCGGAATTTTCAGCTTGGGAAACAGCCGCAAATCGAATAGAATCATGTTGTGAGAATAGGGAACCTAGCTAACCAGATGACAGTTGTGTTTGGCCAAGAAAGTTTGAATCAGCTACGCAGAATGGACGGGTGCGTTGTCATGATGGGGGTGCCAAGTTCCTGTTGTCATGATGGGGGTACCAAGTTCCCGTTTTCATGATGGGGGTGCCAAGTTCCCGTTGTCATGATGGGGGTGCCAAGTTCCCGTTGTCATGACGGGGGTGCCAAGTTCCCGTTGCCATGATGGGGGTGCCAAGTTCCCGTTGTCATGATGGGGGGTGCCAAGTTCCCGTTGTCATGATGGGGATGTCAAGTTCCCGTTGTCATGATATGGGTGCCAAGTTCCCGTTGTCATGATGGGGGGTGCCAAGTTCCCGTTGTCATGATGGGGGTGCCAAGTTCCCGTTGTCGTGATGGGGGTGCCAAGTTCCCGTTGTCATGATGGGGGTGCCAAGTTCCCGTTGTCATGATGGGGGTGCCAAGTTCCCGTTGTCATGATGGAGGTGCCAAGTTCCCGTTGTCCACAGGTCCAGTCGTTTGCGTCGACTAGCGTTACTAAGGCAACGGATGACCTCAAGGTTGTACTCTTTGATAATTTGTTGACCTTGTGTTGGATACTCGTGATGCACAACCCAACGGGAGTCAAGTTTGGCATTGCTGTGTCCCTGCCTCGCTTATTTCGCCCTCGGAGATGATTAGTGTCTCTCCTGTGGCGACTGCAGTTTGGTCTCCGGGTCGTACCCATAAATCCACGACTCATCACCAGTGAACACAGTTTTCATGAAGGTGGGGTCACCATTCACGCAGTCCACCATTTCCTGTGAGACTTCGGACGGATATGCTCCATCGTTAGCAGCCTCGGCACGACATTTGCCTCCCCTCTCCGCTAAGCCAAATCCCCGCTCAAAATCGAGTGTACCTAGCAAATGCTTATCCCCACCTCACCCGCAAGTTCTGGTGCTCGTGTCATCGTTACCGAAAGTCTATTGAATCTTCCGCATTGTTTTCACTTTGGTATAGCCTAGCTTTTGGCAAAATTTGATGCAGCACCCCTGCGTAATTCTTTCAACCATTTCGTGGTGAATGAAAATCATGCGAGTGTTGACTACACTCAACACTGAAATACTGACTGCCAGAAACTGACGGAATATGCGAGAGGGAAAAAATCAGGCTTGTGTATGACGGTCCCCTGTACCTCTTTACCGAAGGACCACACCCATGCTTCATTTGTTTCCACGGAAGAAAAAAAAATTAAGGTCGGAAACTTTTTGAACACATGTACGTGAACATAGACTGAGGTACCACCTATTCAATAAATTGAAGATAGGTGGCACTGACGAATGCTCGTGCGGTACTGGGGAAATGACCGCTGAACATCTGCTGCAAAAGTGCCCGACATACGAGGATCAGAAAAAGCAGATGTGGCCATCACCAGTGGCAACACTAGACAAGCTCTATGGCAGTGTCGACAGCCTCAGGATGACCGCTGCTTTTTTCAAAAAAATAAAGGTTGACGTCTGACAGCGTACGAAGAAGAAGAAGAAGTATGTACCGTGAACATCTAAGGTGTCGTCGTGTATATTCCAGCAACAACCACGTACACCCCAGAAGAAGTGCCTACTAAACTAAGATAAATGGATAGCAGTACATAGTCATGACATTTAGAACATATGAAAGAGAGAAAAGACACATGTAAATTATTTTGTTTAAAAGTGAATAAGATTGTACCCGAGTCAGTTTACCTTTCATTGCCTATTTGCCTTTACTATTGACAAATGACAAGATATCAAAATACAAAACAAAAATAATAACAAAGTTTAAATTAAAATGTGCGACCTGTGTTCAATGGCATATACACATAGAGGTGCCGTGTGCTTGAATGAATGAAAATTAAAGTAAAGAGTGAAATGATTGTTAAGGGATGAGAGCAGACAACAGACAACTGGCAAATATATAATATATTGCAAGAAAATAAAGAATGTAACAGTTAAATGATTTCTGGATACAAAGAAGAGAGCAGATTGGAAGACAGCAGACACAGACAATTTAAAAAATGATTATATTTTAAAGATAGTATAAGGGGTGTATGGAGGTGTGAATTAAAGACAGGTTAAAGGCAAAGCATAAAGAGCGCAGGGGCAGTTAGGCAGAAATTACATAGATTGATAAGCAAAAGGTTTAAAGGCAGGTAGATGTATAGGTAAATTGATATAGGGCTAAGTGGATAGATAGGTCAATGTGTTGTTCAGTATGTAAGTAGATTAATGGGTAAATAAATAGTTCTTTAGATTGGTAGTTATGTCGGTATATAGTTAGTTAAATAAGTGCATAGGTAGGTAGGTATGTATGTAGGTATATAGGTGGTATGCTGTTAAATATATCTGCAGATATCTATGAAGGTATACTGATAGGTAAGTTGGTAAGTTTTTCAATAGGTGGGTGGTATGTAGTACATACACACACACATAAGTCCTACATATTTTCTAGGCAGCCTGGCTGACAATGTGGATCGATGTGATCCCTGTAGTAGTGAGCGCCACGCAGATGAAGCCAAGCATAGCACGACCGTCTGGAGGACCGCGCTCCACCTTCATCAGCATGTTCGGGATGTGAGGAGAGCTTCTACAACCCGCCACGTGGGCATTAAACAACAACAACAACAAAACACACACACACACACACACACACACGAGGGAGCTTCCAAATGAAAACCTGAAAAGTGGGATACCCGTGAGAAAAACCATCCCTTTATTCTGTAACTTGATATGGTTGCTAAGAATGTCAAGAGTGTCCTGCACGTGGCATCTCGGTGCAGACGAACAGCATGACGTCATAATTGCAGTTGAAAGATGGCCGCTCCACTATTGACATGCACTAAAGAGGGGCAGCAGTGACCTCACATTCGATTGCAGTCGATGACCTCGTAAAGAAAAATCACCCATGACCGTGAATAAAAATGGCGCCCATCTGGACCTCAGTCAAGGTTCAGCACACGACATGTGGACCTCAGTAAAGGTTCAGCACACCACATCTGGACCTCAGTCAAGGTTCAGCACACGACATATGGACCTCAGTCAAGGTTCAGCACACCACATCTGGACCTCAGTCAAGATTCAGCACACCACATCTGGACCTCAGTCAAGGTTCAGCACACCACATCATCCATGATGGGTCTGAAAGGTGGGTGTCATCGCAGCTTACTCCAGCATTGAAACAACAACTTTTTCGGCAATTTAAATCAGAAGGTGATGGTTTCCTAGCAAACATTATTACTGGAAATGATACCTAGGTTCACTATCACAACCCTGAAACGAAGAGAGCGAGCAAGGAATGGCGCCATCCGTTCCCGCCGAAACCGAAGAAGTTTGGCACACAGCAATCTGCAGGGGAGGTTTTGCTGTCTCTCTTTTGTATTGAACAAGGCGTTATTTTAGAGCACTGCATGCCCAGGAGGGAACACTGTCACCAGTGCCATGTATACAGATCTTCTCGGGAATCATCTTCGACCAGCAACCAAGTTCAAACGACGTGGACTTATAAGTAAATGTGTGCTTTTGCAATATGACAATGCTCGATCCCCATACTGCTCACGCAGCGGCTGCAACCATCGAGGACCTCCACTTGTGTCTGTCACATCCACCGTGCTCACCAGACCTGCTCCCAAGTGATTCCCACTTCAGACGACTATACCTGGCATTGGGATGAAAGACTTCCAGGTCCGATGGAGAGGTCAAGTAGGTGGAGCATGACTGGTTACACACGAGGAATCCATGTACTTTATAGGCGCTGGGGGACTTGTATCGGACGTTCTCAAGGAATCCATGTACTTTATAGGCGCTGGGGGACTTGTATCGGACGTTCTCCAGGAATCCATGTACTTTATAGGCGCTGGGGGACTTGTATCGGACGTTCTCAAGGAATCCATGTACTTTATAGGCGCTGGGGGACTTGTATCGGACGTTCTCCAGGAATCCATGTACTTTATAGGCGCTGGGGGACTTGTATCGGACGTTCTCAAGGAATCCATGTACTTTATAGGCACTGGGGGACTTGTATCGGACGTTCTCCAGGAATCCATGTACTTTATAGGCGCTGGGGGACTTGTATCGGACGTTCTCCAGGAATCCATGTACTTTATAGGCGCTGGGGGACCTGTATCGGAGGTTCTCCACAAAACCATGCACTTTATAGGCGCTGGGGGACTTGTATCGGACGTTCTCCAGGAATCCATGTACTTTATAGGCGCTGGGGGACCTGTATCGGAGGTTCTCCACAAAACCATGCACTTTATAGGCGCTGGGGGACTTGTATCGGACGTTCTCCAGGAATCGATGCACTTTATTGGCGCTGTGGGACTTGTATCAAACGCAATGGTGACCATGTAGAAAAAGGATACAGTTGATAAATCTACCAAACAAACGTATTTAAGGTTTTCATATGATGGCACCTCGTGTGTGTGTGTGTGTGTGCGCGCGCGCGCGCGTGTGTGTGTGTGTATATATATATATATATATATATATATATATATATATATATATATATATATATTTACACGATACTGGTAGATAGATTGGTAGATTGGTAGACATATTTAATATTAAGATATGTTGGTAAGTGTGTATGAAGGTGTATATATAGTTATGTTGCGTTTGTTAAAATGTGGGTAGGATGTTAGATATAGCAGTAGGTGTGTATGTATGTTGGTAAATGGAAGGGTAATCTTACCGGATGACCCATCATGGTATATGTTTTTCCTGTTCCTGTCTGGCCGTAAGCGAACATACACGCATTATAACCCTCAAAGGCGGACTGCAGGATCTCAGTTCCCAGGTCTTGGTAAATCTGATAGCACATAAGAAATTATTGATATGATAAGATGATATAGGATATGGTATTACGTATCTTGATCTGACATGATAATAAATAAAATTATGTAAACATAGATAATTGTAATCACTATTCAAAAAGTAATGAATACAAATGAGCGAAATAATAATTGAGTTAACTGATAATAAGGGAGATGTGTGTGTGTGTGTGTGTGTGTGTATGTGTGCGAGCGTGTGTGTGTGCGTGCGTGTGTGTGTGAATGTGTGTATGTATGTGTGTGCGCGCGTATCTATATGTATATATCTTCTTGTATCCTACTTGCTTCTTACGAATCATAGGGGTGTCAATGCAGTTGGCTTATAATGAAGCCTGCATCAAAGCCCTCTATACGCTCTAGTGCAAGCTTAGTGGTGGTTTCTGTAGCAATTTATTTGACACGATGAAGATACTAGTCTCATGCACAACTTATTCGGCTTTTGCGGCATTATTAGAAGGTCAAGATGACTAGTCTTTGCAATTAGGAACCACATTGTTCAATTAGAGAGAGGTAAACAGACAGAAACATAGACAGGTAGACAAATATAAATATAAAGAAAAGTAGCCAGGTAGAAACATTGAGATAGGTAGACTGATAGAAAGATAGAGAGGTAAACATGTAGAAATAGATAGAGGTAGACGTATATACAGATAGACAGGTAGAACCATATAGAGATAGACAGATAGAAATATAGATAAGTGTGCATGTTGAAATATAGGTAGACATGTAAAAATATAGAAAGGTAAACAAAAATATAGAAAGGTAGACAGGTTGAAGTATAGGGAGGTAGACATGTAGAAATATAGAGAAATAGGTAAAAAAGAGAGATGATATGTCAAAATATATCACTAAGTAGACACATAAATATACAGAGATTAACAGGTAAAATATAGAGAGGTAGACAAGCAAAAATATAGAGATAGATGAACGACTTGAAATATAGAAAAGCAGACAGGAAGAAATATTCACTGGGTTGACACGTAGGAATTGGGAGAGGTCGACAGGTCAAATACATACAAATATACAGGTAGAAATATAGAGATTGGTAGACATACAGAAATATGAAAAATTCTAACCCCTATTTTGCCACTATAAGACTTCTCCACATTGTATCATATCAATAAACTTGTTTACAAAATTCATTTGCCCTTCCCCAATTCATCCGCCCCCAGGGGTTCCATGTTCAAGCAAGACAGGTTATGTTACAGATCTATATCAGCAATGGATATCATGACAATATTCCCTTTAAGCTCAGCATGGAAAATATCAAACGTATTAAATAATATACAAAATAGTATTACAGCGTTTAGTCCTGTTGCTGTGGTTAGCCGGCGAGATTTATAGAGCTATTGAATAAAGGCCGCTTCTCTTAGAAGTCGCCATTCAATGTACATATGGTATTCCGTCACCACTATTAATTTGTAAATTTGATCCTTTTCCATTGTTTGACTCCTTCCTCTGACTAGGAGACTGATAGTCTAGCCGCTCGGCCACACTATCTGTGTAAACCAGCGATCCTCAACCAGAGAGCAATTTTAGGTTTTCAAAGGGTGAGAGGGTAATTAAGCTCTAGTGTAGTCTGTTAAGTATAAATATTTTTAGAAAACTACTTTTATATTAAAATAAATCAACATTTCTATTGCTATTACAATTGTCAAACACTATGAATAATCTAATTAAATATGTTTGTACTAAAATAGACACAATACAAAATCTTCAATGTTATGTACATGTTATTTGGAATGCACCTTTTTATTCAGACAATCTTGTAAGGAAGTTGGGGGAAAGGGAGCTGGGGGTGGTAGGGTAAAGATAATGACATTCTGACATGACGAGGTGGGTGCATGGAGCAGAAAAGGTTGAGGACCTCTGATACAAAGGTACACATTTCGTTTCTCTTCCATTCGGGGGATGGTATTATTTGTCAGGGTTCTGTGACACGGGAGTTGTCATCTTTCAGAATCGACCTTTCTATCGAACCGTATTTGATCCATATCGTAGTGACAAATCGGTGCATGTTGAAGCAAGTGCGGACGGGATTCATTTACCATAGGGCGGATCATTTGAATGGTGTTCGATTACTTCTTATTTCGGTTCCGTTAAATCACATGGCCACCACAACAGCTGATCCCATACTGGAAGCTTGTATTCGAGCACTTTCAGTGGATGTTTCAAATAGCAATAGTTTTATATGATGAGGTTGCTAGCCCAATACACAATCTTCTTTAGTCACCTTTTATGACATGTTTGGAAGATTACAGTGGTTCTATTCCTATCAGCCTGGCTACTACTCGAGTACTACTACATAAACGTTATCGTCCGACAGACGGGAAGAGGAGACTAATGTCCAGTCAGGCATAACACACTGATCAGGGTCAGGTAAAAATATACTGACCAAGACCCACACCTCACTTCCACGTAGGTCTTCCTGGAAACGGGATGTTTTCATGGCAGGCTGGCAAGCAAAGTGGGGGGATCAACGTGATCCCCGTAATAGTGAGCGAAACGTAATTGATGCCAAGCATAGCACAACGACCTGAAGGACCGCGGACCACCTTCATCAGCAAACTCGGGATGTGGGGAAACCTACTGTAACCACTTAACGCCCTTATCAGGGGGTACAACAGAGTAATCTTACTCATTGTGGACATTCAACACAATCTTCATCATTATCCTCATCATCATAATCATCGGTTGACAGACAATGGCCAATACTATTACGTTTGTAAAGATAGCGTATTTATTCCAGTCCTGCAATTTCTATCTTCTGTGTTGTTATGCGTTATAGAGAGAGCGAGTTGCAGCTGTCATTGAGCTCAGAGACGATGGAGTGTAACTTTGTCTTGCAAACGTTGAAACGATTTCTTGTTGGTGTGGTGGGGGGTGGAGCTATAACTGAAAGGCAAGGTATGTGCTTCTCAAGAAATCGCGGAACGGTGGGATTTCGATTACACAAGTTTCATGTGTCAGCTCGTCTTAAGGAAGGTGGGACCAGCGTCTAGTCATTTTCTAGATGGACGATAAACTTGGAGATCCCGTGTACACGACGTGAACGTAATCAAACTCTTGGCAGTGGCAAATCTATAAAAGAAGGCTGTTAGCCGCTGCCCGAGAACAAATTCTAAAGGTAAAAGTGGCCTGCATGAAGTTCAAAAGAAGAAGTCCTACAACATGCAGACACAACAGGCCCAGTCCTCTGTTTGTCTGATTACCCAATCCCCTGTTTGTCTGATCACCCAATCCACTGTTTGTCTGATCACCCAATGCCCTGTTTATCTGATCACCCAATCTCCTGTTTGTCTGATCACCCAATCCACTGTTCGTTTGATCACCCAATCCACTGTTTGTCTGATCACCCAATCCCCTGTTTGTCTGATCACCCAATCCACCGTTTGTCTGATCACACAATACACTGTTTGTCTGATCACACAACCCACTGTTTGTCTGATCACCCAAGCCACTGTTTGTCTGATCACCCAATGCCCTGTTTGTCTGATTACCCAATCTCCTGTCTGTCTGATCACCCAATCCACTGTTTGTCTGATCACCCAACCCACTGTTTGTCTGATCACCCAATCCACTGTTTGTCTGATCACCCAATCCCCTATTTGTCTGATCATCCAATCCACTGTTTGTCTGATCACCCAATCCACTGTTTGTCTGATCACCCAATCCACTGTTTGTTTGATGAACCAATCCCCTGTTTGTGTGCGCACCCAATGCCCATGTTTGTTTGCACATCCGCTAACAACTGCCAGCTGTCCAGTACATACTCAGGGTAAAAGTGAAGCGACTAAGTAATGTTAGCAAATTCCTGTATGTCCATTTGTTGTTGGCGCGTCCTTGTCTGCTGCCATACTGTCTGTTACAAGAGGCTTGTGGTGGTAGACACTGAGACTGGTATACCAAAGAGACTCTATCGTTTGTGTCTCTGTGTGTCTACATGTGTGAGTGGATGTGTGCTTGTTGTAGTATGTGTATGTTAGTGTATGATTTTGTGAGAGTGCCTGATATGAAAGTGTGAATGTGTATGTGAGAGTTTATGATATGAGAGTGTGAATGCATATGTGAAGTGTATGATAGGAGAGTGTGAATATTTGCGAGTGGATGAGAGTGAGTGAGAAAAAGCGTAAAGTGTGAGCTAGTTCCATTTACATATGTGTGAATGTACGTGCGAGTGTATGAACGCCCGTATGTGTATGAAAGACTTCGCACGAGTAAGCAATACGTCAGCCAACTTTCTTCAGAACCAATCAATATTGCCATTTAAAAAGTTGTGATAATATACGTAAGCGTTGTAATATCAACGAAGTAGTCCAGGCTATAATACTCTCCTTGCTATTTGCGTAACGACTACAACTATCTTCAAATGAGATCAATAAAAGTGAACAAGAATGTGGCTCCATTTGATTACAATTGGGAGGAGTTGATCTGCTGAAATATTTCTCCAATTTCAGTAATGAAAATTCTCAGCAACTGAGTGCGAGTATAAAGATTAGTGACGAACTTAGTTTATAGGTGCGCAATAGTACGATTCTTGGTGGTTGGAGAAAAAAACAACAGAACGTTATAATCATTAGAAGCACGGTTTAAATGTGACTAAATATAGTTCAATATTAAACCAGCAACCTCCTCATTTCAAACAGGTAAAAACTAAGTTGTATCAAGCACGATATCAAACTCATCCCGTATCATAATCATCTGGTTAAAAAAATACATTGAACTATACATGAAGAATTACTTGCCAGCTTCCTGCAGGTAGGAGTGGGTAGGGACAATATCATCCACAAAATGGGTCTGTTTTCCTCAAGAAATGAATCAGCGATATTGTGCGACACCGGGGTTAAACTTTAGAGGAGACACCCGCAGACTGGCTTATACCTCTCAACAAGTCGGTTTGAAGATCCATGAGGAAAAGATCAAATTAGTTAGGGTCAATGCAGCAAACACAGAACTAATCAGGCTGAGAGGAACGCCACGGGAAGAGGTAGAGGTATTTACATACCTAGGAAGTATCATCAATAAGGAAGGGGGGACAGACTAGGATATAAAGACACGGATAGAAAATGCAAGTTGCATTCGGAATGTTGAAACCCAAATGAAACTCAAAGGAAATAAGAAGGAAAACAAAAAATAAGGATTTTCAATTTAAATGTGAAGCCAGTCCTGCTGTATGGAGTGGAAATATGTAGGATGACCTAAAGCAATGATAGGAGACTGCAGGGTTTTGTCAACAGATGGCTGGCGGATGACTAAAGGCAATGACAGGAGACAGCATGGTTTTGTCAACAGATGGCTGGAGGATGACCAAAGGCAATGACAGGAGACAGCAGGGTTTTGTCAACAGATGTCTGAGAAAGATTCTTGGTATAAAATGGTTTGACAAAAGTTACAAACGACAGACTGTGGGAGAGAGCGGGACAAGGTAAATTGGAACAGGAAATCTTAGGCAGAAAGTGGAGATGGATGGGTCATACATTAAGAAATCCATAGGCCAGTATCACCAGGCAATCCCTGCCATAGAACCCCCAGGGAAGGAGAGACAAAGGAAGACCAAGGAATACATGGAGACGAGATCTGGAAGCGGAAGTAAAGAAATAAAGAAAACGATGGAAGGAAGTGGAAAAGATTGCACAGGACAGAGCTGCTTGGCGAGGATTGGTTGATGGTCTATGCATCCCTGGGTAAAGGAAGGCGGAAGAGAAGAGACACCCACAAGCAAAGTCAACGTCGATTGAATTACAAGAAAAAACAGTAACACCTCGCAATTATTTCCCTTTCAAAAGTAATAGAAATATTGGGGGGGGGGGGGGGAGAGAGAGAGAGAGAGAGAGAGAGAGAGAGAGAGATATGTTACAACATTTATTCCCATTGCTGGGATTTGCCTGGAGGATATTTAACGCTGAGGAGTAAAGGCCGGTACGCCTTTGCTACTTCAAGTATTGTACAAGCTAAGTTTTTATTTCACACTAGAGAAAAACAAATATATGTTTAATCGGGGTTTTAGAACTGTTTCCTATTGGCCAGGATACTGATGTCCTAACTGCTCGTCCCTCGATCCTCGAGGAAACGCTACAAAAATGTTGTGTACGATTTTTTGAAACATTTACAAAGGCTGTATAGTAAAATATCTCATGACTCTTGGATGCACTTGGATTGGTATCAAATTTGCATGCCTAAAACCCGTTCAAATACACTACTGAATTGTGGCTTTGACTAAGTTTTAAGTTATTAACCAAGGGGGAGGGTATTTGAGAGGTAGAGAAGATATCAGCGGAATGGATTAGTTGACGGAAGAGAGAAGATGATGGGCGTAACTTAAAATAGTGTTTTCAATGTCACACCTTAGCGGGGACTGGAAGTGAGTGCAGTTTAGGGGGGGGGGTGGGGGGGGGAGGAGTGTAGAAAGCGGATCCTAAAGTGCATTACTTACATACCTATCTCGGGCAACGCCTGCTACTACAGTTAACATATATATATACTAGACAGACTATTCCGCCTTTTTTGTTTACCTCACGTAACACCACCAGAGCTGTTAGGGCCCATAAACAACCATTCAAATGCAATAACTGTCACTGTATAAACTCCACATGAATGGCCACGACATATGACTAACTAACTTTACGTGTTATTCAATGGAGCACTGCTTCAGTTTCAATCCCAATTCTAAACACATTTGGATTGATCAAATGTTTACATTTTCGCTTCGTTTGGCATAAGCCTCACAATTTGTAAAGGTGTTTACAGCAATCGCAAGATTTCTTTTCATTTTTAAGTAGCCATTTTATCTATCAGTAATTGCTAAACATGGCATCTGGAGCTTTAGCACAGCCTGGGCCCTCAACGTGTCTAGATATAGGCCTTGTTCAGTCTAATCGGCAGCTGTATGCATTCCACTGTCCTCATAATCATCATTGGCTCTTGCCGTCTAGCCAGATGATAGTAATTGTGCTATTAGCACAAAGCCCGGGCAGAAATATAGAGACCATGTGTGGCCCATGCAGTAAGGTCCCTCTCTTGGTCTGCCTTGTTTACTCCAAGGAAAAGGTGATACCAATACATTTGGAACAAGGCAAGCTGCAGAAGCTGCCGGATCAGCAGAGCAATGCTCTAACTGTTCGTCTGTTGGGGCTTCACTCCTAGACCAGCCGCCAATCTAGTCTAAAGACCTGGTCTGCCATGCAACTGTCATATACAAGGGAAAGGAAGTGTCATATGAGACATTGCTGTTGGTACTAGGCCGCAACTTTTGATGTTAGGTGGGCACTTCCTTCCTCGCTGCCTTTCCTTCCCTAACATTAACTCAGGTAGCCATTTACAACAGGACACAACCGCCTGGAGGACCCAGGTCCACCTTCATCATCGCACTCAGGATGCGAGGAAAGCTACTGCAACCCGACACGTAACGACCTTTGCATGGCCCACAAAAAGAACAAACTTACTCATCGCAGGCATTAAACAATAACAATAGCAACAACATTCAACAATAACAACAACAACAACATTCAACAACAACAATAGCAACAACATTCAACAATAACAACAACAACAACATTCAACAACAACAATAGCAACGCAACAACATTCAACAATAACAGCAACAACTGGGCCGGCTAAATTATGTCAATCACGGAGACAGAACGCAGTAACTTAATCCCTGTGAGGAGCAAGTTCGCTACCTTTCTACTACTGAAACGACTGTCAGATATAATAATATCATCCATAATAAATGGTAATTAAAAATGGCTCATAAAACTGACTTCCCTGCATCAGAACAGTCTCAGATTTGCTCAAGCCGTTTGGTTGTTAAAAGACCTTGAGAAAAAAAAGTAAGATGGCCGCGCCTTAATGGCTGCGCTCTCGACTCGCCCACGTGTTTGTTTCGAGTTTTCTGATGTTTGGTGGTTCCTTTTTGGATTCCGTTTCGAAGTGGTTAAGCCGTCGGCCTCGTGATCAGGTGCTGTGGGTTTGACTCCGTGCCCCGCCGTCTTTTTCACGGGTGCTTGATGCGGAGTCATCTGTATCTCGTAGTCGTCCCCTAGTCGTCTTGTCCTTGACTTGCCACTGGGGTCGGGCGGCACGAAACGAGAGAATGAGGATAAAAAGTAGCGCTAGAAAAATTAATTATGCCATCATCGTCTACGATGGACGACGGCCTTTGCCTTTTGGTGGTTCTTGTTTGGATTATAATTCACAACTCCTTCACCAGGTGGTATCAGGGACTTTGTTCTGTGGATTTGATGTGCTTTCGATCGGTTATCCTGTTTGTTATGCTGCATTTCTCTGCATTTCATGTCTGGCTTGAATCGCGGGAGGTCAGTCCATGATGGAATTCGGTGTTCCGCTTGGCTGCACATCGGAGTTCGGTTCAGGTTATCACTACTCAAAGATCTTCCGACACACCTTCCTCCTGCCCTCTACAGGAGGATACACGATACCTTTCCCAACCTCGTATTCTCAGTACAGCAAGGGTCACGCTGACCAAAAGATGGATATAATAAAGAGGATTCGGCGGCGGACACGGGAAAAAACAAAATTTGACACGGACAACCACGGAAAGACTGACACAAACATTGGTCGAATACACTCCTCGCGACCCTCATCCCGAGGCAACAGAGTACTCGGCTCCACCTGGGGAGTCTATAAGGATTTCCCTAGACACGCCACACATGAACACAGCCTCAGCAGTTATCATTTGACGCATGCACGGATATTATTATTATTATTTGATTGTTAAAAGTGCTGACGAAAGATCGCTAACTCCATAATGTACCTATCATTTCGTCAAGTACATGTTTACATCTGGGTCGACTGGTGGGAGAAGGGATAGGGAGGCTGCTATACCATGAAAAACGTACAATCCTGGTTCGTTATCCCGAACACAACGAGATTTAAACCTGATACGTTGAGCTTGTAAGCCAAGCTGACAACGCTTTGACCACACACGTCCCTCACTAATATTACCACGCAGGTATAACCATTGTCTGTAACACACCCCGCCTATTTACACGGGCCACGAGCCAGTTTAGTATGGAATATCTGTATGGACTTGAAAGACAGCTTTAGAAACACGAAGCACTTTTTTAAACCGTTTTACTGGTCCGTGAATAGAACATCGAACGACAGTATACATATGGGGAATCAAAAGAAAAGTAGATCTCAAAACTAATTCAGCCCGCCTAGTCCTTGGAAGTTTGTACACTCCTTTCCCCCTACCACAAACACACACCCCTCCCACAACACGTCACCTAGCCGTGACATATATAAGCTTGCGAACATATGTGTGTTAATATTTAAGCCTGATTGTTACCGGTGTCAGAAACGGGAGCAGATAATAGTAACATTGTAATATGCCAGGCATATCGTAAGAGTCTACTAAACAGGGTTGGACACGGTGCTGGCTACCCCCTCATGTAGAAAGCTTATGTCACAAAAACTGCTAATAGATACAGGCAGTGAACGTTTGAAGACTTGGCGTGTAGTTGTTGGAAAACATATGCTCCACAAGCAGCTTAATAAGTTTTATTTGCTATTGTATCGTCTGCTTAGTACAGTAGTCGATCACTGTTTCTCAAAGCGTAGAACAGACACCAGATGCGAGACTACAGAGAGTTAACGTACTGAGTGAACGGCCCGGAGGACCAGCGGAGTGACATATAAAGTTAAAGTGCTGAGTGAACAGCCCGGAGGACCGGCGTAGTGACAGATAAAGTTAAAGTGCTGAGTGAACAGCCCGGAGGACCCGATGATAGACTAGATAGAGTTAAAGTAAGGGATGAACAGTTCAGAGAACCAGTGGATAGACTAGATAGAGTTAAGGTACAGCTCAGAACGTGCAAATGGCACGATATAAAAAATGTACAGTTGAACTGCACGGAAGACCCGATGAGTAACGAGAAAGAACGAATGGCCAGCGTGAACTGCACGATGGAACCGTGCGGGAGTCAAATAGCAAGGCCAAGAACGTTTTAAACTCACGGATAGGAGAGTTCGAAGGCAAGTCAAGATAAGCTGGTCGACATAGCATATAGCAAAGGTTGTCATTATACGAAATAACAAGCCATTGGACGATCAGATTACTGTTGCATGTGTCAGAATATGGAAATAAGAGGAAGTGTGGCCTAGAAATGGGGACCAGTCAATCGGTGTAGTGGTCTTGACATTAATCTTCGGTGGAGCGACCGAATTATTCACGTACCAGTTCTGCTACTTTCCTAGCCTATGCACGTCAAACAAGGCTTGCCTTCCGCCAAATAGATTACAACGTACAAATTGGTTGCACGTTGACAACCAGGACTATGTCACAGCAAATATAATGGTATCCGTTTGTAAGTTGAATCATGACATCGTCACTGGAACGCCTAAAACCAACCATCATTGCAAAAAGAACCGACCTGTTTACGTCCATGTATCGGTGGTTGATTAGTTGGCTACTAGCCAGTTGCATAGTGCGATTAGCGCGTCCGTCAATCAATCAAAACCTGTCAGCCAACTGTCGAGCAGAGGTCTTCAAATAACACACCTATTTCTCATGTCCTGGATCATCCGTGCTAGTTGTCTGCCCGCTGTCCTTATTTTAACACCGAATTATGTCTGTCTCGAGCTCTGTATGTATATGTTGATCTCTCTATTTCTCTTACCCCGTGGATTCCATATCAGATACCGTTTTGTGATGTTAACAGTTGGCTACATGAATGTATGTCATATACACAGTCCTCGTAATTCCCACCTACACAGTCCTCGTAATTCCCACCTACACAGTCCTCGTAATTCCCACCTACACAGTCCTCGTAATTCCCACCTACACAGTCCTCGTAATTCCCATCTACACAGTCCTCGTAATTCCCACCTACACAGTCCTCGTAATTCCCACCTACACAGTCCTCGTCGATTGTCTGGTTCTGACCACCAGTTTCATATGATTGATTTTAAGGTATCATTTCAATGTATCATTTCAATCCTTATATTCTGTGCAAGCACTCATTTATAAAAGCATGTATTGTTGTTTTATCAGTATACGCGCCAGAGCCATATAATATAGATGTTTTACGCTGGGGTTTAATGTGCTTTATTATTGGTGTTTTTTTGGTATTGGCGTCAGAGCCATATAATATAGATGTTTGACGCTGGGGTTAAATGTGTTTTTATGTTGGTGTTTTATTTGTATACGCGTCAGTCATATGATAGAAATGTCTGAAGCTGGTCGTAATTGTGTTTTATTGTTGGTGCTGATTTATTTTATGTTTACTTCCCCAAACTCATCCAACGCAGCTAATACTTCTCTTCCATTTTGTATTCTGATTTTGATATCTTTTTATGTTCCTTCCAATTTGTCAGATTCGTGATGTTGCACAATTGTTCACTGTTTTTCATCATAGGCCACAACTGCAGAATGTTCCACTTAAATGAATCGGCCTCCAAGCATTTACATTCCTTCATTGACCTTGGTTGAGAACGTAGGCCTTGCCTGATGCTGCTACATAGATATGGTCACATAATTTAAGTTATTGCTCTGGTTGACTACAGTAGCAATATTTGTTTTACATGATGAGGTTGCTAGTCCAAGGCGCAACCCTCTTTAGTCGTCATTAAGCCATGTTGGATGGTTATAGTTATCCTCTTCTGTGCACCCCTGATACCACTCGGGTGGATGTGCCCTAAGGCACTAGATGGTGAATATGTATTCGGTCATTGTTTCCAAACAAGGCAGAAGTCAAACAGATAATTAATATGCACTGAACATAGAGGGAACATATACACTCATTGATGTTCTATGCTGAGCAAACATATGAAAGGGTGCATCTTTCTTACGCATAACCGGGTCCGGAACGCTGACGGCTGCCAGACACACATCGAATTGGCTTGCCAAAAGGAGACAAAGATTCAAGTCAAGAACTGAGAGGACAAGATAAATTGGTCGAGCATCTCCACTTAGTGGGTATGCAGTGAAATAAATCTGATAACTATTATCTCACCTAATGAACAATGAATTTTATGTGGAAACAATTAACGAAATACAGCATGATAACTGCGTCTCACGTCAAATACTTGACAGGAAATATTAGGAGAATTTGGGTCTGCAACAAGTGAAGCATTTTAAAAAGGAAAACAACAGAAGTACAGCCAAGGCAACAGAAGTACAGCCAAGACAACAGAAGTACAGCCAAGGCAACAGAAGTACAGCCAAGACAACAGAAGTACAGCCAAGACAACAGAAGTACAGCCAAGACAACAGAAGTACAGCCAAGGCAACAGAAGTACAGCCAAGACAACAGAAGTACAGCCAAGACAACATAAGTACAGCCAAGACAACAGAAGTACAGCCAAGACAACAGAAGTACAGCCAAGACAACAGAAGTACAGCCAAGACAACAGAAGTACAGCCAAGGCAACAGAAGTACAGCCAAGGCAACAGAAGTACAGCCAAGACAACAGAAGTACAGCCAAGACAACAGAAGTACAGCCAAGGCAACAGAAGTACAGCCAAGGCAACAGAAGTACAGCCAAGGCAACAGAAGTACAGCCAAGGCAACAGAAGTACAGCCAAGGCAACAGAAGTACAGCCAAGACAACAGAAGTACAGCCAAGACAACAGAAGTACAGCCAAGGCAACAGAAGTACAGCCAAGGCAACAGAAGTACAGCCAAGGCAACAGAAGTACAGCCAAGGCAACAGAAGTACAGCCAAGACAACAGAAATACAGCCAAGGCAACAGAAGTACAGCCAAGACAACAGAAGTACAGCCAAGGCAACAGAAGTACAGCCAAGGCAACAGAAGAAAGGAAAGAAAGTTGAAGCAAGTTCTGGACTGATGATGTAGCGCAGTGATGTGCTGACAGCGTCCCAAGACTCATAGATGACTGCTTGCATCCTTATCAGCGAGTGTGAGCTTATCAAGACCCTATTCAGCCTCCAAGCGGCGGCCCTGGAAACATGCTGTACTAGTCTAGTCTGGCTAAGAGAATAGGGATTACGATGGGAAAGCAAACCCAGAACTAAAAAAAAAACCAGCTTATGTGTCAGGTCGAAATGCGCAGATATCGCAGCCTCGCTGTAAACTAGGACCAACGTCTTGTCCAGAATGAACGCCGGAAATGAAAAAGAAATTATTTTTTTAAATGGAAGAAAAAAAATGAGGCGTAACATTTAGAACACAAAAAAGGACAGACAAAAATAAGAAACAACAGAAAGAAAGACAAAATGAAAACAGAAAGATGAGAATTAAAATGATAATGACTCAAATAAAAACACTTACCAATTAAAAAATATAAGAAGAAAAAAATTACAAAGAAAAACGGGAAAAATCAATCAAGATCGATTCAAAGGAAGAGAGATCTGTGTACACAGAACCCACAATGCCTTGTCAGTGGACTCTACTTCACAAAAGTGTCATGTGCGCTTCTCTCATACATTGACATGTCTTAGTATCACAGGAGACCTGGCGCTGAGGATTGAACCTGGTCTTACAGAGGTAATTATGCCTGTGTGTATGGCAGCTCTGACAAACACAAACCCTGGGACTGTTTTCTTTGAGCTCGTCTCACACAGTAGAAACAAAGCCAGATCTTTACAACGTGATCTCGTTATGATATCAGCATGAGCAGTCGAAATAAATGTACGAATGGCGTTCAAATTTAACCAGAACTTTTTGTTATAGTTCTACCAAAATGGGTTATAGCGTGCTGGAACTACTTTCATTAGTTAGGGGCTCTTGTTTCCTATTACTGTTAGGTGGCCCACTGGCCACGGACCAGTCACGTGACATATAAATAAAAATGGCGGAGAACACTGTTAGTGCTTGCTTGTAACGTCTGCAGGTAAAGTGATGACGAGTGTTTTCTTGGACAAGCGTGGCATCATTCATGTTGATTTTTTGCTCCGTGGTGCCGCTATCAACAGTGAACAGTACATACGCATTTTGAGTGATGCGCATAATCTTCTACGGAAAACAACGGCCTGGTTTGCTCGCAAAGGACGTGCTGCTCCTGTAAGATAGCGCTCGATCTCATACGGCTCACAGCACTATGTGCCATCTACAGCAACTCGGCTGGGAGGTATTGTCACATTCACCTTACATCCCAGACCTCGTTTCAAGCAATCTCCACCTGTTACAACTCATAAACGAATTCCTAAGAGGTCAGCATTTCAGCAGTGATGACGAAGTGAAACAGGCTGTTCTGGATTGGTTCAGACATTCTGGCAAATCTTTCTGCGCTGAAGTCTTTCAAGCATTACTTAAACGCTAGGATAAGTGTATAAACGTTGCAGGAGATTATATCGAAAAATAAATGGCCTTTTGGCCACTTGAAACACAAAAATGTTCCTTCTCCAAAATGTGTCCCGGTTTGAATTTGCCCCTGGTATATTTTCATAAAGTAAATTCTAGATTGGCAAAGATGGCGTCATAACTGGCTGCGAGTCTACATTTCTCTCCTGTTTTGGATCATTATGGATGCTGCCAGACCACGGGTTTGCCTGGAATTCACACTAGTCGACGACTTACACTTGTGTTCACGGAAACGTGGTATTGTTTTCCGTCGGGACTTGTTATTTCGTTCTTTTTTTTTGTGATTTCTTCCATCCGTTTATCCTGGTCTGGACGCCGGCTGAATGGCGCTACGATTATACCGGTGTCGTATTTCACGGGTTAGTTCTGCCGGTTCACCTTCACGAATTTGGCGTGTGAGAATTTTAGATGCTATTATGATGAGATGAATACAGCTGGTCCATACGACCTCTTGTGGTTATCGAAAAGGCACTTCAAACTGCGTTAGATGCCATCCCACCTTTCTACCCTGCGGGTTACATGTTTACGGAAAGGCTTCGGTGGTAACCCTGAGACAAAATCTGCATCCTATGCTATCTCCAGTCGTCTCGATGAATGTCTTGCCACTGGCAAAAGGTAGCTTAGGCTCTGTGAGTGAGGTTGACAAAAGGCGCAGTTTCTTCCTCACTTTAATCCAAATCACCGCGCAAGTCACCCATTTCAGCGGACACAGCAAGAGATACGACTGTCCACACGGCTGAACAAAGAGAGTGGTCTTCATCACTTGTAATGGACAACTATACTTAAATTCTAGATTATTCCCTTCAACAAAACCGACACGTTTTCAAATGAAAGTAAATATTTAAAAAATAATAATCATGATTATTTTACTGAACTATTTTTAAACGATAATCTTTTTTAGTATTTTAGTTTGGGAACTGCTCACCGGAAAGGTAATCAAGAGATGCCAGTTTGAGTGTTTATAAAGAAAAGACTCTTACAATCACCGTTAAAACAAGAAACTAAGCATGTACACTGCGCGGCAGTTATCGTGTTAGGCGACATTAACTCCGCAACCAATAAATTCCCCTAGCGAACCACATCAATTGGAACAAACTCTGCGATGGCGTACTGATGATAGTATGTAGTGTGGTCCTATACAAAACCGAACCGATTACAGTTGCTCGGACAACCAATAAACAGAATTGTAGAATTGTCAACTGAAGGATTTTTTATGTATCTTTGAGGGAATCGTTTCGTTTACATACAGATCATTACACTAAATTCATCAAATATTACAGAAAACAATAGTATTAAGTAATTGTTCAATAAAGATACCACGAAAACAAACAATAGCTATTGATTTTAGGCCTTAAAGGCCGGTCTTGCTAACAATAGGACAATATAAAGAAGTGGGGCCTAAGCAGCGGTATAAAATAGGCACTAGAAGTGAAGAATAAGTCCAATTTGTTCTGCTAAGTCTGCTGCAAATAGGCCGCTCGATGTGGGTTGTGCATGTGACCAGCAACCTCAGCACATAACAACTAATTGATGTAGAACCACCGTGCAATAGTGTAGGGTTCCAACTGGGTGGTGATATTCTTTCACAAAAAAGCACTATGACGAACAACTCGTAAATAATGTAATGCAGTTTTGCGCTTCTCTAAACGCATGTGAGGCATCAGAGTACACCAGCTCCTAACGTGTAACATCTGTTTGAATAAGGTCAAGGTAGTCCAATAGCAATTTATGAGATGTAGTGGTCTGCTCCATTCATATCTGACGTTCATTCCCTAAAAGTAGATTATCAACCGTTTACGATTAGCTCGTCTAGTCTGGTCTGATTGTATTAACTGGTCTGGTCTGATTGTGTTACCTGGTCTGCTCTGATTGTATTACCTGGTCTGGTCTGATTGTATTACCTGATCTGGTCTGATCGTATTACCTGGTCTGGTCTGATGGTATTACCTGGTCTGGTCTGATTGTATTACCTGGCCTAGTCTGATTGTATTACCTGGCCTGGTCTGATCGTATTACCTGGCCTGTTCTGATTGTATTACCTGGCCTGGTCTGATTGTATTACCTGGCCTGGTCTGATTGTATTACCTGGCCTGGTCTGGTCGTATTACCAGGCTTGGTCTGATTGTATAACCTGGCCTGGTCTGATTGTATTATCTCATCTGGTCTGATTGTGGTACCTAGTCTGGTCTGATCGTATTACCTGGTCTGGTCTGACTGTATGTCGTAAAAGTTGACTTATTGTTTGATGCGACTCGTGCTGAATTGAGTTAACTTTTGACGACGTTTTTTGGGTGGCGGTTCACATTGGATCTTCTGACATCCCAAGACGTGCTTGAGGGCGTGAACTTGAGTCCTCCTAGATGCCAGGTTCCATAGTAAGCTGGCGTCTATGGAGATTACAGTGCCGAACACTACCTCTTTGGTCAGGCTACTGTAACACATTTTGTATCCAGGAGCATGGACGAGGACGCTTGATATAACATCGGTATGTTTTACCTGCCTAAAGAGGGTTGTGCATAGGGTTACTAATTTCAACATGGGATACAAATTGCTTCAGACACCACCACCACAATATCAGTTCTCTTTATCGTAGTGATCTACGGTGGTGATAATATGCTTCGTTAGAAGCGGATTGGAGAAGAAGAAATAGATAGGTCAAGATGTTGTGGATAACCATGGCCGACTACATCCACTGGTAGGTCAGATCTTTGTGGATAGCCATGGCCGACTACATCCACTGGTACGTCAGGATTGTGTGGATAACCAAGGTCGACTACATCCACTGGTAGGTCAGGACGTTGTAGGTAACCATGGCCGGCGACATCCACTGATAGGTCAGGACGTTGTAGGTAACCATGGCCGGCGACATCCACTGGTAGGTCAGGAAATAGCCACCGTCAGTGCTCTTTCATTTGCCACCATCAGGTCCTCCATTGCACACGATTCCTGCATCCTAGGGCATATATTCAGGTGTTTCTGGTCCTGGGCGACCCCATATTCGCAATATTCATTGTCTGCATATCCCCACTTTTGTAGGATTCCCACTAGTAAGTAAGGACGTTGTGGGTGACCATGGTCGTCTACAGCCACTAGTAAGTCAGGATCTTGTGGGTGACCATGGTCGTTTACAGCCACTAGTAAGTCAGGATCTTGTGGGTGACCATGGTCGTCTACAGCCACAGTAAGTCAGGATGGTGTGGGTGACCATGGTCGTCTACAGCCACAGTAAGTCAGGATGGTGTATGTGACCATGGTCGTCTACAGCCACTAGTAAGTCAGAATGTTGTGGGTGACCATGGTCGTCTACAGCCACTAGTAAGCCAGGACGCTGTGGGTAACCATGAGCGTCTTCTGCCACTGGCATCCCCCACGACGTAGGGAAATCACAAGAGTGTTAAACCACTCACAAGAACAACTCCAACAACAAAGCGATGGAAGTTCGTGTTTAGTACATACATCACAAAGCGATGGAAGTTCATGTTTAGTACATACATCACAAAGCGATGGAAGTTCATGTTTAGTACATACATCACAAAGCGATGGATGTTCATGTTTATTACATATATCACCAAGCGATCTCACACTTTATGTGAGAGCGAACGGCCACCTTCTACATGTTGCTGAAATAGCGTCATGTCGGTTTGTTTACATTTAATTGTCCCATCCTTTATCTGACCAACCTTGTTTCAGCACACGCAGTGGCACCTTCAAAGAAACTAATATGTCTGAACAGGGACCCGGACCTAGAAACCATGATGTTACATCAGTTTTCGGTAAATGTTTCACTGATACCTGGGCACAACTTGACACAAGCTTATAGAACTGGGACTTACAGAGATGTGTAAGATGTACGTCTTCTGTCGTGTCTTGTTAGGAGATGTGATCAATTATTATCTTAATAGCTCTGATATATTTCGGTTCATGAGTTTGGAAGCGACCTGGTGTGAGATGATATGGGATGAAAATTATTTATTCATTTTTAAAAAATCATTTCTTACTTCCCATTTTGTTCTGAGGAAGGAATTGCTCGACTGATTGATCGTCTTTCCGCTCTGAGGAAGGCACTGATCGATTGATTGATTCTTCTGTCTGATCTGATGGAGGGCGCTGATCGATTGATTGATTCTTCTGTCTGATCTGATGGAAGGCACTGATCGAATGATTGATTCTTCTGTCTGATCTGATGGAAGGCACTGATCGATTGATTGATTCTTCTGTCTGATCTGATGGAAGGCACTGATCGATTGATTGATTCTTCTGTCTGATCTGATGGAAGGCACTGACCGATTGATTGATTCTTCTTTCTGATCTGATGGAAGGCACTGATCGATTGATTGATTCTTCTGTCTGAACTGATGGAAGGCACTGATCGATCGATTGATTCTTCTTTCTGATCTGATGAAAGACACTGATCGATTGATTGATTCTTCTTTCTGATCTGATGGAAAGCACTGATCAATTGATTGATTCTTCTTTCTGATCTGATGGAAGCATCAATTGATAAATAGATTCGTCTCACTCTTTGTTTTGAGGAAGGTATTGATCAATTTACTGATTCGTCTTTCGTTTGGAGATACAATATATGAACTAATTGATTTGCCTGTGTGCTCCGTATAAATCAAGCGGCCTGCACAACTGCGGACCCCTTTACAGAAAGTATACGTCCGTGTGCCCCTGCAACAGCAGACCCATTGTAGAATGCCTATACCCGTGGATACTACATGTTTAACAGGTTCAGGTGAACATACAAACAAGATCAGGTAAACATGTTTAACAGGATCAGGTGAACATGTTTAGCAGGATCAGGTGGACATATTTAGCGGGATCTGGTAAACATATTTAATAGGATCAGGTGAACATATTTAACAGGATCAGGTGAACACACAAACAGGATCAGGTGAACACACAAACAGGATCAGGTGAACATATATAGGAGGATCAAGTGAACATATTTAGCGGGATCTGGTGAACATATTTAATAGGATAAGGTGAACATATTTAACAGGATCAGGTGAACACACAAACAGGATTAGGTTAACATATATAGCAGGATCAAGTGAACATATTTAGCGGGATCAGGTGAACATATTTAACAGGATCAGGTGAACACACAAACAGGATCATGTGAACATATTTAGTAGGATCAGCTGAACACATAAACAGGATCAGGTGAACATATTTAATAGGATCAGGTGAACACACAAACATGATCAGGTGAACATATTTAGTAGGATCAGGTGAACTCACAAACAGGATCAGGTGAACATATTTAGCAGGATCAGGTGAACATATTTAGCAGGATCAGGTGAATATATTAAACAGGACCCCACCTCTCGTGCTCGATCATGCCTCTGGGAATAGACTGAATTGTAGTAACCTGAAAAACAAGGTGGAGATCGAAACTAATCCCCCTAGTGGTGAGTTTACTGATGAGCCACTCATTGCACTACAGACAGTAGAACCCTGTTCCACCTTTTCAAGCACGTAAGAAAATCCACTGTCACCCGTTACCAAAGAAACGTCGTCAATGGTTAAACGAATTCAGTGTGAGTAGGTTGGAACAATTATCGGGGTCCGAAAGGGAAATAATGAAAAAGTTGAGACTGCTAACCTCCTGCCATGTCACAAGACACATAAGGAGGGTTGTGCATAGGGCCTTCTATCCCATCCCGTAAAAACTGTAAGGCACAATAACAAAGAAAATACGTCTTGAAGACACCATGATGGAAGGAGAGTGCCTTTGTCAAGTCATGGGGAATAACTGGACAGGTGTACATCCTGACATGGAAGATAATCAACATAACAGATGAGCATTACTAGGGGCAGGAAACTGTGGAGAAAGTTGATCATATTTCTACGTCGAACAGATGGTCATTAAGAGAGAGGAACGCGAGAGAGAGAGATAATTAATGGACACATACCAAGATATGTGCATGCCTTCTTTTCGCTCTATATAAACAATGGTGCACAACCCTTAGTCCATGTAAAGGTACTAGCGCGAGCTCTTGCAGTGATATCTGTTGCGATTCTCTTAGTATGGCGAGGTTGTTAGTACCATAACAATGGCAGTCACTCCTCTCGGAGCACAAGTCATTAACACCATCTCGCCAGCTTACACGGTCCTGTTCTGCTCTTTCTGCCTCTGTCCAAGTGTAACCATTTAATCTTAGTTTCTTCTCACATTCTCTTCTCCGTGCATTTTTGGGTCTACCTCTCTTTCTCTTAGGTTAAGGATTCCATGCAAGAGGCTGCCTGGCTATTTTGAATGGTGTCTTCCGTAGCGTATGTCCTACCCAGCCTCACTGTCCTGGCTTAAGCGTATGTTCTACCCAGCCTCACTGTCCTGGCTTAAGCGTATGTCCTACCCAGCCCCACTGTCCTGGCTTAAGCGAATGTCCTACCCAACCCCACTGTCCTGGCTTAAGCGTATGTCCTACCCAGCACCACTGTCTTGGCTTAAGCGTACGTCCTACCCAGCCCCACTGTCTTGGCTTAAGCGTATGTCCTACCCAGCCACACTGTCTTGGCTTAATTTGTTGTACCGGCGACTGTTGTTAGCTCCCCTATATAAGCACGTTCTTGAATTGTATGTTATGATATGTTGGAAACGTTTTGGTGAGCTTATCTAATCCTCTACCGACACATAACGGGTGTCAGTGACGTCTCACGAATCTCGTTAACTTCTACAGCAAACATTACAACAGAGAGAGACAATGTCAATATTACAGCAAACATTACAACAAAGAGAGACAAGGTCAATATTACAGCAAACATTACAACAGAGAAAGAGACAAGGTCAATATTACAGCAAACATTACAACAGAGAAAGAGACAAGGTCAATATTGTAGAAAACATTACAGCAGAGAGAGACAAGGTCAATATTACAGCAAACATTACAACAAAGAGAAACAAGGTCAATATTGCAGAAAACATTACAACAGAGAGAGACAAGGTCAATATTAAACATAACAACAGAGAGAGACAAGGTCAATATTACAGTAAACATTACAACAGAGAGAAACAAGGTCAATATTGCAGTAAACATTTCAACAGAGAAGAGAAAAGGTCAATATTACAGTTTACAAATATTGTTAGAGTTTCACATGTAATCATTTTCGGAATTGAATTATATTTGCTCTCAGAAAATACAATAAAGGTTAAACTGATAACATAATTGAATCAACTTTCTTGTTAACATGCTAATCGATTCTCTCAAACATCGTTACTAGATGGTGTGAACGACACGCCATATCCAAGTATTACAGTATCACCAGGATCTAAGACAACATTTCTCATTACTATGTGACAGAATAATCTCTGTCATTGAAGGCGTCAAGGACATAATCTGATTGTAGATAACAATTCACGGCAGAACTGTCTTAACAATGCCATAATGATATTTAGGGAAAGCAGATCAAATGTAATACAGAATGTCCTGGTTTATGATTTAAGGTGTGCTACATTCTTAGAATGTAATACGCTATAAAGTCAATTATTCTAGAATGACTCACACAGAGTATGGTCATTGAAAATGTGTTTATCAGAAGATCTTCTAATACACAATTGTGTTTTTTCCATTATTCCATCAAATAGAAGGACAAAATGTGAAATACATAAAATACATTTGAGAACAGTACACACATTTATAGATGCTTTCCACAACAGTCAATAAACTAGTATGTACAGCTCTGTTAATTATAAAACGTCTTTAAAATGCACAACTTTCAAGCTGAGTGCGGGAATTTTGGGGTATACGTGTCAATGTTTAGTTAAACGCTAACACCAAACAGTGACGTCTTAGCGTTAAACTTCTCTAACTCATCTATCGCATAGGGTTCTGTGCTGCGCTTCTTTTCGCACGCAAGTAGAGTCCCGGTACTATTGGACACTGACCAATATAACAGTCAGCGGCTATTACACTTTTTGACAACAACATTTTACGAAAATTTTCAATATAATGTATTTATCTTTTAATTAATACAAATAAGATACCATTAACAATTTATTTTACAAGTTTCACTTGAGCGTGCGGTGCACACCTAGCACACATTGAATATGCGCCACTGTACAAAATATATCGTATCTAGCAAATTAGTAGCACGCAGATTTACAGAGACATTAACTTGGAATATTTCCCCAACACATCTTGAACCATGAAATTTGAGAACAGAAGTGAATAACTTCTTCATACACTGCAAGATATTAACGGCAACTGGTGAGGGTTGTTCATGTGGCTAGCTGACAACCTCATCGAGTCAAACAAGATGCTACAGAAAAAACTGCTGGAGTAAAACAAGCATGATTTGAAGAAGCCTTATGTAAGGAACCCAGCTGGGATAGTGACCCTCGCCCCATTGCAGTTGGAAGTATGAACGATAATCAATATACCACAAACGTGAGTTTTTGGTTGACGAGTTTGTGAATAGAACATACATATTACTTGTTTTCATTTGTGAGGGATTTCTCACACATGTGTGTGTGTGTGTGTGTGACAGTGCCAGTCATGTGACAGAAGTGGGATTGGGTATTAGTGGAAGTATGAACGATAATCAATATACCACAAACGTGAGTTTTTGGTTGACGAGTTTGTGAATAGAACATACATATTACTTGTTTTCATTTGTGAGGGATTTCTCACACATGTGTGTGTGTGTGTGTGTGACAGTGCCAGTCATGTGACAGAATTGGGATTGGGTATTAGTGGAAGTATGAACGATAATCAATATACCACAAACGTGAGTTTTTGGTTGACGAGTTTGTGAATAGAACATACATATTACTTGTTTTCATTTGTGAGGGATTTCTCACACATGTGTGTGTGTGTGTGTGTGACAGTGCCAGTCATGTGACAGAATTGGGATTGGGTATTAGTGGCCTCCTAACCCACTTGACCACTGTAGTTATTATCGGTACTTAGAAGGGTGGAAGCTAATTGCATCTGGAATGTTCGCAAACAGGTGAGAAAAGCATTTCACGTCGCAGAGTTCAGACGTTGGTTAAGTAAATTGGGCATTTTTCCTTTAACAGAACTGAACTGGATTTTCATTGTCTAACTCAGGGCTCGTCAAACATTTTATACTTCGCGCCCACTTTAACCATGTTCATGAAGGTCAAGGTTCCTCACGGTCCTCTAAAATCTAAATTGAAGAAAATGTTGCCATCGTTCACTGAGTCTGTATATTTTTGATGTGTTAATACATCATCATCTTGTACCATGTAGAACGTCACGCATCTCAGACCGCCTGAAAGAGACTCGATCTCTTACCAAATCTCCAACCTGCTCCAGAGTGATGTCCAAGCTATCCTTGACATCTTGGTGTCCTCTCCTTCATGGTCTGTCGATGCCTCTCTATTTCCCGACACCATACCTTCCGCTCTCGAGACCGTTGTGTGCCTTGATGTAGCCAAAGTATTTATATTTGTTGTTTATGATAGAATTTATGAACTAGTTTTCCTCTATTGCCAACTCTTGTACAATTCTCCTTTTTTTTTAATGAGCCATGGTAATCTGAGAACCTTTCTTTAACATTTCGACTCGAAGGACTCGATTAGTTTCCATTAAGTTTGTGTAACCAATCCTGTTTCAGACCACATGATGTCATAGGAAAAACACAGTTTCTACAAATTTTCACTTTTGTTGGTTTGCTGGTATTCTGTCATAGTTTCATGTTTGGTAGCCTCTGCATTGCAATAATAATATGTTTAAATACAGAATGTCATTATTCTGCCACCACCCACATCAAAGCCACTAATGGGCGATATCGCCAAGATTGAACAGCACTGGTCTAACTATAAGGTCATGGGAAGGTCAGATTATCAGTTTTACTTGAGTTATTATTCACAGTTTGGTGCGATAGTTCTCAAGATTTAACACCTGTAAGACAGTTGCTTCAGTGGTGGGGGAGTTGTGATTCAGAGGGATAGTTCCTAAGTCTGCTAGTTAGATGTGTAGCAAGAATTCGGTGGGGTCCGTACCTGTCTTAGTATCTAGATGATAAAAAAAAGATTAGTGGGGGTTTGAATTACCAATTATTTGGTGACAAACTGTTACACGAAGTTGATAGAGGTTTAAGACACACCCCCCCCCCCTCCCCATGCGACACGAGAAGATTGGTAGGGGCTCCAGAAATGGGGAGCCTGATATATTGACAGATGGTGCGGGCCAAGCGGCAACACGAGCTGCAAGCTAGTCAACGGGGTGGTCACAGAAGTACAACGTCACTGGCGACCATGTTGGATATGAGGGACTTACGAAGGAGTACCAGGGACCAATAAAAATCGAAAAACGAGGCAGTACAGGCAGAGCTGGCCAGGAGGTTTGTTGTGAGTTCTGTAGGCATTGCACAGTATTGCCTGTCGGAAGGGACAGTGAAGTGACCTAAGCGAATGTGAGAGTAGTGGTGGAAACGAAGTTGTGGATTTCACAAGCACTGCTCGTAATGTCCTGCTCAAAATTACAGTTAGCGTAAGGTCTGAAAGAGACACCAAAAGAAATGTCTCGTATACTGTCTCAAAACTACCCATGTCAGAGTATGCAAGATCTTAGGTGGACACCAGAGACCACATCTCAAGAAGAATACATATTAGGGTTGAGAAATAAATATTGGTGTTGAGGAATACATTTTGGGGCTGAGGAATACATTTGACAAATAAATATAGAGCTGATGAATAAATATAGGCCTGAAGAATAAATCATCGTTTCCAAATCTGTTTTCTCAGCAGCACGCCATTTGTCGTTGATGGAGACAGGAGGATGTAGGTAGGAGAAGCGAGTATTGGGTAGCTGAGCAGCCTCTACGTGATTAAAGATGAAAAGATAACTCCAGAAATGTTATGCAAAATGTTAAAATAACCCCTACCGTAACACTGCATGGCGACCTGTCACTATGGTTTCCTGCATGGCGATAATGTGACAGTTCCAGCTGGAGCGTGGGCGTTTAGGGCAGATGAGATTGGGTTTGTTACTCTAATAAACAAAGGTTGCCTGAATGCGTTGGACGAACGCAGGTAACGTCAGGGTAAATCGCAGTTTCAACACTAGAACGACAAAGAAACGAGGGGTTATGAACACGTTAGGTGGAAGACTTTGTCTGGTACATGGGTGGGTGTTAGAGCTGTCCACTCTGACGTCAGACTTGACAAGGATAGGAGTTGTTGGCAGTCTGATACTTCCACGACATGCTACCACATTTGGAGTGACGGTGACTCCTGCATAGAACGCCAATAACATTTTAGATGGTGCTAGTTCCAAATTAGAGTGATGACTAAATCAGACAACCCACAGAAGACCATTGGACAGCCATATTGTTGCTTGAGACTATAAAATACACTGCAGATATAAACTCGGCAGACTGGCAGGAAGACTGAGAGAGAGTCTGGAAGTGAGAGAGTTTGCAGGGTGGTTGTCCCATCAAACACCTCGAGTTTGGCCTGTCGCGCTTAATACGTGCTAATGATGGACACCCTGTGAACAGTAAGAGATCTGAATGTGTGTTGTATGTGCAGGACACCTTGATAACGATGTGTGTTCTGATTATGTGTGAACATAAGTATGTGAAGTGATCGGATTATATGTGATTGCCACAGATTGACTGAGTACGTGGTTACACGTGAGTACGTGATCCGATTATAAGTGACGTGCTCTGATTATATGTGAGTGCACATATCGTCTGATTATACGTGAACTTATTGTATGTGCGTTGTCTGATTATATGTGAATGCACAGATCGACTGATTATACGTGATCTCATTATATGTGAATGCACAGATCGCCTGATTAAACGTGTTCTGGTTATATGTGAATGCACAGATCGACTGAGTACGTGATCACACGTGAGTACGTGATCCGATTATGTGACGTGATCTGATTATATGTGAATGCACAGATCGACCGAGTACGTAATCCGATCGTTAGGACGAGTTTGTGGTTGTGTATTGAGTGTGCAGAAGAAAGACGGCGGGTTAACTGGAGCCATTAAATTCTGGCTAGCATATTTCTTGAGTGTGGGAAGTTTTGTTATTGCAGATATAGACGTAGAACCTGAGTTGACACGTAATTACAGAAATAACATCAACATGATTTTCTTTAAATTTCTGTTGTGGTTATATATATATATATATATATATAATGATTATTTAGTTTAGTTTAGAAGTTCTTTGCTTTCTGTTGATAATGTGCAACGATTATTTTTGTAATAAATTATATTGTTTTATTTTATGGTCAGGATAGTGTTCGACTGTGCTAAAGTCGTGTCCTGGTGTAGATATATGTTCTAACTCTTAAGATAAGTAAATACTCAATTTAAAAGTCTACGCTGCCACAATAACTCCAGCATAACTTCCATTCTTGTTAGGGATAAGAGAAGGACAAAGACATTCGTCTTGAAAACCACACAAAAATATTGTGAACGTGAATATTATGATGTACTGTACTGAAACCAAGACACGTAAAGTAGATGCTGTCAGCATTTTCATCATTATTATGCATCTGTTATTATGTTCTTTTGGAACACAGAGCCCAACCTGTCCATATTACGTTCTGTCCGTTTGATTTGGCTTCCACATCCATTATTCGTCGGCATGTGTTTCTTGGTCTCCGACCTCATGTTTTTCGCTGTTGGTTCTAATTCAGCGCATGTCTGACTGACTGACTTCTTTTGAAGGGTGTCTCCTATCCATCTCCACTTCTCTCCTCAATCTCTTGTATTAGTTGATTCCGTGTTCTTTCACAGAAATCAGTGTTTGTTGGAGTTTGTTTGAGCCCAGTACTAGTTTTATACATTGGTCCCTTACTTCTTACATAGGCCCAATGTGAGCATACGACCGAAACTGTCACTCGCCACCAACTTCTATTGCTGGTCTATTGGGCTCGCCAATGGGGCTCCAGTTGACTTGGTTCTAAGTTCTACTACTTAGCATGTGATCTCTCGCCTACCCACTGTTCTGTTTTGTTTTGGTTTTTTGGGGTTTTTTTTTGTTGAGATTCTGGTCCAGGCTTAGTGTGAACCGTCTATTGATGGGTTCGTTATATATATGAACATCATCCCCTTCATTTCTAGCTCTACTGCTGTGTATTTTGTTCTTTTGCCCAAGTCTGTGCTTGCTATTTTATTATATCAGAATCCACGGATGTTTGCACATTTTCTGGTGCACAAACCACAGACACGTTTCTTCTCCTCTCCGTTCGCTCATCACTTGAGATTTTAGCATAACGCATATCCATTGAAGAAACCCGACATGCTCCAGCCTACACTTCTCCTACAGTTATTGATTGGATGTTCATTATTTCCGCCCGTTGTAAAACTCCAATGGGTCAAAAATGGATACACGTGAGCACTTTGCGGCATCACACAGAACAGACAATAAACCAGTTATGACAATCGTGATGCACCATTGGCAACGAGGTTGCATTACGTAAAATCAGTAAAGGGGAATTCTTTTTCTTCCTTTCATCTTTGCGTTCGCCTTATTTCTGTATTCCCCAAGGGCGGGAAGGCGGGTGTTAGGGTTTGAACTGCGGTTTTTATTTTGCTCCTGTCGGCCCAGTCTATCCGACTTCGGCATGCATTTATGTAAGGGTCTGCTGCTTCCTCCTGCATCTTCTAAGGGTTTTTGCTTACCGGGTTAACGGCTGATGCTGTGATGGGGATCGAACCCAGCACCTTCGGTTTGTGAGCCGTGTCACTTAACCACTAGCCCACTCCGTCCGTTGTAAATGGGACTTAACTCTTACGATTTGGCAATAAGATTAGCAATCGTTATTTTCTACCGCCATTCTCAACTAATGTGCAATACTGTTAATTTCATTCCGATCAACTCAATTAATGTGCAATACTGTTAATTTCATTCCGATCAACTCAATTAATGTGCAATACTGTTAATTTCATTCCGATCAACTCACTTAATGTGCAATACTGTTAATTTCATTTCGATAATCTCAATTAATGTGCAATACTGTTAATTTCATTTCGATAATCTCAATTAATGTGCAATACTGTTAATTTCATTCCGATTATCTCAATGTAGGATGGCAGCAAACCAAACGCAGTTTGCTACTGTCATGACACACGCCATCAGTGTTATTGTTAGAGGTTGCTTCTTAAATCGTGGACCAATATCCAAGTAGAAGAAGAATCACAACAAATGTACACTGATCTTAATTATATACTACATTTCTTATTTCGTTTAACTTTTAATTACATTCTACGCATATCGCTTACTTTAACATGTAACTACATTCTACACATTCCATTTACCATAAACTGTAATTACAGTCAACACACCTCACTTACTTTAACATGTAACTACATTCTACACATTCCATTTACCATAAACTGTAATTACAGTCAACACACCTCACTTACTTTAACATGTAACTACATTCTACACATTCCATTTACCATAAACTGTAATTACAGTCAACACACCTCACTTACTTTAACATGTAACTACATTCTACACATTCCATTTACCATAAACTGTAATTACAGTCAACACACCTCACTTACTTTAACATGTAACTACATTCTACACATTCCATTTACCATAAACTGTAATTACAGTCAACACACCTCACTTACTTTAACATGTAACTACATTCTACACATTCCATTTACCATAAACTGTAATTACAGTCAACACACCTCACTTACTTTAACATGTAACTACATTCTATACATTCCATTTACCATAAACTGTAATTACAGTCAACACACCTCACTTACTTTAACATGTAACTACATTCTACACATTCTATTTACCATAAACTGTAATTACAGTCAACACACCTCACTTACTTTAACATGTAAGGATTCTCGCACTCTTTACCTTGAAATCATATTCCGACAGCGTATGAGCTGCGGTTGTCAGCGACCCATAGCTGACTGCTAGTGTCAGGGCCAGCGAACCAGAGCTGCCAAGACCCTTCTACACCTCCGTGGATAACAGGCTGTAACAGAGCAGACTGGATAAGGAGAAGGGATCGAAGAGGGAATGCTAACCCGGTACTTAAAATATGCTTGCTGAAGTCGGATGTGTTGGACCGAAAGGTGCAAATATCGCAGTTAAGCTGTAAACTACGACACAACGAATTCCCTTCTCTGGACTACATTCTGCTACTTAGGCCCTTTCAGGGTTTGGTAGCAGAAGATTGAGAACGAACGAAACCAAGCCAAGCCAAGCCAAGCCAAATCATATTCCAAGCATCCCGCTCACCGTTACATTTAACCACATTTCACGCATTCCGCTCACCGTTTCATTTAACCACATTTCACGCATTCCGCTTATCTTAACAGTTAATCACTTCATACGCATCCGAATTACCGAAACATCTAACTACATTCTAGGCATCTCGCTTACCATAACGTGTAATTGCATTCTACGAACACAATAAACTAGTCAATTTTGAATTACTCACATGTTCTTTTGTTCTTCTTAACTCTATCTATCTGTTACCGCCCCGCCCCCGCCCCCCTCTCTCTCTCTCTCTCTCTCTCTCTCTCTCTTCATCTCCCTCTCCCGTATATATATTTATAGTTTCTTTTAATCTCAGATATTACAACTTTATCTGAACGCTAAGGTAATTAATTCCTGGTTATTTTTCTCCTGTTTCAACATCACCAAAACAGGACATTGTATTACATGATATCACTGAAGATAGAAAAGTGGCGTGTTAGGGACAGGCTGTGTTCACGATTCGCTCCGCTGTTTGTATTTGTTTAAGCTATTACCGCGTTTCAAATCGGACTTAAATGTTCACAGTTGATGACTAACATTCAAGGCCGTGTTCTGTGGAACTTTGTGTGCATTTATATACCTAGTTGCATAGCATCTTGTATATGTAAATTATCGACAACGAGTGGGTTCGCAGTGACCGAGGCCAAAATCGTTCAACCGCGAAGGTCAATTTGATTTAGGGTCTTCGCTGACCAACGGTTTGCTATGTCAACATGTGTCGCTGTGCGTGCTCTCAGTGGCGCTGATCAGTTAAAGGCTGAGATAACAAGAACGTAAGAGTGTGTATTAAACAAGTGATACCCGGACGGTTGGACTGGTAGCTGTGCTCCACCCATTGTCTCGTGGAACAGCACGAGTATGCATACGTCGACCTGTACGGTAATGTGACACCGCGATAACAATGGCGGAGACAACCGACCACAAACCGAGTAGAGGAGACGATTTAGCCCCGCAGGCAACTCTTCTAGGAGAAGGAAAACTCTGATGACAAACCACACATAAGAGTCATCGCGGTAGCTACGGAGATCGTGCTCTGACGTCGATGTCTCCAGTTAATGGCGCTAAGGAAGGAGGAGAAACAGACAGAAAAGAGCCGGAAAGAGAAAATGTCGAAGAAAGTCAGATAGACTTGGGTTAAAAAATGTACGGATAGGCTACTGGAATTGCCACAGCGCTACACAACGCGAAGTGATTCTCATAAAAATTGGTGTACAGTTTCGACATATTCATGATCCAGGAAGGAGAATGTTGCCAGCAAGTGTCTAGGATACAGGTGCTACAGTAATCCATGCGGGCCATCAGGTACTACAATAATCCATGCGACCCGGTAAGCGGGGACTGGCGATGTATGTGAAGCAAGAACTTCCCCATACATGGATATATACTAGCACCTGTACAATTGAGGATGTCGAGCTATAAGGAATTGAAGTAACAATCAACCACCAAGAATGGAGAATCTACAACGTATACGCTCACGTAGATCACCTCTTCGAGGACGTAAAGTGGGAATTTCTGTCGGACGTGTCAGAGTCGCAGAGCAAAAAGTGCCTCATTGCAGGTGACTTTAATGCTAGATCAAAGGAGTGGGGAAATGTCACTGAAAATAGGCAAGGGGTCGCCTTGAGCCAGGCATTAGTCCACACAAACCTCACTGTCATAAATGACGGACGTCCAACTAGAATAGCATCTCGACCGGGGGATACGGACGGGGTCATCGACCTGGCTCTTAAATCCAGTGATGTTGCTCCATCCACACGCTGGAACGTATTAGGGGCACAAGAGAGCGACCACCTGCCCTGTGTCGTACTTATACCCAGAGGAAAACACACCAGACACCGGAAAGCCAAACAGGTGTTCAGATACACGTACGAAGAGAATAATGTAGTGAACAAGCTGCGCCAGACGATCGGACGCAAGACCACTAGATACCCTTTTGTCCAACCACCCTGGTGGACTCAAGCTGTTGATACGGCCTGGAAAGAAAAAGAAGGCGGCAACAAAGGATTGGCGTAAAACCAGAAAGAGAGCTGGTATTAATGTCGACACATTGAACGAGAAGGAGGAGATAAAACGTAAAGCTACCAATTCCTTTAAAGCGTTAGCTAAGGAGTCCAAAAGCGAGCAATGGGAGAAGTTCATCACAGGAGTGGGTAATGATAATACCCTCCAGAAGTTCTGGCACATGCATCAAAAGATGAATGGAAAGACAACAAGCCAGCTATCTCCAACATTCAGGACACCACAGGAAGGCTCCTGAAGACAGATGAAGAGAAGGGTCTAAGTTTTTTCAGTCGATAAGTTGCCCAGACTGACAAAGGCGACAGAGATGCCCGTCAGAAAACTCGGAAAGGCATCTTAGACGCAGCCATCAGGGCAGAGGCTTATGTAGACCTTATCACCGAGGCGAAGGTTGTAAATAGCCTACGTACAAGCAAAAACACTGCCCCAGGTCCTGATGGAGTACAGTATTGCCACATCAAGCAGTTGAATGAGACAGATTTAAGAAATATAGTAAAGGAGTTCAACCACACTATAGAGAAGTCATCTGTGCCCGAGGACTGGCTTCATAGCTATCTATGCCCACTGCCTAAACCTGGTAAGGACTCCACGCTTCTCGTCAGATATCGAATAATCACCATACATAATGTATATGTCAAATTGCTCGAGAAGATAGTGGCCAGGAAAATAATGGCCTACCTTGAACAGAAGCAGATTCTACCCGATAAGCTGGGCAGTTATAGAACAGCGAAGGAGACCTGGGCTAACGCTGGAACTTTCGCGTATGATGTGTACGAGGGGTTTCAGTCAAAGCAAGAAACAGTCGCGGTGGCACTCGACCTGGAAGACGCATACAACCGTGTCGATTTTGGGACCTTAATTACCTGTCTGCAGCAGTGGGGTTTAAGCCCGTGGCTGGTTAGTTGGATATCAGCTGCCCTGATGGAAAGAACAGTTGCGCTACGCGTGAGATCGTGGACATCAGAACCGAGGCGAATATGTCCAGGACTGCCTCAAGGGTCTCCGCTCTCACCGGTGCTGTTCAACATCTACACGGTAAAAGTGGCCAATATTCAACCCACAGGGACAGGGCGAACGTTGACATTTGCCGATGACATCCTAGCGTACAGGACTGGCTCAGACGGGCAAGAGTTGGTCAAAGACATCCAGGAAACCTTGCAAGGAATCTCACAGTGGTGCGACAACTCAAGCTCCAAGATCAATCCGAACAAGGCCTGCGTGGTGTGGTGCTCTTTGAATAATTCCATAGTAAAGGCTGAGTTCCCGGGCATGACTTTTGATGGTTGCACCATTGACAGGTGTGACAGGTTGAAATACCTTGGAGTGACTTTTGATCGCAGTCTTTCCTATAACTGCCATGTTGACCACATCGTACAAAGATGCAAGAGAGGGTTAGGAGCACTCAAGAACATGGCTGCTGCCGACTTGGAACAACGCCTCCTGTTCATCCTATTTCGTCAGGTCGTGTTGTCTGTCATCGATTATGGACTAGACATCCTCACACTATCAAGAACACAGTGTGAAAGGTTGAACCGCATCCAGAATGAAGGTATGCGTCTGGTTCTTGGCTGCACTAGAGATACCCCGATTGTGATGATGCGGTATATGTTGGGATTGTTATCGGTGACATCCAGACATAAACTGGCACAAGTCAAAGCCTATATGCGTATCACCACAGACACTCAGCACCCTCTGCACAGTAGTATCTCAGACATCAAGGGATCAAGAATAAAGAGAGGGTCGTCATGGATGGCATAGGCTGAGACAACAATCGGACACGTCACTCCAGCTGAGACGATAGCCAAAGGGGAAGAATGGGTCCACACAGGTGATAGAATGATAGAGTACCAGAGAGTCATCATAATCTTAGGCAAGGAATGCAGAGAACGGAGCAGCGAGAGAGCAGAGCACGAGGTAAATCAGCTGATAACTGAGAACACACAGGAGAGTGACGTCATATACACCGACGGATCAGTCGTGTCCAGTGGGACATCAGGCTGGGGTTTCTCGGCTAGAGTGAGAGGAGAGGTCGTTACTGAGTGCAGTAGGGCATACATGTCAACAACCTCCAGTATGAGAATGGAGACGGAAGTAGTGACCTCAGCACTGAAATGGATATATGAGACTTCTATAACAAAGGCAGTCATCGTGACAGACGCGCAAGCCATACTTCAGAAAGTACAGAAAGGATGGCTTAGGTACGAGTGGATAGCTGCTGTTGAGGCCTCAAACCTCCAGGCGCTGATCTGAATCTACTGTCCTGCTCATGCCGGGGTTCAGGGCAATGAAAGAGCTGACATCTTGGCTTCACGGGCTCCCATCATGGGCACATTGGTGATGGACAGAAGTGACATTTTTAAATCAATCAATGGCCGTCTGCTGCATGAGGACACCGCAATAGATGAAGCATCAATCCACAGACTGCAAAGTTTTGACATTAAACGAGGTTCGAGCGGAGTAGGGCGCATGAGAGGACGGCGCAGGAGAGTGTACAACCAGCGAACTACAGGGACCATCATGATCCATACCTTACGCAATTTGATGAAAAAGACTGAGCACGTACGAGTATGCCCGGAGTGCAGTGACGTGGATTCTTAGAAACAGAAACAGAAACTCAAAGTGCGTTTCTCTGGTTTATTGACTAGATTTCATCCGATCCGGTGTAACTATTACATGAAATCATGGCTGGTCAATTGAGCAGAACGACTTGTAAAATCAATAAAAAAAATCAGAAAGCGTGACTGCCTCGAACTGTTCAATAACACATATTGAGAACGGAAGTAGTCAGTCTATTCCAGGTTAGATACGTATTGGCATTTTGTTTATGACCAAATGTAAGTAAATACGGTACTTCTCCAAATATGTGTGATATCAATATGTTGCGTCGAACTTCTATGAGACACAGAAGAAATGTTAAATAGTGCCTGAACTTAATACATGAGACATGGACAATTACAGCTGACCTGCAGCAGAAGATACAGGCCTTGGAGAGAAGATGTTTCCGAAGACTTCTAAACGCCATGCACAAAAACCGAGTTATAAATGAGAAAATTTGAGAACGGGTTAAAACAGCAAATAGGGCATTTTGGAGACCTCTTGGCAGCAGTGAAAAGACGGAAACTCGCTTGGTACGGCTAAATATCCAGACCAGATCATATCCAGATCAGATCATATCCAGATCAGATCATATCCAGATCAAATCATATCCAGATCAGATCATATCCAGATCAGATCATATCCAGATCAGATCATATCCAGATCAAACGGCCTTGCAAATACGATCCTGTATGAAAAGGTGCAACGTAGAAGTCGAAGAGGTCGTCAAAAAAAGAGACAGGAGGACACATAACAGAATGGACCAATATCTGACGAGAGGAGGCAAAGGCAGCGGCGGCTGACAGAGATAGGGGTGGAGTGGGTTTGTGGGGGTGTCTTCATGTGTGCCCTAACGACCTCACCGGTTACGGGATGACTTGACTTGACCTGAACTTCAAACCAAGTTGTATAAGATTCCTGGAAGCCGATATGAAAATCGTAAAGATTCCTACGATGAATTGCAAACAGAGCGAAGTGGAGGGAGTTTCCTGCTGCAATGAATGATGCCAACAGACGTCATGATGACTGGCTGCTTTGTTTGAAGACAAGATGGCGTACTACAGCTAAAGTATGTGTCTAAACATGTGACACATATTATCGGTGGAAAGGAATAACACGATGTTAGGTCGTCTAACTATCATCACAACTGGCTACTGTCAAAATGTGTAACGAGAGTGAGAAGATGTGGCAAAACAATTACACAGCTCAAAACTCAAGCACACCTGGTTCGGATTCTCCCAAAAGCGAGTTCATTCCCCTTCGAGAAATAGGCCAAAATGAATGTCGCGCTGAAATCGGATGTACCAGGCAAGATTCGTCGTTTTATGGAAAGAAGGTGAATAAAGATGTATGAAAAATAAAATATGTATGAAAAAATGTTTTAATGAATAACAAATAAAACTATGATAAAATATGTATGACAAATAAAATATGAATGACAAATAAAATATGTATGACAAATAAAATATGTATGAAAAACAGATGCTACACACAAATATGTAACAACTTGTATTTGTTAAAGTGACACAAACCAAGTCCTGTATAAGTATGACAACTTGTTCTGAGGTCAAATCCACAATTACCGGTGTGCATGAGGGAAAGTCAGTAAATAGATCACATATTGCTTTTAAATAAAAATAATTTAGATACAAACTTGGAAACCATTTATTATTTACTCACACTGTCCCTCATTCCAAGCGACAGTGGCACTATTATCACATCGCTTTTATCAGTGCACTAAAGCAAGCAGAATAGAAGTCTTTGGTCTGTTTCCTCAATCACATTTGTAGAGTTCATGTTAAACCTCTTTGTCATTGGCGAAACGTCTCAAGCTTAGGTAGGATCCTGCATTATGCTGTCTGTTAAACTATGCGAATACTCTACTGCAGTTACTACACTGTGTATCGTTACTCGTCTGTCAGCTCGAATCATCTCCTCCACTTGAATTCTCAACAAGACGTCCAGGTCGGGCTTCATCAGCAATTTGTGAGCGTCCTTGAGAAAATTGATTGACCCAGTTATGCACTGCTTTACGTGACAATCACTTCTCATTTTAAACAGGAAGCATTTCCTTATTAATTTCCTTTCCAGAATCCTACCCCAATCCCCCCCCCAACCCCCCCCCCCTTTCCCCTGTCCTGCCCATCACAAAGAAAAAGGCACAACAAATCCCCATATTGGTTTGTAACGTACTACTGACTTTCCCTCGTGCATACACATATAACAGTCTGCCTGAGTGACCAGAACATATGACAGCCTGCCTAAGTGACCAGAACATTTGACAGTCTGTCTGAATGATCAAAACATTTGATAGTAAGTTACTTTGACATGGTGGTGAGGGAGCTTGCATGTCTCAATGATCACAGGAGCTAAAACAACGAAGGGGAAAGCTTCCGGAAGGGTCACCCAAGTTGGATAGGTCATGTGGGAGGGAATAGACTAAACACGGACAACTCATCTAGGGTATAATAGGTTAGATTAGGGCCGACCTCCCAAATCCATAAAATAAAGTAGGTTACGAAAACATTCATAACAGGGCAAACGCAAACGGCCTTGGGAAAGGAACGGCCTTCGGAAACCAGAAGAATGACGCAGCGGAGTGAAACAAGGAAGCTCCACAGCCGACTGCCCGTCTGAATACCAAGAAGAAAACAAAATATAGCGAAATGGAATGTTAGAACAATGTACCAAGTAGGTAAAACAGCCCAGATAGCCAAAGAGATGAGGAATTACAAATTGGCAGTGCTAGGACTGTGCAAAACAAGATGGACACAATCAATAAAGATGACACTGATGACTGGGGAAATGATAATGTATTCTGGAAACGAGGGAACTGATGTCCAACATACAGAGGAAGTAGCTCTGATGCTCTCCAGAGAAGCACAGCGGGTGCTCATAAACTGGGAGGCTATTCCCAACCGAATCATGAGCGCAAGCTTTAGAACGAGAAACAAACACATCAATATAAACATCTATCAAAGCTATACCCCAACTAACGAGGCTGACGATGATAAAAAGCAAGAGTTCTACAACAAGATGGAAGAGGTCCTTGACACGCAGAAAAAGAAAGATCTCTTAATTTTAATGGGAGACTTCAATGCTAAAGTGGGAACAGGCAACCTAGGTTACGAACAGATTATAGGAAGACAAGGAATTGGACAGATGAACGAAAATGGAGAAATGTTTGCGGAGCTAATGATAATTGGAGGAAACATGTTTCCACATAAAAGGACACATAAGGTCACATGGAAATCTCCAGACCATGTAACGGAAAATCAGATTGATCACATCTGTGTCAGTCAAGCGTTCAGAAGTACACTACAAGATGTAAGAGTAAAGCGAGGTGCAGATGTAGCGTCAGACCATCACATGTTGCTGTGAATTTTGCCGCTCAAACTAAAAAGTACACAGTACAGGGTGCAAGGAGAACAAGATATAACGTACACTTATTGTAACACCAGGAGAAAAAGGCAGAATTTAGCTTAAAACTTAATAACAGATAACAAGTGCTACAAGAGCTATATGAGGATGAAGAAATGGACATTAAAAGTATGTGTCACCAGGCTTAAGAGATGTGGAATAAGAGATGTGAAGAAACTGTGGGATTCAAAAGAAACCAACACAAAGAATGGATCACAACAGATACATTACATAAAATGGAAGAAAGGAAAATGAAGAAAGCTATACTCAACAAATGCCGAACCCGAGCCACCAAAGCAGAAGCACAGCGTAATTATACTGTTACAGACAAAGAGGCCAAGACATGTATAAGGAACAATAAAAGAGAATAATTGACAAGCTGGCACAGGAGGCAGAATCGGCAACAGAGAGAGGAAATATGAGAGATCGCTATTCATTAACAAAGAAAATGGTAAATAGAATTATACAGACAAACCAATCAAAGATAGAGAAGGCAGGATATTGAGATCTTCGGAGGAACATCAGCAACAATCGGTTGAGTATTTCAAAGAAAGTCTAAATAGACCTCCACCACAAGAAACACCAAACATTCTACCAGCAGAGGAGACCCTGAACGTGGAAGGCAACCCAAGTAAGATAGAAATCCAAAAGGCCATGTCAAAACTCAAGGGAAAGCGGCAGGACCAGACGGAATGGCAACAGAAGACATAATGGCGTACATAGATTAGGCTACTGATACATTGAAGGATTATTCAAGAAGATATGGGAAGAGGAGAGAGTGCCAACAGAATGGGAAGAGGAGAGAGTGCCAACAGAATGGGAAGAGGAGAGAGTGCCAGCAGAATGGGAAGAGGAGAGAGTGCCAACAGAATGGGAAGAGGAGAGAGTGCCAACAGAATAGGAAGAGGAGAGAGTGCCAACAGAATGGGAAGAGGAGAGAGTGCCAACAGAATGGGACGAGGAGAGAGTGCCAACAGAATGGGAAGAGGAGAGGGTGTCAACAGAATGAAAAGAAAGACATCTAATTAAACTGCATAACAAGGGAGACCTGGCAAATTGCAGCAATTATAGAGGGATTACTTTGCTGTCAGTGCCAGATAAGATATTCAACAGAACCATCTCGGACAGATTAAAAGGGGAAGTGGACAAAATTCTCCGAGAGGAACAGGCAGGATTTCCTCAGGGCAAATCATGCACATGTCATTTAGCTACACTACGCATCATAGTAGAACATAGTATTGAATGGAAATCATCCCTATATGCAAATTGTATAGATTATGAAAAGGCGTTTGACAGTGTTGATCGAAGTACTCTATGGCAACTGTTGAGACACTATGGGATTTCAGAGAAGTACACAACCCTCATCCAGAATATGTACAAAGACACAGTTAGTAGAGTGGTACATGAAGGAGTACTGACTGACAGCTTCGGGGAGCAAACAGGGGTGAGGCAGGGATGCCTGCTCTCGCCTTTTTTGTTCTTGTTTTCTATAGATTGGATAATGAAGACATCAATTGAAGGCCAAACAAATGGTATTCAGTGGACACTATTGTCACAATTGGAGGAGCTGGACTACGGAGATGATCTGGTACTTTTGTCACACAGTCATAGTTAAATGCAAGAGAAACTTGATAGGGTGAAAGAACAATCCGCTAAACTGGGACTGAATATCAACATCAATAAAACCAAGCTCCTTAAACTCAACACTAACAGCAAAGAACCAATCATGCTGGCGGGAGAGCAGTTAGAGGAAGTGGATACCTTGACCTATTTAGGCAGCACAATAGACACCTCAGGAGGTACAGGTGCAGATGTAAGGATCAGAATGGGAAAGGCGCGAGGGACATTCCTGACACTAAACAATATATGGAGATCCAGAGATATCAAGATTCACACCAAAATTAGAATATTCAACGCAAGTGTCAAGTCGGTGTTGTTGTATGGAGCGGAGACACGGAGAACGACCAAGGTCATAAAACAAAGATTCCATTACTTCGTTAACAGATGCATACGAAGGATAATGGGCACAAAGTGGCAGGACATGGTGAGGAATGAAGACTTGTGGGACAGGAGCCAACAACAGCCATTGGAACAACACAATTAAGATAAGAAAATGTGGCTGGACAGGACATACGCTGCCGAAGGCACAGTCTAACATAACCAGACTGGCTCTTTCATTAAATCCTAAAGGGAGAAGAGAGAGAGGTAGACCCAAAAAAGCGGGGAGAAGAGAATGTGAAAAGGAGCTAAAATTAAATAATTACTTCTGGTGGAGCAGTCCAGGACCGTCCACGCTGGCGAGATGTTGTTGATGGCCTTTGTACCGAGAGAAACGAGAGGCTTTGATTGATTGATTGACTGAGTGACCAGTCTGTCTGAGTGATCAGAACATATGACAGCCTGCCCAAGTGATCAGAACATATGACAGTCTGCCTGGGTGATCAGAACATATGACAGCCTGCCTGGGTGATCAGAACATATGACAGCCTGCCTGGGTGATCAGAACATATGACAGCCTGACTGATCAGAACATATGACAGTCTGCCTGGGTGATCAGAACATATGACAGCCTGCCTGGATGATCAGAACATATGACAGTCTGTCTGAGTGATCAGAACATATGACAGCCTGTCTGAGTGATCAGAACATATGACAGTCTGTCTGAGTGATCAGAACATATGACAGCCTGTCTGAGTGATCAGAACATCTGACAGCCTGCCTGAGTGATCAGAACATATGACAGTCTGTCTGAGTGATCAGAACATATGACAGCCTGTCTGAGTGACCAGAACATATGACAGCCTGCCTGAGTGATCAGAACATATGACAGCCTGTCTGAGTGATCAGAACATATGACAGTCTGTCTGAGTGATCAGAACATATGACAGCCTGCATGAGTGATCAGAACATCTGACAGTCTGCCTGAGTGATCAGAACATATGACAGTCTGTCTGAGTGATCAGAACATATGACAGCCTGCCTGAGTGATCAGAACATATGACAGCCTGTCTGAGTGATCAGAACATATGACAGCCTGTCTGAGTGATCAGAACATATGACAGCCTGCCTGAGTGATCAGAACATATGACAGTCTGTCTGAGTGATCAGAACATATGACAGCCTGCCTGAGTGATCAGAACATATGACAGTCTGTCTGAGTGACCAGAACATATACCAATCTTTGTCAGACCAGAACATTTACTCTCTCTCTCTCGTATTCTTACTCTCTCTCTCGCTTCCTCTCTCTCTCTCTCTCTCTCTCATTGTCCGTCTCTCTCACTCTCACTCACTCTCTCTCTCTCCCTCTCTCGCTCTCTCTCTCTCACTCTTTCTCTCTCTCTCTCTCTCTTTCTCTCCGGTTTATAGCAAACTCTACATCATCCAGTTTATATGAAACTATACAGCATCCTGTTTATATCAGACTTCAACACCCAGTTTATCATCTCGTTTATATCAAACTCTACAACATGCGATTAATATCATCTCAACATACAACGACCCCACGCATTGAACTTTAATTTCCAGGAAACGGCAAACATTCCAGTATTATGTGATTGGACGCGACACGCACCAGTTACTCTGTAGAGACCGTTACTTCGCATTAACTTTCACCTGATGGAAACATTCTGCATTAGGAAAAAAATCAATGTCTCCTTCGGTACCTGGATTGATAACCAGGATAAACCTAGGTCTCTATAAACACAGAATGGCTGACATCCGCGGCAGTATAAAACTTTTAGCATCTTAGTTGGGCATCACCACGCAATATTGTCTCGTGTTGACTAAACTGAAAACAAATATTATTGTAAACAATCTTTTATCTGGAGATGGTTTACACAAATTTAGAGGACATATTTGTTGCTAAAATGCCTGACTGAATTGATAAGGTTTTGCTTGTTTGCTTTAATTTCAAGTCCCGCATTCTTACATTCTAAATACAATTTCCTACATCTTCTCCTCGGTGCCCCATCACATCCGTCGCATCCGTCTATTTCCACTATTTGTGTTTCTGAATCTATTATCATCTTGTTGGTGCAGGTTAGATAGCTAACTTTCGGTTGCAATTTAGTCACCGACGAAATCATTTTAGTTGAATCATATGCTGACTTGTTGATGTCTGTCTGACACTTACTTAGATGTTACCTATAGAAGCATTGTGTGTGTATCATATGCTGACTTGTTGATGTCTGTCTGACACTTACTTAGATGTTACCTATATAAGCATTGTGGGTGTATCATATGCTGACTTGTTGATGTCTGTCTGACACTTACTTAGATGATACAACTCTTCAAAGAAAAACATAAATTACTAACCTCTAATAATATCAAGACCGAACTAAAGAAACGAATAATCACTACTCAGGTGGAGGCGGCTCACAACTTGAAGGTGCTGGGTTCGATCTCCATTATAGACCCTTTCATAAAATTCATGCCGAATTCGGATGCACTGGGCAGACAGGCGCAAAATAAAAACCGCAGTGCAACGCACACTGCATTGGGGAATAGATAAAAAAGGCTAACGCAAAGAAAAAAAAATACTCATGTATAACCAATTTCACTACGAAGGTCTGAAACATGGACTCTAAAAAAAAAAAGAGAAAAACCTGGAAGCCTTCAAAATGTGGTGCTACGATAGAATGAAACAAGTGAGTTGGACAGAAAGACGATCGAATAACAATGTTCTCAAGGAGGTAGGCATACAAAGACACATATTGAAAGTAATACAAAAACGATGATACGTTAGCTAGGACACAATATGCGACATGACAGTCTACTACATAGAAATCTGGAAGGCAAAATCCAGAGAGACAGAAGACGAGTGGCAACTAAGACTTACCTTGACATATTATTCATGCAGAGACATTAAAGTTCGAAACAATGCTAAAACGAAGAGAGTTGCACAGAATAGGACCAATTGGAGAAATGTGTTCAAACAATCTTGAAACCAGTCTTTTGAATGACCAACCAAAGAGCAGAGTCAAGTACGGAGATATGCCAAACAAAAACTTACAACCAATCGCAGGATTGACGAACCAGCAGATATGGTTAAAAAGAGAGACAAGCTAAGACAACCTTACAACCATTCATAGGGCTAACCAACTAGAGGATATGTTGAAATGGAGAGACTTACTCAGACAACCTTACAACCATTCATAGGACTAATCAGGCAGAGGATATGTTGAAATGGAGAAACTTACTCAGGCAACCTTACAACCATTCATAGGACTAATAAGGCAGAGGATATGTTGAAATGGAGAGACTTGCTCAGACAACCTTACAACCATTCATAGGACTAATCAGGCAGAGGATATGTTGAAATGGAGAGACTTACTCAGACAACCTTACAACCATTCATAGGACTAATCAGGCAGAGGATATGTTGAAATGGAGAGACTTACTCAGACAACCTTACAACCATTCATAGGACTAACCAACCAGAGGATATGTTGAAATGGAGAGACTTGCTCAAACAACCGTACAACCAGTCGTAGAACTGATCAACCAGATGATGATGATGATGATGATGATAAGCTGTTGAAATCTTGGTTTGGCCGATGACTGTTGCTTGTGTCGAGATACTGACCAACATAAAAATAATTTTTCCTTCATAAAAAAATCGTGAAATTGGACATGTCAGTTTTTATTCTATAATTGGTTGCCATATTTTTGTGTACCATATTTTGAACCACAGACACAGGCCTTTAGTTATATTAGTAGACACAGGTCATCAAAATTAATTCAGATCTATGTGTGAACTATTAGGAAGCGCTGGAAAGTACTTAGCCTTGAAACTGGCTCAACTAACAGTAGGATCGTCGAACAAATAAACAATCAGCCCTAATGAATCTGATTGAGTTCTTTAGCCTTGAAACTGCCTCAAGAGAGGCAGGCACAAATGGAGTGCTATATAAGGGAAAATGAGAAGAGATTAGAGGAGATAGAAAAGAGGCAGATGGAAATAGACGGGAAACAAGTGAAAATGGAGGAAATTTTAAAGAAGCTGCAGTCAAGGAAGTAAGGGAGATTTGAGTGAGGAAACAGCTCACAGGGCAGAGAGCTTTGGAGAGAAGTATGCACATATAGGTGAGGGGTCAGTATTGGTAGTAGGAGATTCAATGGTGAGAGAGGTTGGCAGACATTTGTCTAAGCAACACAACATGTTTGAAAGAATGGATATTGGGGGAGCAAAAATAGAGGACATAGAGGAGAGAATAAAGAGGATAGATGACAAAGGAAATAGTCATGTGGTAGTATTGGCAGGTACAAATAATGTAAAGAGAGATGGTACAGAAATAATTATGGATAAATATAAAAGTCTATGAGAACACTTAAGGGAAAAAAGTTTAGAAAGGTCACAATGATGGGCATTTTAGACAGAGCAGATGGGTCAGACTATCTAGATAGCAAAATAATAGGTATCAACCTTAGGTTACAGGTGATGTGTGCGGACATGGGAATGGAATTTATTGATGTTAAAGTAGACAAAAGTAAAATGTTAGATAGTGGAGGTTTACATCTAAATGAGATAGGACAGCATGTTGTAGCAAAGTATATGTTCTATCATTGTGTTAGAAATTTAAACTAGTAAGGCCTATGAAGTATGAGACTAAAGATAGGCCTACAATAGGGTGCTATAGATGATGTAGTCAAAGGGGAGAGTTCGTGTCAGGGAAGTGTGAAATACATAGTAGAAAAGCAAACACTAAAATGATAAAGCAGAAGAAAAAAGAGGAAAACCAACAACATTACAAACTAAAATGTTTTTATGCAAATGTGAGAAGCATAGTAAATAAAAGAGAAGAATTGGAACTGTATGTAGAAGAAGAAAAACCAGATATAATAGGGTTAACAGAATCATGGACATATGAGGAGATTGCAGATAGTGAACTTGAAATTGAGGGATATACAATGTTAAGGAAAGATAGGATAATTGGAGACAAGACTAAGGGAGGTGGCGTTTTATTATACTGTATAAATTCTGTTAATATAACGATCAAAGATTATTTATCATGTGGTAACAAAAATGAAAGTGTATGGGGAGAAATAGAAAGTGGGGGTGAAAAAACAGTGATTGGAGTGTGCTATAGATGTCCATCAAGTCAAAAAGAGGAAGACGAGGAGCTGATTAGTAGCATAGCAAAGGCAAGTAAAGGGAAATTATTATTAATGGGAGATTTCAACTATCCAGAAATAAAATGGGATATGGCAGAAGCACTTGTAGAGTCAAAACCTTTTGTTAAGTGCATAACTGACAATTTTTTAATTCAACATGTAGAAGCAGCCACCAGAGGCAAAAACATACTCGACCTAGTTTTTACCACAGAGGAAAATATGATTGAAAACGTTACCGTTGGGGAACTGTTTGGCTCAAGTGACCATCAAATCATCCGTTGGGATCTTATTGCAGGGAAAGAAGTAAACATAAACACACGAACATATGACTACTCTAAGGCAGATGTTAAGAGGATGAAAGAGGCAGCGAACCACATAATCTGGAAAGATATTCTTGTAGGAACAGATGTTGAACAGGAGTGGGAAAGTTTTAAAACAGTTCTAGAAACGCTAAAAGAGGAATGTGTTCCATGTAGGGTGGTAAACCCCAAGCGTAAAAAGTGGATAACTAGATTTGTAGTGAAATGTAGAAATAAAAAAATAAAGCATGGAAAAAATATATAGAGGCAGGTAAATCAAAAGAAACATATGTAAAATATTTGGACAAGCAGAACATATCTCAGAAAGCGAATAAAACAGCAAAAATAGACTTTGAAAAAAAACTTGCTCAGAGGATCAAGACTGACAGTAAAAGCTTCTTCTCTTATGTTAGGAATAAACAAAGAATGAAAGACAAAGTAGGCCCTCTCATAGACAGTACAGGGAAAATAATAAGTAAGAATAGGGAGGCTGCTAATCTGCTCAATCAGTACTTTGGCACAGTCTTCACAAAGGAGGACTGCTCCGAGATCCCAGAGCCTATAGATATTTTTCAAAGAGACATGGATACAGCGGGATTAAGATCAATCTGTATTACAGATCATATCCAGATCAGATCATATCCAGATCAAACGGCCTTGCAAATACGATCCTGTATGAAAAGGTGCAATGTAGAAGTCGAAGAGGTCGTCCCAAAAAGAGACAGGAGGACACATAACAGAATGGACCAATATCTGACGAGAGGAGGCAAAGGCAGCGGCGGCTGACAGAGATAGGGGTGGAGTGGGTTTCTGGGGGTGTCTTCATGTGTGCCCTAACGACCTCACCGGTTACGGGATGACTTGACTTGACCTGAACTTCAAACCAAGTTGTATAAGATTCCTGGAAGCCGATATGAAAATCGTAAAGATTCCTACGATGAATTGCAAACAGAGCGAAGTGGGGGGAGTTTCCTGCTGCAATGAATGATGCCAACAGACGCCATGATGACTGGCTGCTTTGTTTGAAGACAAGATGGCGTACTACAGCTAAAGTATGTGTCTAAACATGTGACACCTATTATCGGTGGAAAGGAATAACACGATGTTAGGTCGTCTAACTATCATCACAACTGGCTACTGTCAAAATGTGTAACGAGAGTGAGAAGATGTGGCAAAACAATTACACAGCTCAAAACTCAAGCACACCTGGTTCGGATTCTCCAAAAAGCGAGTTCATTCCCCTTCGAGAAATAGGCCAAAATGAATGTCGTGCTGAAATCGGATGTACCAGGCAAGATTCGTCGTTTTATGGAAAGAAGGTGAATAAAGATGTATGAAAAATAAAATATGTATGAAAAAATGTTTTAATGAATAACAAATAAAACTATGATAAAATATGTATGACAAATAAAATATGAATGACAAATAAAATATGTATGACAAATAAAATATGTATGAAAAACAGATGCTACACACAAATATGTAACAACTTGTATTTGTTAAAGTGACACAAACCAAGTCCTGTATAAGTATGACAACTTGTTCTGAGGTCAAATCCACAATAACCGGTGTGCATGAGGGAAAATCAGTAAATAGATCACATATTGCTTTTAAATAAAAATAATTTAGATACAAACTTGGAAACCATTTATTATTTACTGACACTGTCCCTCATTCCAAGCGACAGTGGCACTATTATCACATCGCTTTTATCAGTGCACTAAAGCAAGCAGAATAGAAGTCTTTGGTCTGTTTCCTCAATCACATTTGTAGAGTTCATGTTAAACCTCTTTGTCATTGGCGAAACGTCTCAAGCCAAGGTAGGATCCTGCATTATGCTGTCTGTTAAACTATGCGAATACTCTACTGCAGTTACTACACTGTGTATCGTTACTCGTCTGTCAGCTCGAATCATTTCCTCCACTTGAATTCTCAACAAGACGTCCAGGTCGGGCTTCATCAGCAATTTGTGAGCGTCCTTGAGAAAATTGATTGACCCAGTTATGCACTGCTTTACGTGACAATCACTTCTCATTTTAAACAGGAAGCATTTCCTTATTAATTTCCTTTCCAGAATCCTACCCCAACCCCCCCCCCCCCCCCCCTCCCCTGTCCTGCCTATCACAAAGAAAAAGGCACAACAAATCCCCATATTGGTTTGTAACGTACTACTGACTTTCCCTCGTGCATACACATATAACAGTCTGCCTGAGTAACCAGAACATATGACAGCCTGCCTAAGTGACCAGAACATTTGACAGTCTGTCTGAATGATCAAAACATTTGATAGTAAGTTACCTTGACATGGTGGTGAGGGAGCTTGCATGTCTCAATGATCACAGGAGCTAAAACAACGGAGGGGAAAGCTTCCGGAAGGGTCACCCAAGTTGGATAGGTCATGTGGGAGGGAATAGACTAAACACGGACAACTCATCTAGGGTATAATAGGTTAGATTAGGGCCGACCTCCCAAATCCATAAAATAATGTAGGTTACGAAAACATTCATAACAGGGCAAACGCAAACGGCCTTGGGAAAGGAACGGCCTTCGGAAACCAGAAGAATGACGCAGCGGAGTGAAACAAGGAAGCTCCACAGCCGACTGCCCGTCTGAATACCAAGAAGAAAACAAAATATAGCGAAATGGAATGTTAGAACAATGTACCAAGTAGGTAAAACAGCCCAGATAGCCAAAGAGATGAGGAATTACAAATTGGCAGTGCTAGGACTGTGCGAAACAAGATGGACACAATCAAAAAAGATGACACTGATGACTGGGGAAATGATAATGTATTCTGGAAACGAGGGAACTGATGTCCAACATACAGAGGAAGTGGCACTGATGCTCTCCAGAGAAGCACAGCGGGTGCTCATAAACTGGGAGGCTATTCCCAACCGAATCATGAGCGCAAGCTTTAGAACGAGAAACAAACACATCAATATAAACATCTATCAAAGCTATACCCCAACTAACGAGGCTGACGATGATAAAAAGCAAGAGTTCTACAACAAGATGGAAGAGGTCCTTGACACGCAGAAAAAGAAAGATCTCTTAATTTTAATGGGAGACTTCAATGCTAAAGTGGGAACAGGCAACCTAGGTTACGAACAGATTATAGGAAGACAAGGAATTGGACAGATGAACGAAAATGGAGAAATGTTTGCGGAGCTAATGATAATTGGAGGAAACATGTTTCCACATAAAAGGACACATAAGGTCACATGGAAATCTCCAGACCATGTAACGGAAAATCAGATTGATCACATCTGTGTCAGTCAAGCGTTCAGAAGTACACTACAAGATGTAAGAGTAAAGCGAGGTGCAGATGTAGCGTCAGACCATCACATGTTGCTGTGAATTTTGCCGCTCAAACTAAAACGTACACAGTACAGGGTGCAAGGAGAACAAGATATAACGTACACTTATTGCAACACCAGGAGAAAAAGGCAGAATTTAGCTTAAAACTTAATAACAGCTAACAAGTGCTACAAGAGCTATATGAGGATGAAGAATTGGACATTAAATGTATGTGTCACCAGGCTAAAGAGATGTGGAATAAGAGATGTGAAGAAACTGTGGGATTCAAAAGAAACCAACACAAAGAATGGATCACAACAGATACATTTCATAAAATGGAAGAACGGAAAATGAAGAAAGCTATACTCAACAAATGCCGAACCCGAGCCACCAAAGCAGAAGCACAGCGTAATTATACTGTTACAGACAAAGAGGCCAAGACATGTATAAGGAACAATAAAAGAGAATAATTGACAAGCTGGCACAGGAGGCAGAATCGGCAACAGAGAGAGGAAATATGAGAGATCGCTATTCATTAACAAAGAAAATGGTAAATAGAATTATACAGACAAACCAATCAAAGATAGAGAAGGCAGGATATTGAGATCTTCGGAGGAACATCAGCAACAATCGGTTGAGTATTTCAAAGAAAGTCTAAATAGACCTCCACCACAAGAAACACCAAACATCCTACCAGCAGAGGAGACCCTGAACGTGGAAGGCAACCCACCAAGTAAGATAGAAATCCAAAAGGCCATGTCAAAACTCAAGGGAAAGCGGCAGGACCAGACGGAATGGCAACAGAAGACATAATGGCGTACATAGATAAGGCTACTGATACATTGAAGGATTATTCAAGAAGATATGGGAAGAGGAGAGAGTGCCAACAGAATGGGAAGAGGAGAGAGTGCCAACAGAATGGGACGAGGAGAGAGTGCCAACAGAATGGGAAGAGGAGAGGGTGTCAACAGAATGAAAAGAAAGACATCTAATTAAACTGCATAACAAGGGAGACCTGGCAAATTGCAGCAATTATAGAGGGATTACTTTGCTGTCAGTGCCAGATAAGATATTCAACAGAACCATCTCGGACAGATTAAAAGGGGAAGTGGACAAAATTCTCCGAGAGGAACAGGCAGGATTTCCTCAGGGCAAATCATGCACATGTCATTTAGCTACACTACGCATCATAGTAGAACATAGTATTGAATGGAAATCATCCCTATATGCAAATTGTATAGATTATGAAAAGGCGTTTGACAGTGTTGATCGAAGTACTCTATGGCAACTGTTGAGACACTATGGGATTTCAGAGAAGTACACAACCCTCATCCAGAATATGTACAAAGACACAGTTAGTAGAGTGGTACATGAAGGAGTACTGACTGACAGCTTCGGGGAGCAAACAGGGGTGAGGCAGGGATGCCTGCTCTCGCCTTTTTTGTTCTTGTTTTCTATAGATTGGATAATAAAGACATCAATTGAAGGCCAAACAAATGGTATTCAGTGGACACTATTGTCACAATTGGAGGAGCTGGACTACGGAGATGATCTGGTACTTTTGTCACACAGTCATAGTTAAATGCAAGAGAAACTTGATAGGGTGAAAGAACAATCCGCTAAACTGGGACTGAATATCAACATCAATAAAACCAAGCTCCTTAAACTCAACACTAACAGCAAAGAACCAATCATGCTGGCGGGAGAGCAGAGGAAGTGGATACCTTGACCTATTTAGGCAGCACAATAGACACCTCAGGAGGTACAGGTGCAGATGTAAGGATCAGAATGGGAAAGGCGCGAGGGACATTCCTGACACTAAACAATATATGGAGATCCAGAGATATCAAGATTCACACCAAAATTAGAATATTCAACGCAAGTGTCAAGTCGGTGTTGTTGTATGGAGCGGAGACACGGAGAACGACCAAGGTCATAAAACAAAGATTCCATTCCTTCGTTAACAGATGCATACGAAGGATAATGGGCACAAAGTGGCAGGACATGGTGAGGAATGAAGACTTGTGGGACAGAAGCCAACAACAGCCATTGGAACAACACAATTAAGATAAGAAAATGTGGCTGGACAGGACATACGCTGCCGAAGGCACAGTCTAACATAACCAGACTGGCTCTTTCATTAAATCCTAAAGGGAGAAGAGAGAGAGGTAGACCCAAAAAAGCGGGGAGAAGAGAATGTGAAAAGGAGCTAAAATTAAATAATTACTTCTGGTGGAGCAGTCCAGGACCGTCCACGCTGGCGAGATGTTGTTGATGGCCTTTGTACCGAGAGAAACGAGAGGCTTTGATTGATTGATTGACTGAGTGACCAGTCTGTCTGAGTGATCAGAACATATGACAGCCTGCCCAAGTGATCAGAACATATGACAGTCTGCCTGGGTGATCAGAACATATGACAGCCTGCCTGGGTGATCAGAACATATGACAGCCTGCCTGGGTGATCAGAACATATGACAGCCTGACTGATCAGAACATATGACAGTCTGCCTGGGTGATCAGAACATATGACAGCCTGCCTGGATGATCAGAACATATGACAGTCTGTCTGAGTGATCAGAACATATGACAGCCTGTCTGAGTGATCAGAACATATGACAGTCTGTCTGAGTGATCAGAACATATGACAGCCTGTCTGAGTGATCAGAACATCTGACAGCCTGCCTGAGTGATCAGAACATATGACAGTCTGTCTGAGTGATCAGAACATATGACAGCCTGTCTGAGTGACCAGAACATATGACAGCCTGCCTGAGTGATCAGAACATATGACAGCCTGTCTGAGTGATCAGAACATATGACAGTCTGTCTGAGTGATCAGAACATATGACAGCCTGCATGAGTGATCAGAACATCTGACAGTCTGCCTGAGTGATCAGAACATATGACAGTCTGTCTGAGTGATCAGAACATATGACAGCCTGCCTGAGTGATCAGAACATATGACAGCCTGTCTGAGTGATCAGAACATATGACAGCCTGTCTGAGTGATCAGAACATATGACAGCCTGCCTGAGTGATCAGAACATATGACAGTCTGTCTGAGTGATCAGAACATATGACAGCCTGCCTGAGTGATCAGAACATATGACAGTCTGTCTGAGTGACCAGAACATATACCAATCTTTGTCAGACCAGAACATTTACTCTCTCTCTCTCGTATTCTTACTCTCTCTCTCGCTTCCTCTCTCTCTCTCTCTCTCTCTCATTGTCCGTCTCTCTCACTCTCACTCACTCTCTCTCTCTCCCTCTCTCGCTCTCTCTCTCTCACTCTTTCTCTCTCTCTCTCTCTCTTTCTCTCCGGTTTATAGCAAACTCTACATCATCCAGTTTATATGAAACTATACAGCATCCTGTTTATATCAGACTTCAACACCCAGTTTATCATCTCGTTTATATCAAACTCTACAACATGCGATTAATATCATCTCAACATACAACGACCCCACGCATTGAACTTTAATTTCCAGGAAACGGCAAACATTCCAGTATTATGTGATTGGACGCGACACGCACCAGTTACTCTGTAGAGACCGTTACTTCGCATTAACTTTCACCTGATGGAAACATTCTGCATTAGGAAAAAAATCAATGTCTCCTTCGGTACCTGGATTGATAACCAGGATAAACCTAGGTCTCTATAAACACAGAATGGCTGACATCCGCGGCAGTATAAAACTTTTAGCATCTTAGTTGGGCATCACCACGCAATATTGTCTCGTGTTGACTAAACTGAAAACAAATATTATTGTAAACAATCTTTTATCTGGAGATGGTTTACACAAATTTAGAGGACATATTTGTTGCTAAAATGCCTGACTGAATTGATAAGGTTTTGCTTGTTTGCTTTAATTTCAAGTCCCGCATTCTTACATTCTAAATACAATTTCCTACATCTTCTCCTCGGTGCCCCATCACATCCGTCGCATCCGTCTATTTCCACTATTTGTGTTTCTGAATCTATTATCATCTTGTTGGTGCAGGTTAGATAGCTAACTTTCGGTTGCAATTTAGTCACCGACGAAATCATTTTAGTTGAATCATATGCTGACTTGTTGATGTCTGTCTGACACTTACTTAGATGTTACCTATAGAAGCATTGTGTGTGTATCATATGCTGACTTGTTGATGTCTGTCTGACACTTACTTAGATGTTACCTATATAAGCATTGTGGGTGTATCATATGCTGACTTGTTGATGTCTGTCTGACACTTACTTAGATGATACAACTCTTCAAAGAAAAACATAAATTACTAACCTCTAATAATATCAAGACCGAACTAAAGAAACGAATAATCACTACTCAGGTGGAGGCGGCTCACAACTTGAAGGTGCTGGGTTCGATCTCCATTATAGACCCTTTCATAAAATTCATGCCGAATTCGGATGCACTGGGCAGACAGGCGCAAAATAAAAACCGCAGTGCAACGCACACTGCATTGGGGAATAGATAAAAAAGGCTAACGCAAAGAAAAAAAAATACTCATGTATAACCAATTTCACTACGAAGGTCTGAAACATGGACTCTTAAAAAAAAAAAGAGAAAAACCTGGAAGCCTTCAAAATGTGGTGCTACGATAGAATGAAACAAGTGAGTTGGACAGAAAGACGATCGAATAACAATGTTCTCAAGGAGGTAGGCATACAAAGACACATATTGAAAGTAATACAAAAACGATGATACGTTAGCTAGGACACAATATGCGACATGACAGTCTACTACATAGAAATCTGGAAGGCAAAATCCAGAGAGACAGAAGACGAGTGGCAACTAAGACTTACCTTGACATATTATTCATGCAGAGACATTAAAGTTCGAAACAATGCTAAAACGAAGAGAGTTGCACAGAATAGGACCAATTGGAGAAATGTGTTCAAACAATCTTGAAACCAGTCTTTTGAATGACCAACCAAAGAGCAGAGTCAAGTACGGAGATATGCCAAACAAAAACTTACAACCAATCGCAGGATTGACGAACCAGCAGATATGGTTAAAAAGAGAGACAAGCTAAGACAACCTTACAACCATTCATAGGGCTAACCAACTAGAGGATATGTTGAAATGGAGAGACTTACTCAGACAACCTTACAACCATTCATAGGACTAATCAGGCAGAGGATATGTTGAAATGGAGAAACTTACTCAGGCAACCTTACAACCATTCATAGGACTAATAAGGCAGAGGATATGTTGAAATGGAGAGACTTGCTCAGACAACCTTACAACCATTCATAGGACTAATCAGGCAGAGGATATGTTGAAATGGAGAGACTTACTCAGACAACCTTACAACCATTCATAGGACTAATCAGGCAGAGGATATGTTGAAATGGAGAGACTTACTCAGACAACCTTACAACCATTCATAGGACTAACCAACCAGAGGATATGTTGAAATGGAGAGACTTGCTCAAACAACCGTACAACCAGTCGTAGAACTGATCAACCAGATGATGATGATGATGATGATGATGATAAGCTGTTGAAATCTTGGTTTGGCCGATGACTGTTGCTTGTGTCGAGATACTGACCAACATAAAAATAATTTTTCCTTCATAAAAAAATCGTGAAATTGGACATGTCAGTTTTTATTCTATAATTGGTTGCCATATTTTTGTGTACCATATTTTGAACCACAGACACAGGCCTTTAGTTATATTAGTAGACACAGGTCATCAAAATTAATTCAGATCTATGTGTGAACTATTAGGAAGCGCTGGAAAGTACTTAGCCTTGAAACTGGCTCAACTAACAGTAGGATCGTCGAACAAATAAACAATCAGCCCTAATGAATCTGATTGAGTTCTTTAGCCTTGAAACTGCCTCAAGAGAGGCAGGCACAAATGGAGTGCTATATAAGGGAAAATGAGAAGAGATTAGAGGAGATAGAAAAGAGGCAGATGGAAATAGACGGGAAACAAGTGAAAATGGAGGAAATTTTAAAGAAGCTGCAGTCAAGGAAGTAAGGGAGATTTGAGTGAGGAAACAGCTCACAGGGCAGAGAGCTTTGGAGAGAAGTATGCACATATAGGTGAGGGGTCAGTATTGGTAGTAGGAGATTCAATGGTGAGAGAGGTTGGCAGACATTTGTCTAAGCAACACAACATGTTTGAAAGAATGGATATTGGGGGAGCAAAAATAGAGGACATAGAGGAGAGAATAAAGAGGATAGATGACAAAGGAAATAGTCATGTGGTAGTATTGGCAGGTACAAATAATGTAAAGAGAGATGGTACAGAAATAATTATGGATAAATATAAAAGTCTATGAGAACACTTAAGGGAAAAAAGTTTAGAAAGGTCACAATGATGGGCATTTTAGACAGAGCAGATGGGTCAGACTATCTAGATAGCAAAATAATAGGTATCAACCTTAGGTTACAGGTGATGTGTGCGGACATGGGAATGGAATTTATTGATGTTAAAGTAGACAAAAGTAAAATGTTAGATAGTGGAGGTTTACATCTAAATGAGATAGGACAGCATGTTGTAGCAAAGTATATGTTCTATCATTGTGTTAGAAATTTAAACTAGTAAGGCCTATGAAGTATGAGACTAAAGATAGGCCTACAATAGGGTGCTATAGATGATGTAGTCAAAGGGGAGAGTTCGTGTCAGGGAAGTGTGAAATACATAGTAGAAAAGCAAACACTAAAATGATAAAGCAGAAGAAAAAAGAGGAAAACCAACAACATTACAAACTAAAATGTTTTTATGCAAATGTGAGAAGCATAGTAAATAAAAGAGAAGAATTGGAACTGTATGTAGAAGAAGAAAAACCAGATATAATAGGGTTAACAGAATCATGGACATATGAGGAGATTGCAGATAGTGAACTTGAAATTGAGGGATATACAATGTTAAGGAAAGATAGGATAATTGGAGACAAGACTAAGGGAGGTGGCGTTTTATTATACTGTATAAATTCTGTTAATATAACGATCAAAGATTATTTATCATGTGGTAACAAAAATGAAAGTGTATGGGGAGAAATAGAAAGTGGGGGTGAAAAAACAGTGATTGGAGTGTGCTATAGATGTCCATCAAGTCAAAAAGAGGAAGACGAGGAGCTGATTAGTAGCATAGCAAAGGCAAGTAAAGGGAAATTATTATTAATGGGAGATTTCAACTATCCAGAAATAAAATGGGATATGGCAGAAGCACTTGTAGAGTCAAAACCTTTTGTTAAGTGCATAACTGACAATTTTTTAATTCAACATGTAGAAGCAGCCACCAGAGGCAAAAACATACTCGACCTAGTTTTTACCACAGAGGAAAATATGATTGAAAACGTTACCGTTGGGGAACTGTTTGGCTCAAGTGACCATCAAATCATCCGTTGGGATCTTATTGCAGGGAAAGAAGTAAACATAAACACACGAACATATGACTACTCTAAGGCAGATGTTAAGAGGATGAAAGAGGCAGCGAACCACATAATCTGGAAAGATATTCTTGTAGGAACAGATGTTGAACAGGAGTGGGAAAGTTTTAAAACAGTTCTAGAAACGCTAAAAGAGGAATGTGTTCCATGTAGGGTGGTAAACCCCAAGCGTAAAAAGTGGATAACTAGATTTGTAGTGAAATGTAGAAATAAAAAAATAAAGCATGGAAAAAATATATAGAGGCAGGTAAATCAAAAGAAACATATGTAAAATATTTGGACAAGCAGAACATATCTCAGAAAGCGAATAAAACAGCAAAAATAGACTTTGAAAAAAAACTTGCTCAGAGGATCAAGACTGACAGTAAAAGCTTCTTCTCTTATGTTAGGAATAAACAAAGAATGAAAGACAAAGTAGGCCCTCTCATAGACAGTACAGGGAAAATAATAAGTAAGAATAGGGAGGCTGCTAATCTGCTCAATCAGTACTTTGGCACAGTCTTCACAAAGGAGGACTGCTCCGAGATCCCAGAGCCTATAGATATTTTTCAAAGAGACATGGATACAGCGGGATTAAGATCAATCTGTATTACAGAGGAAATGGTTTTTAAAAAATTGGAGGGGTTGAAAGTGAATTAATGTCCAGGTCAAGATGGTATTCACCCAAAATTGCTGTATGAAATTAGAGACCAACTAGCAAAACCATTGGCTATATTATGTTCTCAATCACTTACAAAAGGGATTGTTCCACGGGATTGGAAAGATGCAGGAGTGATCCCCTTATTCAAAAAAGGCAAAAAATTAGATCCGGCAAATTATAGACCGGTGAGTTAAACGAGCATAGTCTGTAAATTGTTAGAGTCAATAATCAAAGAAAACATTGTAATGCATTTAGAAAAATGTAATCTAATTAGAAATAGTCAGCATGGGTTTACTAGAGGGAGATCATGCTTAACAAATCTATTAGAATTCATGGAGGAGGTTACTAAAATCATAGATAAAGGGGAGCCAGTGGATGTTATTTATCTAGACTTTGCAAAGGCCTTTGATAGAGTACCTCATCAAAGATTATTTCGAAAGTTAAAATCACATGGAATAGGTGGCGAAGTTGCCAAATGGATTGAAAATTGGTTAACGGGAAGAAGGCAGAGGGTGGGCATAAATAAGGAGTACTCTGAGTGGAGTGAAGTGAAAAGTGGTGTGCCACAGGGCTCGGTTTTGGGACCAATTTTGTTCTTGATATATATAAATGATTTGGACATTGATATGAGATCCATGATTGCAAAATTTGCTGATGACACAAAACTATGCAGTAGTGTCTCATCTAAAGCGGAAGTGGATATATTGATGTCGGATTTAGATAAAATTCGAGAATGGTCTGTAAGCTGGCAAATGGAGTTTAATGTAGATAAATGTACAGTCATCCACATGGGTAGATCCAATATGGAACATAATTACAGAATGGGAGAAAACAATATTAGAAAGATAGATAAGGAAAGGGACCTAGGGGTTATAATAGATCATACAGGAAAGGTGAGTGAGCAAGTTAAGGTAGCAGTGAAAAAGGCAAATGCAATGTTAGGTATGATAAAAAAGAAATGTTAAACATAGGAGCAAGGAAGTGATCGTCAAACTGTATAAAGCTTTAGTTAGACCTAGATTGGAGTACTGTGTACAGGTGTGGAGTCCTTATCATAGAGGGGACATAAACATGCTAGAAAGAATACAGAAAAGAGCGACAAAGATGATAGTAGGATTCCAGAATTACAGTTATGAGGAACGACTCAGAAAAACCGGCCTACAGTGTCTCGAAGAGAGAAGAATTCGTGGTGACTTAATACAGGTTTATAAGATGATCAGAGGAATCGATAAATTAGACTATAACAAGTTTTTTAAAATACAGCCACCTACAATAACACGAGGGCATAGCTACAAGCTGACTAAAGAGAGGTCCAGGTTAGATATTAGGAAATATTTTTTTAGTCAGAGAGTGGTGTCTGCTTGGAATGCATTGCCAGGGGAGGTAGTGGAGGCAGGGACAGTTAATGCATTTAAGAATAAACTGGATGCGCATAGCTTTTAGAGCAAGGTGATGTAAATGTAACTGGTTGTATACAGACTCTGCAGGGTCTTCTAAACCAGTATAAAGACGTTAAGTTAAGTTAACTAACAGTAGGATTGTCAAACAAGTAAACAATCAGCCCTAATGTATCTGATTGAGTTCTTTAGCCTTGAAACTGGCTCAACTAACAGTAGGATTCTCAAACAAGTAAACAATCAGCCCTAATGTATCTGATTGAGTTCTTTAGCCTTGAAACTGGCTCAACTAACAGTAGGATTGTCAAACAAGTAAACAATCAGCCCTAATGTATCTGATTGAGTTCTGATATGATTGTTATCATACTTATTCTAACATGGGCGTATATGATCACACGTTTTATTAAAAACCTTGACCTCGCGTTTATTTCATTACTTTGGTTAACCACTGTTTTAGCCAAGAGGCTGTGGTGTTGATATGTTTATGATAGTGTTAACATGTCAGAATGAGATGTGTTGAAATGTACTTTTCCCATTACGCATTATATGACAAAAGAATCCATTAAAAGTTAAAGACAGCTAAATTAACAACGCTTTTATCACAAGTGCTTTATTTTAATTAACTTCCGTTAACTTAAGCTGCCGTTGTTTATTCTAATACCCGTTAAGTGCAAATTCTGTGCACTTCCTTTACATTCATCCCAAATTAAATGGCAGAAATGTGACAAGTAGAACTTTCATTGCTTCCATGGAGTTTCCAGCAGACATCCCTCGCTTTATTGCACTTCGCTATTCAGCCTCGTATATATTCCTTTTTATTTCAAATAATTCATGTTTATTTATTTGAGCGTGCTTTTTTCTGCCTATATATTTAGACGGGAACATCGTATCCCACGAGTCGATCTACGTTATTCTGCTTACCGCACGACTATGCTTTGTGTCTTTCTGTCACTTTCTGACAACTCTTGCAATATTTCAAACTTTGTCACAGTTATTGTATTGGAATTGAGTATATGACAATGATTATTCAAGAGAAAGGAAGAGTCGCACGTATCTCACTTGAAATCAAAAGCTAATACCGATACATCTTAGTGAGAGAGGCGATACGAACGTTGATTTAGGTTTTCAGCTAGAGCTCATGCGCCAGCCAGTAAGGCTAAGCTGTGAGCACACAGGAATTATGAAAATAAGCATTTTTTATAAAGAATTATGTTTATTAAAATATATAATTTTCCTTAAACATTGCGCACTTAATAGACATTGCGTTATTCTTCTTTGTTTAAGGGCGTACTTTTCTTTTCTGACGAGGTCCGCCCTTTTCAACCTCAGACATAGTCTTTTAAGTTATATCAGGATAGACATGGTGTAACGAATATTTTAGGTTTGTACATGCGCTGGGAAGCCAAAAAATTCGTGTACCCGCTTTATTACCAAATTTTTTTATTGCGGTTCTCTGAAACCGACCCTGCATTATCTCTGAGTTATGCCTGTATGCTTTCAAAATCATAGAGTATAATGTATTTATTTTTGTACAAGCATGTTCTTCTTTCTCTTGTGTCAGTATGTCTTGTATTTGCAAGCATATTTAGATAGCCTACTTACCAGTTCTTGAGACGGAGTTTCCACAGTGTCCTGAAGCGACGAGCCACTGTCGTAGCAATAGTCAAAAGTGAACTGTTTAACTCTCTCACGACTGTCTCCATACTCGGCCTGGCCCTCAACCTAGACAAGCAGAGACAAGGTTAAATGTGGACATCACAAGCAGAGAAAAGGTTAAATGTGGACATCACAAACTGCAAATTCCTGCCCATCTCGAGTCAAATTCCTGCCCACCTCCAGTCAAATTCCTGCCCATCTCCAGTCAAATTCCTGCCCATCTCCAGTCAAATTCCTGCCCATCTCCAGTCAAATTCCTGCCCATCTCCAGTCAAATTCCTGCCCATCTTCAGTTAAATTCCTGCCCATCTCCAGTCAAATTCCTGCCCATCTTCAGTTAAATTCCTGCCCATCTCGAGTCAAATTCCTGCCCACCTCCAGTCAAATTCCTGCCCATCTCCAGTCAAATTCCTGCCCATCTTCAGTTAAATTCCTGCCCATCTCCAGTCAAATTCCTGCCCATTTCCATTCAAATTCCTGCCCATCTCCAGTTAAATTCCTGCCCATCTCCAGTCAAATTCCTGCCCATCTCCAGTCAAATTCCTGTACATCTCCAGTCTCAGTAGTATCTTTATCTACCTTTGAATATCCATAGGGAGGAAACCAGAGCCACGTGTATCAATTTCTCATGTCTGACTTTCTACAGCTTTCTTTGAGAATCTACTGGCTATCTCACATTCAGCCGACCACACTCGGGCTCACTGTTCTTTCTATATGAACGACAGGTTGTACATCCATCAATGTGTGTGTCTTCTATCCTGGATGGGTTATACAGCTCTACTAGTAGCATAATAGGACACGCTCTCGGTGTGGAGGGAATCCCTTTGTCAACTTTATCCCAAATAAAGTTCTCATAAAAACCACGTTGGCATCCAAAACGCAGTAACGCGTTGCATGATTACGCCCCATCTGTCTCTAGTATAGTTTGCACACACGTAACTAAATCCATCCGACACTATCATATTTCCCAATTCTCACATCTATCTAACACTTTCATATTCCCCATGTCTCAAATCCATCCAACAATATCATATTCCCCAAATTCGCTTATATTCTAATTTGAAGAGCTTAAAGTTTTGTCAAATATTTGACCAAGGTCGAATGTTAAAAATTGGCCTACAGGTGGTCCATTTTCTTCACCTTGCCTTCTGGCATTTATTGTGCCAGCCCATTGCCATAAAAACCCACCATGTTGCCTGTCTATTGTTCCTTAGTGACAGAGTAGTCTAAAACGGACTGGCCATAAAACTGAAGTGGATAGAAGGAAGATAAAAAAATTGCTCACTAGGGGACTGAAAGTATTGGGACTTGCTCTATGAGCAAGTTTGTCTAGACCGGAACAAAGAACCTAATGGCAGCACCGGTTCGTCTCCCTTTCCGAATAAGGCCTTGGGATGTTTGTCCTACGGGTGAACTAATAGTGATGCGGGTCATCAAGAACTGGTTAATCACTTCCGACTCAATTAAGGGCGGTTCTCTTCGCTTGGCCAACCAAAGTGGATTGTTAATTGGTTGATTGAAACTCATATGAGATATCAGAACGCGAGAGCGAGCAATCGAGATAATTGTGCATGATGCAGTTCTGTTTTGATTGCATGTTGCTGTTGTCCTGCTAGAGCTAGCTTGTACTCTTGTTACGTGACTTCAAAGTAAATAAAACTCAAGGAACGATTAATTACAAAGATATAGGCACCGCCGTCAGGGATGAAGTGTTAGAGGTATTTGGTTGCACGAGGTCTTGTCTTGTTGGTAAGGAAAGAAACCGATAACCCTCCACACCACCTTTGACTTGGTCGTACGACAGCTTGTCTTGTTGGTAAGGAAAGAGACCGATAACCCTCCACACCACCTTTGACTTGGTCGTACGACAGCTTGTCTTGTTGGTAAGGAAAGAGACCGATAACCCTCCACACCACCTTTGACTTGGTCGTACGACAACTTGTCGTGTTGGTAAGTAAAAAGACCGATAACCCTCCACACCACCTTTGACTTGGTCGTACGACAGCTTGTCGTGTTGGTAAGTAAAGAGACCACCAACCTTCGATGCTGCCTTGCCGTTCCTAACTGTTTGGAAGCCTACACACGTGGAACATGGAGGAGGGTGTAGACCTTATTAACCCCATACCTATGATGTGAGTGACAAGGGATCTAATTCCTCGGTCACAATTGCTCGAGTCTTTTTTTTTCAACTACCGCTATAATTCTCTGATTATCTATTCGCGTTTATATCTATTTCTCTCTATATTCTCGGCCAATACAACAGCATGAGCAACCAGAGCATTATCACTGATCAACTGTTTAACCTCGAGATCCGCCTTCTCCTACACCACTGTCTGCATTCTCAGTCAATGATGTGATGACATGGATGTGGTTGTCATTTCACTGCCAATTTTGATCCATTAAGCCCAAACGTGCATCGTATCTTCACAATGTAGAAATCATTATAAAAGTAGAAGATAACTATAATATTGATTGTGTGACATCACCTTTCTTGAAAACTCCCCTCCTAATTCGTCACACAATATATTTATTGTGCCATCATCTTTTTGGTTTACCTCTGCCTCTTTTATCTGTCAACATACTTTCCATCACTATTCTCTCATACATATATATATATATACGAGGGGTAGAGAGAACAATGTCTTGCCTTCAAAAAAACGATTTTTCAACATAGTTACCATCCTTGGTTGTACATGTTCTCCAACAATGAACAAGAGCATACATGTCACGCTCGCAAAAATCTGTACCAGCGTAGGTGGCCCACTGTTTTACAGCTGATATGACGGCGTCGTTGTTAGACAAATTATGTCCATGCAATCCATCTTTCATTGCTCCGAACAGATGAAAGTCAGAAGGCACAAAATCCGGACTATACGGTGGGTGTGGTAGGACAGCCCAGCCAGGAGTGGCAATGTGCTCATCGATTGTTAAACTGTTATGGGACAAGGCGTTATCGTGTTGCAAAAGACAGGCTGTCCTCTTCTCTTGTCTGAATTTGGAAATTCAAGTCTTCAGCTTAGTTATCACTGCAATATAACAATCAAAGTTGATAGTTTGTCCAGGTTCCAGAAAATCAAGAAGGATTACCCCTTTTCTATCCAAAAAGACTGCCCATCACTCTCCCGCTGAGGGCTGCGTCTTGAAGTATATTCCTCCATGAGGAATTCACATGTCACCACTCCATATACTGTCGTTCTGACTCGGGATCGTAGTAGTGGCACCATGTTCCATCACCAACGATGTGATGATGCTATGCAAGAAGCTGTCACTTTCATACTCGTAATGGTTTAAAAGGTCCTGACAAACTGGCATGCGATGTTGTTTCTGTTATTGTGTGAGCCACCAGCCTGGAGCAAACTTTGTAAAATTCCAACGTTGCCACCAGCGTTTCTAACGAGTTGCAGCCGTTATCCGGCTCCATAAGCAGGTTCCTGGTTGTAATGCTCCGATTTGCGCGGATGAGCTAAGCAAGACGTTCTTCGCTGCGTGGTGTGAAACCGGAGTGTGGTTTGTCCTTCGTGTCGCTTTCCCCACTGCTGAAACGCACAGCCTCTCCCCGCCCCCCCCCCCCCCCCCCCGTCCCTCCCCAATACGCTAACGCTCCCTGTTTGGTCTCCATTAAATTTCAGTAAGCGTCGCTTAATGTCAATTAGTGCAACTTTTTCCGCATGAATTCAATAACGCGATCTGTTTATAATGCACTTCCATGACAGACGCAAATTTGGCAGACTGCTCCTCCACTGTCACCTGTCGGACGGAAACATAAAATGTAACGGATATTGGCAGGAAGGTTCAAACTGTACTGCCATACTGCCAACATCCACTTCTGACGTCGTGGGACATTATACTGAAATAGGAGGCATTACTTTCTGAGCGCCCCTCCAATAAATATATATATATATATATATATATATATATATATATATATATATATATATATATATCACTATCTGTGTGACCTTATATGTGAACCATCCTGTATAACGTCACAGAGCTAGCCACAGGAGTCTGGGGCTTTTGCGGTGACCACAAGCAGTCTGACCATGGAGAATATAGCTGTTACGAAGGCGATGGTCTGGCTTGAAAGGAGTGGCACATATGTGTGCATCCTCAGTCATTCAATGAGGATGCTCAGAAAGGTGGAAACAGATTGCGCGCGGCGCCAGTGGTTGGAGTCGGTAGGGCGGTCAAGGTTGCACGGACATGAAAGTGTCGAAGGGAACGAGAGAGCTGATAGGTTGGCGAGTACAGCTATAGTGGAGGACGGAAGATTAATGGACCTAGCCAATATCCTAAACGCTGTTATGGAAATTGACTAGAAGGAAGATTGGGAAGTTGATCCAGAATCTACGTCCTTGACGCTACTGGTTGAATTGGGTGTGAAACGAGGGGCGGCGAGAAAGGAATACCACGCGGGGTCCATAGACGTCTGGTTAACAAGCACAGGGCCGGGACGGTCAGTCATCACGTGCTGGCAGACATAGTGAGGATGAGATCTGAGCGCGTGGGGACTTGTCCCGAGTCATTGCGATGATCCGACGACTAACTAACTATAGCAAGCTATCATGCATCGAGCATAAACTGAAGATAGGTGGCACTGACGAATGCACCTGTGGTATAGGGAAAATGACCGCTGAACATCTGCTGCAAAATTGCCCGACATACGAGGACCAGAGAAAGCATATGTGGTCATCACCAGTGCCAACACTAGACAAGCTCTATGGCAGTATAGACAGCCTCAGGATGACAGCTGCTTTCTTCGAACAAATTCAAGTTGACATCTGACATCGTACGAAGAAGAAGAAGAAGAAGAAGAAGAAGAAGAAGAAGAAGAAGAAGAAGAAGAAGAAGAAGAAGAAGAACAAGAAGAAGAAGAAGAAGAAGAAAAAGAAGAAGAAGAAGAAGATGCATCGAGCTGCCAATCGCCTACATCTGGAGACCAAGATACACTCTGGGTAGAAGCTATATAAGAAATGAGGATCGGGATATACAACTAGTGATAGAGATAATGCGAGACGAGATTAATGGATTCGTATGATCAACTGGTTTGTGTTCCAAAGGAATTCTGTGTTGCTGACATAGACAACGAAATCCGGCCACAACATGGTCGACAGAGGAAGAAAAGCTCGAGGAAAATACTGACCACGTCACATTGGTGTGGCATGCGTGTGTTTATGGCTGTGTAGCATGTTGTGGGTCAGCTGTACAAGCTCTTTTCATAAAGTGTTAGAACAGAAACAAGCTGATCATCCTAGCGTGGTGCTACAAAAATGTTAGGAATGTACTAGGACTGTGTTTAAAGTATGAGTGTATGTTCCTGGGGCCCTTAATTGGCGTGTAATGAGTATGTCACGGCACCTTTCTATGGCTACCGTGTGAGGTGAGTGAAGTAGTTGCACATTCCGCTGGTTTCATCTCATCTTAGCGGATCACTTATGTCGCTAAGCGCCAGGGGAAGCCACAATCTTCTTGATTGCACCATCTGTGTGGGCATTGTTATTTTATATCCATGCTTTTGTCCTGCTGCTTCAACACCATCAATCAATCTTTATGTTGGTCTTCATCGTGCTATTAAGCCTTGCTGGCTTGTGTTATATGTGCACGCATTGAATTATCTGTTTGTCAATAAATACATAAATATCGTCCACTGTCTGTTAAATTTCAAAGTTTATTGTTTTGTCTTCTATAGTGACACCGCCCCACTTTTCGCGAGAATTTAATTTCATATGTTGGGATTTTTCGTTCTTGTGTCAAGGGATCAGGGTCCATTTGGTATGAATATGCTGTTGGCCATTCCTCTTGTCTCCAAGCTTTTATTTCACTTGACATGGTTGTTATCCTTATGCCTGGACTTCTATTTGTTCTATTTTAACCAAACTTCACCATAAGAGAGCTGACATTTTGTACACAGCCTCTACTAGTGTCACCTGTCGATCTGTTTAATTTTGCCATTAAAAAAAAATGAATAAATAAAAGCTGGAACTGAAAAACGTGGCTTTTTATATTTACTTGTTTCCCGCTTGAATATGGGAATGTTTCAGTAATGATAATGATGGTGATGGTGGTGGTGGTGGTGTTGTTGTTGTTGTTGTTTGAAGCTATTCGTTGTCAGTTGAGTTAACTTTTGACAACGTTTCTTTCTAGCTGGGTTACAGTTATTCTTCTTGCATTCCGAGGTGTACTTGAGACGATGCACTGGGCTCCTCCTGGATGTAATGCAATGCAATGCTCCTGTATAAGCTATCAACAATGGCGGTTAAAGTATCGATCCTAACTTCATAGGTCAAATTGCGATGACACAGCTTGTCTCCGTGTCACCACAGAGTCGACATAACGCTAGGCAGGGAATACAGAAAGTGGTGCAACACAGGCGGACAGCTAGATGTTAACCAGCTGATAAATCATAATACTCACAATAGTGATTCTTTCGTGCATGTATATATATATATATATATATTATTATTATTATTATTATTACTGATAAAGTCAACACAATGGTTTATCCAGATATAATGGTGATTAATCCAGTCTTCACAATTATTAATCCACTTAATAAATTGACTTATCCAGTCAACATAATTATTAATCCAGTCATTACGATTACCAATCCAGTCAAGAAGATTATTAATCCAGTCAAGACGGTTATTAATCCACCCAGCTCGCTGAATAACCCACCAGGAAAAACAAATACTTTTTCACTAGAATTTACCAACACAGAAAATTACAGGAAGATTGTGACACATTCATCACACAATTTGCCATATAACCTCTTGAACCAAACATTTGTCCCACACACGCACGCATACACACGTACATTCATACACGTCCGCACATGTATATATGCACGCATACACACACGCACACACACATATGAAAACAAATATCTACAATAAACGTGTTTCCATGTAAATACATATTTTATATTTTTTAATTTTAATAAAAACAGAAAACTAAGCTCCTAAAAGTGAGACATAGCATAAAACTATACAATCTTATTACTTGATCAAAACACATACATAAAGTATAAAACTATACAGCTGTACAAAAATATGATTCCCTCACAACATAAATCCATTGAGAGCTGTGAGCTGATGTATGCCAGGTAATCACATTGATATCAAGTCTTATCTGAGCAAACAAATCCTTACTTCCACAGAAGCACACACAAATCGTGCCTCTTTACTGGTCTCTATTGTTTGTCATAGCTGAAAATCTCGGACAATAGACAAGATAATAGCAAACTTGTTGATGAGTTGGTAAGAAAGGTAGAGAAAGGAAATACGAAAGACCTGCTCAACAATGCAAAGAAACAACTAACAAGAAAATATAAGCAGTAAATGGGTTTATTAAAGATAAGAAAGGAAACTTGAATAACAACGCCAATGTGCAGTTGACGAAATTCGAATCATATTTTGTAGAGCCCTTAAATAGATTTGGTCCCCTAGATATTCAGTCATAGAACAAGTTAATTGTGAGAAACCAAATCAAGAACAATTTAAGAGAAACGTATAACTTCTGAGATATGAGAAAGTCAGGAGCCATTTTGATACATCAACAGAAGAACTCAAAGGATACTTTGATATTTCAACAGAGATTTGATCAAAAGTAATTGGGAAAGAAAAGATATACCAGAAGACTGTAATGAATACCATTTAGGTAAGTTACCATGTCATCTGTCACCTACAGCAGTGTATAAACGATACAGAAATAATGTGATTTTCAGTGCCGGGGAAAATATTGAACATGATCACACAGGAGAGGTTAAAAGGTTATAGGCAAACAGCTGAAATAAGAACAGGCCGTGTTTAGACAAGATTGGTCACGAGCAGACCAGGTAGTTACAGTGCGAATAATAGTTTCATAAAGTGTGAAATGGAATTCATAATTCATGTCGAATAATTATACAGACCGCGATTTCTAGCAATGATGAATCACCTTTACCAGTATAGATTAATGTCTCGTTTATGTCTTTGAATTGTTCCCCCTCAGCTTCTATCCACTCCCGCCCACCGATAGTGAGCACGGCTCTACACGCTTCACATGCTCAGAAACAATTCTTCAGCTCACGACCAGAAATCGTCTTATAGAACATCTCTAACATTCGTCAGTCAGCAAGTCTGGCTGATAATCTGTTATCCGTGCAAACAAACAGCCCGAGTTCAGTCCGTATCACGCACTTAAGGTCAGGCCACCATTACTTAACCGACAAATTCAAACAGCGGCATGACGGATATCCTGTACAGGTCTATCTGCATAATATCTTAGATGAATTTTGTAGTCTCTGATTTATTGACACATTCCTCCACAGTTGTTTTATTCGATCATGAGCACGACCATGGATTGCGATATTCGCTCAAAGAGAAAGCTTTTGATGAAGTAAATATTGACAAACCTTGGGCGATTTTACAGGACTCAGAAAACCAAGATCGACATTTTGGATAGTGTGATAGTGTTTACACTGAATGAATAAATATATGATACAAACAATATGGGCCGGCTCTTCCTTCACTCACTACTTACATATAAGCACAGAACCCCGCCTCTCCCCTCCACCTCTCCTCATTCTCTACATACAAGCGCATACCTCCCTCTCCTCATTCTCTACATACAAGCGCATACCTCCCTCCACCTCTCCCCATTCTCTCCATACAAGCGCATACCTCCCTCCACCTCTCCCCATTCTCTCCATACAAGCGCATACCTCCCTCCACCTCTCCTCATTCTCTACATACAAGCGCATACCTCCCTCTCCTCATTCTCTACATACAAGCGCATACCTCCCTCCACCTCTCCACATTCTCTACTTACTTTAACATTTGTGATGCTGATGGCGTTTCCCGTCGTGGTTATGATGTTGCGAGCCTCAACATCCTTCTCTCTGACAACAGAAAACAGTTGTAGCCGTAAAGAAAAGGCCAATATCGTCATGATCAGATAAAATGGTGGAACAAAACAGAACAAGTAACAAAATAATTGCGAGCAAAGAAATCAGGAATGACTTGTTATGTTTATTCTAAGAAAATTAAATCGCATTAGTTAAACAAATGAACACTGGTATATGTTATCAACATGAATAACTATGCCGACAGCAGAAGTCGGGTCATTGAACTCATTCAGATGATTGGAAGATATACCGGTCTCTGTGTGTGTGTGTGTGTGTGTGTGTGTGTGTGTGTGTGTATATATGTATGTGTTTGTATTTGTGTGCATGTACGTGTTTGTATTTGTGTGCATGTACGTGTTTGTATTTGTGTGCATGTATGAATGTATGTATGTGTGTGTAAGTGATGGGGTCGCTGTAGTCAAGAGTTTAAGGCACTCACCTCTCACAGTGATGAACGGAGACGGTCGGCGATCGAGTCAAGTTCCAAGCAAGATCCAAGCGACCCTGGTCTCACGAGAGGTAAGACCAGAGGGCCTGCATCCCGAGTTACCTCCAGTCGTCTCGACCAATAGTCTTACCACTGATCCAAGGCAACTCGGGATAAGAGTGAGATTGATGACCAGCGCATTCACCCTCGCTATAATCCAAATACAGCGCACATCACATTAAGACAAAACCGTCTGATGTTGTGGCCATACTCGCTTCGTGATGGGCAATAATTATGTGTGTGTGTGTATTTGTGTACGTGTATTTGTGTACGTGTGTTTGTGTGTGTTTTAGGCATTCTGAATGCTCTCAAAACAGGAAGCTTAAACGTACGCTGCTCCGCCTATTTATATTTTGGGTCGCCTTCTTGAGGCCCACCCATAAGACACCGGATACATATGCTCCATTAGTAACCTTGTTATCATCATCCCCTGAAATGGACAGCACCTATGGGTATGTCCACGTACTGTAATGCCAGCTGTATTTAACATAGCATAGCACCCAGGTCGACGCGTTCGATCTCAATTATGCAGGAAGCTCAGCCACCGCACGCATGCGCTCTTGTAGTGACGGGCTTCTTGTACCAATTCTACATGTACTCGATTAGGTTGCTAGCCGTCTGCTCAATCCTCATTGTCGATGTATAACTACATGTGGTCTAGTGTAAAATAGAGAATGCATATTGATACAGGCGTAAACAATGGAGCCTCTTACACTTCTCCCCCCCCCCCCTCCCTCTCCAACTTCAACACTATGCAACTGTCTTTAACAACACTCTACATGAGGAGGCAAACAGGCAAACATGTGAAGCCACCAGCAAGAGAGACCTGACAGTTTTTTAGGCGTGGGATAACTGTCAAGTGAGGCGAAAGCATACACACATGAAACATTGACAAGCTGGATTGTCATTGTAAAATTTGACATTTTGGGAGGATGCAATATAGCAGAAATCACGAGGTAAGAAACACATATAGTGGATTAAACACAACTTCACAACCAGAGTAAAACGATAAAAATAAGGTTAGAAGTAAGGAGAGAAAAAGACTGAATATGTTTCAGCGTTAGATATAAGAAATCAATTTAGGAAATAAACAACGAGTGTTCAACTACAATCATCCTATGCTCCGAATAAACGTGTCTCGACAAATCCATGGCTGCATTATGACTTTCGATAACCCAAGGACCACATGAAAATTATTACGATAACCCAAGGACCACATGCAAATTATAATGATAACCAAAGGACCACATGAAAACCATTACGGTAACCCAAGGACTACATGAACATTATTACGGTAACCAAAGGGCCACATGAAAATTATTACGATAACCAAAGGACCACATGAAAATTATTATGATAACCAAAGGACCACATGAAAATTATTACGATAACCAAAGGACCACATGAAAATTATTACGATAACCAAAGGACCATATGAAAATTATTACGATAACCAAAGGACCACATGAAAATTATTACGATAACCAAAGGACCACATGAAAATTATTACGATAACCCAAGGACCACATGTGCACATCGATAGTCCAAATATAAAAATATCGTATCTTCGTTATTATTTTCGTGCACCGTCTTCTTTCATTAGCTTTTCTTTATCGGTAATGTTTCATATTTTGTTATTCACTTCTCTCATATTTTTTTTTTTTTTTTTTTTTGCGTTCGCCTTATTTATCTATTCCCCAAGGCGTGTGTGCGTTACACTGTGGTTTTTATTTTGCGCCTGTCGGCCCAGTGCATCCGACTTCAGCATGCATTTTTATGTAAGGGTCTGCTTCCTCCTGCATTTTCTAAGGGTTTGCTTCCCCGGGGTAACGGCCGGTGCTGTGATGGGGATCGAACCCAGCACCTTCTGGTTGTGAGCCGTGCCACTTAACCACTAGGCCACGCCGTCCCCTACTTCTCTCATATGAAAGGTTTGATTGCACTTTTAATCGCATGCTCTCCGTATAGAGAAGGATTAGACTGCACCTTTAATTGCCCGCCACGACATTGGCCGCATCTCCGCATAAAGAAGGGTTAGATTCACTTTTAATTACCCCTTACGACACTGACATCCTCTCCGTAAAGAGATCGCCCTATTCTTATGTGTTACATACAGCGCTCTCTAAGAAACCACCCAGATAAGTAAGCGGTGAATGGTGGTATATGAAAGGTGGACAAGAGGGGCAGTGAAAGTGGCCCTTTCTGCTTTTTCTAATATTTAAAAGATATAACGAGATCAAAGTTCATCTTCTTCTCCTTAGTCCGAGATCTGACATCCTATCCACATGGCTCCAAAAAAAGACACGTGTGGCTTTCTTTATGGGGCGCATTGCGTTTCACTGTGCTTTGCGCCTGACGGCCCTGTGCATCCGTCTTCAGTATGATTGATTCCAGAACAGAGACTGTCTTGCAACGCCAATATCTAGTTTTCAATGTGTGCTCTATGAAACGCCAGCATCTTCTTTCATTTCCACTGATATATGTCTGATTCTCTCCAACAGTTCCACATTAGTGATCTTATACCATTTCAATCTCTCTTTTCTGCCTGCTTCGTTCCAACAGTTCCACGTTAGTGATCGTATCATACCATTCCAATCTCTCAATGCCCAAGCATTCACTCGTGAAAGTTATGTACCTTTTGTCATTTCATTATTTTGTTGTTTGTTGGTGTGCTTGTTTCAGATCAATACAATAGAACGGACTCTACATTGAAGATAAAGATTGGTATATAGTATGCATATTTCTGTTGATTTTAATAATTTCCTCTAATCAATGTAAGTATCTCTCGTCTTTCGTATTCCCCTTTTGTGAAATGTACCTCCTGCGTTTGTCATACTCTGTCTTACTAGACTATTTTTGTGTCTGCAGTAACACTTAACACCGATAAGGTTGAAATGACTGAGCTATCGAGTCTTTCCTTCCACAGAAGCATCCTTTACAAGGGATGTAAGCCTTTCCTACCGTAGAAGTATTCCTTACATGGGAAGCAAGCCTTTCCTACCGTAGAAGTATTCCTTACATGGGAAGCAAGGATGTCCTACTGTACAAGGATTCCTTACAAGGAAAGAACAGTGTAATTTGGGCAGATGGTCGAGAATGTTACCGAGGATTGATCAGCATTTTCTGCTAGCCACGTGCTTGGTTTGGTTGCTTTAATTAATGTGGGTCTAAATAACGAAGCCCACAACTAAAGAGCTAAACAGCAAAGCCCACAGTTGAATAGCAAAGTCTACAACTAAACAACAAAAGCCTCAACTAAACAATAAAACCCACAACTTAACAGCAAAGCCCACAATTAAACAAGACACTAAATATCGTCAATTCACCCAAGTACACATTGATTTAAATTATCCTTTTCTATTTCGTCTCTCAGACTTAACTATGCCAGGTAGTGTTCACGTCTGATACTTGACTATGCCAGGTAATGTTCGCGTCTGAGACTTGACTATGCCAGGTAATGTTCGCGTCTGAGACTTGACTATGCCAGGTAGTGTTCGCGTCTGAGACTTGACTAAGCCAGGTAATGTTCGCGTCTGAGACTTGACTATGCCAGGTAGTGTTCGCGTCTAAGACTTGACTATGCCAGGTAGTGTTCGCGTCTGAGACTTGACTATGCCAGGTAATGTTCGCGTCTGGAACTTGACTGTCAAATCAGATACTACCACGTTGAATGAAGTGGCAGAAACCTCATTATTTTGGAGCGTCCACTTAATCATGCTAGGTGACAGTTTGCCTTCCTACGTGTACTGCATTCCCTAATTCACTGCAGTCTGGTACTCATTTCATGGCTCAGTGTACTTGAGTTATTGCGTAAATGCCACGAACTGGCCTCTTTGCCACTGTCAAAGTGATCTATCCGCACTGCCAACAGTTCCTCTGTTCACTCTATTAGCCAGAGAAACATAGCACAAATTCATACGCGTGTGCAACGATGCATGCAATCAAACACGATTTCTAAGAAATGTTAACCGCTACTTAGAAGAACACTAGTGAATTCGCGATTACTAGTGCAAGGGATGGGCAACTACTCGTAAACCAAGGATCATGAATGCGTTTATTAGTCGAGCAAACAGCCGCACCCAAAAATGTATGGTTTATGTTGTGCCTAACCCTGACGCGACGTCCTGGTCAGTATGTTGTGCTTGACCGTGACGCGACGTCCTGGTCAGTATGTTGTGCCTGACCCTGACACGACGTTCTGGTCAGTATGTTGTGCCTGACCCTGACGCGACGTCCTAGTCAGTATGTTGTGCCTGACCCTGACGCGACGTCCTGATCAGTATGTTGTACCTGACCCTGACGCGACGTCCTGGTCAGTATGTTGTGCCTGACCCTGACGGGACGTCCTAGTCAGTATGTATTGCCTGACCCTGACGGGACGTCCTAGTCAGTATGTTGTGCCTGACCCTGACGCAACGTCCTAGTCAGTATGTTGTGCCTGACCCTGACGCGACGTCCTGGTCAGTATGTTGTGCCTGACCCTGACGGGACGTCCTAGTCAGTATGTTGTGCCTGACCCTGACGCGACGTCCTGGTCAGTATGTTGTGCCTGACCCTGACGCGACGTCCTGGTCAGTATGTTGTGCCTGACCCTGACGCGACGTCCTGGTCAGTATGTTGTGCCTGATCGGACTAGTGTCTCAGTTCGACTGGCAACCGCGGTAGTCATTGCATTCAAAGAGTCAAGCATCTAGATCCCTGTCCTATCCGGATGACCCAAAGTCCGCTAAGAAGATAATTTTAAAAAACCCATCCGTCATTCACCGTGGACTAGACTAGAACCAGCACTAGAGGAACACATTGGATGTAATATTATGGCACTCTTTCTGGTAGAATCTTACACCTCTGGGTAGAAGAGGAGCGACTACAACAAACACAGTTTAATCAAATTTTGTCAAGTGACATTCTTCGTGGTCTCTCGATACGAAAATTCTCTTTGTCTCTGCTTATTGACTAAAATTGGTTTTATCTTCAAAACACATGACGGGTCTCAAACTAGTAGGGCTCTGCGGGTCACGTGTAGTCACATTGTTGCCAGATTTTTAGAGTCTGGGTCTGGAATTTGGTTTGGTTTATCGTCAGGCAAAATAAGCATCACAGAATGGATGCAACAGATGGTTGAGGTCTCCTCCTGCATGTAATGCGTGCTAACCCACTGCTCAAGTGTATGATCTGCCGTCCAGCTGTTTGAGTGACTAGTGTGCTCGTCTCCGACACACCACACAGCCGTAATACAGTTTCTGCGCCCTGTCTGTGTCGCTTGTCTCGACACGAATCATAATGTGCTTCCTGTCTGCACACAATGATACAGAGAGTCAATTGTAAGCGCGAGAGGGAATATTATAACTGCGCCATTTGTGTGTGTGTGGATCAGCTGTGTGACTAACACTTGTTTGTGAGTGTGTGTGTATACAGTGTGTGACTAACACTTGTGTGTGTGATATGTGTGTGTGTGTATACAGTGCGTGACTAACTTGTGTGTGTGTATACAGTGTGTGACTAACACTTGTGTGTGTGTGTGTATACAGTGTGTGACTAACACTTGTGTGTGTTCAGTGTGTGACTAACACTTATGTGTGTGGTGTGTGAGTGTATACAGTGTGTTTGACTAACACTTGCGTGTGATGTGTTTAAACATGGTGTGTGTACATATATGTGTGCGGGAGCGTATAAGTTCGAGACTGCTCGAATATTTGTGTGTGCATCTGAATGTGTGCGCTCGTGTGTGTGTGTGCGTCAACTATGCGACTAACCTCTGTGTGTGATATGTGTGTGTGTGTGTGTATATGTGTCAACTCTGTGTGATATGTGTGTGTATATGTGTCAACTATGTGTGATTTGTATGAGCATATTTGAGTTTGTGTGAGTGCATGCATGTAAAAATGTCAGAATGTCAAATCCCGTGTTGTATCTCATCTGCTGGTCTATGTTGCCTACATTCCTAGTAAATCCTTCCGGCCGTCCGTCCATCCAGAACGCATACATAAATCTATATCTGTTCTACTCACTGATTATTTGACTTTCCCTCTTCCTTTTTGGTGTTTTTTTTAAGTCGCTAAATTATTGTTTTCATGCCAGGGTGTCAATGTATCTTTCTGTTTCCGTGTGTGTGTGTGAATAACTTCTTTTTTTCTCCATGTTTGATCTGTATGTTCAAAGCTCAATTATTTCAATGACTCTCTTGTCTACATTGGTGGGAACCGGACAAAAAGTGTCAGAAATGGACGAAAACAATGATGAATAGCACTTCCATTCGCTTATTCTTTTTTTTGCTGCAGTAGTTTTCGTTGCCTGGCCAGCTTTCATATTACCACAGACTGTGACTAACAGAACATATGATTATAGTTTTAGAATATGTATTATTACTACAATTCTCACTTCTTAACTTCGTATTGCACGCTGTTGTTACAATTCTGTGGAGTTTCGTTGTTTAAATCTACTGCGGGAACATGCGCATGTTTGTTTATACACACTACATGTGTCCCACCAAAGGAAATGATGAAACTAAGAAATAACTTGCATTTTATTCTCCAATATACAGGAAATAATGACAAATTAAAAGATGCGCATAAATAGTATGTTTGATACAAAATAAATGAGCGTACACGACTTGCATGGTGTACACAGTTACGTCAGAGCTCAGAAGGTCAGCAATATGTTCTCGTGAGCGGGAATTCCGAGTGTACTCACACTTTGAATTCAAGGTTACGCTAACTCGACACACTTCACACGCCTGGTCCATTTATTCAGACGTACATAGACAACAACGTCTGCATGACATATTTCGTAACTTGTCAAAAGTGCACAACTTACTTGTCATTTAAAGGGCGAACCCTGACTGCGACCCTAATGTTGGATGCCATTCCGTATTCACAGTCATCAGTCACTTAGAATTCGATAACCACAGTTCTATCCATTGTCACAGCAGTAATGGAGGCAAATAAACATTCTGGACAAAGTCGCACGTAATTGGATTAATCCTGAAAATGTGGAACATTCTGTCTAGCCCATGTTCAGATGTTATGTTTCCCAGATTGAAATGCCGATCTACCGTAACGTAATCTTAGTTGCAGGTTGTTAACGGCAACCAGGCAGATCTATATGATTGGGTAAACCTGCCTACTATAGCTTATGGCTGCGCTTCTCGGTCGCCTGGCCCTCTCCAGCATGCGAAGCGTTGCTGTGCCTCGTGAGGTCGACCCACTTGAGAAAGTATCGCCTGTTGATATATCGTTGATTCACGTTCACAATCCTGAAAGAACATTTAACAGTCTGTTGACATGTCTATTGACCGGAATCTTATAATCTATCGGACACGTCACCACATTTATGCCTGCCATAGACATAGAATTCTTAATGTTGGATCGGTTTTTTTTTTGGCGTGGGGTGGGTGGGGGGGGGGGTGGTGCTTGAGGATGTACCCCACCCGCTTTTTCCCTGCTGACTTCTTTTTACATTAAATAATAACACTCAGTATATGTTTATATCCCACCATCCTCCCCCAATAAATCTTACCATTTAGACGTACCCCCCCCCCCCACCCCCCAAACCTCACATCCACTACCAGCATACCGTCTGCACTATAAATTGTGTGCGTTTGCTAGCCTACTGTTGTGTTAGCGCTACTAACTGTTGTGTATGCTTGCAATTCCAGAAGCTACGCCACTGTGACACGAGGTTAATAAATGTGGTATCGGCTAGTTTTTATAACTTGATATGTTCAGCTTACATTTCTTGTTTGGAGTCACACTCCTACAGGATGTATAATCCTCCACATATCTTGCTAGCAGTATACACAAAGTAGGAGGTATCGGTAACGATAACACAATAATGATGTACAAGGACAGGTGAGCTTGCATTGCATTCAGAAATTGATGGAAACCAAAATAAGTCCTACACAAAAATAAAAATGTTCTACTCCAGTATAATAAATTATGTTCTGTTATATGGCTCTGAAATATGGAGAATAAGAAACAACAACAACAAAATATAGACTTTCATAAATGGCTGTTTTACTATTATAGAATAGAACGATTAAAACAGTATGATAAGATCACTAATCTGTAACTGTTGACAAGAACCACGCAGATATCAGTGGCGCGGGGGGGGGGGGGGGGGGGGGGGGTGTGTGACATGGGGAGGAACCGCTAGCATTGGATAGGACATGCATTCAGGAAATAAGTTGTATTATTAAACAGAACAGTATCTAGTGAAGTTACAAATTTGATATTTTTACCAAAAATGTTAATTTAAATCATATGCTATTCTTTCTTCTTCGTTCGTTCTTAATCTCCCGCTACCAAACCCTGAAAGGGCTTAAGTAGCAGAATGTAGTCCAGAGAAGGGAATGCTTTGTGTCGTAGCTTACAGCTTGACTGCGATATTTGCACCTTTCAGTCCAACACATCCGACTTCAGCAAGCATTTTTTTAGTACCGGGTTAGAATTCCCTCTTCGATCCCTTCTCCTTAGCCAGTCTACCCTGCTGCAGCCTGTTATCCAGGATCACCGCGTGCAGGTGTAGAAGGGTCTTGGCAGCTCTGGTTCGCTGGCCTTGACGCTAGCAGTCAGCTATGGGTCGATGACCACTGCAGCTCGTGCGCTGCTCAGCATCGCGATCGCAGCTATTCTTTCAATCTAGTTTAATGTGCTTTCTGTGCAGATCGCCAGCTTTGAGAAAAAACAAACTTAAACCATTACAGTTCCAGTAGCACCTCCACATCGAAGTCGTATGAAATGAGTCTCCAGCGTCCGCTGTCTCCCTCCTTGACGGTAGTCTGACAGGAAGTTCTGTATTCATCGATTTGTTATTTTCCAACTGATAGCATTGTTTTCATCAGAAGCGAAGCGCTAGAATAGACAGGCTAAACTCGGCTATCTAAAACGGTTTTGAAGATTTAGAGAAGACATCTATTTGCATTATATAGACGTGAAATAAATGAGAAATTGAAATGGTCATTTGTGTTTAGGCATAGTGACATGCTAGCACACGCGCGAAGCGGCCAAGTGAATATTACTAAGGGAAAGGTAAACTGACTGCGTCCAGCTTAAGACAACGTAAGAATCACATCAATTGGTAGCTTGGAGACGGTCATTACTGCGCTACTTTTTCCTCCCAGCCAACTAGTCACAAAATAGGGCGCCTTCCCTGACTTAGAGTACAGTATTTCATTACAAAGTCTCAATGTGTGTTTCAAATGTTATTTCAATGCAGTTTTGTAATTGCTATTTGATCACGTGTTAAAGGAGAGGGTGAGAGATATTTAAATTTTTCAGAAATGAAACAAAGACGCTTAAAACTGATTTACAAGAACACGTTGACAACTGTACAAAAGTACATTCACATCAATTGTTTCCACTACCTCGTGCATCACAAACACAAAATACTCTTCTATATTTTTTCGACATCGTTAATTGTGCCCCTTTATGTTCATGACTCAATTTACCCTAAAAGTATCATCACGATTCTCTACTGCATGTTGTACCCTTCCAAATTTCTGCCAGTTTTTCTTTTCAGCAAACTATTCGTCTTTTGATTAGACCAAAATATATTAACTGTCTGAATGATTTCGCTAATTAATTTCCTTTGTGCCCGTATTGTCTCAAATGCTTCCTTATTTGTTTTCTTTTCTTTCCACTTGATGCACCGCCTTATTCAATATACCCACATTTCAAAGACATCAATTCTCTTCTCCAACTGTTTGAACATCGCACAGATTTATACGTCATACAGTAATGGCAACTATATAAAACACCTGGTGCAACCATGTTAAATGAATGCTCTGTTTGTTTGTATGTCAATATGAGGCTAATGGTGAAAACAAATTGTGCTACCCCTACTATCTTCCATCCTCCGTTATTATATTTCCTCCAGGATAGAAGAAGCTCATAACGTGTTCTAATAATTGCCCATTTATTCTTACCTGTAAAAGAGAGTTCTTGTTTAGTTTGTTTATTATCATCATTTCCGCCTTCTCTGTGTCAATGTCTAATAAATATTCTGGACTTTTGTTCTGGACTTAATTCATCCATTCCTACCATTCGTGCCGGTGTTCACCCATCGTGACTGAGTTGTCTGAATGTCTCAGGTTACATTTTGAAACTTCACCGATAAGTCCTACCACTTCTATACGTTTACAATGTGTTATGTGTTTATGTTAGACGGAGGTACAGTGCGCATCCTTGTCTCGCATCATGTTGTACATCTATTACGATGAGATAATCCTGTCAGCTCATCCAGTGGATGTAACATATATCACGATGAGATAATCCTGTGCTGAAGTCGGATGTATTGAACCGAAAGATGCAAATATCGCAGCCAAGCTGGAAACTACGACACAACGCATTCCGTTCTCTGGACTACATTCTGCTACTTAAGCCCTGTCAGGGTTTGGTAGTGGGAGATTGAGAACGAACGAAGAAGAAGATAATCCTGTCAGCTCATCCAGTAGATGTAACTTCCAGTACAGCTGTTTGAGCATGGTTGCATCTTTTCTACCAATACCTACACATTTCAACCACCCAATCGGTCTCTCGTGCTGGATTCTGTTAAGTCTGTTTGTAGTCCACAAAGCACATATACATTTATTTTACAGTTCTATACATCTTTCTTCTAGTGTTCTTATACACATAAACATTACCTAACCTCTATCCACGTTATGCTGTTCTTATACACATAAACATTACGGTTCATAGGTTCTATCGTTCCGAGGTAGCGTAGAGCGATTTGTGGAGGGTGGTGTGTGGTTTTTTAGTGGGGAGAGAAAGAGATAGGTGGGTTGGAGTGCAAATGGTGATATAGGGGAGTGATGTGGAAGAAAAGGGGGGGGGGGGGATTGGGGCTTGCATTGTTGTTTTTTGTATATTGTACAGTCTACTGACTGGCAGATAATCTGCGCGCGCTTGTTTATATACATAACTACGTGGATGTGAGAACGAGAGAGAGAGAGGGACAAACGGAGAGAATAAGGGGAATCAAACAGTGAATAACTGTTGCTACATAAATTTTTGCAATATATAGCAGATTCTCTCCCTTGTAGCTGTGTTTGTGTTTGAATGTGTCTTTTCTTAGTATCTCCTCTTCTACCCCTGGCAGTGTAGAGGCTCTTTTTGTATATACTTACAATCGAGTTTGCAGACAAACGCGTGTTCTAGCTAACGTGCTATTGCATTATTTTGGCATTAATGTCAGTCATTATTGGGTACTGTACGAATTTCATTGCCATAATTTTTGACAGGACAGCAGATACAGTCTGCTCTTGATTTTCAATTGACAATGGTTATTTTACGTGCTCAGAGTACATATGGTAACCACGGAGTTCATCGCCCTTCTCCAATAGGACTAGATGCTTTTGAGACCAGAAGCGCTTGACATATGCGGGATACTCACTTTTTGCGCCTTCGCTTCTTGAGTTATAGTGATCTCCGTGTGTAACGTTAGTACATATACATTTACAAGTTCAACATTTTGAATTAAAGCCAATCACTGCTAATAACAGAAAACTACGGCTCCCCACGACATGGATAAGACAAGACAAGACAGCTGATAAAAAGCAAATAAAAAGTTAAACATCGCAACAGAAAAATAAACGAAACAGCCAAATACGTCATTGAAAACGCAAAACACTAAAACTCTACCAAATAACAGAAAAGGGTTAGAAAAGTCAAGATAGCACAGATCTTCATACGTACAAAAATAATACAATTATTATGACCACTAAATTGTGCACAATAGACTGCGTGTCTGTGGGGGAGGGGGGGGGCGCTCAGTGGTCTCGAGGTAAGGTGCACGCGTTGTGTGCCGGTTCGAATCACGATGTAGACTGAGTTTTTTTCACGTGGATCTTCTAGTACAAATTTCCCTGATCTCTGGGTAGTGAGATTGGACTCCCATATTTAGCGCCGATCACGTTCAAAATAGAAAAAAACAGATGTCCTGTGCAATCTTTCCACTTCTTTCCAGCTTTTTCCTGGTTTTCTTTACTTCCGCCTCGAGATCTCGCCTCCATGTATTTCTCTACTCTTCCATAACTGTAATCAGATAGAAAAGAAAATAAGAATAATTGATCAGATGTCACAGACGTTGGGACAGAGTACACAGAGACAAACTAATAATAAACACATCTAACGACCTTCAGATAGAGCTGGGAAAACACACTCCTACAAGATAAGGAATAATTCATATCATATATCAACATTGACAAAATAGAATATGCAAATAAACATATCAAAATGAATAATAAAAAAAGACGAGAGCAGCTTTTACTGCATTTGGTGAACTAATGTGAATCAAAAGAAATGAAGTCCAACACAAAAATATGAATCTACAACTACAGCGTAAAGTCAGGTCTACTGAATTATTATTCAGTTATCCTTAAATTAACCACTTCATGTAATTCAACGATGTTGTCTCTTACTATAACTTGCCTCTTATCACAACTCATAATCAATTGCTGTAACTCGTATATCACTTGTGACTTACCATTATCTATGTATCACTTGCCATAACTCCCAAACAACATCTTAACAATCACTTGCCATAACTCACCTTTCATATCTTAACCATCACTTGCCATAACTCACCAACCACATCTTAACAATCACTTGCCATAACTCACCAACCCCATCTTAACAATCACTTGCCATAACTCACCTTTCATATCTTAACCATCACTTGCCATAACTCACCAACCACATCTTAACAATCACTTGCCATAACTCACCTTTCATATCTTAACCATCACTTGCCATAACTCACCAACATCTTAACAATCACTTGCCATAACTCACCAACCATATCTTAACAATCACTTGTCATAACTCACCTTTCATATCTTAATCATCACTTGTCATAACTCATCTTTCATATCTTAAGTCACTTGTCATAACTCACCTTTCATATCTTAATCGTCACAACTCACCTTTCATATCTTAACTATCACTTGCCATAACTCACCTTTCATATCTTAACCATCACTTGCCATAACTCACCTTTTATATCTTAACCATTACTTGACATAACTCACCTTTCATATCTTAACCGTCACTTGACATAACTCACCTTTCATATCTTAACTGTCATTTGCCATAACTCACCTTTTATATCTTAACCATAATGTGCCATAATTCACCAATCCATTGTCTCTAGCTATAAATTCATTGAAACAACGACAACACTGATGACTGATTGGACTTTCACAAGTTTATTGAAATTGCAGTGTAGTATCTGAAGCTCTGATTATTTAAAAAACTGTCAAACTCTAAAGCAATATTATCTATTGGGAATTCAATCATTTCAAAACTGTATAACTATTGAGGACATTGGATCACACTTCTCGTGCGGGTTTCAAGGACCACTGGCTAGCTGAGAAGAACAGACCAGACCCACTACACCAAAATATCCAAGTCATAAACGGCAACTACCTAGAGATGTACATGGGGCTGGCAACCTTACCATGTAATATAGTGCCATAGAAACCAGCACATAAATATTTGAACTCCCATAAGGATTATGCCAAATGTGGCTCCTACTGGACTGGAAAAGGGTATAATAACTGCTTTTCTGTGAGCTCATTAAAAATTAACAGTCACATTTCAAACAGAAAATTCCCTGCCTGTGTTGGAGACTTTGTTAGATTAACTGCCTCTGTATGTGATACAAGCTCTTTCACTTATTCTTGTCATGCAATCCATGCTAGATCCTTGGTTATCCACAAGTGTCATACCTAAATGCCAATTTATGAAAACCTGAAACTCACTGAGGTTCACTAATAGTTCTCCTACCAATTGTACAGAAATATTTCGTTGACATTACCAGCAGGTTTTCTATTGAAGCCCTGGATGTTTGTGAGTCGCCCCTGGAACATCATCTCCTACCAGGAATGTCAGCTGGGTGATGGATTGCTGAATGGTCTCTATATTGGAGGCTAGCTGTTAACATCCAATAAACAGCTCAACCAGTGTCAACCATAAATATTGGCCAAAAAGAGGTAGACCCTTCACCATGCAAAGACAACTGGGTTAATCAGATGATTGTCTAAAATCTTAATTACATGCAGATACAAAAAGAAAATTATGCGGACTGTAAAGACTAAATCATAGAATTAGGCAATATGATTTCTAAAATGTGGAACATACATTGGAAGTATCAACGGAAAGAAGGATAAGCTTTTTGAAGAAATCAATAGTACTCCGGACAAGATGTGTCGCAAGGCTATATCAAAGGATTCGGAGATTAGCAATATTTCTTCTTCTTCGTACGCTGTCAGACGTCAACTTGAATTTGTTCGAAGAAAGCAGCAGTCATCCTGAGGCTGTCGGCACTGCCATAGAGCTTGTCTAGTGTTGACCACATATGCTTTCTCTGGTCCTCGTATGTTGGGCAATTTTGCAGCAGATGTTCAGCGGTCATTTTCCCTGTACCACAAGTGCATTCTTCAGTTTATTAAATAGATGGTACCTCAGTCTGTTGTGGCCTGTGAGGAGTATGAAGACCACGACCTGCTCTCTTCTGTTCAGCTGGTAGTAGGCATCATTTTTTGTGTGTAGCCAGTATGCTCTGTTTCCCATTTGGCCATGTATCTGGCCCTAATAAACCTTTTGGACTCTTCATAAGTCACACTAGAATCTGGTTGTGGTAATCTTGCACCTTCTTTTGCCAGTCTGTCTGCCTCCTCATTGCCTTGAATGTTACAATGGGATGGAACCCATTGTACCACTACTCTTTTTGGTGCGGACTGCTGGCATAGTTGACAGAGTACTGTTCTTAAATCATTAAGTTCTTAAATCATTTTTCTGGCTTTTTTTAGTGCCGTAACCACGGACAGGGGATCTGTAAACAGGACTATCTGGCTATCATTGCTTTCGCCTGTCAGCATTGCTTCTACTGCAGCCTTCAGTGCCTCTTCCTCCGCTCTGAAATTGCTTGAGAATTTTCCAGTTGCCACCGACAGTGTTATTTTTCTACCATTTGTTAGGCTCAGGAATACCCCTCCCCCTACATTCTGTGTTGTGTTTGTTACAGAACCGTCGGTGTATGCATGGGTCCAGTCCATGCTTGGGTAGTTTTTCGCTATGTACCTCAGGGTTATGTCTCTTCTTTCTTTTTCAGTCTGGCTGTTCTTGTTTCCAATACCTGGTATATTTTCTACCACCTCTGGAATGATATGCTGCTTCCATGTGGGTTTGCGTACAATAGGGATGGGCTTTGGTGTTATGGTGTTCATAGGGTCTTCGCTTTGGCTATTTCTGCAAAGTTTCTCCGCTTTAGTTTCCCTTTTCCAAATCTATTTAGTCTCTGGTGCATTGGATGATCTGTCAGTCTTCTTAGTTTCTCTGCTTGCTGCTGGGCTCTGCTGTCTCTTCTATCGGTCTTGGATTGCAGGTTTGTAATCTTTTCAAGTTCTACAATTGCCGTTGACTTCATGCCTCCTGTTATAACTCTCATGGCTTGGTTTTGAAGTTTGCTAATTTTATCAAAGTTCACCTTTGCTGCTGTTGCACAAGCCGTAATGCCATACTCGAGAACTGGTCTCACTCTTCCAGTGTACAGTTTCTTAAGTATTCTTTCATCTGCTCCCCAGCTTGTGCCAGCTAGTTTCCTCATGATTGCCATTCTTTGTCTTGCTCTCATTCTGTTTCTCTCGATCTGACTTTTCCATGTCATGCGCCGATCAAATGTGACGCCCAAGCAGTTTGGGTTGTCGTTTAGCCGCAGATATTTGCCATTTAGACTTATTTTGGTATTCTGTGGTTTATATGAAAGCGAGAATATCGTACATGTTTTTTCTTCATTTATTTTGACCAGCCTTGATTTCGCCCACTCATCCAGCGATGTTAGGGCCTGCTGCATCCGATTGTTTACTACGGTGAGATTTTCTTCAGAAGTCCACATAACCAGATCGTCTGCAAACATGGAGCTGTGGACTCTTCTTGGTATATTCTCTATGATGTTGTTTATATACACCAGGAAAAGTGTGGGTGACAGAACTCCCCCTTGGGGTACTCCTTGCTCCAGTTTTGCTCATCTGCCCTTGTACTTGGACTCTGGTTGTTCTGTTTTCGAGGTAGTGGCTGATTCATCTGTACATTTTTCCAGATACTTCACTTCTTCGTAGCTTGACTTTAAGTCCCTCTTTCCACACCTTGTCAAATGCCTTCTCTAAATCCACCCAAACCACTACTGTATGCTTTTTCTCTTGGTAAGCATCCTCTATTTCCTGAGCTATGAGAGTGATCTGGTCTTCAGTGGATCTGTGTTGTCTAAATCCTGCTTGCTGTGGAATTAGTATGTGTTTTGCTTCCAGGTGCCACATCAGTCTGGTGTTTATCATACGCTCCATCAGTTTACCTACACAGCTCAGTAGACTGATAGGCCTGTATCCATTTGGATCTGTTCTATCTTTCTCTTTCTTTGGTACTGGTATAAGTACAGCATCTTTCCATGCCTGCGGTACAATTTCTTCTTTTCCAGCTTTGGTTCAGGACTGACAGTAACTTCCTCTTTGCTGTTTGGCCCAACCCCATCAGCATTTCATTTGTTACCCCATCTTTTCCGGGCGTTTTCTTTTTCTTTAAAGTTCATTCATTGTTAGTTTTGCCATCATGTGCTCCTCTGGTGCTATCTTGATGTTGTCGTGGCTCTTTTGTTCTTCACTTATGTCTATATGCCTGTCTGTAGGGACATCAATGTGGTTTGCTCTGGCATAATGTTCTATAAAAGCATTTGCTGCTTTTTTTCCAGTAAGCATGTTGTCACCTTGCTTGATGGTAATTTGTTTATTTGATGGTATTTCATCATTCATTAGCAATATTTGAAATGGATGACAACTAGCAATGTGAAAACTATGAAGAATATCCCTTGTACCCAGCAAAGCTTTCTCTTGGACACTGCAGCAGAGACTAGGTACATTTGGTCCAGCAACAAATGGGCAAGACCCAATGATGTATTCTGAACAAACCAAAGCAGTCCAGACACACTTTTGCATTTGAATAAAAAAAACATCTTGGGAGTATGATGATGAAATGCACTTCTGTTCTGAAGACATGGAAAAGGCATTGGATAAAGTTCCCTGAACCATCAATGTTCATGTTGTTCATGGAGGATGTCGCCGAAGCCTGTAAAAACAGGACTCAAATCTTCGCAGTGGGGTACTGGAAGATGTCCAGTTTGCCAATATGTGGCCCCAAATACTAAATCAGAAGCACATCTACAGACCAACCCTCAAATCTGAAAATATAAGCTGGGGTAGAGATGGCTGACCATCAGCTGTTTAAGAAAGAAAATCATAGGTCTCCAGAGAAAAGATATATTATGCTGGAAGAACAGTCTCTGGAACATGTCAAGCAGTTGAAATGCCCTGGAGCTGTGATAAACCAGAAGGGAGGTACCAAAGAACAGTCTCTGGAACATGTCAAGCAGTGGAAATGCCTTAGAGCTGTGATAAACCAGAAGGGAGGTACCAAAGAACAGTTTGCTACTCCAAAGGCAGCAACTGGTTGTCTTTTTTGTGCTATAAATAGAAGATTTATCAGTAAAAGAGAAATTGGTAAGATAACTGAAATGGCTGCATACCACTCCACCTACCTACCAGGTTGTGAATCATGAGCAATGACCACAACACAGAAAAATCATATCCAAGTCTATAAAATGAGATGTTTATGAAAGGTGGTCCAAATAACAGACAATTTCCGCAATATGACAATACAGCTCCATTTTGAAAACCTGTTATTTCAGATTAAGTAGAGTAATTTCAACTTCTGCTGTCTGACATTGTCTGCAGAAATAAAGCAGATCTACTACCATGGCGGTCATGAGAAGCAAGGAGGCAATGACTCAAACACACAGGACTAGATTGCAACCAAGCCAAGAGAAAGGCAGCAGAGAGAATAGTTTGGCACTCTTTCTGGCAAATCTCTACATCCCAGTGTAGATGAGCCCAGGGTAGAACAGCCCAGAGTAGATGAGCCCAGGGTAGAACAGCCCAGAGTAGATGAGCCCAGTGTAGAACAGCTCAGGGTAGATGAGCCCATTGTAGAACAGCCCAGGGTAAAACAGCCCAGTGTAGATGAGCCCAGGGTAGAACAGCCCAGTGTAAAACAGCCCATGGTAGAACAGCCCAGTGTAGATTAGTCCAGGGTAGAACAGCCCAGTGTAGATGAGTCCAGGGTAGAACAGCCCAGGGTATATGAACCCAGGGTAGAACAGCCCATGGTAAATGAGCCAAGGGTAAAAGAGGAGTGAAACTTCAAAAACTATTCGACGACTTCTTTGTTTTTGAGCAGGTCTTTAATCTCCTCTGCATCATCATCCTCAAGTAGCATGTTCTTTGTAAAAAAATCGCTCTCATCCCAGTCAACTGATATGAATTTCGGTCTGCAGTCAATCTTCCCACCTGCTCCATGTTCATATTTAAAGTTTTCTTTCTATCTTGTATCCATCTTCACCTTGGTCAACCCTTGCATCACCAAAGTACCATGCCCTCCAGGACAATTCTTTCCAGTCCATCATGACATTTGACATTTTCCTCTCCAGAAAAAAATAATTTCAATTTGAGATGCTTTCTGTAAAATATGTGTAACTTTCCTGGATAGCTAATTTTGCATAAAGTGCAATTAAGTATTAATTAGGTAGCATTAAGTGTACATGCATATACCGTAATGTTAAAAGACCCCAGTTAAAACTAGGCAGAGAACCATAGTCATAAGAGATAGAAGATGTAGCCTACATCAATTACTTGGTAGCCAAACTAGTTTTCATGTTTTGGTTATTTCAATAAGTTACACCAAGACCCTCTAACACACAAATATCCTCAGATTGTTTTTACTTCACTGCTGCAGTCTGTATCCAGTTATAAACAGTGTAATATAGAATAAGTTATACTGAATTTAATCTTTACTTTTTACTGAAGATAAGTCTCGAATAATAGAAGATGAGATGCACTAGGAACTTGGAGAGAATAATATAATACATACATAACATTTAATGATTGATACAACTAATCACGAACAAATCTAAGCTGGTGTTATCCACTAACCACCTGTGCTCATAGAATGTACAATCAAAGAACAGTTTGCTGTTGTTTACTAGAGCCAAAAGAACTTTCTGCAAATAATATTCATAAGGAAATGCTTACAGGTTACGGGTCAGAAGTGTTTGTCGCGTAAAGCGGTGCACAACTGGATCTATAAATTTACTCAAGGGCACTCAAAAATTGCTGACAAATCCTTATCTGGGGGGGATGATTCGAGCTGACAGATGAATAATGTTAGACAGCATGACAGCTGCAACAGGGCTTTTGTATGGTTTAGCCTACAGTATAATATATGATTGACTGAATTTACAAAACGTGCTCATGGTGGGTGCCCAGACAACTGACTGATGAACATGAAAAGAACCAAATAAGCATGTAATTATGCTGATAAAGCAATGGGAAAAGTCTATCAATGTTGGTGGAAATTATATTGAGAAATAAGGAACAATGTAAGTACAGTGACAAATGGTTTTCAATTTTGTATCTCAGTTAGTTTCTTTTAAATAGCTATTTGTGACCTGTTAACTGACTTGCCCTAACAAAAATGAACACAACATGAATTCATATATACAAAATGGTTCAACATTTTCTGGACTACATACATAACTTATAAATGAAAATGTGTCCACATTAACACGACTATGTATAATCTAAGTCACTTTTACAGCATTCTTAAGTTGACATGCCCTGCATGTGTAGATTGTCTCAACACCAATCAGTAAATGCTTCGCATCTAAAAACGATGGTGACAGATGTGACAAAACAGATTTAATTGCAAGCATGAGATACAGTCTCAAAAGTGTGTTAATGGGTGTGTGTATCAATAAGACGACTCATCATTCTATTGTTTCATCATCAAACAAGTGACGCACACTGAAAATGTCTGCTCATTTAAGCAAGATTACCAACCTTTCTGTCAGCTTGTATTATTAAAGGCCAGAATTTGAGATAGCTCTTTAAAAGTCAATTCACTTGTATATAATATTGCCCATAAACTACTAACCGCACAATGTAATAAAACAAATGACCACGGACGCCGCAGGAGCACATACATGCATTGACTATTGACACAAGACTCCTACTAATTGGCCAACTGTTTACACCCCTATATAAACAAGAATGTAACTCCTGTTTCATATAGTAAAAAGTCATTCATTCAAAAATTGAATGTAATGGCCGATAAAATCTGAACAATATCATCTAAAAGTAAAACCACCCGTTACTGATTCAGTCCCTTTGTCTGATGTGTGATGAAGATTTACATAATCATAAATACAGTAAAACCACTTTTTCAGCAGAAAATATAAATTCTTTCCATACCACAGAGTACAGCAGTACAAACGAAACCCTGTACAAAAAACTGACTCATACTTCTTAATTTTTTCATTATTGATACATAATTCTTATTTTGTTAAATCAACAATTGTCTTTTTATATACTAATGAATCCCAGCTTGACAATACCAGAATGTTGTTTAATATGTGCAGAAAACAAGTATGGTTTTATTCAGTTTGTACAAGTCACAGATCAGAAACTGGCTAATCCCTTGTTTGTCAGCACACTTGAAAAAATATACAAAAAGAGATCAACATCCCCAAGGGATAGAAGAGGAGCAATCAAGTGTAGCGAAGATAAGTCATTCAACAAGAACAATGACAATAAGTGGCTGACTTTCAAGGCATATAGAAATCCAGCTCAATTACAGCTTCATACTTCACAAATTTTAATGTCAACTCAAGTTCTGTCTCTACATTAAAGATTGACTAAACATTTCCTATATCTCATCCTGGTGGCACGCATAGATTACTGCTGGTTCAAAGTTTGATGTTACCCTCTGACTTATAGTACTGCCTACAACCTTTCCCTCTAGTATCATATTTACAAGAGTGTCTTTTAATGGAGCCAAAATATAAGATTGGCTCTTTATGTCTTTCAATAGTTCTGTTTTCACCTCCAGTTTCTACCGGACCTCTACGTTTGTTAGATTGTATTTCCATGAAATTACAATTCTCTTGCACATCTATAGGGACTTTATTCTATCTGATTTAATTGACCTAAAACAGTTTCTAGAACCAATAGTGTGTATTCCCTTGTGCTAAGCTGGCACAGCAGCTAATGATGTTTTATCAGGAATTAGTGAAAAAAGCAAATATATTGACAGACACAAGGTAATCAAAGTTGAGCAAATATATTTAAATTTCTTATTTGGGGGGTGGTGTGTAGTATGCAGGGGTTAGAAGTCTTACTGTTTTAACAAATACAAACAAATCCACAACACAGCATGAGCGCACACATACACAACACGAACTCTCACATACAAGTCCACCACACATCAAGAGCACACACACACGTCCAACACATAGCGTGAAAAAACAACACCCACACATATACACATCGACCACGCAGCATGAGCGAGCGAACACACACAGATTCACCACACAGCATGAGCGAGCGAACACACACAAAGGTCCAACACACAGCATGAGCGAGCGAACACACACACAGGTCCATCACACAGCAAGAGCACACATGCCCACCACATAGCATGAGCACACAAACACTCTTGTCCACCACACAGCATGAGCACACAAACACTCTTGTCCACCACACAGCATGAGCACACAAACACTCTTGTCCACCACACAGCATGAGCGAGCGAATACATACACACAAGTCCACCGCACAGCAAGAGCGCACAAACACACACGTCCACCACACAAGACACCAACAGCCCACACAAGCCGCCCACACAGCAAGAGTGTTGCCTTATTTTTCATTTAATTGAGCAAAAAGGCAACAAAAACAAGAACACAAACCATTGTACAGAATTTTTCTAGATGGTTCTCATTTGTAGAAACTTCAAATATAAAATATTCCCCACCATTTTTAAATAATGGAATAAAAATTGACCAAAAAATGTATCAATAAAAGAAACACAATATTTTTACATTATCTCCACCTAATAACACACCACTTCAAACTCATACAATGTAGTATATGAATTCTGCTTCACAATATTATCCCACACATTTTTGTAAAGGAAAAACAAGAACAGAGAATCACAAGCACAGCTCGAAATCATCTGTGAGAAGGAGAGAAAAGCATTTAAACAATCAAAAAAGTCTTATAAAACAGAATAAATTTCTGCTGGTAATGCAGAATTTGGGACATGCTCACACGTATGTGTTGTTTCCCCAATTAGAAACAAAATTATTTCTTACTATTATTTGGAACAGGTCTTATCAATTGTTCTGAAAGACAAAGCAAACTCATTTTCATACATTAAAGGACATACAAACCATTTTTCATGAGAAAAAACAAAACATGTTAAAGTATGATTCATATAGACATTATTGCCTGTCATATTTAATGTGGTGTTAGAAATTCATGACAATAAACAGACGTTCAGGTAACTGAAATGGAATCTTAGAGAAATTTATGTGAAAGATAAGGCCTGAATGCACTGAGAAACAGTGGTAAGGTCCTAATTGACCTGGATAGAATTGGTTCACTCAAGGCATGTCATGTAGGAAATCTGATCAAGCTGTTTCCAGTGTAAAACGGCAGCTACTTTATAATAATGTGGCAGAAAGTCTACAAAGAGCTGCACTAAAACTGGAAGAATAATATTGAGTGAAAATCGCACGCAGTTAAAAGGCAGCTTTGCAATAGAGTAACAACAGATGATGACTGGCATATAGACCAATTTAGTCTTTAACAAGGATAAGACACACCAAAAACAGGACATGACACACCAAAAACAGGACATGACACACCAAAAACAGGACATGACACACCAAAAACAGGACATGACACACCAAAAACAGGACATGACACACCAAAAACAACACAGATTAACCCTGCCACATAAGGGGTGCACATAGTCTAAATGCTATCCCAGTGATAAAGGAATGTTTGTCATTTAATTAAAAACCAGGCAGGTGACTAGGAAGAAATTTTACAAACATATAGAAGAGATGAACAACAAGACTGCATATGCCAGATCTCAGGACTAGCAGATTTCCTGACCTAAATTACTGGGAAACACAAAAGGAAACCATAAATAAAATAAACAAGTAGCACTCTTAAAATTTACAAAATACACACCTAACTCAGTCATAGAGCAAGTAAAGTATACATATAACGCATTCCTAACTCAGTCATTAAGCAAGTAAAAGTTTATATTAATTTTTTTTGGTTTTGCGTTCACCTTATTTTTCTATTCCCCAAGGCGGTGTGTGTTGCACTAAGGTTTTTATTTTGCTCCTGTTGGCCCAAGTGCAACCGACTTTGGCATTCATTTTATGTAAGGGTCTACTTCCTCCTGCAATTTCTAAGGGTTTACTTCTCCTGGGTAACGGTCGGTGCTGTGATGGGAATGAAACTCAGCACCTTCGGATTGTTGAGTCGTGTCACTTAACCACTAGCTCACACTGCCACCACCCCCCCCCCCCCCCCCCCCCAACTCAGCCATTGAGCAAGCAAATCCTACAACTAAATTTGCAATTTTAAAAAAGTGACATAATAAAGTTGAAAAATGAACTCCAGACAAAGACAACATAATGGACACTAAGAATGACAAGTCATGTTACAGGAATTCTTTTGTCTATTCAGCAAAATATACACAGATACACATTATTTTAAAAAAGGTCAACTGGAAATCTTAGACAATAAACAAAATAAACAGATGTTCTATAATGATTTCCAATTACAAATAATTGTTAAAGATGGTAATTAAAACAAATTTACCAAATGCAAAATTTACTTTTTAATGGCAATATATATCAATGTATCATCATTAAACTTTGTCACTGCGTCAAGGACATTATCTGAAACAACAAACATTTCATCCAAATGGTTTTAGATGTCAAACCCTACCGAAGATGGATGTGTCGAACTGAAGGGTGAAGATTGAAAATGAACGCACAAGAAGACGTCAATCTCCCCACATACATCTGAGACAAGAAACATTTTATACAAGATAGTTTTAGATGTCCAGCTTCCCCTGTTGAAGTTCTTTTAAAAAAAATTGTAACAGCCATGAACTATCCAAATATTTTATATTTTCCACATTGCCGGCCACAGGCATGTCATTCCGTTTAAAAACAGCAAGTGGGTGGGTCCCGTACCGAATCAAGGCTGGGCATGGAATCGATTGTGAAAGAATACTACACAGAATTATTAAAATCATCATACCCCTCTAACCATCCCTCATCCAGACTTCCTGCCCTCAAAAATCCATCATGCCCTAGATACCACGCCCCTCAGAAAATCAACTGGCAAGGATGGCTCAACGGCTGAGGATAACAAAGCCTGTGAACTACTGCTATACCAGGCCCTCGCTCAGCACTTCTCAACCTATCTACACATGTAAGATACCGATGGCATGGCACATTTCAAAAACGCTCCTACATAAAAAAGGACAAGGAAGACTTCGGCAACTACCGACCAATAACGCTCCTCCAGGACACCTACAAAATATTCATGAAATGTGTCCTCGCTAGAATCCGCCCAACCCTAGACACGGAGCAACTGATCAAAAGGCTGGATTTTGTCCCGCATACAGCACCATGGATCACATTTCAATGTGCTACTGACAAAACAGCCAGAGAGTACCAGACCCCACTAGTTTATACCTTCATGGACTACAAGAAAGTGTTTTGACTCTGTAGAATCCAAAATTTGTCTGGCAATTAAGGGGTCAACCCAGGATGCACAAGAATCCTTGCTGACATACACCGATTGCACGACTGCCTTCCAACGACCGGTAGTAGTGTCCAAACAAAGAGGAATACATCAACGGAACCCCATCTCCCACATCCTGCAAAGAACGGACGATCGTTGGAGCACAGCGACAGCAATATGGTAACCTAGAGATAAGCAATGACTACACGGACGACCATCAACACATTGGTCCGACCACGGGTCGTCCAGGTATCCATTTACATTCATGGTAGACAAAATATGAAGTTTTTAATATCCTTTGTAAAATATTAATCCAACCAAAGCCAGTATGCATGTGATGTCTGTCATAGGCTGACAAATGAAAGTCAGTTAATATCATTAATTTCCCAAAAGTTGTTAGAATGGTTTATTATCTCACTTATACAATTAATACAATACATTGGTTCTTTGGTTCCCATTGGAGCTGAAGATGCAGCACAGTGAATGAGCTGACAGCAGCCAGCAACTCAGCCAGAAACTGGCTGCTTGCATCAGGGTCAACGAACCAGAGCTGACCAAGACTTTATTCTGTCTCCAAGTGTGGCCCTGGAAACAGACTGCATAGTGTAGTCTGGCTTAGAGGATACAGATTGCTGCCGGATAGTAACCAAAAATCCCAGCTGAAATCTGAAGTGCCAGGCTGAAAAGTGCAGATGTTACAGCCTCGCTGCAAACTACGACACAACGTAGAATTATCCTCTTGACTTTTAGTGTAACCTTGTCATAACCTTCCTTGACTGTTAATAAACTTTAACCATATTGTGCCCTCATGCTGAAAAAGTTGCACCAATTGACATTCATTGACACTTGCTGAATGTTTAGGGAGACCAAACAGCAGATGTTAGCACAGTGAGGCGATGGGCTATGCGCTTCAGCAGTGGTGAAAGCGACATGAAGAACAAGCCACGTTCCGGACAGCCATGCACAGCTGTCGCACCACGCAATGAATAACGTCTCAATCCGCTCATTAGCATAAATCAGAGAATTACGATCAGGGAACTGTCTACGGAGCTGGATACCAGCTTCAGTGTGTTGGAAACGATGGTGGCAACGTTGGAATATCACAAAGTTTGCTCCAGGTGGGTCCCACAAATGCTTACACAGGAACAAAAAGAATATCGCATGTAAGTTTAGTCGGACCTCTTAAACCATTACGAGGATGACAGTAGCAGTTTTCTGGATCACATCATCATTAGTGATGAGACGTGATGCCACCAATTCGATCCTGGAGTCAAAATGGTGGGGCACCTCTGCTGGTGCGGATTCTTTACAAGCGCAACATGTATGCTCTTGTTCATCGTTGGGGAAAATGGACAGCCAAGGGTCTGACGTTGTTAACAAAAATATTTGCTCCACCAAATGGCATTATGCTCTTTATCTGTTATGGTTTTCATGGATTAAAATAGGGGACTTTACTTTCGGATCACCCCCCATATTTCACTCACCCATATCACAGAGAAACAGAAAGAAAATAGTCGCCAACAAGAAAAGTTACCCATCTAATTTTTTTAGTTTTGGCAATATCTTATACCTGTGGTGTGAGGAAAATAAAAAGAATACTAAAAAATGTATACAGAATATATTGACAAAATGTGATCACTCAATATTTTAATGTATTCTACCGACAATACTATGACAAAATCACTAACCAGATTGAATGGCTGCAGCAAGCAACTCTGGAGTATACTTTTATGCAAACCAAAAAAAGCACACAAAAAATTATCAATGACATGAATTCCACACTATAAATGACAGTCATCACAGAACTTCTGAGTTAGGATCGTTTTATCAATGGATTATCGCCTTGTTACAAATTTGCATGTGACTGATAGTTGGGAAACTTTATTTTAGTATAAAAATATATACAGGAAGAAACATGTCTGGCAAAAAACATTTTGTGCACACTGAAGGACACGGCTTTTGGAACCAATTTTGAGTTGAATGATAAGGGTTGACTTGTCGATGGACCTACATTTGGAGCCAGTTAATGGTCAGGTACTTGTTTCCGTAGAAATGATGACAGCATGTCACTCATTGCTTGCCATCCTTAATATGCATATCAGTCACGGTTAACATTTGAAGAGTGTTGCTGGGGGAGGCAACACCACCGCACATGGAACTGGTTCTGCTTTTTGGTGACCTGACTTTGCGTGGAGAATTATGAGTGTGCAATCTTTTAACATGATGTAAATTATTTCTCATCTGTGTTTTTTGTCGAGTCTGAGATCCAGCGCCTTTCTGTATTAAGATACGAGATGGGGTTGGGCCATTTGGAGGCCGAAGTCTTGCCTGCAAAGAAAAACATATTCTCATTAAAAACAGAACAAAGGAAGCTTTCATGTTTATTTGCATTATTAAAATTTATATCAGTACTGGCATAAGGATAAATGTAGTCCTTCATTCGTTCTCCTGCTACCAAGCCCTGAAAAGAGCTTTCCAAGTTATATGTCTTCGATCCCTTCTCCTTAGCCAGCCTGCTCTGTTGCAACCTGTTATCCAGGATCACCATGTGGAGACGTAGAAGGGTCTTGGCAGCTCTGGTTCGCTGACCATCTTGATCCCAAATGTAGTCCCATAGATTACACTAACAGGGATGAAGTGAGGTTGCCAATTCCCTTGCTGGCTGAATTTTCTTTGCTGCAGTCATTCATGTACCCATGTTCAAACCCGATACCTTTACCGTGACTAGTGAGTGTTATACCACTAAGTTACTCAGGCATGTTTGTACTAAGGTATGTGTCGATCAATCGGCAATTATTTTACTGACTATAAAATAAATCCATCCAAATTAGTTTTATTTTGAGGTTAAAAAAAACAACCTATATAGGTCAATTTCATTTCAAGAAATAAAATAAATTGATTTAATATGTCCAAATAAGTAAATTTTAAAATTTGTAAAAGATCTTAAAAATAATGAATGACTGGAATTCTGGCACAAAAAGAAGTTTCAGAGACAAGAATATAACGTGTCACACAGAGAAATAAGTTTCCAAAATGTAATTTGATTCACTCCAAATACAAACAGAAACAATTCCAATAATGTAATGTTTGCCATCTCAACTCAAGGGATGAAGTGAACGACCTGAGGGGGCTACAGCCAGCAATTCATAGTTGTTCCAAACAGTATTCAAACAGCTCCAAGAATGTAGTGTATGCCACTTTGACACAGAACATAAACAGTTCCAAGAATGTAGTGTGTGCCACTTTGACACAGAACATAAATAGCTTCAAGAATGTAGTGTGTGTCACTTTGACACAGAACATAAACAGCTCCAAGAATGTAGTGTGTGCCACTTTGACACAGAACATAAATAGCTTCAAGAATGTAGTGTGTGCCACTTTGACACAGAACATAAATAGCTCCAAGAATGTAGTGTGTGCCACTTTGACACAGAACATAAATAGCTTCAAGAATGTAGTGTGTGCCACTTTGACACAGAACATAAACAGCTCCAAGAATGTAGTGTGTGCTACTTTGACACAGAACATAAACAGCTCCAAGAATGTAGTGTGTGCCACTTTGACACAGAACATAAATAGCTCCAAGAATGTAGTGTGTGCCACTTTGACACAGAACAGAAACAGCTCCAAGAATGTAGTGCGTGTCACTTTGACACAGAACATAAACAGCACCAAAAATGTAGTTTGTGTCACTTTTATTCAGAACAGAAACAGCTCCAAGAATGTAGTGTGTCACTTTGACACAGAGCAGAAACAGATCCAAGAATATAGTTTGTGCCACAACAATACAGAACATAAACAGCTCCAAGAATCTACCGAAGACAATGTGTCGGACCGAAATGTGCAAATATCACAGACAAGCTGTAAATTAGCGAAACAACGCATTCCGTTCTCCGGACTACTTGTAAAGCCTTTTTCAGGGCTTGGTAGCAGGAGATTGAGAACGAATGCAGAAAAAGAAGCTCAGTTTTGAGATACAGAATGGAAAATTGCTTCATTGCACCTGAGCGCCACCATAGGTGATCAGTTGCTTTCGCTGATGAAAGTATCGATGACAGAGCAAGAACTCCATAGCTCCTGTGCCGGCTCAAAAATGTTCCTATCTGGTATCCATTTACAGCTGGGTCGAATTGAAGAAGCAGTCATAACATGAAAATACCCAACATGCCCAGTCTGTCAAACCGAGCATGATGTGATTTGAACCTTTTACGTTGAGATCGCAAACCAAGCTCACAACCTCAAACCACACGTTCCCCTATGTAACACTGATATCAATGGTATAAAAAAGGAATAGTACAACTTATGTTGCATATACATTTTTATTCCTGTAAAAATCACCAACTTTTATAAATAGAAACTGAGATTCACGGTCTCTTAAATATACATGTAAAGTCCAACATTATATACGATGGATAAGTTATAAGTATGGCCCATCGAAAAGGCAAATATGCCATGTAAAATTCATCTACGTCTCACACAATTCTAAATGAATGGTTATAAAATTGTGCTTACGCTTTCCGTGATCTCCTTAGATGAGGTATGGTCTGTGTTTGTGGACTCGGACAGAGGGGACTTAATCTGGCATCTAGTTTCATGTCCCTTGTTTCGGTGCTTTGTTGATCGAGGGGTGCAGGCATCTGTTATTGTTTCCATAAGGGACTCACTCAGCTCAAAGTTCACCTCTTTCAGATACATGGATGTAGAACAGTCGCTCTGTTTACCTCTGTATGGTGAAGATTTGGAAATATGACAAGTGCCATTCATAACAGCCATGTGATTGCTTATATTTTCATGATGTGAATGAGCTGTGGAAGATGTTATAACTGCATCCGAGTCCATTTTGCTACTTTCTTGTATATCATCGACTGAAGCATTTGATGATAAACCCTGGATCATCAAGGATGCAGATCTTTTATCATCAGTGCTGGGGACAGGAAACAGTTTCATGACATCTTTGGAGCCTGTCCTCTCTCGCATAAGCTCAGCCGTTTGCTTGTCCTGACCATGAGCAAATATGCTTGGGATTCTGACCAGAGAAGTGCCTCTTTTAGCTACAAAAGGCATGGCAAATTGGCAGAGCTGGTCACCAGATTGTGACTCTGCAAGCTGTCTAACACTATGAGTCACCAAGCCTGCCTGCTGAATGTTGACAATACTTCCATGTCTTGGTAGCATCACCTGTGCCCTTTTGATCTTCACCTGACTAGCTATTTCCTTGGCCAGAATACCAGATAAAGTGAGAGCCTTGTCACTATCCTTCAAGCATTTCAGAACTCTGCACTTCTGAACAGGCATGTTTACTTGCAGATCATGTCTGTCCACATCCGATTCGTCCTTGGTAAAGTGATGAATATTCTCCACAAATTCAGTTTCTATTATGTCATTAGAAGTGCTTCCAGTAACAATTTTCTCAGATTCATCAACTGGACATGAGGATGACTCTTGACCAGTAAGCTCCTCAATGTTTGTTGCAATTTCAGCTATTTTGTGCACTGGATCCAAGCATTCTAATGTGCAAATATTGTGAATGGCATTTTTTATCTGTCCTTGGTCTGTAAGATCATTCTCCAGCTCCTTGTCATTGGTCATGTGATGTGACAATGAAAGTTTTTCACGTCCTTCTGCATTCCCACAGCTGGATTCCTCTCGAGAGGCAGTAATATCCATGTCTGATGTGTCAAATTTGTAACTAGCAGACCGAATGGATGTGCTCGTATAATTGTGCTTGTCACGGAAGCTGGATCGCAGAGACCACATCATCTCCTCTCTATGACTGGAGCGTTTTGGGGATTTGACATCAACGTGGACATATTTGGAGTTGGAATTATCTTCTGTGGGCTTGAAATAGCCAGCTCTAGCCAGAAGGTTGTGGGTTTCTCTGGTAATTTCTAAGTGTGGTTTATAGTTGAACTTCTTACCAGGTGAAATGTGAATACTATTGGATCTTGCGCGCATGCTGGCTCTTGGAGCCACCTGGAAGCCCAGATGTTCAGCAGAGATAGACCTTCTCCTGTGAATATTTGCTCTATCCGACAGGTCGTCAAGTTCCTGTTTGGAGCAAATACTGAGACTGCTTCCATGTCCTTCAATTCTAGTACTATCACTGCTAGACTCTAAGGGACAAGATGATGATAATCTAGATACGGACAAATCCTTTTCACTCATTTTCATTCCTTTACATGTAAGGAGTGTTGATTTTCCTCTATAACTTTCTCCATTCCTGCTGTCTTTGTTACATCTTAAAGTAATAAAATCACTGCCTAGATCAACAGGTGCTGTACTTTTTGTGCTCTTGGTCATAAATGTATTGTCATACTTTCCACTCCCATACGAGCACACGCTCTCACCCAGCAGGGAGCCCTTCCCGCTGTCTGAAGATGTACAGCGATTTAGTTTAGGTACAGACATTCCACTCTGATCCGAAAGTGTACTCTCAACAGAGAACAAACTGTCTGTGCTTACTGCAGACTGCAGTTGTAATTTCATGGATGGCTTGAGCACAGAATCATAAGATATGAAACTAGCAATGGAAGTACCTGATGTGGTATGACTCCTGTGTCCTAAATAACTACCAGATTCTGTTCTTCTCATAACAGTGCCTCCAGATATAGTTGAAAACCCTGACACTGATATTTGGTCTGAGCCCACATCAATTTCTTCATCCTCCTCATCTTGGTTAGTACTTATATCTCCAAACCCCTGTGGTGGTGACAAAATGGTACCCAATAGACTCGTGTCCAACTGTACAGCAGGGCTCTTCTCTGTATTACATGTATCCTCTAAATGTCCACACTCATTTGAACTTGTAGGGTCTGTTATAAGAAGGTCAGCATCTACACCTAGTTTGTTATCTCCACCTTCACGTTTCCGGTCATTCTTTTCCCTCTCAAATTCGTCCTTTCTGCTACGTCTCAATCCAGTATTCCCCTTTAGGACATTAGTACCAGCAGCAACAGGGGTGTGAGTCATGTCAACCTCAATGCCTGATGTGGCAGGCTTACATTGCAGGCGTGGCGGGCTTGAATTTCTATTGAGCAGATGAAGCTTGTCTGCATTGCCGTGTTGTTTCTTTAGATCGGGACTGTCTTTATATTTGGATCTGCCAGGACACTGGACCTTTGGGCCTACTCCTCCAGGACCATGGCACTTTGTAAGACCCACACTGTCCGGTATACATTCCTGCCTGTTCAGTGTGTTAATCAGAGCCCCGGCATCATCTACAAAGCCACTATCCATTGGCACCTGATCATCAACAATTACAATAGACAACTCTGGGTCATGCAATGCTGGAGAAGACTGACTTCCCGTCACGCTGTTCTTCATATCATAAGCAGTAGAATCCAAGTTAAAGCTCTTTGGTGAGAGAATCACAGTATTAGCACATCGTTCCTCCCGTTCAGTTGCAACAGAAGATGTTGAAGTGTCTCTAGATGTATGCTGTGGATAAAACACCAAAACATGTTTAAAACATGTAACACATAACCAATACACTACAGTAAACTAGACAATGCACACATTTTATTATATATCTGTCATACGGGAGCCGCGTAGTGGTTAGCAAGCTGAGTGGTCCTGGGTTCATTCCCCAGTTGAGGCGGAAATGTTTTTTTTCAGATCGCAAAAGCTCCCGGGGTAAATGGGTACTGGCTCAGGCTGGGAAATTAAAGCGGCGAGGGAAGAGGAGTTGGCTACTGCCCTCACATAGCCGAGCCTTTGAAATGTGAGATCACTAAACACCTCACACCCCTACGGCACCAATGCTATGAGTTACTTTACTTTTTTTACATTAGGCACAACTGAAGAATACAAATTGTGAAAAGTTGTAACATTGCTAAAAACTCTTCGGGTGGATCCTGGGAGAGGAAAGAATAGGACTACTGCAAAAAGCGACTAAAGAAAGTTGTACATGGAGTTACCAACCACATTGAGTAAAAAAAATTGCTAGAGAAACCACCCTTTCAACAAAAGCAAAGTGTTTGAGCGCAGTCTTGTTAAAGGAGGGCAACTGTAGTGGTGGCACTATGCTGCAGCTGGAGTGAAAAAAAGGTGACAAGAAGAAGATTGACAGAAATGTAATAGATAGATATTGTGACAGTTACACCAGCTCTAGCTATGATAAGAAAGGCTGAGAACAGTGAAGATACTTTTACCTGTCAATAATACAATCATTACAAGAAAATGAGCAAAATGCTCAACAACATTATTGAAAGGAAGAGAAGATGATTGTCTTGCAAAAGGCTCAGGCTAGTTGAGATTGTCAAAATATTCTGTCGTGGCAATCTCATTACAGCCCAAATCGGCAAAGATTAATCTTGTAAAACATTATTTTATTGCTTAGCTACATTCAAGATTTGTAATAACTTGAAGTATTTTGAAATTTAGGTGGTGCGCAGCTTTGATTTAATTAAGTTATGTCCATCAGGTCGCATATATAAATATCTGACATACTTTAAAAGTTGTGGAATCCTTTGTGCTGGAATTGGGACTTCAAGATCCGAGAAATGATATTTTTCAATCAGTCCAATGATTATGCATCTGGATCTCACATGGAATTGATCAGTTCAATAATCTTGCATCTGGATCTGATCAGTCCATTGTTCATGCATCTGGATCTATCAGTCCAATAATAATGCATCTGATCAGTCCAATAATCGTGCATCTGGATCTGATCAGTTCAATAATAATGCATCTGGATCTGATCAGTCCAATAATCATGCATCTGATGAGTCCAATAATCATGCATCTGATCAGTTCAATGATCATGCATCTGATCAGTTCAATAATCATGCATCTGATCAGTTCAATAATCATGCATCTGATCAGTCCAATGATCATGCATCTGGATCTGATCAGACCAATAATCATGCATCTGGATCTGATCAGACCAATAATCATGCATCTGGATCTGATCAGTCCAATAATCATGCATCTGATCAGCCCAATAATCATGCATCTGATCAGTCCAATAATCATGCATCTGATCAGTCCAATGATCATGCATCTGATCAGTCCAATGATCATGCATCTGGATCTGATCAGTCCAATAATCATGCATCTGATCAGTCCAATGATCATGCATCTGGATGTGATCAGACCAATAATCATGCATCTGGATCTGATCAGACCAATAATCATGCATCTGGATCTGATCAGACCAATAATCATGCATCTGGATCTGATCAGACCAATAATCATGCATCTGATCAGTCCAATGATCATGCATCTGGATCTGATCAGACCAATAATCATGCATCTGGATCTGATCAGACCAATAATCATGCATCTGGATCTGATCAGTTCAATGATCATGCATCTGATCAGTTCAATGATCATGCACCTGGATCTGATCAGACCAATAATCATGCATCTGATCAGACCAATAATCATGCATCTGATCAGTTCAATGATCATGCATCTGATCAGTTCAATGATCATGCATCTGGATCTGATCAGTACCTATGGTCAGTACAATGATCATGCATCTGGATCTGATCAGTCCAATAATCATGCATTTGGTTCGCACATGGATTTGATCAGTCCAATGCTCTCTGTGGGGTCGTGGTGCTATTCTTGCTCATCATGCACAAAGATCTCGGCAGACCACTAGGGTTGCCTTTGCAGTTACACTATAAAATTCAGATCAGCTCTGAAACTTTCTTATCTAATTTATAGACTATCTGTTGTAGGCCTGACTTGGTACAAAAGGTGTGATGATACAAACAACATTAATTAGATCTATTCACATCTTACCTTCCCAGATCGACTGGCACTCAGCCTCCTGAAGAAGTTCTTGCTCTTGCCAGACTTTTCCAACGTTGGAGGAGATTGCATTCGGGCACAAGCTGAATTTTGTCTAATCATAAAGGTAGATAAAAACCTGTTACTCGAGACAAGTTAGAACTCTTCATATTACAAGTTATAGGAAGCCAGGGGCAGTAACAAGTAAATTGTGACAACCCCCATGCAAATAATGATATATGCAGGTAGAGTTGTGATGGGGTAGTCTCATTAGCATAGTGGTAGAGCACTACCTTTTCATGACAAAGACACAGGGTTCAACTCCTGTTATTGGCATGGTCTAGCCAACCAAGCTGTAAATGAGTACCTAATTTTCAGATAGTGAAGGGAAGGCAACGAGGAAGGAAACTAACAACCCACCTAATAAACAAACCGAAGCTTCATATAATGAAGTCTCTAACACTTCATCCAAACAGCAGTGTCTGCTATGGGATAACCTTGACTGTTGCTCTATGAGAGATGTCTTAACATTAGAAATATTTCAGGTTTGGTAGTAACCAAATATCCTTATTTTAGTTATACAAGCAACAGAAAACTCAGGACATCATGTAGAAAAAAAATGTCTTTAAAAAGCATTAAAAAAAGTATCTATAGGAATTATTGACCCAGACAGATGTACCAATAATGAATAATAACTATGAATGGATAACGTTAGCATAGATAGATTCCAACTCAGAATAATGCAGTAGGATTGTGTTTTCCCGACTAATTTAACTTTCTGAAATTTCAGCAATAACATAAAATTTGTTTTATGTTTTAAAAAATTTGTTGCAATACAAATTATTTATATAAGTGTATTTAGAATGTTTAGTTATTCATAATAGATATAAACATATATACGTAATGGTTCAGTGGCTGAACTAGGACAAAAACAAAACGACACGTATGTTATGGCCACAAGGTCTTCGTCAGGGACAAAGAATAACGAAACTAACAAATTACAATAAAAATGTCAGTGACAAAGGTGTTGTATCCTTCAGTACCTCTGCAGTTTCAATCCATTTATTTTTCATAGAACTAATAACAGATGGTCCGACTGTGCTGCGTTTTGATATCCTTACAGTGTTAGCTGATTCAAATGTTTCTTTTCTTTTGTGTGTAGAATTTCATAATAATGACAATGTATCTATATTACAGCAGAACCATGCTCCAAGTATGTTGTCGTACTACCTGTAGCTGTAAGAATATGCCAGATTGGCTCGACAACAAATTCATCTCCTTCCTCTTCTTGGTTTTTCTGCTTTTAAGTGATGTTTTAACTCCTCTAGTATTTATTCAACAGGAGATGTTCAGTCCAGTGATGTTTGCAGGCCAAATTGTTTATTTCTTTAATCTCTAAATCTTGGTATTCAATCAAACATGTGTCTCTGAAGTCAGGTAGCCAAATGTTGAGTAAAATCATTTCCGAGTTTGCCTTGGTGTACCATGTTGTTATGAAAACACAGATGGACTGGCCAAGTGGTGTGCATGTCAGATAACAGATGGACAGGTAGAGTGACGTTGTGGTGTCCATGCAACTTTAGCTGCCTCGTGGACGACCGAGGCTAAGGTGGAGAGATGGCCTGAAGGAGACCTTGGGTCCAACATGGCACACCAAGGCAAAAAACTGAAATCAGTATTTTTTTCTCTCAAAGTTGACAAATAGTCATCGACTCAGTTACCGGGACCAGAAGGGAGAATCGTAACACTGTAACATGCCAGACATGTCATAAGATGCAGTGACTTAGGAGGAATGGGCATTGGAGCTAGGTATCACACAATGTACAAACTATAACGCACAATGACAGATTAAGAAAATGGCTTTATCCCATGGTAGGAAGAGTAGCAACTGGGTGAAGTGAGGTGACAAGCAGTCATAAAAGTAAACCTACCGCAGCCAATGGAAACCCTAATGTATACCTAACTAATGTGTGACAATAACTATCATGCAAATCAATGGACTGAACTCATACTACTTCAAGTTTGGGGATTGTAACGACAGTTTCAAAACTACATATGAATAATAAATTAATAAAACATGCACACACCTTTTGACATTTTTGTTATTACTGGGTGAGCTAAACAGGTTTAATTTTTTACGAGAAGTCTTCGTCCCTAGAGCCGGCGTTGTAGAATTCAGGCTTACTGTTCTCATGGCACCTGTAAGCAAACATAACAAGGGGTTAGACATGCTCCTCCCATAGACAAATAACCAAATACTATACTAATGGCACATGTAAGCACACACAAAGGGTTGGACATGCTTCCCTCACAAATAACCAAATACTATACCAGTGTGACATGTACGCAAACACAAGGGGTTGGACATGCTCCTCCCACAGACAAATAACCAAATACTATACTAATGGCACATGTAAGCACACACAAGGGGTTGGACAAGCTAAAAAAATGTGTCACTTACTACTGAGGTAAGGTGGCTGCCCCTTCTTGACTGTTGAAGCTGGAGTAAATGGTGTTGAGGCCAAAGCTGATTTTTGAGGTAAGTTGCCAAGAATAGCTTTCCTGTTGAGCAAACAAATAAACATGAGACTTATACCTCAACTTCACCATTCTTAACAATGTCATGTAATACAAGACTTTCAATATATAGAGGCAGTTAAATCAAAAGAAACATATTTTAAATATTTAGAAAGTCAATAAAGCAGCACAAATAGACTTTTAAACAAAATTCTATAAAGATCAAGGTCGACAGGAAAAGTTTCTTTCCTTATGTTTAACCATTGGCGATATTGTGTTCTCAATCACTAGCTAAGAGGATTGTTTCAGGAGATTGGAACGATGCCTGACAGGTGCTGCCATCTTACTTCAAGACAACTTTTTAAGTTTTAAAGTATTGCAGACATAAAATGACACAGTAAAGATCTTGTGCACCCACTGTGTGGCATGTTGGGAATACGATTTTCAGTTCAAATTTGTTTGATCGACCGCACAGGGTGTGATGTGGTCCCATAATTGCTCTGGTGCTACATTGTTGTTTACGCGATTGAAACAATATCCTGCATCAATTGAGTATCGGTAGGGATCAATATGCTGAGCAGCGCATGAGCTGCAGTGGTCCAGCGACCCATAGTTGACTGCTAGCGTCAGGGCCAGCGAACCAGAGCTGCCAAGACCCTTCTACGACTCCACACAGTGAGCCTGGATAACAGGCTGCAGCAGGGCAGACTGGCTAAGGAGAAGGGATCAAAGAGGGAATGCTAACCCGGTACTCAAAAAATGCTTGCTGAAGTCGGATGTGTTGGACCAAAAGGTGCAAATATCGCAATCAAGCTGTAAACTATGACACAACGCATTCCGTTCTCTGGACTAAATTCTGCTACTTAAGCCCTTTCACGGTTTGATAGTAGAAGATTGAGAACGAACGAAGCCAAGCCAACTGCGTATCGAGCAGTGATTTATAAACCAAAATCGTAAGATGGTCGCAAAACGAGCTGCGGATTCTAAAAGGGAGAGTCACTATTAACGGATTCTTGAGAATATTTACATATTTAGACTGACGTAAGGATGGCTGAATATCTGATGCATGCGTAGCTTTCGTAACTAAAGTAGAGTTATTTTCAGTAGTGCATATTTGTTTTCTAAAGTTCAAGCATTGAGTGCAATTGAATTAGGAGTTCCATGGCTGGTCAAAATAAACGAGGAAAAGACCACATGTACAATATTCTCGCTATCAATCAAACCACAAAACACCAAATTAAGCCTAAATGGCAAATTCCTGCAGCCAAACGACAACCCAAACTATCTGGGAGTCACATTTGATCGGCGCATGACATGGAATAGTCAGATCGAGAGAAACCAAATGAGAGCTAGAGAAAGAATGGCAATCATGAGGAAACTTGCTGGCACAAGCTGGGGAGCAGACGAAAGCATACTAAAGAAACTGTACACTGGAAGAGTGAGACCAGTTCTCGAGTATGGCATTGCGGCATGGACAACAGCAGCAAAGGCGAACTTCGATAAAGTTAGCAAACTTCAAAACCAAGCCATGAGAGTTATAACAGGAGGCATGAAGTCAACACCAATTGTAGAACTTGAAAAGATTACAAAACTGCAATCCATGACCGACAGAAGAGACTGCAAAGCCCAGCTGCAATCAGAGAAACTCAGAAGACTGACTGACCATCCAATGCACCAGAGACTAAACAATTTCGGAAATGGGAAGCTAAAGCGAAGAGACTTTGCAGAAATAGCCAAAGCAAAGATGCACAAAGACCCTATGAACGCACTAACCACACCAAAGCCCATCCCTACTGTACGAAAACCTACCTGGAGGCAGCATATATTTTCAGAGGTTGTAGAAAATATACCAGGTATTGGAAACAAAAACTGCCAGTCTGAAAAAGAAAGAAGAGATACTACCCTGAGTTATATAACGGAAAACTACCCAAGCATGGACTGGACCCATGCATACACCTACGGTTCCATAACAAATACAACACAGAACGGAGCATTTCTGAACCTACCAAATGGCAGAAAAATAACATTGTCATTCGCTACTGGAAAATACACAAGCAATTTCAGAGCAGAGGCAGAGGTACTGAGGGCGGCAGTGGAAGAAATGGTGACAGGTAAAGGAATGAAAGCCACATAGTCCTGCTTACAGATGCTCTGGCCGTAGTCACAGCACTAAAAAGCCAGAAAAATACTGAACTTAATCATTTAAGAGCAGTAGTCTGTCAACTATGCCAGCAGGCCGCACCAAAAAGGGTAGTGGTGCAGTGGGTTCCATCTCACTGCAACATCCAAGGCAACGAGGAGGCAGACAGACTGGCAAAAGGTGCAAAACTACCACAACCAGATACTAGCATGACATATGAAGAGTCAAAACGGCTTATACGAGCTAGATACATGACCAAATGGGAAACCGAACATACTGGCTACACCAAAAACGATGCCTATTACCAGTTGAACAGAAGAGAGCAGGTCGTGGTCTTCAGACTTCGCACTGGCCACAATAGACTCAAGTACCACCTATTCAACAAATTAAAGATAGGTGGCACCAACGAATGCCCGTGTGCTACCGGGAAAATGACCGCTGAGCATTTGCTGCAAAACTGCCCGACATACGAGGATCAGAGAGAGCAGATGTGGCCATCACCAGTGGCAACACTAGACAAGCTCTATGGCAGTGTCGACAGCCTCAGGATGACGGCTGCTTTTTTCGAAAAAATAATGGTTACTGTCTGACTGTGTACGAAGAAGAAGAAGAAGAAGAATTAGGAGTTCAAGGGCTGAGAAATGACTTATCATGGTTCTTGATTTCAAGTAGATAATCAATCAAACTCTAGCCTTGAAAATAGGTGACAGCAAAAGTGGTAACGTTTTATAGGGGATAATGCAATCATTTTGACGTGGTGAGCAAAAATAATTTTACAATTGTGTGATATTCCCACTCACGTCTGCATTAATAACATTTAATTTTTCATACTAATATTTATTTTTATTATGAAAACTTCATGCCCATAGTTTGATGCATCTTAGCCTTGACAAACCCTGAGCCAAAAGCTCTTGCCTGAAAAATTTTTAGTTTCCCACCCATTGTTGAGACCTGTCCCCGCACTGGTTTATGATATTCAAGGTAGCTTCAAAAAGTTTCAGGACTTAGTGGAATCTACACTACATTTCTTTCAGAGTAGTTCCCTTCGGCAACTGTACACTTATGCCAATGTGCATACAGCTGCTGGAAACATTTGTGGAACCCATTCTTTGAAACCTCTCTCATATGTCTTGTCGCATTGGTAATATAATCAGCATCCTTGAATCGCTGTCCTTTCAGTGCCAATTTCAGCACAGGGAACAAGAAATAAAATCAGCCTGTGCCAGGTTGGGAGAATGTTGAGGATATTATAAGGTAATCACATTGTGCTTTTCGAGGTACTGCTTCAACAGTAGGGATCGATGTGCGAGCGCATTGTCATGCAGCATAATCCAACTATTTCTTCTCCATTTTCTGGTCGTTTTCTTTTGATTATATCTCTTAGACGACGGAGGATATCAACGTACATTTCCTTGTTAATCGTTCGGCCTTCACAAATGAAATCATGCTAGACAATACCCTGGGAATTTAAAAAAACTTCCAACATAATTTTTCCTTTGCTCTTGTCCAAACAAAATTTCTGAGATTTCCATTCAGAGGACCGACGTTTTGTCTGAGGATCGTACAAAAACCACCAGGTCTCATCTCCTGTGGTTATGTTGTTGAGAAAATTACTATCTTCATCAGCCACTGTGATTAGGTCTTCTGCCAGAGTCAATCTCGTTTCTTTCTATTCAGGAGATAATTGGGAACTATGTTTTGACAAACACGGTGCATGTGCAGTTCATTGTGGAGAATACTGTGGCAACTTCCAACTGATATTCCAACTTCTGAGGCTATTTTCTCAACACTAAGTCTTCTGTCAGCACACACGTTTCAAACATGCTCAATGTTTTCATTGTTGAACGAGGTTGATGGATGTCATCATCGACACTAACACGACCTTCACGGAAACGCTTGTGCCACTCAAATACTTGCGATTTCTACATTGCGGTAGCACCATATGATTTATTAAGTTTGTGTCTCTGAGGGAGACTTCTCAAGCAAAACACAGAATTTGACATTTGTACGTTGTTCAATTTCAATCAAGGACATTTTCAACTCCGACGATGCAACTAGCACAACACACAAACAAAATTCTGTTTGAGAGTATGTGTGAAGGTCACGTCTGCCATGTAATTTCGTCAAGGTCACTACCAACTTAAATATTCTCCAAAATATCTTCTTTCATTCAAACACGAGTTGACTATTCCGGAAACTTTTCCTAGCTAGCTCGTATATTAACAAATAGGCTGCCATAGAAGTTGACTCAAATCAAGTCTGTTTGTTATGATAAATACGCTACTTCCATCCACACATTTTAACCGTTCAAAGTCTTGTGTTAGATTACAAATAAATTTGAAACACTTTATTATCTTCTTTACGCAGATTGGAGCCAGCCCATTATTGAGAATGGTAAAGTCAAGTTGTTGCAAAAGATCTTTGTGGGGTTGATCTGTTTAGTATGTTTATGTAAAAGAAATAAATGTTTTTAGTGTAAACTAACCAATGTGATGATCTTATACAAGAATAGTATCGGTGCAGTATGGGTTTTGCAATACACCTGATATATCTAATAGAAACACTCTACAGTGGACAACAAGCCACTTAGAATCAATGAAGGTACAGCAGATTGGTTTGAGATTCCCAAGGGAGTCAAGACAAGGTTGCATACTTTCATCTTATGTATTTAACATCTATGCAGAAAATGTCATGCGAAAGGTAAAAACAAATGACAGCTACGGGAATTTTGATCCATTCACAATAAGAGGGAAGGAGATTCCAGAGCTAAGATATGCAAATGACAGTCATGCTGTCAAACAGCGCCAAGGGCCTGGAACGACTGTTCATGTCCATTCAGAAACACAGTGAAGCTCAGAACCTTTTCCTGAACACTAAGAAAACCAAAATAATGTCTGCTGACGAAACAAGACTGCAACCCCAGATTGCTATTAATAATGAATAAATCGAAAATGTCACATTTTGAATACCTTGGTTCTACCAAATGGTAGAAAAATAACACTGTCAGTGGCAACTGGAAAATTCTCAAGCAATTTCAGAGCGGAGGCGGAGGCACTGAAGGCCGCAGTAGAAGCAATGCTGACAGGCAAAAGCAATGAAAGCCAGATAGTCCTGTTTACAGATGCCCTGGCCGTAGTCACAGCACTAAAAAGCCAGAAAAATACTGAACTTAATGATTTAAGAGCAGTACTGTCAACTATGCCAGCAGTCCGCACCAAAAAGAGTAGTGGTACAGTGGGTTCCATCCCACTGTAACATCCAAGGCAACCAGACTGACAAAAGAAGGTGCAAAACTACCACAACCAGATTCTAGTGTGACCTACGAAGAGTCCAAAAGGCTTATTAGGGCCAGATACATGGCCAAATGGGAAACAGAACATACTGGCTACACAAAAAAATGATGCCTATTACCAGTTGAACAGAAGAGAGCAGGTCGTGGTCTTCAGACGCCGCACAGGCCACAACAGACTGAGGTACCACCTATTCAATAAATTGAAGATAGGTGGCACTGACGAATGCTCGAATGGTACCGGGAAAATGACCGCTGAACATTTGGTGCAAAACTGCCCGACATACGAGGATCAGAGAAAGCAGATGTCACCAGTGGCAACACTAGACAAGCTCTATGGCAGTGTCGACAGTCTCAGGATGACCGCTGCTTTTTTCGAGCAAATACAGGTTGACGTTTGACAGCGTACAAAGAAGAAGAATACCTTGGTTCTACGTTATCCAACGACAGAGACTGTCGCGATGCAGACGCTAAACAACAAAACTGAAGATACTGAGAACATGTATATTCCATGTGGCAATGCACGGGTGTGGGACATGGACTATGACAAGTAGCAAGGAAGAAAATTGGAGCGTTTGAAACAAAATGTTACAGAAGAATCCTAAAAATATCTTGGATAAAGAAAGTGGCAAATAAAGACATCCTAGAAGACCTGAATGTTGAAGAAAATTGGCTCATAAACAATGTTGTGTTTCGGAAATTAATTTTAAAAAATTTTATAGCCGTGTCAAACGTCATGGTACCTGGAAGGCGACACAGGGGTCGACCAAGGCGAAGCCGGATACAAGATATCAAGGATACTCTAAATATGAAGCAGGAGGGAAGATTGACTGCAGACCGAGATTCATATTGGCTGGCTGTGATGAGAGCGACGTTCTACAAAGGACATGCAACATGATGATGATGGGTGCTTTGAATTAATTTATTGAGGAGCGACGTTGTCTAATCAGTGTCTAAATGTTTGTTCTTTGTTTTATAAATTTTCACGTTCACGTATCTCAACACACAACAAAAACATTAACACATTAAGTTCTTTATTCATTTATGTCGCTACTCACAACAAAACCATATGTATAGACAAACAAACAAAAACGTTACAGGCTCTCTATAGTAAAATGTGACATAATCAAAATAATGCAATAGTAGATGAAGTTGCATCAATGTGTATGTGGGTTGGTTAAGATTTAGATTATTAGATCGTCATTTGAATTCAATTTGCTTAGTATTAATATATTTTATTATACAAAGTTGTGGCACATGACTTGAACTATGTCACAAATCTGCAAGATTAAGTTGAACTGGAATGGATTTTAATTATTCCCATTTGCTGATGAAAGATTTATGATTATAACATAGGTGGTTGTTTTTTAACCTGTGAAAAAATATTTTATATAGTAACCCTCAAGACATTAAAATCCTGACAAAAGATTAAACTGGGAAACTTCTTACATGAATGATAATAGGTCCATCAAGGAGATCATGATTCATTGAAAAGAACCTGCAGGCAGTTTCCACATAAGAAGACTTTGATTGTAGCAGGCAAAGGCTGTCGTCGATTGCAAACGATGATGGCATAATTTATTTTGCTAGCGCTATTTTTTAGTAAGGATTAACTGCGCTACTTTTCATCCTCACTCTCTTGTCTCGAGTCGCCCGACCCCAGTGGCAAGTCAAGGACAAGATGACTAGGAGGTGGCTACAAGATGCAGGAGACCGCATCAAGCACCCGTAAAAAAGATGGCCGGAGTCCGGAGTCGAACCCACACCACCTGATCACGAGGCCGACGGCTTAACCACTTCACCACGGAATCCCATAAACAAATCCCTGTAAGACCACAGAAAAGGACATGATGCCAAGACTAATAGTGATACAACCTTGAGACTAATGTCTCTCCCATTTTGACGAGAGATGAGAGAGAGAACCATGACCACAACAGGTCTAATAAGAAAATCCTGAAAGAGAAACAAAAAAGAAGCAAAAAAGCAACGTGTAACATATGAGCATAGTAAATTAATAACAAGTCTGGTGAATTCTCATACTCACTTCTTGGCAGCTGAGAAAGGCATAGTATTATCACATGTCTGTCTCTTCCTCATGACACAGGGAGTTACTGCGCTGTCAGCCAGCAACTCCAGGGTCTGGTTTGTGTCCATGGACAGTTCTTCTCTGCTGCTGCCATTGCTGGTGGAGGATATACTTCCATGAATACCTTTGCCGTCCGTGCTACGTCGCAACTTTGCAATGCCTTGAGCAATTGAACTAACAAAACCTGGTTCAAAAATTAATCTCAGACATTAACTATTGAATTAAAAAACATGCTGCGAGATAACACCCTGAGGTCAGTGATAACACAAGCTGTCATTTTCATAACTGTTAATGTACTTTTATGAATCAGTCATTTTGAAGATAATTGAATGTGAGATATACAATATACAATGATAACTTCTCTGATTCAAAGAGGTCCATGGTAGATTGTGTTGTTGTGGTCCAGCAGTATCCGGTTCTCACCCTATAGTCTAATTTCATATAGTGGCATATGTGTTTGCTAGTTGTGTGCACAATATAAAGTGTTTCAATTTATTTGGCTTCAATACAAATTAACTATCCACCTCTTATTGAGCGGAAGTGTGGTGCCCCAATGGATACCTGGCCTGTCAGAGTCCCAGGTGATGAGAAGGCCACAGGCAATGCAACAATACCACAGCCACTACCAAGTGTCACACTAAAGACATGCAGGCAGATACTGAGAAACAAATATAAGCAGCAATGGCTTAATCAGTGGGCTACATCTTCAAGCTGAGAACAGACCATGTTCCTCTCAATAAACATTTTAATAGACTAGACCAACTTCGTGAACAAAATTCCACTACGGGGAATCAGTCAAGAACCGGGGACGGCGTGGCCTAGTGGTTAAGTGGCACGGCTCACAATCCGAAGGTCCTGGTTTCGATCCCCATCACAATTAAACCCTTAAAAAATGCAGGAGGAAGCAGACCCTTACATAAAATGCATGCTGAAGTTGGATGTACTGGGCCGACAGGCGCAAAATAAAAACCACAGTGCAACGCACGCCACCTTGGGGATTAGAGAAATAAGGCGAACGCAAAAAAAAAAAAAAAAAAAAAAGTCAAGAACCTCCTGACCATGTGCACAGGGCTATCAGACCTGTGAAACCAGCTGCTACCATACATCCGTAACACACTCTACACATCACCACAAATGAGGAAAACGTGCTTTTGTCTGGGAGGCATTAAGCTGTCAAGAGCTATCAGCTCACATCTAAAGGGATTATGCCACCCTCATCATCAATGTGGCCTCATAGGATGAAGCATTATCCTTATATCATTGAGAGCCAAGTATTCTTCTTCTTTTTCTTCTGCGTACGCAGTCACCATTATTTTTTCGAAAAAAGCGGCGGTCATCCTGAGGCTCTCGCCACTGCCATAGAGCTTGTCTTGCAGTTCCACTGGTAATGGCCACATCTGCTCTCTCTGATCCTCGTATGTCGGGCAGTTCTGCAGCAGATGTTCAGCGGTCATTTTACCAGTACCGCACGGGCATTCGTCGGTACACCCTATCTTCAATTTGTTGAATAGGTGGTACCTCAGTCTGTTGTGAGCCAAGTATTCAAAAGAGATGATCAACAGTTTTGCATGGGTGTGTACACAGCTGTCACTCTGGAGTGAAGTGTGTTGTGACTGGATTCTGTTCAGGGGCTTGTTAAGTCTCATTTTCTCATATGGAAGATAGTGCTCTGGTGCCTCCTTGATCAATTGTATCATTTGAATTGTTGCTTACTATATCTGTAGACCTCCCTAAATGTGTTTCCCATGGCCCATCTGGTCAGTCAAGTTTCCTTGTTTGTTGCTATGAGTTGTTTGGCTGATTGTAAAGTTGTTTTGTTTCCATCCCTTCTTTGCTAGTACATCTGATTTGTCATTACATTGTGTGTTTGAGTGTCTAGTAACTTTTAACGTACGATCACAGTGGAATCACGATTTAAACAATTTTTGTTTGCGCAATGATGTCGCAAAAATATGGTCAAACAACCAACCGTAGAAATAGACAGTTGGTTGTGATGAATATATGTTACGTCTATTTACACAGGATTTCTACCAGTTAAAAGTATTTTATGTTAGATTACAAATGGATTTGAAATGATTAATCTTCTTCTAGGCGTATTTGGGCCAGCCCATTATTGAAAATCGTGAAGTTAAAACCTTTACCACTCTAATGTCTGGATGGACAGACCAAAAAAATGTCCGCCACTCCTAAAGGCTGGGTAAACAGCCGAGCCATAAGAAAATTATTCTGGTGCATTGTCATGTATTAACACCGGTTGAAACACCCGGCCATTTTGAATCTAAATATAGGCAATGTTGTCCTTGCAGATGTAAACATCCAAAATGGTCGGTTTAGTTAGATTGAAAGAGATTTTGAAATGATGTGTTCTCTTTTTCTGGACGACTTGCGAATTATTCCATTATTGCGGGTGATAACGCTAAGTTGTTGCGACATATTTTTCTGAGATCTGTTTAATTTGTTTATTTAGCAGTATTAAATATGTTTGTACAGGAAAATAGCAGATATGATGGTCTTGTAAGATACACCATCATTGTTCTATGACGATTTTCACATTCCGAAGCACCCCCGATTCCTCATGAAATTGGGAAAACTGAATGTTGCGGTTTTTTAAACTTTCACATTCCTCTTCTTGTATCTCAGAAACTAACACACACATAACAATAACAACAACAACACCAACAAGTTCTTTATTCATTTATGTATCTACATACAAACAAATATTTATACAACGACAAAAAAATACAGGTTTTCAAAGTGAGCAATCTAGAAAAATGCGACGTGCTGACAAATTATTCAATGGCTGTGGGAACTTCCGTACTTTTATTGTTCAGTGTCGTAAAGGTTTAAGTTGTTGCAAAAGATCTTTGAGGTTGATCAGTTTTGTTTGTTTATTTAAATGAAATTAAATACGTTTTTAGTGCAAACTAACAGTTGTGCTGATATTATACAAGAACAGTATCGATACTTTGTGATTTTTATGGATTATATGAGGAGCGACGTTCTTGAATTGGTGAGCCCAAATGTTTGCGCTTTTTTAAAATAAATTTTCACCATCTTCTTCCATCTCAGAAACTAATACACACACAACAAAAACAATAGCACCAACAAGTTCTTTATTCATTTATGTTTTTGGACACAACACAATCATATTTATTGACCAACAAACAGAATGGTTACAGGCTCTCAAAGTCAACAACCACAGTAAAACGCGACGTACTCAAAATGTAGGCTGTGACGAGAAAGTTGCACTCAATTTTAAATGAGGTATGGTAATGGTTAATGCGTTAAAATCAAATTAACCATATGACACAAAACTTACTTGAATCCTCATTTATATTCAAGAATAGGTAGTAAAGGAAAAGATGGAAGGCCTTTGTAGGCCAATAAACATCAGATTATTATATAGACTCCTCCATTTTTGGATCCTCCTACTTTCATTAAATATATCCCACACTGTATTTCTAGATTTGTTTCATTTAACCTATTCCGGCCCAACGGCGAGAGATTAGGATGATTTGGCTCTGTTCCCCTGGCATTGTACGCACCGCCCGCTCTAGGGTCATTGCTTAATCATATTTAAGTTGCGAGGTTAATGCCGTAGATACAGCTGAACATACTGCTCTTTTGATTGTAGATAGTTTCAACTTCGGTCATATACAGTTAGACGAAGAAATTGGCAATTGTGAAATTGTTTTAGATTTTGAAAAGAATTTCTTCTGTTTTTTGCTTGGATTTGAAGATTAACCAATTTTTGTGAGGCAGATCTATTTAGTTTGTTTATATAGATACAATAATTACGTTTATACTCAAAGTGACAGACGTAGCCATTACAGTAACATCGATAGTAGTACGTTTTTCTACGAATTATATATTTTTTTTTCCTACCGAGCGACGCCGCTACTGGGTGAGTATATATGTTGCTGTTTTTCACCACCACCACCATCTTGTATCTCAGAAACTAACATGCACACAATAACAACAAGTTCTTTATTAATATATGTCTCTAGACACACATTTTTTTAATTAGAGGGCCTCAAAATCAACAGGGCATGACGTGCTGAAAAATTATGCCGATGCAGGAAAAAGACGTAATTTTTGTGAACTTGGAATCAAAAGGTTAAGCAACTACTAATTAAAATAATATAGGTTGTCAGATACAAATATTCATATAGAAACCATGCAAATATACTTTCTATTACCAATCTGTATACGTGCATGTGCAAGCATATGGAGAAAAACCATAATCATACATAACATATAACAAAACAAACAGAAACTGTACCAGTGAGAGAGCCACTTCTCTTTCTTTTTTTCCTGCGTAATACATCCTTGGCATCTTCCAGAGTGTTGTCATCACTAAATACGGGATCATCGTCTGCTCCAAAGCACTCCGACATCATGTTTAACTGAAGAGGAAACAAGCATGTTAGTAGTGGCACAAGGGCATGTAACTTTATATTCCTAACATATACTTCAAAGACTATGCAAATTCATATCATCATCAAGTGTCACGAATGCTTTGTTTCAAATTAGACCTCCATAGTCCAGGATAGAGATCATTGGAGACATGTTGGTACCAGCAGCGATACAGCCGAGCCGACGAACCACTCATCAAGAAAACAAATACATTCATTATTTATATTATACATACATTAATGTATGCGAATACATTAGCATTATTCTCAGCAACCACATTTCTGTTGCTGTCAGTGATGTAGGTCTGTTTATTCATTGTGCAGGACTTACATCAATAAACAAGACTCGTCTGCATTGCAAGGGTCCCATTCATTAGAATATTTCTTATTTTCTGAAAGCCCGACTGTTTTCCTATCCTTGCTGGTTTAACTTTATCGACCTTCAGTTATGATGGTCCCTAAGTATCTCAATCTTGCTGTTTGAATATCCTTGACGCTATCGTAATCTCACAATTAATTTGCATTATTCCCATTTCTGTTTTGTAAATATTCTCCTTCACTTGTTTTGTTTATATTGTCAAGTTTTTATAAACTGTTTAAATTTTCTGCTATAAGTATTGTACGATCAAATTACTTTCTCTCTCTTTGTTCTGTTTCCTAGGATAGAGTGTGTTGTACCATATTTTGAAGTTCATCCGACTTCAGCACTCATTTTATAATTGGTTTATTTCAAATAGGGGGTCATCTTGCTGAATCCGAACATTTACGTGTTTGGACTATGAGCAGTATCCCTAACAATTTCACTGAGCAGCCCTCAGAATCAAGTACATCCATTAAATAGACGTTAAGTCCCAATAATCATTAACAAGAGTTTATTAGAAGTGTTACTTGCTGTCTTATGGGGTCATCTTGCTGAATCCGAACATTTGTATGTTTGGACTATGAGCAGTATCCCTAACAATTTCACTGAGCAGCCCTCAGAATCAAGTACATCCATTAAATAGACGTTAAGTCCCAATAATCATTAACAAGAGTTTATTAGAAGTATTACCTGCTGTCTTAGGTCAGCGCTGACCATCCCAACCAACTCCCAGTTCTTAATGAGAACCTCAATGATGCAAGTATGGACACGCAGCAGTTTCTCCTCCCCTGAACTCATCTTCTCTGTGCCCTTATTGAAATGCAACAGGTTCGGCGCCATCACCAGTGCCAGGTTGTTGAAGGTCATCTTGTTCTTATCACAATTTGATGCTACTCTGTGCAGCATGTGCAAGGTAAAACGGAGAGCTCCGATGTTTTCTAGTGGAAGGAGCAAGCACATTTCTAGCAGCGCCCTTTTCTGTTAAATAAGAAACAATTAGTAACCAAGAAAAACTGAGCCACGATTGGAATGAATACACTTTACATTGGGTACACGCGCTAGTCTCTTGTAAGTTTTCTGGTGACAACTAACCTAGTTGCTCATGCGTTAGTCCCTTGTAAATTTTCTGGGGACAACTAACCTAGTTGCTCATGAGTTAGTCCCTTGTTAAGTTTTCTCAGGACAGCTAACAGAGGATTTCTCAGGACAGCTAACAGAGTTGCTCATTAGCTAGTCACTTATAAGTTTTCTCAGGACAGCTAACAGAGGATTTCTCAGGACAGCTAACAGAGTTGCTCATTAGCTAGTCACTTATAAGTTTTCTCAGGACAGCTAACAGGATTTCTCAGGACAGCTAACAGAGTTGCTCATTAGCTAGTCACTTATACGTTTTCTCAGGACAGCTAACAGGATTTCTCAGGACAGCTAACAGAGTTGTTCATGATCTAGTCTCTTGTAAGTTTTCTTATGACAGCTAACAGAGTTGCTCATGATATAGTCTCTTGTACGTTTTCTTATGACGGCTAACAGAGTTGCTCAGATGCAAGCTCTACACCGGGCACATATTCCCTCTTTGTTTATAAAAGAGCAAGAATCCTTTTGGTTTCTGCCCAGGCTGGGAAGGAAAAATAGAATCAGCAGCATTATTGCCTAGTGCTCAAGTAAGTTAGTTAACAAATGTCACCTATATATAAACATCAGTACTATGATAGGACTAGATACCTACAAAGATAACAGGCACAGAACACAGAAACTGTACACATTTCCACCCAAAATAACTTCTGAAATTCAGATTTGCTTCATTATGAACCCTGTCACCTGAATTAAAATATTTGTAGTTGAAATATCCTGATCTGATTATAAATTACTTGCTATTTTGTGGATTAAGAGGTATAGAATTTTATGATTAAAATATAACTTTCATTTGTTCCTTTGACCATTGCATATTAAATAACATGAGAGAACACAGTGTAAAAATACTGGTATCACTTTTACTTAAGTAAATAAGCAATTGTTCTTGTCCAAGTAGATTGCTCTTAATGTGTAATTGTTATTAATAGAGAGTCCTAAATAGCACAAAAAGGTGGCACACATTAACGACTAGAACATGACTATATCAGCCCAGTGCACCTGACTTTGGTATGCATATTATGTAAGAGTCTGCTTTCTCTTGCATTTTCTACAGGTTTGCTTCCCCAAAGTAACGCCCGGCACTGTGATTGGGAAGCGACCCCAGCACATTCAGGTTCTCAGCCGTGTCACTTAACCATGTCATCTCCAGAAACATATTTTAAATTATGGGTGGCTAAAGAAGATACAAATATCAAAGCTCTAGAATACAAGAACATGGCCACAGCACTGATAACACAAATGCAAACTTACTGGGTCTTTATCAGCGGACAAGCTGAAGCATTTAATGAAAGACTCATGGTAGACTGTTACAAATATTGGCTCAGGCAGCTCCCGGAAAAACTGCTTGATCAGGACTGTCACATCGTAAATGTTAGCTGCTTCAAAGGGATTGCCTTCTTCTATGTTAAGCTGAAATTGGTATTTAAGTAATAATTTATTAAATATAGCATCTTTACGGGTCAGTGATGGAAGGTTATTTCATAACAATAGAAGAAATATACTCAACCAGCAAATACAAGACAAGTGTGTGGTTAGAAAAGGGACTGGGTTCTTCTTCGCACGCTGTCAAACGTCAACCTGGACTGGGTTCAATCCCCTTCTTTATATGCTCCAGTCTACCCGGCTGTAAATATGTAGCTGTCTTACAGATCCCATACAATGGAGTCACTAATACTTCATCCCCAATGGTAGTGTGTTTTTTTCAGTAACAGGCAAATTTAAAGTGTTTACCAAACCAAAAGGTCTTTATAAAGGTTCCTTTATGTTGAAAAACTGATTGTTTCTGCTGCTGTACATATGCAATATTCTTTTAACCTATCCGAACAACCGCATGCATGAACGTCTTCAATTATAACCAGAGCATATGAACACAATTTCATGCGTAAGAACATTTTCTGATAGCCTGTTTCAGCGAGATGCTTCAAGAAAGGACACAGACTTCAAAGCGGCAAAATACATAGTAATGCCTTTTCAAGAAGCAATCTCCACATACATCATCCCTAACCCTTCATAGCCGGAGCCGTCATCATCAGTCTTTCTAATATCCCCAACAAATTTCCTTTCTCCAAAAATAAAAAACGTTGACATTCACTACATTTCCATCTGAGGATTAGTCTGAAAATGTTATCCAAGATACATAAATCACCATTAATCAATACATTCATCTTCAACATTTGAAAGACAATATATTTAAAGGTCAGGATTTTGTTACGTATATTTATTCATGCTTATTTCACTTTTGTACGCATTTGCATATGATATATATACAACACATTTCCTTTTACTGGCAATCAAAATGCATTTTCAAGATCTACAAACAAATCGGACATATGAATGTGCTCTGGTCCCTCCCTATCTGTTCGTAAAAGCTAGGCACTTCTGCATTTATTTGTCAAGCGTTTCAGACAAAAACGCTGTTCTCTTTTCTTCATCACTAACTATTGGATAACACATTGGACATTTTTTTTTAAAAGAACACACATTCCTCAAGGCTCTTAAAGACTTTATTGTTTCTTACCTGAAGCTCCTTCTGACGAGAGATAGAACCTGACTTGCGGAATAATCCCTCATTTTCAATGCATTTATCAACAACTTTGGCTGCATCGGTCAAAAACCTGTATGAATGAATTAAAGCAACAACAATAAGCATTTGTTTTACTACATTTGACTTACATTTTCACATTTCAAAATCATTAGTGTGTTACAGGGGAGCAAATAGTAACACTAAGGAGTATTAGTAATGGGGTTAGCAATCCCTTCCTGTAGAGACTACAAGCCACAAGAAATAAGTATCGAGGTCCTATGGTATACGGGTTCCCAACCATAAATATTGATTTTAAAGCAATTTTCATTTAATCATATAATTTTTAAATAAAATAATGAGTATTTTTATATTTATACCCATTGTCACATACATCAACGTTAGGACTTCAGAATGTTTATTAAATAAGCAAAACAGAACAAACAAAAACACACAACTGCATTCCGCACAGTGATTTGTTTCACCATGTAGCATGTCTTATGCGGAACGTTACTCTAAGAGTCAATCTGTAAGACTATAGATATCTAGCCAGAACATCTGTTGCTGTCATCTAAGGACCGCTGTGATGTCTTGTGTCCATCTTCTCCTCCGTCTGCCTCTGCCATCACTTTCCAGGCACCATGAACTCCAGTATCATTCTCTTTAGGTCGTCATGGCGCTTGATGTAACCAAAATATTTCAGTTTTCTAGACAAGATGTTTACTAACAAATTTTGTCAATATCCAGTTCTTTTAGGATATCTGCATTTTTCCTTTTCGCTATCCATGGTATTTGAGCACCCTTCTGTAGCATTCTAATTCAAAAGATATTTTGTGTGTGTGTGTGTGTAGTGGTCTGCATTTCATGTTCGTATGTTGCCACTGGAAAGATGCAAGTTCATAGGATTTTTATGTTTGTCATTTTACTAAGCGTTCTGCCATAAGTTTCTTATTTTATTCAACCTATGCATTGCCATAGTCATTCTCCATATGAATTCCTTCAGGCAATCTCCATTGTAGATTATAATTGAGCCACGGTACTCAAAACTTGTAACTTTCTCAATCTCTTGTTGGTCTAGAATAACTCTTGTTGTTCGTGGTGAGATTCGACCGATTGAATCAAGTGCGTAGGTAACCTTATGTCTCTCAGTGTGTTCCACAACACTTGGTGTTGCACACAGTCGAACACTTTCACGTAATCTATAAAGCAAGTGTATACGTCGACATTGTACTCTGCATTTTTCTATATTTCTTATGTCGTGCCCCAACCTTTTCTAAAACCTGCCTGTGCTTCATGGACCTCCTCATTGAACTTATTTTCTAGCCTCTTCATGATGACCCATAGATTTGTTCACGTAAGTGAATTCAACTAAATATAATATATCGTATTTTCTGCCATCAATCAGGCGAATCGATTGATTAATTTAGAAATGTAAGTTAAAATTATATTGAATTATACTATTCTGAAAACATCTATTTTCAATGTGTTTTCTTTTACCCTGCTAAAAAACCTTTTTTTTAATGTATTGAGGTTGTGGGTTACTTTGCTTCTATAAAATTGGGGGCCTACCCGTAAATGGCTGGGAACCTGTGCTGTAGTAGAACACAAGTGGCTAGGTCAAGTCAGTCAGTCAATAATTACTGTTGTTATTTGGTGTCGTGACATTAACAATCAGCATTGCCGATACACACATGAGCGGTACCTGGAATGATTAAGATCACTGTAAGCTTCTAAGCATGTCGTTTTAATTGGTTAAAGAGGGATGTGCATGAGGCTGGCAATCTCATCATCTAAAACCATTGCTATAGAAACTATCACTGCACATGATCGGATATAAGCTTTGTGTAAAGCGACAAGCTATAGTGGTGGTGGGGAGGAAGACAAACGCCTGGTCAGGCAAAACATATTGGCCAAGACCCTCACCTTGGCTTCCTAGTAGCCCTCCCTGGAAACAACCTGTTTTCATGGCAGCCTGGCTTATGAGGTAAGGGATCAACATGATCCCCATAGTAGTAAGTGACACAGATGAAGCCAAGCATAGCACAACCGCCTGGAGGACACTGGTCCACCTTCATCAGCACGCTCAGGATGTGAGGAAAGCTACTGCAACCCGTCACTTAACTTGCTTCAGGGCACACAAAAGAGTAACCTACTCATTGTAGAAATTCACAAACAACAATAGTGATGGTCCTATGCTCCATTTGGTGAAAAAAAGGAGAATTAATAAATCTTTTAATTCCTGACATACAGGAGTAGCCACAAAGTCACATACAGGTGTGACCACAAAGTCACATACAGGTGTGGCCACAAAGTCACATACAAGTGTGATCACAAAGTCCCATACAGGTGCATCCGCAAAGTCTTATTAATTTCTTTGTAATAAAATGAGTCAATGTATATATTTGTTTAAATCAACTACTAAATATTTCTTCATTTGTGCAATCAGTTTTATTCAGATTTTGCTGTGTTTGTTCTGTTACAACACTACAATACAGAGCGTAAACTTATTTGTATCTTCACATATCTGTAATGAGACATGGTGATCCCATGTATATATATTTCATCATTTTTCTCCCTGAAGGTCAACATGCATACTGTTACCATGGTGACAGAGACATTTTCTATCTAACAGGTACTAGTGACTCAGAGGAGTGAATCGGCTGTCAATGATTTGTAAATTACAGAAACTCGTGCAGCCTAGATTCATAACAAAAATATAACGGATTGGGAGGGAGGAGAGGCCTGAAACGGGACACCAAGACTTGCTAATTTGACAACGAAAATTAAAGAGTGGTTGATAATGTACTGGATAAGTAAAAGCAGGAAATAAAAGACCTCAGAAAGTGATGAGAAAATGAGCCCCATTAAGACAAAACTAAGTGATTTCTACAGTAAAGAATTAAATGATAAATTAAATAATCGATAAAGTGTTTAAGAATGCATCAACTGGTAGGTAGGCAGATTGCTTAGGCGATAAGGGCCCATCTTGCCAGCCATCCATGAACATGTTGGGTGGCAGAGCTCCAGGCAGCATGGATTCAGGATGTCTTTTCAATTTAACCATACCAGGTGGTGCGTGGATTGGTCATGACAGAGAAGGTTGTTTCCCATCATTGACCTATCTTAATAGCCGATGAGTGGGGACGTCCTCAATGCATCAACTAACCAGAAACAAATCAGTCCAGATTTGCTGACAATTTCACTTAAACTAAATTACAATATTTCAAGTCAATTTGTATTCAATTAAACTTTTCTGGGATTCAGAGGCTGCCAAGTTATGTCTCATTTGAGTTTCAATATCTCTTATTAAATTAATTAGTTGTCCATTACCAGTGATAATTGCGACATCATCAGACAGTTCTTTACTTGATGGTGTAACTTGCGTTGTATTTAGATTGTAGTGAGGAAGAAGCTGAGCTGTTCAACAACCTCACTCCCTAGTCCCGAACTACCTTAAACTAGTGGCAAGACATAGCAGAACGACTGGAGATAATTCAGGATGCAGGTACTCTGGTTCTACCTCTTTGAGACCATGGGTGACTTGAAACCTGTCCTGCAGGGCTCGACGCACACTGTTTCCATTCATCATTTGAGAGGCGAGTGAGTGCCTTACCTCTCTACCACATTGACCCCAATGAATTAGTAAAACCATGAAAACTATAAATTCTACTAGCGGTGCTTACTGAGGCACATATCCATATTTTAGGATGAATGTACCAGGGACCTGATATAAGGGCTCTCCAAATATTCTGCTGCTGTTACCATCATCCTGTTGACACAAAAGAATATCAATAGTATATAGCACTCTACAAAACTCTTAGGCAAATATATGCTTGTCAAGTAATGTAAAACAATGATATGGATCTAAATGCACACACACACTTGAGGATGTATGATCAAAATGTGACTAGACTACAAAAAGCAGATCCGATAAGATTCAGAAGTAAACAAATGAAGAGATTATAAATAAAATAAATTATGAAAAGGATATAACACTAAACTTCATAAAGCATCAATTATGAAATAGCATAAAATGGAAATATATAAAGTTTACAATAATTGAAGAAATGAGAGCTAAAGCTGCATTTGCATTTCAATTAATCATTAAAGATAAACTTGATTCATTGTTTACAACAAAGTTTTTGACTGTGTGCAACATGAAATGCTGTGGAGAATCATGCAAGATATCAAGTTTACAATGCACCTAATTCAACTGCTGGAAAGGCTGTATCAAGAGTAAATAAAGCACTGGTCAGAATAGCGGAGAGACATCAGACTTGTTTGAAGTGCAAAAAGCAGCAAGACAGTGATGCACACTCAACCCTTATCTTTTCAACATTTATGCTGACAAAATAATGAGAAACATCAAAAATGAGTATGACAAGTTCGGCCCGTTTACAATACCAGAACCAAGATAACTAAAATTTGCATATGATAGTTGCTTTTTCGAAAAGCGATTCAGGACTGGAATAGATTATTCTGTCGGTTAAACAACACAGCGAGAAACAAAATATATACTTAAACACATCAACAAGACAAAGATAAACAGTATTGATAAGGCAAAAACTAGATCTAATGTTTTAAACAAAACCAAAACCAAGTTACACAATCTTCTCCCAAGCCCCAAGAAATTATCCTAAAAGTAAATGGCCAGACTCTCCCCCTTGACATAAGTCCAACTTATCTGGGAATAATAATGGACCCAAGGTAGACATGAAAAAACCAGATTAATATGGAGAATTTAATAGAGTATATTCTACGGCAAATCACCATAGCATTGGACGGGTTCACTAAAATGAAAAACATGGCAGGACACTAAAATAAAGATCCAGAGGACTTGCATCTTGCCAGTGAAGATGTATGGATATGAGACATAGACAACCATTAAGGAAGAAGAATGAAGCCTTCAAGTTAAAATACTAAAATACTACAAGAAATTGTTCAAAATACCATGGATAGCAAAAATTAAAAAAAACATCATCTGGTTGGTCAGTCCAGAGACTGGCTGTAAGGTTGTCTGAGTATGTCTCTCCATTTGACCCTATCCTCTGCAGTTCTCTTCATTGCAGCATAACTTGGTACTTTAATGTTCCTGTATGCCTGAGATGTAAAGGTGAGTCTTGATCACCCCAGTCCCCTCTTTCATAGAATCTTGCCCTCTAGTATCTTCTGTAGAAGACTTTCATGTCTCATATTGTGACACAGCCAACTTAACCAACGTTTTTGTATCATATGCAATATTTGTCTTTGTGCTCCCACATCATTGAGTACATCGTCATTAGATCTTTTTGTCCAACTCACTCTTTCCATTCTAGGGTAGCACCACATTTCAAATGCTTCCGAGCTTTTTTCATCCTTCTTTGCCAAAGTCCATGTTTCAGCCCCATACAGTGCAATTGGCCATATTTGAGTGGTAATTATTCTTTTCTCAGCTCTATCCTGATATTCTTTGAGGTTAACAATTTCTGTTTTTCCCTTAAGCCCTTTTTTGGCCATTGAAACCCTTGTCTTAATTTCTGTCTCATTGCAAGTATCTTCTGTTATGGTTTGCCCCAAATATGTAAACTTCTTTACTTGTTCGATTATTTCTCCATCTATGGATATATTTATGTGCCTATGTTGCTTAGATATTACCAAAGTCTTTGTCTTCGATGTGTTTATTTTCAAGTCAAAATATTTGGCAGTGTTATTAATTTTATCAAGCAGCATTTGCAACGTTGCTACTGATCCTCCCACTATCGATTGGTTATCGGCAAATTTGATGGCATTAATTTTCATACCATTAACTTTGACATCCCTATTACAGCTCTGCATAGCCTTGTCCATCATCATCTCAGAATATGCATTATAGAGACTGTAAAAGCAAGCCCTGTCGTGCCCACTGTTTTATGGAAACTGGATCCGTGAGACCTTCTGTGATTGAAATAATCGCTTCTTGATTCTCATACAGGTTCTGGATTAACTTAATGAGTGTTCTTTCTGTACCTATTTGTTGAAAAATCTTAAATAGTTTGCTCCAGGGCTTTCTCATAGTCAATAAAATAGATAAACAGTGCACTTCCTTGATCATTCTTTCTGCGAGAAGCCGCAATGATCCGATAGCATCCCATATACCTCCGGCCTTGCGAAAACGAAACTGGTTATCATACAGTACTTCCTCTATGTTCCCATCAATTCTCACATGAATAATCTTCAAAAGAATTTTAGATGCATGTGTTATCAAACTTATCGTTCAGAATTGACCACATTCTATTGCATTTGATTTATTTTTACAAAGGAATTGATATTGCAGTTGTGTGATCTTTTGGCCATATTCCCTTGACGCAAATGTCATTAACATGTTTAAAAAGTAAATCATGAAAAGTCTCTCTCGCTATTTTCAGTAACTCGATGGGTAAGTCATCTATCCCTGGTGCCTTGTTCAGGATTAAAGAAAGTGCCTTATTAAATTCATCTCTAGTTATAGTTAATTGCTCTTCTGTCAATGGTATATTATTTAGTGGTATGTTATCTTGATCCAGGCACCCATTATCGTACAGTTCCTTAACATATTCTCTCCATCTCACATTTTTGTTTTCTGGGTCTCTTATTGGTTTCCTATTCTTATCATCCATGATTGTATGCCCTTAGGTTTACGAAACGATTGTTTTACTTTCTTATGGACTTGATCGAATTTCCCTATTCTCTCCAGATCTTCAATTTCCTATGATAGTTGAATATAGAACAAAATTGGCTAGTAAACAATATTATGTCTAGGGAAACAAATAGTTTGGTCACATTTAACGCCACAATGGTCTAGAAAAAAACTATACTGGAAGGTATAGTACCTGACAAATGAGACAGACCGAGGGGAAGATAACATGCTTAATTAAATAAAACATCTGTAACATATGGAAGGTAGGCATGACGTACTTAACATAATAGATAAACTGTGATCCCTCACATTGGCTGGTAGAGTCATGTTGGTGACCATTGACCACTAGATGCTAGTGTTCAATCAGGCATGCCTTGGAGAAAAATCATGTCACCTGATCTGTGAGTATTCATTAATTCACCATACCAGTGCAATGTGAAGCATAGGCCACCCCTGCAGCTTATACTTTTTAAATGAAGACTATTCACATGTTAGATCCCACATGAAGTGAAGGTTTTAACCGCAGCTGGTCCCTTTACGGAAAGCCTGTAAAGGAGCTTTTGCCGTGATTGATTGCAATGGCGATGTTTTTTTTACATGAAGTTTGTCGGCTCCAAACACAACCTTCTTTACTAGTCACTATTTACATGTTTGGAAGGTGACAGCTGTTCTATTCTTTTCATACTGGGTACTACTCTGGTTGACCTGACAGTGTATCTTTCAAAATCAGCAGCATAAGCAGAAGATATAACAAAGGAGAATTAACAAAGGTCTGTGCATAAATCAACAAAAATAGAATGTGAAAGTGGCATGTGCATATCATGCTGGTGATAACAAACATGAACCCCTACAAGGTATTGGGCCGCATTTTTAGAAACACTTATACAATTACCAAAATTGCTGGCACATATTTGTGGAGCTGATCTGTAAAATAAAATAGACTATTTAATGTAAGATAAAGCAGTTACAGCCAACAGATAGCTAAGACAAAGAAAGCCCCCAATAAGACAAATTGTAACAAATTATTCACAGCTGATACAGTTAGATCAATTTATGATGACAAATCTGAAGCAGAGATGATAATGATGGAATAATGTTCAGTAATTGTAGCTTAGATATTAATCTCGTCCACAGACACAAAAATCAAGCCAGATATAGCGTTGTCAATCTCTGAAGCCTGGTACAGAAAATGTTAGACAATGTCCTTTGTAGTAAAAAGATGCACAATTAAATTATTTTAGCTTCTTCGAGAAATTCATTATTAAAAATCACATGAAGTCTTCAAGACTGAATTATCATTATGTTTAAACAATGGCACTCTAGTAATATATTTCATGTTATTTATTAAACAGTAGAGAGAGAACAGAAAATCTTGGATTTTCTACATGAGCAAAAAAATTCACCATGTCAACTTCTTCGTTGTGTTATTTTAACCCTACCAGACCGCTGTACCCATTTTTCGGTAATTTCCTTAACTGCCGCTAAACCGCTGTACCTAATTTTCGGTACTTTGGATAGCACGTCATAAAATGTGTCAGAATCTAAAAATAACCAACCAATCGTGGTCAATCCTCGTGATTAGTCATTGCTATTGGCTGCCCCCATGTTTGAATTGATTTTGTGGGGTTTAACGTGAACAAATTCGGAAAATTGACAATGAAACGAACGGCTGATTAACCAAGCACTTCAACAGGAATGCAAAGTAAGTCTAGGCTTATGACAGTCCAACAGGTGGTCAATAATTTGGTTGATTCAGACTCTGTTCAAGTGAAACAGGCAGTGAGAGCTCGAGTGATGAGATGAAGCCTATTCTTGGACTGAGGATCTATATGGAATACTCATGAGCCCAGCTATCAGGATTATTGGAAAAATAAGGGTTCTTTGTTGTGTTTACTCCCAGATTTCGAAATGTTTTATGACTCGAGACAGATTCTTTGCCTTTTGCTTGGTGGATTGGCATACAAAGGTGGAATATTGATGACAGATGAAAGGTAAACCTATTTTCTATAATGTCTCCAAGTTACATCTTATTCTAACCACTTGTTTGCATGTAACTAACATTTTTCTATGCCATGTTGGTTTTTTCTCTTTAATGTTAAAGCCACTGAAGTAACAGGTAATTGTGTCGAGGCTTGGAACAGTTGTCCTTGACACCTCAATAGTCTTCGAGTCGACACATTCCGGAAAGCATACTTTCCAGAATGCCTATAATAACCACTGGTTCTAACATCTACTTTACTTTTAAAAACAGAAAGATTTTCAATGAGACACCCCATTTTTTTTAGATCTGAGAGAAAACAATTTAAAACAGCTGGTACATGCCATCTCACTAGAGTACCTTGTGTTTGTGAAAAGGAGGTTATGAAACATGATTTAAAATATTTGGACAAGCAAAACATAGCTCAGAAAGTGAACAAAGCAGCAAAAATAGACTTTGAATACAAACTTGCTAATGGGATCAACTGATAGTGAAAGCTTATTTTCTTATGTTAGAAATAAACAAAGAATGAAAGACAAAAGTAGGCCCTCTCATAGATAGTACAGGTAAAATAATAAGTGAGAATAGGAAGGCAGCTAATATTCCCAATCAGTACTTTGGCAGTCTACACAAAAGAAAACTGCTCCAAGATCCCAGACCCTATAGATATTAGCAAAGAGACATGGATACAGCAGGATTAAGATCAATCTGTATTACAGAGGAAATGGGTTTTTACAAATTTGGAGGGGTTGAAAGTGGATAAACCTCCAGGTCAACACGGTATTCATCCAAAATTACTGTTTGAAATTAGAGACCAACTAGCAAAACCATTAGCTATATTATGTTTTCAATAACTTGCAAAAGGGATTGTTCCAGGGGATTAGACAGATACAGGAGTGATACCCTTATTCCAAAAGGGTAACAAAATCTGATGCAGCAAATTATAGACCAGTGAGTTTAACAAGCATAATCTGTAAATCAAAGAAAACATTGTAATGCATTTAGACAAGTTAAATCTAATCAGAAATAGCCAACATGGGTTTACCAGAGGGAGATAGTGCTTAACAAATCTATTAGAATTCATGGAGGAGGTTACTAAAATGATGGATAAAGGTGAGCCAGTGGATGTTATTTATCTAGATTTTGAAAATGGCTTTGATATAGAGTAACTCATCAAGGATTATTTAGAAAGATAAATCACGTGGAATAGGTAGGAAAGTTGTAAAATGGATTGACAGTGGTTAACAGGAAGAACGCAGACATAGGCAGTGTGAAGTAAATAGTGGAGTGCCACAAGGCTTGGTTTTGGGACCAATTTTGTTCTCGATTTACATAAACGATTTAGATATTGATATCAGATCCATCATTGCAAAATTTGTCGATGACACAAAACTATGCAGGAGTGTCTCATCTAAAGCAGAAGTTGGCATATTGAGGTCAGATTTAGATAAAATTTGAGAATGGTCTGTGGGCTGGCAAATGGAATTTAATGTTGATAAATGTAGTCATCCACATGCCGTGGGTAGATCCAATATGAAACATATTTAGAGAGAACAATATTAGAATGATAGAAAAGGAAAGAGGGGTTATAACTTAACTTAACATCTTTATACTGGTTTAGAAGACCCTGCAGAGTCTGTATACAACCAGTTACATTTACATCACCTTGCTCTAAAATCTATGCGCATCCAGTTTATTCTTAAATGCATTAACTGTCCCTGCCTCCACTACCTCCCCTGGCAATGCATTCCAAGCAGACACCACTCTCTGACTAAAAAAATTTTTCCTAATATCTAACATGGACCTCTCTTTAATCAGCTTGTAGCTATGCCCTCGTGTTATTGTAGGTGGCTGTATTTTAAAAAAACTTGTTATAGTCTAATTTATCGATTCCTCTGATCATCTTATAAACCTGTATTAAGTCACCACGAATTCTTCTCTCTTCGAGACACTGTAGGCCGGTTTTTCTGAGTCGTTCCTCATAACTGTAATTCTGGAATCCCACTATCATCTTTGTCGCTCTTTTTTGTACTCTTTCCAGCATGTTTATGTCCCCTCTATGATAAGGACTCCACACCTGTACACAGTACTCCAATCTAGGTCTAACTAAAGCTTTATACAGTTTGACGATCACTTCCTTGCTCCTATGTTTAATATTTCTTTTTATCATACCTAACATTGCATTTGCCTTTTTCACTGCTACCTTAACTTGCTCACTCACCTTTCCTGTATGATCTATTATAACCCCTAGGTCCCTATAATAGATCATAAAGGTAAAGTGAGTGAGCAAGTTCAGGTAGCAGTAAAAAAGGCAAATGCAATGTTAGGTATGATAAAAAGAAATATTAAACATATGAGCAAGAAAGTGATTGTCAAACTGTATAAAGTATTAGTTAGACCTAGATTGGAGTACGGTGTACAGGTGTGGAGTCCTTCCGTAGAGTCACACATAGAGTAGAAATAAACATCCTGGAAAGGAAACAAAGAAGAATGACAAAGCTGATAGTAGGATTCCTGAATTAGTCATGAGGAAAAACTCAGAAAAATTGGCCTACATTGTCTATAAAAATTTGAGGTGACAATACAGGTTTATAAGATAATCAAAGGAAAGGATAAATTAGACTATTAACAAGTTTTTTTTTCAAAATACAACCAGATATTAGGAAATATCTTGTTAGAAAGTGGTGAAAAGTGGCAACAGGAAGTAATGGAGGCAGGGACAATTAATGTATTTAAGAATAGATTGGATGCGCATAGCTTTTAGAGCAAGGGAATGCAAATGAAACTGGTTGTATATAGACTCTGCAGAGTCTTCTAAACAAGTATAAAGATGTTGACTTATGATTGCTGATAGTGATACAGTGATCTCTAAATGATCATTTTACTAAATGTGAACTGGTCAGGAATATAGTCTTAAAGTCTAATGATGAGAGCCCATTTCACATAGTCATGATATAATGTCCACAAATCTTACCTCAGATCATACAATATAATATTCAAAATCATAAATTCCAACCCATTTTTTGTACTCGCTAAATAGTCTGCCAATTCCTTCTCTGTGTGCTTATGGCTTTCGTCTCTATGTCAACAAATCAAATGTCTATTTCAGCTTAAAGATGATGACCCAATAATATAAATGTAGGTCAACTAAATATATTATTGATAGAAATATAATCCTTAAGATGAGACAAATATTAACAACCAAAAAGTGATTTTCTTATATTTTCTAAAGACTGGTCTATGGTGCAAAATAAACAAAGACAATCATCAATGTGCGTGAAATGTGGTCTAGACTATACAAAAGAATACATAGAATAGTAGCAACATAGAAATGGAAGCAAATAAATAAGGAACTAAAGGAAACATTTGAAATGAAAATAGAAATGTCTGAAATGGGAAACAAAATATAGTGAATGTTTAGAGATTAAAAGTAGTGACATTGCATTTTATTGAAAGCAATAGAGATTAAGGTTGTTAAAGACAAACAGATTAGATGATAAAGATGGTGCTGGCAGCAGGAATATTAATCACTAATACCAAGAGGTGAAATAATTAAAAAAACATTGCTCAGTTTACTACAAGGACAATCATTCTAAATAGGAACAGGGCAGATAGCACTGACTTGATCTGATTATTTGTTTATCCTGATAATATAAAAAAAATAAGACTATTATCAGTATTATAGATCTATAATATAATAATAATTTGTTGGCATTAACAAATATTTCAATTTATATCCCTTGAATGCTTGATTAAAACGAACTTTTTCTGGATATTCTTGTTATATTTTATTTTTAAGCGATTAGTGATTTGTCTAACTTGACAAACTTTTATATTGAATCCGTTTGATCCAATCAGAGTATCAATTTATTATTGACTTTAAAATTATTCTAGAATTCATCAAGTTTATTTACTAAATTAAGGTCTACTTCCTTCTTTCCTGTTACTTTCAATTGTGCATCGGCAGCATGGCGTTACTAAAACATTTATATTTTTAAAAGTCACAATGAGTGCCACAATGTATTTTGAATTTAAATATAAAGTTAGATCCGGTCACGAACAAAAACAGATTTGATTCTATATATAGAACCATTACCATACCACTCAGATAACACTAACATTTACAACAGTAGATATACCACTAGTGACTAACAATAGTGGCTATTATCAGTTGTAGCAGTTCGTAGATAGTAAAAACAGCACTAGTACTAAATCAGTTAATCTTATTTAGTCTACTTTACAAGAACTTCGTAACAAGGATTGAAAGAAGTTATGAACTATCACTATCATCAGTACCACTGCCAGTAATCCGCGCTGAAATCAGTCTTGAGTCTGGCTGACTCAAAGGATTAAGGAATGAAATGAAATCTCAGCTCAGATTGGAGCAAAATGACAGCCTATCACAAACAATAGTATTCTTAACATATTAAATGCAATCAGCGCTTAACTAAAGAGTAGTAAAGACGTTTATAGTTTGTACTAAAGCAGGATTTAACGAACATATAATCATGTATTTTCAAAGAAGTCAGTCTCACCTGTGAGATGCTACGCGCCTGGCTTATCTTTTTCAAACTCTTAAGTTTTGGTAGCTTGATCCCTAAGTCTTTTAGATCTTTTCGAACTAGCGAATGAAGACGGTCAAGCCTGTCTATTCTGTTTATAATAATAGAATCATCCATGTTCGTCGCTGAAATAATAAAAGAAATTAAAGTTGTGGCTTCTGTTCCTACCCACCCATCAGACGAACTCCCATCTAATTCTGCTCTAACTACCTCGGGCCCCGGCTTCAAACACCGTACAAAACATTTTGATTGGTCACAGTGTTTTGTGCCGAGTTGGCATTTGGCTCACCAAATTATTTGAGATTACAATTTCACAAATGAATTCATTAAATGAGGAATGTTTTTAAAAACACAAACGAATAATGGCTTAAATACAAAGTTATGATGCAGTTTCATGTGAGAAAAGTAACAGACGTTAGTTAACCTGAATTTCTATTTACATAGACCGTTATCGAGCACTGGACAAACAAGTAAAACACAAACGAAAACACTGAACTAAGAATATTAGTATAAAACGCATACTAAGTATTTAAGTAAATCCTATCATTTATATCAGCAGTGTTATCATCAATTGATAGTTTTGGTTAACTATCAATAAATCCTTATATACCAATTGAGGATTGACGAAATCATTGCATTTTATTCAGAATTAACTTTAAATGTTGTGCCGATAATCATTTAGCTTAGTTGGCAATGTTCGTTTGTAATGTTCTAATTCGTTCAATCCTTCATACGGCATATTTAGGTCAGACCATATGTTACTGCTCTCATGGAAAACTGATTTTTAACATCGCTTACATTTTAGCCTTTTAATATTAAGAATACGTTGCTTTGTAAATAATTGTGTCCCTCCATTCTCTTTTCACGGTTGAAATCTCGTCTCCTCAATCTGGTTTTTTTTAAACATTCATTCCCCTGTTACAAATTCCATTAAGGTTCCCAGTACAGTGTTTTCCCCCAAGTAGATCCCGGCCTGGGTTCTTTACTGGGGAGGAAAGAAAAAAGTAACTGCACTTCTTTGCATATCGTAAATGCGACTAATGAGAGTTGTGTATGGGGCTGGCAACCTCGTCGCGTAATCAAATTGATACAGAGACCACCACTGCAAAGCGCAGGCTTCATAAAGAATGCCACCTGACGACTCTATACTCTGGCTGATTGGAAATTGGACTAGAAAAAGTACGGTATTTATGTTCCCTCTCCTCCAAGTTTCGTGCCAACTGGTTTTCGCGATGTTTCTCCATAATGTTGTGTGTTTATAAATTCCAAAGCTGATTTCCTTTTCAAATATCACATTATTACACTGCCAGGATACTCTAGCTTTCTCGCCCTGAATATATCTTCTAAATCAATGTTACCTGTTATCACCATGTATTGTAAATTACCTCTTCTCATAACGTGCTAAATCTAAACGTGGATCCTCCAAGCTAGTGTGAGGGAAACCATTGAGAAATTTGTTCTTCCTACATTAAGATATTGCAATTCACATTATGGGCTTACTATGGGGATAATACTAGAATACTCTCTGGCAGCATAACTGGGAAAGACACGAAAACACATAAACACATACAAAGAGAGAAAGAGAGTCAAGATGCTGGACGGATGAACATAAATAATATGATAGAAACCAATAACGGAATTGATAATTAACACTTAGGACGTGAAGATGTAGAGAGACGTGACCACATTCAGCCAGTATTTCACATGTGGCTTGATCTTATAGATCTATTTATTCTTCAGTGCTTTTTAACGCTAAAGAGTTCATAAGTGGATGTCTCCAATATATTGAATCGCCTCGCACGATCTAATTAAACCGAAAAGAGTGCATGTGATCGGAAAAAGCGTACCATCACCAAGAAGTTATCTGTACTTAACAACATGTATTCATCCCGTATTCTGTCCAGGTCACAGGAGACACAACACACCATTCACTTATTTGTCTATCCACATGATTACAAGTCTACAAATACAAAACAACAGGTGGACCTTGGAGATTACAAACTGGCACGAATTACCACTACAATCGTTTTAAAATATGAAATATTAGAAGTATCAACGGCGAATGAGCTCGTGGAAGAAATTAAGAAAATCAAATTGGAAATCTTTGCTCTCACAGAAACAATTAAAACAGAACATGCGTCATGGATCTTGAGGGTAATATGCTCCTCTACAGCGGAGTTCTCGCTACAGGTGGCGCCAAATGGGAAGTGTATGGGAATTGTATTGTACCAGGACAAAAGGTCAACATCAAAGAATGGATATTTATTCATAAACGATTTATGGAACCCGAAGAAATAATGAAGTTAGTCAACATCGCGGCATTGTGTCTGCAGCGAATGAGGGGTTAGCTCAGGTGTTACAGACGAGTTCTTGTGTCTGCAGCGAATGAGGGGTTAGCTCAGGTGTTACAGACGAGTTCTTGTGTCTGCAGCGAATGAGGGGTTAGCTCATGTGTTACAGACGAGTTCTTTGGGCTGCTTAAGAAGGCATTGGATGACTGGCATTACGATATGATCCTTGTTAGAGTTTTGAGTGCATGGTTGAACATTGATCATTGTAGACGGAATTGAGTGATTGAGAGATGCGATGAAGATGTTTTTAATGACAGTGGAAGTCAACTCCTGAGACTCTACAGCGAGCCAAAACTGGTCACCACAAATACACAGTTCCCTCACAAACGCATTCATACATACACTCAATATGAACTGAAAGTATTTTGTTTTAAATACATAATATATTATGCCATTTTGAGGAAAGAGGTCAGATCCTGGATAAAACCAAAACTCGGAAATGACCACTACCTCGCGGCAACAATAACAACAACCAAAAGAGTAGCTATTCAACGCACACAACCAAGTAAGAAACACTAGAGAAACAGAAGCAAGTATAAAAGCCTATGCACTTAGAGAGCACTAAGTTAGGACCAGATATCAGGGGCTAATATCGACAACAGTGGGAAGTGCCGGGAAACAAATCCAGTTTCAAGAAGCTCTCTGCAGACAATCCTCAAGGTTCCAGCAGAAGCTTGTAATGATATCAAAGTTTAGAAGGATATAGGGAGGACGCACTGGTGAACAGGAACAGTCAAAATCATTATAAAGTACCAGAAAAAAGCATTTAAACAATAATTGGAAGTCAGAAATTCAGCATGAAAAACAGAGCAATACAAAGAATATGTAACACTCAGAACATACGCAACGAAGACAGTGCTAGCCGCAAAACAAAAATACTGGTCGAACTTTGGAGAAAGACCAGAAAAGAATGCCAGAGTAAACTAGAACTTGTTCTACGTGAGGTTAAAGAACACGGTGAATGCAATTAAGTAACCCCACTGAAATGTGTAAAAGGCAAGCAAGGAGCTACGCTTACCACCAAAAGAGAGGACATGGATATATGGAAAGATTATTTTTCTAAGCTCCTCCATGCAGAGGAAGGCCAAGTTCCAAATATGGTAGACACTAATTCAGAGGATGAAATCAGTGACGGTGAAACTTCCCAATGGCGGAGCTGAAGGCAGCATTAGAGAAATTAAAGGCTGTCAAAGCAGCTGAACATTATGTTATAGCACTAGAAATTATACGGTATGTAGGCACTGCAGAAGAACTGTTGTTCTTTAAAGTTCTCCAGGCAGTCTGGCGCCACAATTCTGTACCAAAGGAAATATAAGATAGCTATCATTTTCAAAATTGGTGACAGCCCACAGTGCGAAAACCACAGAGACATACCACTCTCTAGTGTTCCCGGCAACTCAATAAAGAAAAGACTACTCTTGAATACTGGAGTGGAGACATGTAAGTCGAAACCCAATGTAGTTTCAGAGCAAACCAAAATACTAAAAGCCATATCTTCAATCAATCAATAGTGCGCTTAGGCGACCAGGGCCCGTCGCGTCGAATGACCATTTCCATGACCACGTCTGATGGCCGCGTCCCAGGCGGCCTGCAGTTCTATTGGGGCGGTGGCGATCTGTTTTAGCCAGGTTTTACGAGGGCGGCCCCGATGCCGTCTCGTGGATGAGCACGGCTTCTTCCCATAACTCGCCCCCACAGCCTGTCGGAGCATCTCGTGAGCTGGGACTTCCCGGGAATGGCGAGCAACGTGGCCGAAGAAGAAGAGGCGACGGCGATCAATCGTTGAGACAATGCTTGCAAGTTGAGTACGTCGAACTAGTTCATTGTTGGAAATCACGTCATGCCATCCCGAGGATGCGCCTCTGATTGCGCAGGGGGGGGGGGGTGACCTCAAGACGCTGCCGATCCTGCTGTAGTAGTGTCCAGGTGGAAGGCCTCAAGACGCTGCCGGTCCTGCTGTAGTAGTGTCCAGGTGGAAGGCCGCAAGACGCTGCTGGTCCTGCTGTAGTAGTGTCCAGATGGAAGGCCTCAAGACGCTGCCGGTCCTGCTGTAGTAGTGTCCAGGTGGAAGGCCTCAAGACTCTGACAGTCCTGCTGTAGTAGTGTCCAGGTGGAAGGCCTCAAGACGCTGCCGGTCCTGCTGTAGTAGTGTCCAGGTGGAAGGCCTCAAGACTCTGACAGTCCTGCTGTAGTAGTGTCCATGTGGAAGGCCTCAAGACGCTGCCGGTCCTGCTGTAGTAGTGTCCAGGTGGAAGGCCTCAAGACGCTGCCGGTCCTGCTGTAGTAGTGTCCAGGTGGAAGGCCTCAAGACGCTGCCGGTCCTGCTGTAGTAGTGTCCAGGTGGAAGGCCTCAAGACTCTGACAGTCCTGCTGTAGTAGTGTCCAGGTGGAAGGGCTCAAGACGCTGCCGGTCCTGCTGTAGTAGTGTCCAGGTGGAAGGCCTCAAGACGCTGCCGGTCCTGCTGTAGTAGTGTCCAGGTGGAAGGCATCAAGACGCTGCCGGTCCTGCTGTAGTAGTGTCCAGGTGGAAGGCCTCAAGTCGCTGCCGGTCCTGCTGTAGTAGTGTCCAGGTTGAAGGCCTCAAGTCGCTGCCGGTCCTGCGGTAGTAGTGTCCAGGTGGAAGGCCTCAAGTCGCTGCCGGTCCTGCTGTAGTAGTGTCCAGGTGGAAGGCCTCAAGTCGCTGCCGGTCCTGCTGTAGTAGTGTCCAGGTGGAAGGCCTCAAGACGCTGCCGGTCCTGCTGTAGTAGTGTCTAGGTGGAAGGCCTCAAGACGCTGCCGGTCCTGCTGTAGTAGTGTCCAGGTGGAAGGCCTCAAGACGCTGTCGGTCCTGCTGTAGTAGTGTCCAGGTGGAAGGCCTCAAGTCGCTGCCGGTCCTGCTGTAGTAGTGTCCAGGTGGAAGGCCTCAAGTCGCTGCCGGTCCTGCTGTAGTAGTGTCCAGGTGGAAGGCCTCAAGTCGCTGCCGGTCCTGCTGTAGTAGTGTCCAGGTGGAAGGCCTCAAGACTCTGCCAGTCCTGCTGTAGTAGTGTCCAGGTGGAAGGCCTCAAGACTCTGCCAGTCCTGCTGTAGTGTTCAGGACCCGGTCCTGCTGAAGTGTCCAGGACACAGAACCGTACAGGAGAATGGAGACAATGCAGGAGTAGATAGGAAGCCTGATCTCCAGGGAGAGCCTTCGCTGGGATCAGCAAGTGCACAGATGAAGACGCTAAGCCCATCCTACGGGTGATGTCGTGGCTGCTGCGTGCGTCAGGTGCGTCAGGCTGCTGACGAGGTATACGAAGTCCTCGGTGGCTGCAACAGGCTTGTCGTTCACGGTGATGCTCAGCGCAGAAGGGCCCCTGCTGAGGTTTTGGATTTTTGTCTTTGTCCAGGAAATGTGCAAGCTTAGGTAGGTAGCCGATGCCTCTAGGGGGCCTATCAGGGCCTGAGAATCGTAGACCGGTATGACGACGTCATCAGCGTAGACGAGATCGGTTATCCGGCAGTCGCCGACGAGGATCCCTGGGATGTGTGTAGAAGACTGTGTGAGTATCCAGTCCATAATGCAGCAGAAAAGTGCGGGGGCGAAGACGCAACCCTGTCGAACACTAGATGATGTAGATAACTCCTCTGTGAGATCCCGCCAGAGCCGAATTATGGTGCTAGTGTGACTGTGAAGCTGCTCAATTAGGTTCAGTATGGTGTTTGGGGTATTCACGTATTGTAGGGCCTTCCACATGGCGTGTCTGTCCACAGAATTGAAGGCAGCCCACGGGATAACAAACGAAATGCTGATGGGGCTGGGCCAAACAGCGAAGAGGAAACTGCTATCGGTCCTGAACCAAAGCTGGAAAAGGAGAATTGTACCCCAGGCATGGAAAGACGCAATACTGGTACCAGTACCAAAGAATGGAAAGGACAAAACAGATCCGAATGGATACAGGCCTATCAGCCTACTGAACTGTGTTGGCCAACTGATGGAACGTATGATAAACACCAGACTGATGTGGCATCTGGAAGAAAAACGAATACTAATTCCACAGCAAGCCGGCTTTAGACAGCACAGATCCACTGAGGACCAGGTCATCCTCATAGCCCAGGAAATAGAAGATGCCTATCAGGCACGCACAGAAACACACAGTAGCGGTCTGGGTGGACCTGGAGAAGGCATTTGACAAAGTCTGGAAAGATGGACTTAGAGTCAAGCTAAGGAGAAGTGAAGTTTGTGGGAGAATGTACAAGTGGATCAACCACTACCTCAAACAAAGAACGGCCAGAGTCCAAGTACAAGGGCAGATGAGCAAAAAGGTGACACTCGAGCAGGGAGTACCCCAAGGGGGAGTACTGTCAGACACACTCTTCCTGGTGTATATAAACGACATTACAGAGAATATACCAAGAACATAGCTCAATGTTTGCAGACGATCTGGCTATGTGGACCTCTGAAAAGAATCTCACCATAGCAAGAAATCGGATGCAACAGGCCCTAACATCGCTGGAAGAGTGGGCGAACTCATGGCTGGTCAAAATAAACGAGGAGAAACCCACATGCACAATATTCTCGCTTTCAATCAAACCACAAAACACCAAATTAAGCCTAAATGGCAAATTCCTGCAGCCAAACGACAACCCAAACTATCTGGGAGTCACATTTGATCGGCGCATGACATGGAAAAGTCAGATCAAGAGAAACCAAATGAGAGCTAGAGAAAGAATGGCAATCATGAGGAAACTTGCTGGCACAAGCTGGGGAGCAGACGAAAGCATACTAAAGAAACTGTACACTGGAAGAGTGAGACCAGTTTTCGAGTATGGCATTGCGGCATGGACAACAGCAGCAAAGGCGAACTTCGATAAAGTTAGCAAACTTCAAAACCAAGCCATGAGAGTTATAACAGGAGGCATGAAGTCAACGCCAATTGTAGAACTTGAAAAGATTACAAAACTGCAATCCATGACCGATAGAAGAGACTGCAGAGCCCAGCTGCAGTCAGAGAAACTCCGAAGACTGACTGACCATCCAATGCACCAGAGACTAAACAATTTGGGAAATGGGAAACTAAAGCGGAGAAACTTTGCAGAAATAGCCAAAGCAAAGATGCACGAAGATCCCATAAACGCACTAACAACACCAAAGCCCATCACTACTGTACGAAAACCTACCTGGAGGCAGGATATATTTCCAGAGGTGGTAGAAAATATACCAGGTATTGGAAACAAAAACTGCCAGACTGAAAAAGAAAGGAGAGACACTACCCTAAGCTTCATAACGAAAAGCTACCCAAGCATGGACTGGACCCATGCATACACCGACGGTTCTGTAACAAACACTACACAGAACGGAGGGGCAGGAGCATTCCTGAACCTACCAAATGGCAGAAAAGTAACACTGTCATTCGCTACTGGTAAGTACACAAGCAATTTCAGAGCAGAGGCAGAGGCACTGAGTGCGGCAGTGGAAGAAATGGTGACACATAAAGAAAATGAAAGCCATACAGTCCTGCTTACAGATGCTCTCGCCGTAGTCACAGCGCTAAAAAGCCAGAAAAACACTGAGCTTAATGACTTAAGAACAGCACTCTGTCAACTATGCCAGCAGTCCGCACCAAAAAGGGTAGTGGTACAGTGGGTCCCATCACACTGCAACATCCAAGGCAACGAGGAGGCAGACAGACTGGCAAAAGAAGGCGCAAGACTACCACAGACAGATACTAGTATGACGTACGAAGAGTCAAAACGGCTTATTAAAGCCAGATACATGACCAAATGGGAAACAGATCATACTGGTTACACCAAAAACGATGCATATTACCAGTTGAACAGAAGAGAGCAGGTCGTTGTCTTCAAACAAATTGAAGATAGGTGGAACCGACGAATGCCCGTGTGGTACCGGGAAAATGACCGCTGAACATCTGCTGCAGAACTGCCCGACATACGAGGATCAGAGAGAGCAGATGTGGTCATCACCAGTGGAACCACAAGACAAGCTCTATGGCAGTGTCGACAGCCTCGGGATGACCGCCGCTTTTTTCGAAAAAATAATGGTTACTGTCTGACTGCGTACGAAGAAGAAAAGAAGAAGAAGGCAGCCCGCAGGTCAATGTAGGTGACGTGGAGAGGGTGGTTAAACTCGCTGTGCAGTTCTGTGAGGAGGCAGAGGGTGAGAATGGCGTCAAGGGTGGAGCGAGAAGCTGTGGACCCTGACTGTTGGGGGGACGAGGGGGAGCGAGAAGCTGTGAACCCTGACTGTTGGGGGGACGAGGGGGAGCGAGAAGCTGTGAACCCTGACTGTTGGGGGGACGAGGAGGAGCGAGAAGCTGTGAACCCTGACTGTTGGGGGGACGAGGGGGAGCGAGAAGCTGTGAACCCTGACTGTTGGGGGGACGAGGGGGAGCGAGAAGCTGTGAACCCTGACTGTTGGGGGGACGAGGGGGAGCGAGAAGCTGTGAACCCTGACTGTTGGGGGGACGAGCGGGAGCGAGAAGCTGTGAACCCTGACTGTTGGGGGCGACGATGCCTCGTTAAAAGGGGCTGCAGTCTGGAGAGGAGCACATGTGCGAAGACCTTGACGGGGACGGATAGTTGGGCAATAGGCATGTAATTGCCGCATTCGAGACGGGACCCTTTCCCTTGTACAATGAAATTATTATCCTTTCGCGTCATGTCGTGGGCACTTGGCCAGTGCTCCACACCGTTGCGAAGAGTTGGTGCAGGGTGGTGGTCATCGGGTCCAGGGTGGTGGTCATCGGGTCCAGGGTGGTGGTCATTGGGTCCAGGGTGGTGGTCATCGGGTCCCGGGTGGTGGTCGTCGGGTCCAGGGTGGTGGTCATCGGGTCCAGGGTGGTGGTCATCGGGTCTAGGGTGGTGGTAATCGGGTCCAGGGTGGTGGTCATAGTTTCCAAGGCGAACTTTAAAAGCTCAGGGGAGAATATTGTAGGGGCTCACGGCTCTGCCTTTTTTCTATTGCTGCCTTAACCTCAGCAATGATATCGGCGTCAGGGCTGACGTCAGCGTCATGAGTTGCTATGAGAGGCTCACGGGGTAGATCTGGCGAAGGGGTAACTGAATGGGACAAAACTCTTGAGCAGGAGATTGACATTCACCTGAGTGAGTTTAAGTCCACCACTGACACAAGACAGGGCGATATCGCTATCCCACTTCAAATTACTTTCTGATGATGTCATCAAAGATTTGCAAGGAGACTATTAACAAATGTACTCAGTGGGGTACTGGAAGATGAGACCAGTCTATAGCGTAACTGAAGTAGGACATAGGAGAAGAGAGAGAGAGAGAGACAGAGAGGCAAAGAAAGAGTGAGAGAGATGATGACCATTAACTGTGCAAAAGCAAAAATCATGGTGGCGTCAACTAAAGAGTTGAGTCAACGTATTATGCTGGATGAGCTGTCCATAGAACGGGTCAAACGGTCCAATTACCTCTCAACTGTAATAAACTAAAAGGGAAGTATTAGAAGAGTTGTACCAGCAACCAGTAAATGACCACGGATCCCTTCAACATTCAACATAATGGCATTCATCAGCTTTATTGTTAACTTTGTACCTTGTCCTGATGTTTGGCTTGGCTTCGACCATTCTCAATCTCCCACTACCAAACACTGAAAGGGCTTAAGTAGCAGAATGTAGTCCAGAGAATGGAATGTGTTGTGTCGTAGTTTACAGCTTGACTGCGATATTTGCACCTTTCGGTCCAACACATCCGACTTCAGCAATCATTATTTGAGTACTATGTTAGCATTCCCTCTTCGACCCATTCTCCTTAGACAGTCTGCCCTACTGCAACCTGTTATCCAGGATCACCGCGTGGAGGTGTAGAAGGTTCTTGCAGCTATGGTTCGCTGGCCCTGATACTAGCAGTCAGCTATGAGTCGCTGACCACTGCAGTTCATGCGCTGCTCAGCATCTTGATCCCGTCCTGATGTTTAACTGTAGAATGTTGTCTCTGTTTTGTCGTCCTCTGTTCTTGTCCCGAGAAATTGGCCTTGTACTGTTGCTAGGGTGTACTCCAACTTCTTGTTTGTTAAAAACATGTCCCAAATGATGACTAGTTTGTTCTGATGTGCGTTTAAGCTGTCCTTTTGTTTTGGATAGGCTCAACACCTGTTAATTAGTTCTATTAGTTAACCACGAATAATTCTTATGTAAAATCACATCTCAGAGGATGCCAGTGAACTTCTTGTTTGGCTACAGATTTGCATCATTTCCATTCCGCTTCACAAGGCTGGCACTACATAAAACTGAAAACCTACCGCTTTCATACTTATTGACAAAGACGTGGTGCATAGAAAACATGACCTTTTTTGTTACATGGAATGGTGTTTACAAAAAAAGCAAGTGGCCCCACTCGTCATATATATATATATATATATATATATATATATATATATATATATATATATATATATATATATATATATATATATATATATATATACTATTTGTAATATGTATCCAAGCAAGATTTCAAGCAAAACTTATGATGCAGTAACATTGTTTATTATTATTTGACCATCGTTTTACTTTCGTAGATGAGCTTCATAGTGGTTTGTAAAGTAACACTACTAGAGAAGTAATTTTACTGTCTCTCAGCTTTTTGTCAGGTGAGCTGACCAGTTCCGTTCCTCGCGTCTTGCCTTTCCTAGCTGTAGTCATATATTATAGCTGGGCAGAACAGAGCGTGCCACTATCGAAGAGCCAACTCGCTACATAGACAGCGAGAAGCTAACACCATTCTAACTACCTAGACGTACTTCCTTACGGTACACGTATTTGTGAGTTTGTGACCTCAATCTGTACAGTGCGTTGCGACTGCAGGGACAAACGACCATTATTCCTCAGCTCTATAAATCCTCCCGATGAATCTCAGCAATGGGAATAAAGACCGCAGTGGAAGTTTTTAGCTGCTTTTTAAAATAATCTTCAGGCCGCTATTAACAACTAGCATCTGGTAACTCGACAACAGGAAGTTTAAAGAAAGTGGCACTTCCGAGAAAAACACGAAAGATTTAATTGAAGACATGTAGCCGAAAAATCCTGCAGCTCCCAGTGGATGTTGGTAACTTTGTGACTTTATCACTGTTTAACAATTTTATTAAGAATACAGTTTAAAGACTCCGTTAAATGATTGGGATGTTCTTTATACTGGCAGCTTAATGTGTGGTTTCTTGAGATTTTCCTCTTATTAAAATGTGACAACATCACTCACACTCAGTAACTCTGGAGTGACTCACTCGTATATTCCAACTACTAGTCTACTACTACTACAACTACTAGTTCGAGAACCAATATAGACGACAGACGTGGCCAGGCTGAGCAAACAGAGGTATGTTCATTTTATTGCACCTTCAATACTGTTGTTACCGAATATCAGAAGATATGGACCTCAATATACATCCTACTAGCTAAGCTACTTCAAAGTTGTAACCTACTCATTCACACTCATGCAACCCTGTAGCTGTCTTCTTTAGTAAGCTGTTTTAACTATGCAACAACACTACGGAAACTAATTTGTGATATAATGTATTGTGTCACTGTGCATATGCTGTATTTTGTCTTAACTTGATCATTGTATTTGTTTTGTGGAGACTAAAGCAGCTTTGTACACAATTATTAATTCATATAAAATATAATATAATTTAAAAATATGATATTGCTCATTGTCATGGTGATAGTTATGTTGTTTATATTTGTTGCAGGCGGTTCACTTGAGGCTGATCAATTTTTATTTGTCATATTTGAAAGCATCTAGTAGCAGAAGGGGAATAAAAAAGTGAGAGGTGGGAAAAATTCATAACAATAGTGGGTAATGATAATGCCTTCTAGAAGATCTGGCACATGCATCAAAAGATGAATGGAAAGATACAAGCTAACTTATTCCCAATATTCAAGATTCCACAGGATTCTCATGTAGACAGATGAAAAGAAGGGACTTAGATTTTATAATCAACGTGTTGTACAGACAGACAAAGATGATAAACATGCTCAGCAAGAAATATATTATAGACACTGTTGACAGGGATAGGATTTATGCAAACCTAATAATTGAGTCAGAGGTGGCATATACTCTAATCTCCAGTGAGGACACTGTCCTACGTAAAGATGGAGTACATAATTACCACATCTAGCAGCTGGATAAGACAGATATTATAAATGTGGTGAAGTCATTAGTATCTGAGGACTGACTTCATAGATATCTATGCCTACTCCCTAACCCTGGCAAGGAGTCTGTGCTCCTCAATTGCTATAGAATAGTCAGCCTATATAGAACATCTATGGCAAATTGCTTGAGAAGATAGTGACCAGTAAAATAATGTCCCATCTAAAACATGAACAAATTTTACAAAATATCCTGGACAGTGCAAATATGTCCAGGACTGTTGCAATGGTCTCCACACTTATCAGTGCTGTTCAACATCTACACTTTAAAAGTGGCTGACATTCAACCCACAGGGCCAGGGCAAACACTAACATTTACAAATAACATCCTGATGTTCATGACTGTCTCGTATTGGCAAGAGATGGTCAGAGACACCCAGAAGACATCACTCCTAATAAGGCCTGCATGATGGTGAGCTTTTTTAGCAACTTTATATTGGAGGCTCATCTTACAAGATTGACCTTTGATGAATGAGTCACTGATAGGTATGGCAGGTTGAAATACCTCGAAGTAAGATTTGATTCATTTTCTCAAATAGGTACCACTTTATCCAGATCATACAAAGATGTCAGTGAAAACTTTGAGCATTGAAGACTATGGCAGCTGTAAACTTGTAACAGTGACTGCTTTACATCCTATATCATCAATTGGTACTGTCAGTTGTTGATTATAGACTAAGAATCCTCACAATGTAAATAAATGGATGGAATGTATTCAGAACAAAGGTTCTATGTAGGCACTAGAGATACCTCAATTTGGTATATCCGGTACATGCTGGGACTTCTGTTTGTGCTATCCAGATTAATATTGGCAAAAGCCTATTTGCGGGTTACTGCAGATAGACATAGGCAGCACTGACTAGTACAAGCTAGACATCAAGACAAAGATGTCGTGTATGGCACAAGCAGAGAGAACAATTTGACAGGTGGCCACAGATGAAACAATATTCAAGGGACTGGAATGGGTTGACACTGGTGATAAGAGTAACACATTACCAAAGAGTCATTATAACCCTTGACAGGGAATGCAGAGAGCGATGCAACAAAACAGCAAAAGTTAGGACTAACCAGCTGGTAAAGGATAGTAATGAGCATAGTGATGCCAATTAGTACTATATAGTGAGATGTCAAGCTAGGGCTTCTCTGCTATAATGAGAGGCCAGGTTATTGCTGAGTGGAGAAGGGCATACATGACAACAACCTCCAGTAACAGAATGGTGATGGAACCATTGACAACAGCTTTGAGATGGCTACCTGAGACCACTTTAACAAGGGCAATCATTGTGTTGGACTCTTACTTTGGAAGTTTATTTTAAAAAAAAGTTAGTTGTCCATCGCAAGTGATGATGACGACACCATCAGACGGTTTTGTCTTAATGATGTAACTTGCGCTGTATTTGGATTATAGTGAGGAAGAAACTGGGCTGATCATCAACCTCACTCTCTGGTCCTGAACTACCTTGTGCCAGTGGCAAGATATAAGTCAAGACGACTGGATGTATTTTGAAGTCTGTCAGTGACAGCGTGTTGGATGACTACATTGTAATAGATGAATCAGTAATTAACAGACTGCAGAGCTTTGAAATCAAGCTAATTTCAAAGAGAGTGGGCCACATGAAAGGATTGAGCAGGAGTGTGTACAACCAGTGAGCTATAGGAATCATCAGTATTCACACCCTGCACTATTTGTTGAGAGAGAATGAGCACCTATGGATATGCCAAGAGTGCAGTGATGTTGATACTCAGGAACAAAATAGATGACAGATTGGGATCAACAAGAATGAGAAACTCCTCAACATTGTTATCTGTAGACACCCATCACTTATATCTATTGTTCTCTTTTGGTGTTCAGTTTTCTATTCAGTTCGTATGTACTTGTTGTTATTGAATGTCCTGATGAGTAAGTTAACTCTTTCATGCACCCTACAAAGGAAATTCAGTGGCGGGTTGCAGTAACTTTTCTCACATCTCAGGCATTCTGATGAAGGGGGACTGAGCACCTCTAGGCTGTTGTGCTTTACTTGGCTTCATCTACATGACACTTATTAGTATGGAGATCATGTCAATCCCCACCTCGTTAGCAGACTGCCATGACACCGTCTGTTTCCAGGAAGAACTGCATCCAGACGTACTTAGCCAAGACGTAATGAAATAAATGTGTGCTGTATTTTGAAAACTCAAATATTATATCTTTGAAGTATTGGAAGTAAGTTATCTCATAAGTGACTTATCATACTTGTTATAAGGTGTGACCATATCATTTCTTGACTACCACAACATAACTTGTTACTCCGAGTTTGAGCTTCTACATCTTAATGGTGGGGCTATAGCAGTTGACTGAGTGGTTTGTACTTGCTAGAAGCAGGTAACAGAATACAATCTTTGGTTGAGCCTTATGGAAAGTTGGTGTATTCGAAAATAAGTGAGGAAATTGAAAGAATTGCATGATTTATTATAATTCTGCTTAGGGTTTTTTTTAAAACCGGTCAGATAGACATTGAGACGTTGTAAAGAAGGATTAGACATTGTGCTGATGACTTAATCATATAACACAATGTAAGGTCGTGCAATAGACTGATTACACTATCATATAACACAATGTAAGGTTGTGCAATAGACTGATTACCCTATCATATAACACAATGTAAGGTCGTGCAATAGACTGATTACACTATCATATAACACAATGTAAGGTTGTGCAATAGACTGATTACACTATCATATAACACAATGTAAGGTTGTGCAATAGACTGATTACCCTATCATATAACACAATGTAAGGTTGTGCAATAGACTGATTACCCTATCATATAACACAATGTAGGGTTGTGCAATAGACTGATTACACTATCATATAACACAATGTAGGGTTGTGCAATAGACTAATTACCCTATCGTATAACACAGAGTAATTTGTGGCTCTGATAACCTCATCAAATGTTCAGGACACTGTGATAAAAGATCCAGCATTGTACACACATTCTTTAGTACATCTTGCAAAGAGGCCAGTTGCTGTGGTGGCTCTATTTCCTTGTGGAGCCATGCAACAGAATGATGAGACCTAAATAAAAATGAGAACATGTGTTCATCCACTTGTCCTCAAATGTTTAATGTGTTAGTACCACATATACTACTATCCTGTTGCCAATAATCAGTACCAATTTTTGTATGTTAATAAATATATGTTTATGGCCATTATCTTGCATCGAGTTGCTGTGAATTTAGTTTATGAGAGAGAACTAACATGGAATTTTCCTAATATGTGAGTTCAAGAAATAGACATACATATTACATGCAACTGGAAAATGTCAAATTCAGATAGAGGCTACGATTGATAAAGAAAGAAGAATGAGATTGCATCATATTTGTAGAAAACAATCGCATGTTTTGGAATGCTGAAAGACATTTCTAGTAAGTTAGGTAACATCTTTTTAATCTTGTATATTAGTCTGGACCTTAGGACTGCAACACTCATACGTCATTGCAGACCACTTTCAGTCATCCTTGTTAGCTTAGTCTATATATCTGCTCTGGTTGTTTTTCTGCATGTCTTTTGACTTCCAGCTGCCCCAGTCATGCATGAGTTCCACTTCAGCGGTATCAATTGTTGTATTGTTCACATCCAAACATCTGGGTATGTTTTTACTTGAGGTCATCTGATGTGACGTAGGCAACATATACATTTGTTGTTGGCTAAGGTCTACAGTTTCTTCTTCTTCGTATGCTGTCAGACGTCAACCTGTATTTTTACGAAAAAAGCAGCGGTCATCCTGAGACTGTCGACACTGCCATAGAGCTTGTCTAGTGTTGCCACTGGTGATAGCCACATCTGCTTTCTCTGATCCTCGTATGTCGGGCAGTTTTGCACCAAATGTTCAGCGGTCATTTTCCCGGTACCATTCGGGCATTCGTCAGTGTCCCCTATCTTCAATTTATTGAATAGGTGGTACCTCAGTCTATTGTGGCCTGTGCGAAGTCTGAAGACCACGACCTGCTCTCTTCTGTTCAACTGGTAATAGGTATCGTTTTTTGTGTAGCCAGTATGTTCGGTTTCCCATTTGGTCATGTATCTAGCTCTAATAAGCCTTTTTGACTCTATGTAGGTCACACTAGGGTCTGGTTGTGGTAGTCTTGCACCTTCTTTTGCCAGTCTGTCTGCCTCCTCGTTGCCTTGGATGTTACAGTGGGATGAAACCCACTGTACCACTACTATTTTTGGTGCGACTGCTGGCATAGTTGACAGAGTACTGCTCTTAAATCATAAAGTTCAGTATTTTTCTGGCTTTTTAGTGCTGTGACTAAGGTCAGGGCATCTGTAAACAGGACTATATGGCTTTCATTTCTTTTGCCTGTCACCATTTCTTCTACTGCAGCCCTCAGTGCCTCTGCCATTTTCCAGTTGCCACTGACAGTGTTATTTTTCTACCATTTGGTAGGCTCAAGAATACCCCTGCCCCTCCGTTCTGTGTTGTTTTTGTTACAGAACCGTTGGTGTATGCATGGGTCCAGTCCATGCTTGGGTAGTTTTTCGTTATGTACCCCAGGGTTATGCCTCTTCTGTCTTTGGTCTACAGTTTAATATGTTATATATTGAACAGATGAACAGGATAATCTATTTTTCTGGAAGTAAACGTCAGTTTCAAATTGCATAGAGACTTTAAAACAAATTTTGCTTTGCTAATACAGGCACTGATATACTGGTTTCATCTTCAATCTTGTTGTCGTAACTTCCCAGGTATCAAAATCTGCACACGAATGTCCCATATCAAGTAATGTTTTTAATGATCCTGTGAAAAATAGTTATTCAATCTTTTATTCCTGTGTCATATTCGTATATACAGGGTACTGTTTCTAAAGATTTCATTAAAGCTCGGAAGACTATTCTACACTCTGCAGGTGATTGGTTTATCTGAATGATGGGGTCCTTCTTCTCTACAACATACTCTCAGTGCTGCAGTGGGCTAATTCTCACCTTTTTCACTCATGCTGTCCTGTGGTAAAACTGAAATGCTAGTAACCTTTCGCAACATACTTTCAGTGTGGTAGTTGTCCAACTTTCATCTTTATAATGCACAGAGCTCAGTCAGAAACCACTCTGGAAACCTGTATCTGTTATACCAAGCCACGTCTTGATACTGGGGCAAAGAGCAAGAACCCAAATGCTGCTGGACTGACAGACAATAGTCCAATCACTGCTATGTCAAAGAGCAAGAACCCAAATGCTGCTGGACTGAAGGACAATAGTACAATCACTGCCATGTCAAAGAGCAAGAACCCCCCAAATGCTGCTGGACTGACAGACAATAGTCCAATCACTGCCATGTCAAAGAGCAAGAACCCAAATGCTGCTGGACTGAAGGACAATAGTCCAATCACTGCCATGTCAAAGAGCAAGAACCCAAATGCTGCTGGACTGAAGGACAATAGTCCAATCACTGCCATGTCAAAGAGCAAGAACCCAAATGCTGCTGGACTGAAGGACAATAGTCCAGTCACTGAAGTGCCAAAGAGCAAGAACCCAAATACTGAATGGCAAGAACCTAAGTGCTGCTGAGCTGAAGGACAATAGTCCAATCACTGCTGTGTCAAATAGCAGGAACTCAAAAGATGTTGGCCTGAATGGCAAGAACTCAATAGATGTAAGGTCAGTCCAAAAAATAGGCGGTTGTATATTCCAGGGGCTACCAACTTAGGTTGGTAACATATACTGAGATTGACCTGAGTCGATTTTCGCCTGCAAAAAAATATTAAACAAAGGAGGTCACACTTCCCCACGGCGTCTAACAACACAAGTGGACTGAAGATAGATACTAGTCACATGATCAACCCTCTTTAGTCATCTTAAACTTCGTGCATGAAACTGGCCTTATTCTTTTCACTTACCGTACAACTCGGGTGCAAACAGATAGTTGTATTTTATTGTTCTTCTTCTGCGTTCATCCCGACCATGTTTTTTTATTATGCTATGTGGAAGTTTATAGTGGGTTCGTGATATCTGTGCCTTTCAGTCCGACGCATCGTTTCAGCACAGTCATTTTGCGACTAGATCTGTCCTCCCTCTTCGATCCACATTCCTCTCAGCCTTGCTGCACATGAGCCGTATATTTCCAGGGCCGCCACTGTTAGGCGGAAAATGGTCTCTCTGACCCTAACGCAAACAGCCACGTATGAGTAGCTGGCTGCTGTCAGCTTATTTGCTGTTTCATCTTCGGATCTGTACTGTTGGGGAGATGAAATATTGGATTCTTTGTGGAGATTATTATTCCTGCGTGAGAATGATTGGGAGGGACAGTTCCAGTGCGTGCTGTGTGGGTAAGGTGAAATTAAGTACATATAGCTTTGAAGATAGAGTAGATCCTCTTTGTGGAGTTCACAATTCTTGTGCGAGATTGATTGGGGGAGCAGTTTCTGTGCTTGTTGTGCAGGTAGGTAGGTTGTCAGCTTAGACGTCAAACTTCCGTCTGAGTACCAGGCTGCATGCGATGATAGTGATATCTTTCCGATTTGGCCTAAACAAGTGGTACATGGACAGCCATGGGGGCTGGACCAGGGTGTAGATAATCGTTTCCCATCCTTGATGTAGACGGTGGGCTTTATGGGCTGGTAGGCGGGAATCGTCCTCAACAAGGAGTGCCACATGTCCAAATAAGTTCTTCTTCTTCTTCTTCGTTCGTTCTCAATCTCCCACTACCAAACCATGAAAGGGCTTAAGAAGCAGAATGTAGTCCAGAGAACGGAATGCGTTGTGTCGTAGTTTACAGATTGGCTGCGATATTTGCACCTTTCGGTTCAGCACATCTGACTTCAGCAAGCATTTTTTGAGTACTAGGTTAGCATTCCCTCTTCGATCCCTTCTCCTTAGCCAGTCTGCCCTGCTGCAGTCTGTTATCCAGGATCACCGCGTTTAAGTGTAGAAGGGTCTTTTCAGCTCTGGTTCGCTGGCCCTGACGCTAGCAGTCAGCTATGGGTCGCTGACCACTCATGTGCTGCTCAGCATCTTGATCCCCAAATAAGTTCAAACGGCGTTAATTTATCAGAGTGTATGTGCTTTTAGGGGCATGGTAATTTATTAGGAATAAAGAGGATGTAGATAAAGTGTAATGCTCTACTACATAGGAGGCTGAAGACAAGTGTGGTATTACTGTAATAGCGTTAACTGTAGTACAGTTTGGTGTTGCTGTATTGCGATTATAAACAGATTTAGGTAGTCATAGTGCAAACACTGCTGTTAGGGATCAAGTGTTTAAGACTTTGCTGTATAGGGTCTCAGTTTTTTTCTGAACTAGGGTGACTAGTTCCCTTCCCTAGCTGGAAGTCAGGTACCCATTTGCAGCTGAGTAGACTAAGGCGTGTTGCGACCAAGGATCAAACACGGTTCCTTCCTGTAAGAGGTAAGCACTCTAACGGCTCAAATGTGATAATAATAATTTTAAAAACTTCAGGTCAATACAGCGTTTATTTCCATTACTGGATTCTTCCTGATTTGTAAGACTGAGGAATAATTGCCACTTGTTCTTGCAGTTGCCACGCAGTGTACAGACTATATTTTTGCATTTTACCTCTGATTCAAAATCCCAACCTACTCCGTACGGAGGTTTTGAACCCATATTATCTTCGTCATCAGACTGGTATCCTAACCGCGCAGCCCCCTACTTGGTAACGTGTTAATAAAAAGGTAGTCCTACCGCTTATGGCGGGATTTAAGTATTAGAGACTTCATTGTACTAGATCCCAACCTTTTATTAGGTGGGGCAGGCAATCCCCTTCTTGACCACCATTCATTCTCGATCATTAGCTCAGGTACCCATTAACATCTGAGTCGACTGGAAAGTGTTCATAACCGTGGTCGAACTCTTGAGAAGAGATCGCTCGGGTTTCAAGATCTAGCACAGTGAATGAGCTGACAACATCAGTGTCGGCGACCCTGGAAACAGGCTGCACTAGTGCAGTCTTGCTAAGAGAATAGGGGAGGCAAAGTCGGTACTTATGTCGGGAGAAGAGATCGCTTGGAGATAAAAATGTAGCATAGTGGATGAGCTGACATCATCAAAGTCAGCGAATCAGAGCTGACCAAGACTACCCTGCGTCCAAGTGGCGACCCTGGAAACAGGCTGCACTAGTGTAGTCTGGCTAAGAGAATAGGGGAGGCAAAGTCGGTACTTATGTCGGGAGAAGAGATCGCTTGGAGATAAAAATGTAGCATAGTGGATGAGCTGACATCATCAAAGTCAGCGAATCAGAGCTGACCAAGACTACCCTGCGTCCAAGTGGCGACCCTGGAAACAGGCTGCACTAGTGTAGTCTGGCTAAGAGAATAGGGGAGGCAAAGTCGGTACTTATGTCGGGAGAAGAGATCGCTTGGAGATAAAAATGTAGCATAGTGGATGAGCTGACATCATCAAAGTCAGCGAATCAGAGCTGACCAAGACTACCCTGCGTCCAAGTGGCGACCCTGGAAACAGGCTGCACTAGTGCAGTCTGGCTAAGAGAATAGGGGAGGCAAAGTCGGTACTTATGTCGGGAGAAGAGATCGCTTTGAGATAAAAATGTAGCATAGTGGATGAGCTGACATCATCAAAGTCAGCGAATCAGAGCTGACCAAGACTACCCTGCGTCCAAGTGGCGACCCTGGAAACAGGCTGCACTAGTGCAGTCTGGCTAAGAGAATAGGGGAGGCAAAGTCGGTACTTATGTCGGGAGAAGAGATCGCTTTGAGATAAAAATGTAGCATAGTGGATGAGCTGACATCATCAAAGTCAGCGAATCAGAGCTGACCAAGACTACCCTGCGTCCAAGTGGCGACCCTGGAAACAGGCTGCACTAGTGCAGTCTGGCTAAGAGAATAGGGGAGGCAAAGTCGGTACTTATGTCGGGAGAAGAGATCGCTTGGAGATAAAAATGTAGCATATTGGATGAGCTGACATCATCAAAGTCAGCGAATCAGAGCTGACCAAGACTACCCTGCGTCCAAGTGGCGACCCTGGAAACAAGCTGCACTAGTGCAGTCTGGCTAAGAGAATAGGGAAGGCAAACTCGGTACCAACAAAAAGCCAGCCGAAAGCTGATATGTCGGGGCCGAAAGGCGCAAATATCACAACCTCACTGTAAACTACGACACAACGTCACCACTCGAGATGTGAGGATATTTTTTTTTTTGCGTTCGCCTTATTTTTATAATCCCCAAGGCGGTGTGCGTTGCACTGTGGTTTTTATTTTGCGCCTGTCGGTCTAGTGCATCCGACTTCAGCATGCATTTTAAATAAGGGTCTGCTTCCTCCTACATTTTCTAAGCGTTTGATTCCCTGGGGTAACGGCCGGTACTGTGATGGAGATCGAACCCAGCACCTTCGGATTGTGTGCCTAGCCACTTAACCACTATGCCACGCCGTTCCCCCCCCCCCCCCCCTCTCGATGTGAGGATATCAAATGCAACCCGCCACGTAACGCCCCTTTGAGAGTGCGCAACAGACTCAATTACTCATCGTGGGCATTCAACGACTACAGCAACGTTCTTTTCAGAACGAACGAAGATGAGGAAGAAGAAAAAGAGATCGCTCTACCACCCTATCATACGATGATAACTGTTGTTTAAATACGTAAGCCAGAATCCAGGATAGAAGGCATAATGATGGCTGTGTTAGAGAAATGTGCACGACAGAAGAATGGAGGGCCGGGTTAGGATCACAGGGCGAGTACATTTGGGCAATGGGGAAGCAAGCTCCACAGTGTGGACGCAGGCTTCACTATGTGCCAGGCTCTGCTTGCTGGGTTGAAACTGCCTGTCTGATCGATAAGGATCGATTGAGTGCTCCCTTTCTTGCCACACGATGACCCCGTCTCCCTCGTCGTGTCCCTTTTATATCTGAGATTGCTCATTGCTTTTGTCTGTACGCCCTTCTGCCTTTCTGACCATTGACCAGTAACAGAATCCCTAGGCTACGAGAATATTATGTGCGTTTGTGTTATCGAGTGCCGTTATACGGCTTGTTTTGCGTGCTTAAACCACGAACCTTCTTCACTAGTTACACTTTCCCGCATTATTCCATCACTTACTACATCACCACGAACTAGGACAACATCACATTTCCATCACATACATCTGCATTAACTAGGACAACATCACATTTCCATCACATACATCTGCATTAACTAGGACAACATCACATTTCCATCACATACATCTGCATTAACTAGGACAACATCACATTTCCATCACATACATCTGCATTAACTAGGACAACATCACATTTCCATCACATACATCTGCATTAACTAGGACAACATCACATTTCCATCACATACATCTGCATTAACTAGGACAACATCACAAGAGCTCTTTCTTCCATCACTAACATCACCATTAACTAGGACATCATCACTAGGACTGATTCTTCCATCACTTAGCACATAACTATAACTATTTCACCAGCACTAGGTCTTATTATTCCATAACTTAATCAGTTAGGACATCACCATTAACATGGTCAAATCATTATGATTCATTTTTTTCAACACATCACACTGTCACTATCGACTTGGGCCCACAACATAGATATAACGTAGGACCCCTGACTTAATTGTCAATTAGGACCCCTGATTTACCTATAAACTATTATCACTACCTCCACTACCAACTAGGGCCCCTACCTCCACTACCAACTAGGGCCCCCTGTCCCAACTACCAAACTTGACCTCTACCTCCACTACCAACTAGGACCCCTACCTGCATTATCAACTAGGACCACTACCAACTAGGGCCCCCTGCCCCAACTACCAAACTTGACCTCTACCTCCACTACCAATTAGGACCCCTACCTGCACTATCAACGAGGACCCCTATCTCCACTACCAACGAGGACCCCTACCTCTACTTCCAGCTAGAACCCCTACCTCCACTACCAAACTTGACCTCTACCTCCACTACCAACTAGGACCCCTACCTCCACTACCAACTAGGACCACTACCTCCACTACCAACTAGGGCCCCCTGACCCAACTACTAAACTTGACCCCTACCTGCACTATCAACGAGGACCCCTACCTCCACTACCAACGAGGACCCATACCTCTACTTCCAGCTAGAACCCCTACCTCCACTACCAACTAGGACCACTACCTCCACTACCAACTAGGACCCCTACTTCCACTACCAACTAGAACCCCTACCTCCACTACCAACTAGGACCACTACCTCCACTACCAACTAGGACCCCTACTTCCACTACCAACTAGGACCACTACCTCCACTACCAACTAGGGCCCCCTGCCCCAACTACCAAACTTGACCTGTACCTCCACTACCAACTAGGACCCCTACCTGCACTATCAACGAGGACCCCTACCTCCACTACCAACTAGGACCACTACCAACTAGGGCCCCCTGCCCCAACTACCAAACTTGACCCCTACCTGCACTATCAACGAGGACCCCTACCGCCACTACCATCTAGGACCCCTACCTCCACTACCAACGAGGGCCCCTACCTCCAATACCAACTACTATCCCTGCTTCCACACACAACTATGACCCCAGCTACCATTCATACAACTCATCTTGTTCCACTCTGTCCCAGAAAATACAGCCTTCCTCATGTCTGCCCAGGCAATGTCCTCTTCCTACTGTCTTCCCAGACATTGCCCTCTTCCCCCTGTCTGTCCCAGACCTATCCCCCTCCTCTTGTCTGCCCCAGACATTGCCCCCTTCCCTCTGTCTGTCCCAGACCTATCCCCATTCCTCTTGTCTGCCCCAGACATTGCCCCATTCCCCCTGTCTGTCCCAGGCCTACCTCCATTCCTCTTGTCTGCCCCAGCCATTGCCCCCTTCCCCCTGTCTGTCCCAGACATATCCCCATTCCTCTTGTCTGCCCCAGACATTGCTCCCTTTCCCATGTCTGTCCCAGACCTAGCCCCCTTCCCCCTGACTGTCCCAGACATTGCCCCCTTCCCCCTGTCTGTCCCAGACCTACCCCCCTTCCTATTGTCTGCCCCAGACATTGCCCTCTTCCCCTGTCTGTCCCAGACATTGCTCCCTTCCCATGTCTGTCCCAGACCTACCCCCCTTCGTCTTGTCTGCCCCAGACATTGCCTCCTTCCCCCTATCTGTCCCAGGCCTACCCCCATTCATCTTGTCTGCCCCAGACATTGCCCCCTTCCCCTGTCTGTCCCAGACCTATCCCCCATTCCTCTTGTTTGCCCCAGACAATGCCCGCTTCCCCGTCTGTTCCAGACCTACCCCCTTCCTCTTGTCTGCCCCAGACAATGTCCCTTTCCTCCATTCCGTCCCAAAAATTGCTTCTTCCCCCACTCAAACCCTCTCATTAGTGTGACGTCAATGAACGCGTCGCCGTGTCGCCTCAGTCTATTCCTGTATTCTCATATGGACAGTTCACAAAAAACACGAGCCTCAGAAAGACGTACACAGATCAATAATATCTATTTGGATATCTTTGAACTTCCAGAGCTCCCAGAATACAGTCGCGCAATCATTATGTCATTCCGAAAACAGTTTGAGGTGTTCTGGACTACATTGAATTCTTTAGTTTGACATCCTCAATTAGGGCAACATGACCTTCTTGCATTAATTTAGCTTCTATTTTCTATTTTCACCTGGCCATTTGATTATGGCGTCGACAAAAGAGAACCTCCAAAACAGACCGAGTCTACTTCTTCCCGTACGCTGATTGTCTTAGAATTTCATATACCTTGGGCCACATCTGACAGCACAATTTCGCATCAATATTCAGCTTTTTATTCAGGTTGGCTGTCCCTAGAATGAGTTTGCCAACAGACGATCTGCAAATCAGCCGTCCTGCTCCTAGATCAATGGTTCACTTTGTTGCTTCTATATTCTGGTAGTAGGGCCCCAGATACTACCTCGTTTCTCTCTGTTAGTAAGAGCAGTCCCTCTGTGGGAAGGCCAGAAGCTGTGTTTTGCTATCAGTAGGGAAATATTGTTGCCAGTAGCGATAATTTGCTGTCAGAAACGATATTTTGCAGTCAGTTACGGTCTTTTGCTGTCATTACCATATCGATATTTTGCTGTCATTAGCTGTATTTTTCTGTCAGTGGCGATATTTTGCTGTCAGTACCTGTGTTTTTGCTGTCATAGTTCTGTTTTGCTGTCAGTAGCTGTGTTCTGTTGTCATTAGCTGTGCTTTGCTGTCAATATCGATGTTATGCTGTCATTAGTTGTATTTTGCTGTCATTGGCTGTGTTTTGCTGTAGTAGCGATATTTGCTGTCAGTAGCGATGTTATGATGTTATTAGCGATATTATGCGGTCATTAACTGTATTCTGCTGTCAGTGGTTGTGTTTTTGTTCTCGGAGGGGAAGATTTTGTGTTTGCGGGGGGGGGGGGGGGATTTTGTTTTGCGTTTGGTAGGGAACATTTTGCTTTGCGTTTTTGAAGTGTAAATTTTGTTTTGGGCTCGGAACGAACGGTTTTTATTTTTCAGTTTGGAATGGGAGATTTGAGATATAATTGAGCGCTTTCAGCGTCACTGTCAACTGTGGAAGTAACATGTCACGTTAATCAAAATTTGACGAACATTCCAGAATGAAAGTAGTAGTGAAATATCAATCTTTGTTCAGTTGTGTTGTAGTGGTATCAACAATCAGAGGACGTCGTTTGTTTTAGCTGTGTGGTCCTGTTTGTTGACATTGTGAAAGGAGGGAACAAGAATGTTCTCGAACCGAGCACGGAACAGAGTTGCACTAAAGATAAACACAGCACTGACAGGCGTATCAACATTTTCGTCTGGGAATGCACAAAAAAACTGAAGATACGGCGGACGCACTTAGCAACAGGGAAGAACTTAATACATGGAATGTCAAGGTCGTATTTAAACCGTCTTTCACTTGATTGTGTATCGTAGCAGGCTCATGCATTCTCTTGAATGCATGCTCGTAGACAGTATCCTCGTGACTGCATGCTCGTAGACAGTATCCTCTTGACTGCATGCTCGTAGACAGTATGCTCTTGACTGCATGCTCGTAGACAGTATGCTCTTGACTGCATGCTCGTAGACAGTATGCTCTTGACTGCATGCTCGTAGACAGTATCCTCTTGACTGCATGCTCGTAGACAGTATGCTTTTGACTGCATGCTCGTAGACAGTATGCTCGTAGACAGTATCCTCTTGACTGCATGCTCGTTGACAGTATCCTCTTGACTGCATGCTCGTAGACAGTATGCTCTTGACTGCATTCTTGTAGACAGTATGCTCTTGACTGCATGCTCGTAGACAGTATGCTCGTAGACAGTATCCTCTTGACTGCATGCTCGTAGACAGTATGCTCTTGACTGCATGCTCGTAGACAGTATGCTCTTGACGCATGCTCGTAGACAGTATGCTCTTGACTGCATGCTAGTAGACAATATCCTATTGACTGCATGCTCGTAGACAGTATCCTCTTGACTGCATGCTCGTAGACAGTATCCTCTTGACTGCATGCTCGTAGACAGTATGTTTGTTTGGCTGGGCGAGACAAGAAGTATGGGGTCATATTATACATGTGAAAGTCAGTAAATATGTCACACATAGCTATTAGCAAATTCAAACTAAATGACATACGAACTTGAAAACCATTTATTATTGTGCTTTATATCGCCCCTTATTTCTTAACATAATTTCTACCACATTAATACACTTATCTCATCGCTTTATCGGTGCATCAAAACATGCAGTATATGTCTTTGGTCTGCTATCTCATTCACATTGCTATTCACGTTCAACCTCTTATTAATTCGTGACACAGTGGGATCGTGCATTATTCTGTAGGCTAAACCATGCGAATATCCTATTGCAGTTATTACACTGCCTATCGTTACTCGCATGACAGCTCGGGTCATCTCCTCACCCGCCGCATAGCTGCTTCTGTTGCAATCTCAACAGGACAACCAGGTCAGGTTTCATCAGCAATATTGAATTGTAATTGAGAAAATCTATCGAGCCAGTTATGCAACGCTTTACTCGACAAACACTTTTCACCAACACGAATAATTTTCTTTATGAATATACTTTCCAGAAAGTCCTTTTGTTCCTCCCTCCTCTCGCCCCCCCCCCGCCCGCCCCCCCCCCCCCCAAACCTCCAAAACAACAATTCACAACAGCACGATGATAATTGATTGCGCACGCTATGAGCACATGGACTATCTCATCTTTCATTGCGCACGTGCTTGCGACACCTGTCGTCTGCTTAACTTAACTTAACTTAACTTAACGTCTTTATACTGGTTTAGAAGACCCTGCAGAGTCTGTATACAACCAGTTACATTTACAGTAATCCCAAAAGGTGATTGTTGCCGAATGACACCTTTAGAAAATATTCGATCTTATATCAATTTGTGGACTAGGTTCTGAGCTAGTCTTGTATATTGTTTACTGTGATCAGTGCATACATTAAAAAGGATGGCAGAAATAAGACAGAATGAAATATGAAAGCCTATTAATACATCAGAAGGTTAAGGTGAGATAGAATTATCAATCGGAAAATGTGCTCTGGAAGGAAACCAATTACGTAACATGACATTGATCGGATTAGACTCAATTGGGGTAGGGAAGGGGGTGGGTGCAAGCAACACCTGTAGGACACACAGGAGGCCAGTGGGACTGAGGACTCTTAGACGGAGCTTAGCTTAGCCTTCTGACTTTAGCGATCTCTGAGATGACGAGTTTTACTCTTCCTGCTCACGTGACAGGTCGTGGAATGTGAGTGTTTACTCTAGTTTTTTGTCTCCATGGTGTTGGTGATGGATTGGGGGGATTGGTTTGTAGTTGTTTTTGCAATTCTGTCAATGAAGAGCAATCCGGAAGATGGTGTTTTCAGAACAGGGTCTTCTCTTGCCCTTTGCAGTCTGGCTTGTGCTTGCTGTATGGTGTCTGGTTTGTGCTTGAAGTATGGTGTCTGGTTTGTGCTTGCAGTATGGTGTCTGGTTTGTGCTTGAAGTATGGTGTCTGGTTTGTGCTTGAAGTATGGTGCCTGGTTTGTGCTTGCAGTATGGTGTCTGGCCATGTGTTTGAAGTATGGTGTCTGGTTTGTGCTTGAAGTATGGTGTCTGGTTTGTGCTTGAAGTATGGTGCCTGGTTTGTGCTTGCAGTATGGTGTCTGGCCATGTGTTTGAAGTATGGTGTCTGGTTTGTGCTTGAAGTATGGTGTCTGGTTTGTGCTTGAAGTATGGTGTCTAGTTTGTGCTTGAAGTATGGTGTCTGGTTTGTGCTTGAAGTATGGTGTCTAGTTTGTGCTTGGAGTATGTTGTCTGGTTTGTGCTTGAAGTAGGGTGTCTGGTTTGTGCTTGAAGTATGGTATCTGGTTTGTACTTAAAGTATGGTGTCTGGTTTGTGCTTGCAGTATGTTGTCTGGTTTGTGCTTGCAGTATGTTGTCTGGTTTGTGCTTTGCAGTATGGTGTCTGGTTTGTGCTTGAAGTATGGTGTCTGGTTTGTGCTTGAAGTATGGTGTCTGGTTTGTGCTTGAAGTATGGTGTCTGGTTTGTGACCACTCAGTGTAAGTGCTTGTTCAGGGATACATGTGTGACAGACCCACCCATGGGGCACATCATTATGCACCATGGGTTGGAGAACCGCGTGGTAGTAATGCGGAGGACTTCATTTTCCATAATATAATTTTAGGACCTTTACTGAAACGAAAGACCAAACGCATTTATCTTAAAGAAATCCTGATCTCCCAAATGAAATTCTAGGCCAGAATAAATTAACATTTGATTATATTCAACAACCCAAGAATGAGTCACGCCGACAAGGTAAGTATGAATGACCTTTGGCCAGACCATGCAATTGAAAGAAAGATTGACAAAAAGTAAAAAGCTGGACGTGGGAGATGATGTCATGCCGGTCAGAGAAGAGTCTGGTGTGGTCCAAAATATCAAGACCGAGGCTTGGTAGTCACATATTTGCACTTAGGAGGTGAGCCGCAGAAAGAGAGGTCGGACATAACGCTTGGCAAGGACCAAAAGCATTAACGATATAAATCGACAGAGCTGAACTCTGTGAAAACTTTCGCAAAATATAATTTGTCTGTTTGCAAGTGCTAGTCTAGAGTAGTTTTCTAGTTAGAAGTAAGCATAAAGCAGTTTAAAAATCTCCACCAAAGAACATCAATTTAACTTTTACGAATCAACGTAAAGCAGAATTAAAATCATACTTTGCAAGTCTGCGCCAAAACGCTAGTTCCAGTGCAAAATAGCTGGCCAGTTACAAGTCAGCAGAACTTCTTCTTCTGCGTACACAGTCAGACAGTAACCATTATTTTTTCGAAAAAAGCGGCGGTCGTCCTGAGGCTCTCGCCACTGCCATAGAGCTTGTCTTGCAGTTCCACTGGTAATGGCCACATCTGCTCTCTCTGATCCTCGTATGTCGGGCAGTTCTGCAGCAGATGTTCAGCGGTCATTTTACCAGTACCGCACGGGCATTCGTCGGTACACCCTATCTTCAATTTGTTGAATAGGTGGTACCTCAGTCTGTTGTGGCCAGTGCGAAGTCTGAAGACAACGACCTGCTCTCTTCGGTTCAACTGGTAATAGGCATCGTTTTTGGTGTAACCAGTATGTTCGTTTTCCCATTTGGTCATGTATCTGGCTTTGATAAGCCGTTTTGACTCTTCGTACGTCATACTGGTATCTGTTTGTGGTAGTCTTGCACCTTCTTTTGCCAGTCTGTCTGCCTCCTCGTTGCCTTGGATGTTGCAGTGTGATGGGACCCACTGTACCACTACCCTTTTTGGTGCGGACTGCTGGCACAGTTTGCAGAGTGCTGCTCTTAGGTCATTAAGCTCAGTGTTTTTCTGGCTTTTTAGCGCTGTGACTACTTCGAGAGCATCTGTCAGCAGAACTATATGGCTCTCATTTTCACTGTTTGTCACCATTTCTTCCACTGCCGCTCTCAGTGCCTCTGCCTCCGCTCTGAAATTGCTTGTGTACTTACCAGTAGCGAATGACAGTGTTATTTGTCTGCCATTTGGTAGGTTCAGGAATGCTCCTGCCCCTCCGTTCTGTGTAGTGTTTGTTACAGAACCGTCGGTGTATGCATGGGTCCAGTCCATGCTTGGGTAGCTTTTCGTTATGAAGCTTAGGGTAGTGTCTCTCCTTTCTTTTTCAGTCTGGCAGTTTTTGTTTGCAATACCTGGTATATTTTCTACCACCTCTGGAAATATATCCTGCCTCCAGGTAGGTTTTCGAACAGTAGTGATGGGTTTTGGTGTTGTTTGTGCGTTTGTGGGATCTTCGTGCATCTTTGCTTTGGCTATTTCTGCAAAGTTTCTCCGCTTTAGTTTCCCATTTCCCAAATTGTTTAGTCTCTGGTACATTGGATGGTCCGTCAGTCTTCGGAGTTTCTCTGACTGCAGCTGGGCTCTGCAGTCTCTTCTATCGGTCATGGATTGCAGTTTTGTAATCTTTTCGAGTTCTACAATTGGCGTTGACTTCATGCCACCTGTTATAATTCTAATGGCTTGGTTTTGAAGTTTGTTAACTTTATCGAAGTTCGCCTTCGCTGCTGTTGTCCATGCCGCAATGCCATACTCGAGAACTGGTCTCACTCTTCCAGTGTACAGTTTCTTTAGTATGCCTTCGTCTGCTCCCCAGCTTGTGCCAGCAAGTTTCCTCATGATTGCCATTCTTTCTCTGGCTTTCATTCGGTTTCTCTCGATCTGACTTTTCCATGTCATGCGCCGATCAAATGTGACTCCCAGATAGGTTGGGTTGTCGTTTGGCTGCAGGATTTTGCCATTTAGACTTAATTTGGTACTTTGGGGTTTTAATGAGAGCGAGAATATTGTGCACGTGGTTTTCTCCTCAGTCAGCAGAACGATCTTCTTCTTCTTCTCCTTCGTTCGTTCTCAATCTCCCACTACCAAACCCTGAAAGGGTAAGTAGCAGAATGTAGTCCAGAGAACGGAATGCGTTGTGTCGTAGTTTACAGTTTGGCTGCGATATTTGCACCTTTCGGTCCAACACTCCGACTTCAGCAAGCATTTTTTGAGTACCGGGTTAGCATTCCCTCTTCGATCCCTTCTCCTTAGCCAGTCTGCCCTGCTGCAGCCTGTTATCCAGGATCACCGCGTGGAGGTGTAGAAGGGTCTTGTCAGCTATGGTTCCCTGGCCCTGACGCTAGCAGTCAGCTATGGTTCCCTGGCCCTGACGCTAACAGTCAGCTATGGACCACTGGCCCTGACGCTAGCAGTCAGCTATGGTTCCCTGGCCCTGACGCTAGCAGTCAGCTATGGTTCCCTGGCCCTGACGCTAGCAGTCAGCTATGGTTCCCTGGCCCTGACGCTAGCAGTCAGCTATGGTTCCCTGGCCCTGACGCTAGCAGTCAGCTATGGTTCCCTGGCCCTGACGCTAGCAGTCAGCTATGGTTCTCTGGCCCTGACGCTAGCAGTCAGCTATGGTTCCCTGGCCCTGACGCTAGCAGTCAGCTATGGTTCCCTGGCCCTGACGCTAGCAGTCAGCTATGGTTCCCTGGCCCTGACGCTAGCAGTCAGCTATGGTTCCCTGGCCCTGACGCTAACAGTCAGCTATGGACCACTGGCCCTGACGCTAGCAGTGATCTATGGTTCCCTGGCCCTGACGCTAGCAGTCAGCTATGGTTCCCTGGCCCTGACGCTAGCAGTCAGCTATGGTTCTCTGGCCCTGACGCTAGCAGTCAGCTATGGTTCCCTGGCCCTGACGCTAGCAGTCAGCTATGGTTCCCTGGCCCTGACGCTAGCAGTCAGCTATGGTTCCCTGGCCCTGACGCTAGCAGTCAGCTATGGTTCCCTGGCCCTGACGCTAGCAGTCAGCTATGATTCCCTGGCCCTGACGCTAGCAGTCAGCTATGGTTCCCTGGCCCTGACGCTAGCAGTCAGCTATGGTTCCCTGGCCCTGACTCTAGCAGTCAGCTATGATTCCCTGGCCCTGACGCAAGCAGTCAGCTATGGTTCCCTGGCCCTGACGCTAGCAGTCAGCTATGGTTCCCTGGCCCTGACGCTAGCAGTCAGCTATGGTTCCCTGGCCCTGACGCTAGCAGTCAGCTATGGTTCCCTGGCCCTGACGCTAGCAGTCAGCTATGGTTCCCTGGCCCTGACGCTAGCAGTCAGCTATGGTTCCCTGGCCCTGACGCTAGCAGTCAGCTATGGTTCCCTGGCCCTGACGCTAGCAGTCAGCTATGGTTCCCTGGCCCTGACGCTAGCAGTCAGCTATGGTTCCCTGGCCCTGACGCTAGCAGTCAGCTATGGTTCCCTGGCCCTGACGCTAGCAGTCAGCTATGGTTCCCTGGCCCTGACGCTAGCAGTCAGCTATGGTTCCCTGGCCCTGACGCTAACAGTCAGCTATGGACCACTGGCCCTGACGCTAGCAGTCAGCTATGGTTCCCTGGCCCTGACGGTAGCAGTCAGCTATGGTTCCCTGGCCCTGACGCTAGCAGTCAGCTATGGTTCCCTGGCCCTGACGCAAGCAGTCAGCTATGGTTCCCTACCCTGACGCTAGCAGTCAGCTATGGGTCGATGTTCAAATATCTACATCTTAAGATATCACTCAACGTTTACGAAATCAGCGGAAAGGAGTGCTGAGAAACCCGACTCGAGCCCTAAGTCAGGTCGCCAAAGGTAGATGTCTCCACATGTCCAATTGAGTCGTCCGTTTCATAAATTGTGTTAGCATCATTAGTTTAGTCACCAGTCTGAAACAATACAAAAACTCAGACCACAATCCAGTTTGTAAGAAAGTGCATATAAAACTCAAAATCATGGACAGCGAAGGAATAAAGACATTTAATACAGACATATTAGCGCTAAACCAGCCATATATACGGCACAATTATCAGGTAGCAGTGAAGAACGAGTATGGAAACTTACAATCAGAGGACAAGGAATGAAACACAGAGCGGAGAATAAATGCTAAATGGGAATGTCTAAAATCCACTATACAACAAGCACATAAATAATTACCAGATAAGAACTTTGGAACAACCAAGAATGGGTGGCAGATAGAAAAAGGCTAAAAACACTCCTGCATATTCATCATTATCCAAAGCGATACGTGCAATGTGCAGGCTGGCCAAAGAATAGTGGTTTAAAAAAACAAACAGAAGATAATAGAAGGCATGGGATAAAAACACAATACAAGAGAAATGCCAATGAAAACAAAGAAGACACAAGTGACCCAGAGTGCGGGATACATCCGAGATAAGAAGCCATTTTGATGGATGAGAATAACATATCAAACAGATGGACGGAATATACACGGGAACATTTTAAGGACAGTCGCGGGGTTAAACCATCAAGGTTTGATTATGAAGGACCCAGCATCCTCAGATCAGAGGTGGAAAATGTGATAAACACCACCAGGAAAGGAATGATCAACAGGCCTGGACTGTATACGCATAGAAATGACGTAGGGCACTGAAGGACTTTAGTATAGATATACTCACTGATCTGTGTAATGACATTTACAATACTAGATATGCATACCAACTGACCTGACAACATCGTTTATAACCCCTATAAAACCTCATGTAACAGGATGTTCAGACTTAAGAACAATAAGTCGAATGAGTAGCACAATTAAAATACTGCTCAAGATAATACAAGAGAGAATAAGAGGTAAAATAGAGAGGGAAGTTTCAGAAAAACACTTTGGTTTCCGAAAGTATAATGGAACAAGGGAAGCAATTTTATGTTTAAGAGCTCTGACAGAAAAAAATATATAGAAATACATAATGACATTTATATTTGCTTCATAGACTACCAGAAGGGTTTATATAGAGTTCAACATGGGACATTTTTTAATGTCTCCAAGAAATAGGCCTAGATGACAAACCCATAAGACTGCTCAGTAATCTGTACTGGCAACAGACTGCTACAGTAAAATCAGAAAAGTTATACTCTCCAAGTATAGATGTGAAAAGAGTAGGGAGACAGGGAAGAGTTTTATCTCATTGACTTTTTAATATCTTTACAAAACAAATAGTCAAAACAGATAGAGGCGTGTCATTGGAGGAGTGGCAATGAATAACCAAAGATATGCGGATGATACAGTTTTAATTGCAAAAAGCGAGTAACAATTAGGAGCTTGTGACAACAATCAGTCAAGAGTTTGGATCAGACATAAACATAAAGATATGATACTTGGGAAAAATGACAAGAAACCATGTGTGCAGATAAAAAATAAAAGATAAACTACTTGAAAAGGTACAGAGTTTCTCCAATCTAGGTCATATAATAACCGAAGAAAGCAGCTGTGAGAAAGAAATCAGAAAGAGAATAGGTATGGCCAAGATGGTATTTACATACTGACACCCAAACAGATAAATCATATTTTGAAAATGAGAATTGTCAAGTGTAATGTATTATCGTCACTATGGCGCAGAAACATGGACACCGAATAACAAGTTGAAAAAGAGTATTGAAGCCTTCGACATGTGGGTCTATAGAAGACTGAGTCGCACTTCTTGGAAAGAGAAGAAAGCAAATTTGGAGATATTGAAAAAAGTTGGGGTGAAAAGAGAATGAATGACCGAAATCAGGGCTAGACAGTTACGTTATTTTGGTCATTTAACAAGACATACCTTCTTGTTGAAGACCACACTAGAGGGTGTGGTGGAAGGCAGTCGTTAAAGAGGCAGACAACGTTTTAAGTGGGTGTATACCATCAGCAGATGGACTGGAAAGGCATGTCAAATTGCACCATTACGGCAAGAGATACAGTACATTGGAGATTCATTGCGGAGATGGCGCTTAAATTGAAACTGAACTGAAAAATTATAGAAGAGCGAGGAACTCTTAATATACAAGGTATGATAGAGACAATATGGGATCCATAGAGCGAACGATTCATCAGTGCATGGACACTTACTGTCCGGTAGAGTAGCAAGGTAGTTTAGAGCAACATGTTATTTTTATTCATATACTTTAAATGTGCTTTTTAACTTTTATAAAAGTATCTTAAATAAATTTTCGTATGATTAGTATGATGGTATTTCTCAGTGTGCTGAGCATTCGTCGAGTGAAGTGAATAGAGAGTGTATAGTTTGTGACAGAGTGTGTTAACTTCAGTGTAGTATACGTGTTATTATATTTTGGTCCTAGTGACCTGGGATTACAATAAACTTTGTAGAGCTGCTGCATGTTTAATATTCATTTTGGTCCTAGTGACCAGGAGGGGCAAAGAAAGAAGAGACTGTCACACGTGTTTTCTTGGAAACCTAAAAATTGTACTGGAGTCTCTTCACGCTTCTGTTTCGGCCTTCGTCTTAAAAAGGACGTTATGCCATTGTGTTATAGTTCACAGCGAGGCTGCGATAACTGCCCTTTTTAGCCACGGATCAATGAAACCGAACCTAGCTGCAACAATTGAACATACGTACTCTGCGCATGATGACGTCACTTCTGATGTAAACAGTACATACCAATCGACAAGTTTGCAAAATTGCATTATCCTCCGACTCATAGTTTCCTCAGCAGAACGTTGAAAACTTGGCGGGTGTGATACGGAATCCGTCCAGAGTTGATCAGCGAGTGGTGATTTGGTTTCTAACGGCTGAAGGACGTCGACCAGTTGACATTCATCGCAGAATGCAGACAGTGTATTGTGACAAAAACGTATCGAAGACAACAGTGAAGAGCTGGACAACGATGTTTAAAGAAGGACGTGAGTTAACGAAAGATCTTCCGAGACCAGGTCAGGCGCATATTGTTGCGTCAGAAGATGTCATCGTCAAAATTGATGCAGCCATTCGGGTCACCATACACTGCCTGCATTCTGCGATGAATGTTAACTGGTCGACATCTATCAGATGTTGGAAACCGAATCACCTCTCGATGATCAACTCTGGACGGATTCCGTATCACACCCGCCATGTTTTCAACGGTCTGCTGAGGAAATGATGAGTCGGGGGAATAATGAAATTGTGCAGACTTGACGGTTGGTATGTGCTGTTTACCCCAGAATTGACGTCACAATGCGCACCCTACATATGTTCACCTGGTGCAGTTAGGTCCGGTTACATTTGAACACGCCTCGTATATATATATATATATACATATATATATATGTATATATAAATATACATTATATATATATAAATATGTGTGTGCATATATATATATATATATATATATATATATATATATATATATATATATATATATATATAAACTAATGATTTCTAAACACGTGCACACAGCAGGATTAGTTACAAATATTAACGCAATCAGATGTAAGCTCACTCGCACACACTTGGGAGTAATCTACCATTTAATATATTATAATAGCTATTATAGCTGATAAGTGCTGACAGATATTCATACGTATCTTTCACATTTTACGCCTATATTATTGTAATTAAGCAGCAAATAACTGACGTATTGCGTACGATTACCAACTGCCTAACTCCAAGTCTGCTCTCAACCGCAGGGTAACTGCGACACTGAATTGATTTCTGATAATCGTCTGACATTTACGCGCGAATTTTCCCTCCGGCAGGAAAATAAAAACAAAACAAAAGTATGTGTTGCGGAACAGACATACATTTTAAAATCAGGCCAGGTTCAGTTTTTGCGATACACAGTTCACATTTGGAATATAATTAAGCATAACGGCCCAATGGAGCATTGATGCTGTCCAGTGGTTCTTCAGCTGAGTTTTTTTGTGCTCAGAATGTTCCATGCTAACAAGTTTTCAGTGCCTATTCTTTTATGATTGAGCGTGCTGAAGAAGGTGGAATTTGCACCTTTTGGATGTAGTGCACTGATAGGGTTGTCATCAGGCACACTACTACGTATATTTAAGTGTTATATCACATAGTTGTCTCGAATAAGTCACTTGTATATTTAAATGTTATATCACATAGTTGTCTCGAATAAATCACTTGTATATTTAAATGTTATATGACATAGTTGTCTAGAATAAATCACTTGTGTATTTAAATGTTATATCACATAGTTGTCTAGAATAAATCACTTTACGTATATTTAAGTGCTGACACACTTGTGATAATACTTCGACCCTCACTGAAGATCTTGCCAATGTCACATTTTATGTTGTCATCAGACAATTAAAACAATACGTACATATATTTTATATGTTTGTGTTATATATGAAAATAGTATTGGTATATACCCATATACTTTAGAATAATGATGTGTTAATGATTTTCTTATTAATTTGTATACTACTAAAAGTAATTACAATTGTTTTTGTTGCTTCTGGCACAAGTTACGGATATGGCGTTGTTGTTGTTGTTGTAGGAAGCTATTCCTTTTTTACTTTTGACGAATTCTCCCGGGTTTGCAGTGACTTTCTGACATCGCAGGATGTACTGAAGAATGAGAACATTGACCCTCCTCGCTGTAGTGCAATGTTAGACTTTTCTGCAGGCTCACCATTATGGAGATTACAGTGATTGTCCCTACCTCATCGACCAGAATGTTGTAACACAGTCTATTTCTAAAAAAGATGGACATGAGGCGAAGGTCTTGGTCAGTTTATTACTCCTGAGAATCCCCGACTGTGCATCCTTATATACAGCATAGTACCACTAGAGTATTGAGTAATTGGGTATGTAGAGACGTGTCATCACCAACATGTGCCATGTAGACACTCGTATAATCTCAACAACACCCAGACCGTATTGCAGGTAATGACACATTTGTTTCGGATCTAGGCGCCAGGTAAATACGACATTAGTCATGAAATGTCAGGCGCCAGGTAAATACGACATTAGTCCTGAAATGTCAGGCGCCAGGTAAATACGCCATTAGTCCTGATATTTCAGACGCCAGGTAAATACGACATTAGTCCTGAAATGTCAGGCGTCAAGTAAATACGACATTAGTCCTGAAATTTCAGGCGCCAGGTAAATACGACATTAGTCCTAAAATGTCAGGCGCCATAATAACATTTATAGACGCGATGTCTATAACTTGGCGCCTGGAATTGTTCGCACCCTGTGTTAGTTGATTAATTGTATTGCTAAAGCTCTTTCATACTATGGTGCGAAATGGCTCATTATATTCTCTATTTGTCGTTCTCTGTACTTTGTCTTATTGGGATTTTTGTATCATCTCATGCGCCTGATAGAAGGGAACAGAGGAAGATGACAATACAGGCCTTTAAAGAGAACATCGACGAGAGGCATAAACTAGGAGAAAGGAAATACTGCAACCGTAGGACATCGGTATGATCGTGGAGTGACATTACTATAGTGGTTTCCTGGAGGACTCTATGTTAGGACGGTTAAATTGGGCCACTACTTCACTGATATGTTGCAAGAGAGTACTAACAGTACAATATAATTCCTTTGGGGTAGAAGACTCTCCAGCTCATGGGAAAGCAAACTCATACATTTGGACTGTTGAGTATTTTGGGTTGAAAAGAAAGCCTCTGAACGAATACCCAATATATAGTATGATTCTCACAATGCTGAACCGTCGCTGTTTGACCGTATTTCGACATAAGAGCCGCCTAGTCTAGGGAAGTCCTCGCTCACCAGCTTTTAAAGTAGAGCATGTGCCACAAGGATAGGAAACAGTCGGCCACGCGGCACCCGGCTAGGTCAAACAGGAAAGACATCATCCTAACTGCATGCAGTCTATAACTCATCCACTCATCGTGTTCATGGACGGTTGGCGCGAAGCTCCTTGTCCCACAAGGGGGCTACTTACCTCTCGGATAACATAGTGAATAACTCGTGTATCTGTGGCTCTGAATAAGGAGGAGAGAGGGGAGGCATTGTACAAAATAGCTGGAACATAAACATGACGAAAATGGAGGCGAGAATGAGAGGTATAGTCAACAATTTTGAGACATTAACAGGAAGAGAGAGAGGTATAGTCTACAATCTTGAGATATTAACAAGGAGATGCGATAGAGAGAGTGAGAGAGAGGAATAGTCGATAGTCTTGAGACATTATAAAGGAATGAGCCATAAACATCAAGAAGAGGGAGGCAAAATGAGGGAGCTATAAACAAGAAGACGGTGGAGGCAAAAGGAGGGAGCTATAAACACGAAGAAGAGCCATAAACAAGAAGAAGAGGGAGACGAAAGGAGTGAGTCATAAACAAGAAGAAGAGTGTAGACGAGGGAGACGAAAGGAGTGAGTCATAAACAAGAAGAAAAGTGTAGACGAGGGAGACGAAAGGAGTGAGTCATAAACAAGAAGAAAAGTGTAGACGAGGGAGACGAAAGGAGTGAGTCATAAACAAGAAGAAAAGTGTAGACGAGGGAGACGAAAGGAGTGAGTCATAAACAAGAAGAAAAGTGAAACGAAAGGAGTGAGTCATAAACAAGAAGAAAAGTGTAGACGAGGGAGACGAAAGGAGTGAGTCATAAACAAGAAGAAAAGTGTAGACGAGGGAGACGAAAGGAGTGAGTCATAAACAAGAAGAAAAGTGTAGACGAGGGAGACGAAAGGAGTGAACCATAAACAAGAAGAATAGAGAAACGAAAGGAGTGAGCCATAAACAAGAAGAAAAGTGTAGACGAGGGAGACGAAAGGAGTGAACCATAAACAAGAAGAATAGAGAAACGAAAGGAGTGAGCCATAAACAAGAAGAGGAGTGTAGACAAGTAACACGTGTGTACCTCGATATTCCTGATATGTGGTTTCGTGTATGGTAGCTGAAACAAAAACATTTAATGGGGCCCTTCTACTGGCTCCTTTTTAGTACAATATGGACAAGCGAGTTGGTGGCAGAGTGATTGTCACGCTGACTTCCCGCAACAAAAGTATCAACAACACTCACTAGTTTAACTAACTATAAATGAATACATGAATTACTAAACTAGAGAATGACCGAACGCGAGGAAATGAACTATTCAAACCATCTCACAAAAATCGGAGACCTAATACAATGAAGCCCCTAACACTTCATCCCAGACAGCATTGACTGTCAAACTACTACATTTATTACTACTTTACGTCAGCTTCTGTGAAATATGAGTGCTGTCTGGTCATCATCTTCATGCACTTTCAGACGGACATGATCATATACCTGCATTGCCCTTGCATTGTTCTGGAAGAATGACCTAATGAATTCCGATTTCAACATACATATCTGTCAGGCTTGCATTCATTAAAAATGGAGTGTCCTCAGTCTGCCTGCAAGGCCACAAGTTTGTCTCACTTCCTCTAATGCCTATGTCTCGACCTGTCCTCCTTGGGAGACCACGCTTGGACAAATACTACCACCAAAAAAAGGTAGTTGATCATCGCACGAGGTATTTTGGATAATAGTGATGAAGAACCTGCGTAGGTTTCTTTTTAGATTAGACATCCATCTTGAAAAATATAGTTTTTAGATTTGATATATCTTTAAAATATGCTTTTTAGTTTAGATATTCCTCTTTAAAAATATGCTTGTTGTTGTTATTGATCCAACAGCATCCGAGCTCTCACCCTTCGACCTAATGCCATGTAATGGTATCTGCATGTGTTTATCAGTTGTTGGCTAGTGCCATACAAAGTGTTGCCTTTATCTGGCCTCGGAGGAAGGAACATTTTCCTAATATCGTTGAGCGCAGAGCACTCAAAGAGCTGATCTTCAACGGTTTTGTGTGTGTGTGTGTGTGTGTGTGTGTGTGTGTGTGTGCGTGCGTGCGTGCGTGCGTGTGTTGTGGTTGGATTCTGTTCAGGTGTTTGTTAAGTGGGATGTGTTGGGTTCTCAGTCAGAAAATGGTGCTCTGATCCCCCCTTGTCAGTTGATTGATATAGTCATTTGGATTGGGACTTGGCTTCTTCTTCTACTTCATCTTCTTCTTCTTCTGTGTTCGTTCCCAATCTGCCGATACCAAGCCCCGAACAGTGCTTTGCAAGTAACATGATGTAGTCCGAAGAACGGAATGCGTTGTGTCGCTAGTTTACAACTTGACTGCGATATTTGCACCTTTCGGTCCCACTTATGCAAGTCTGTATACCTCCCTCCCCGTGTTTCCCATGGCCCATCTGTTCAGCCACGTTTCTTTGTTTGTCGTTTTTATGAGCTGTTTGCCTGTTTGTAAAGTTGTTGCTGCGTGTGGCCGTTCTTGTATAGATCTCATCTTTTCTAGTATGTCTGCCTTATCATTGTCAGGTGTGTTTGAGTGTAGGAATCCACTGCCGAACTTTTTTGACAACATTTAAAGTGATAATATGGTCAATGTCTAAGATATTTGGATACGGTCAGGTCTACAATGGCCAGCAACTACTAATTCTTGGAGAACTGACATCTGTGAGATTTACAGTGTTTTCGGCGTTTGGATGAAATGCTTTAAAAACTATCCTCAGATAGTACAAAGCGGCTTCAGTTGCAGTGATTTCATTTTCATAGTTGGAGCAAACCTCACAGCAATCGTCAAACAGCACATAAGAAGACCCGTCCGGGTATTCTATTTAAACGCCATAATCTGCTTTGATGGTGGTTTTAAATGCAGACACATCAGCATATACACTTGTATCCATTCGTTGGGATATGCATCAATAGTTCTTTGAGCTACTTGCATGAGAGTACTTGGATCTCAACTTTTGGTTGTATCGTCATTAATTTTGTCAGTATTTCTGTAGTTTTAAGGAATGTTTGTTGTGTAATATATTTTAATACTCTTGTAACTCTTGTTTTCTTTCTGATAGATGGTCCATGTCTTTGATTTAATTAACGTGGTGAAATATAGACTTTTTGTTTGTCTTCTGTTTGGCTGCCAGTCTTCCCACAAGGAGTCTGTTTGGATGATTCCGTTTCATTCTGCTACTTCGCTCATAAACATCCATAATTGTTTTATCTCTCCCCATTTCAAGGGGTTCCACCCGTGTGTGGATTTCGTTGGTGTTGTCCTCATAGCTCCAGGAATGAAGCGTAGAGCATAGAAATATATGCTTTTTAGATTATGTATCTCTCTGGAAAAATATGCTTTTTAGATTATGCATCTCTCTGGAAAAATATGCTTTTTAGATTATGTATCTCTCTGGAAAAATATGCTTTTTAGATTATGTATCTCTCTGGAAAAATATGCTTTTTAGATTATGCATCTCTCTGGAAAAATATGCTTTTTAGATTATGTATCTCTCTGGAAAAAGATGCTTTTTAGATTATGTATCTCTCAGTAAAAATATGCTTTTTAGATTATGTATCTTTCTGGAAAAATATGCTTTTTAGATTATATATATCTTTTGAAAAATATGCTTTTAAAAAAAATGCTATTAAAATCAAATGACTTGGTGTGAGAACAAATTTGAAAACAGTAGTTGTTTGACACGAGATAAATGTTCTACTAAATATTCCTCCACCCCCCCACCCCGACCGGTGTTCATATTGGGTTTTCTTTTGTAGTTTGTTGTTATGTAACTTAACTTAACTTAACGTCTTTATACTGGTTTAGAAGACCCTGCAGAGTCTGTATACAACCAGTTACATATAGAGCATGGACAACCTTGTAGTAGTCTTGTAGTACATCAGAGAACACATTTTGTTCTATGCATATAAACAAGTGTCACGTAAACGCGGGATATCAAGTAGAGAGAATGTAAATGTGACGTAAAAGATTTGCCAACCAAGCACCAAATAGTCAATATTTCTGTCTTGGGTTAGGTATATCACACATGATGAATGAAAACACTAGCCGTGTTAAACGCCATTGTTATCTCGTCAGCTGGCACCATCTCAGTTTGTGGGTTAAACTCCAGGCGTCTGACGGATGTGGCGAGACGCGCACGTGATCGCTATGTTACGAACAGTCTCAGATCAGTTATAGGACAGAGTTGTGTGACCACGTTCGCGCTCACGCGACATTCGTCAGTGCATAGGCGACCTGTCGACAGCTAGTAGTTCATGTCAGATCCAAACACTGCCGACCGCCATATTAAAACGCTGGCTACATTGCAGGAGTTCCCGCAACTCAAATGTGAACCTTGACACAAGAAGCTACCTGAAGGTCGGAATAAACTGCCAATGAGCACGAGAAATGAAAGTCATGTGAGACGTATTAAAAAATACAGTAAAAGGACATACTAGTAAATACAGCGACCAGAGACAAAACAAAAACAACAACAAATATCCGAGACGAACCAATAGAAAGACGTCTATTTTTGCATGTGACGTGTATTCTTGGGGCTGTTACGCAAATGTAAGCAAGGGGAGAGAAAGAATTGAAAACTGTCAGCCAAAGTGGAAACAACGTCGGCTCGTGGAGTTTGTGACATAATTTGCGGTGTTGTTTACTCAGAAAGGGCCATCTGACTCCAGAGTCTGCCCTAATTTAGCACGGTGTTGCCTGAAACAGACTTCTTCATTGCCATGCTGGTATGCGCCGAATGCTGGAGGTATTATTGGAGAAATTGAGAGTGTTAACATTGATAATTCGCTTAACAATTCGGTATTCTTCGGATATTGATATTCAGTTGGATACACGGGTGATACGTCTTTGAAAGATAATATGACCGTAGCAGTGGTAAAAGAAAGTAATTAATTTCGATATTGCTGTATCGTGGTCAGTGAAAATAATGTTTGGTAAGATGAATGTTGCGTGTTTGTCTGTGCTGGTATACATGACATGCTTACGATGGTAACTTTGAAGGAATTTCATTCTTGGGATGATTCATATTTTGGATGGATCTAACACTGCAGGTAAGTGTAATGAAAATACGAAATTATATAATGAAACGTGTACGAAAGGTTTTATTCACATGTTGGCTATGGTCACTTACGATTTGGCAGGTTTAAGATAAAGAATTTCGGAGAACGGAGCAAAGGATATTAATATTGGAGGGACACCAAGATAAAAATACGAGAGTGCACAGCATCGCCGCACATGCAAATATATCCAGTGGCGGGGTGGAGGTGAAGTTAATATAGTCGCATTAGGGATACTGCCGCCTCATCTGTGACGCGGCGGAAGACTTGTTTGCATGAGGGCAAAGCTTCTGTGAGAGGTGGCCAATTATATTTTCTATCCGGCTTGCCTTCCCCAACTGTGGGTGGTCGGTCTATCGCTAGCTCTAACAGCGGCATGTACACAATTACGGCTGGGGGAGATCGGTGTGACTAGGATACAAACTCTATCACTTTTGCACTGGCAGTCAAATCTTACCACCACACTGAACCTAGTCTGAAGGCCTTTGTCTCCATCATGCTGCAGCAGAGGATATGGTCACCACCGGAAGTGACCTCTTGCAGGAGTTTGCGACAAAACATGTTGTAGATTCTTGCAAAAATAATTTGTTTAGGGTAGGCTAACCCAGTACTCAAAAATGTTGGATGTGTCGGATCGAAAGCTGCAAATATCACAGTCAATCTGTAAACTACGGCACACTCATTCCGTTCTCAGGTACAACATCCAGCTACTTGCAAAGTTCTTTTCGGGGCTTGGTAGCGAGAGACTGAGAACGAATGAAGAAGACGTTCATAACAAATGTCGCTGTAACTTTTTGACTCAACATCATGCTTGTAGCAAGTCGATATAACCAGATATAGCTAATGGCTTATCGACGGGACCATGACCAAACACGAAACAACATCTACGTAACGGCCACAAGGTCGTCGTCGGGGGTAAAGGATGAACGATAACAAATGATAACAAAAAAGTCAAACAAGAAATGATCAGGTCTGGCGGCTAATTTCAACCGCTCATTAACATGTCTTGTTTGTTTTGATTTCTTAGTTATTTTCGTTCGTTCTTTGTCCCCGAACTCCAAGTGATTCGCCGGGGTCTTTGTGTATGACAAGGACAAGAATAGCGCCACTGCCCCACATGTCGTAAGAGGCGACTAACTGTGTGACATGGCATAACACCGGCCATGGTTAGGTGGTTTGTTTAGAGCAGCATAGATGGCGCCTAACAGGATGTGGGTTTACTTTGCTCTAGTGTTTGAATTTATTAAGATGGACGCACACATCGGTTAGCTACATCCGCGGCACTAGTCCCAACAGAGCGGAGTAATAAGCTGCTCAAGCCTAGCCCGCTAAGCTAGAAATCCTCATCCCGGCTACATGTAGTTCATGTGAGAGCTAGGACATGCACTGGGACATCTGCCCCTGTAGAAGTACAGACTTTGTCCTCAACGAAGACATCGCGACCGTAATGTAGTTGTCGTTTCTTTTTTTATACTGCTGTGGCCACTGAGGCATTACCTCAATATCATCAATGCCCTACGCTGCTTTCGGGAGATAGACCATTGACAACCCTCCTCCAGCAAGTTTAATGTTGAGCTGTCATTTCTGCCCATCTCCTGTTGAGGTCCAGGGACCGAAGTCCATTTTCACAGTCTCTTTTCCAGTTGTTTTTGGGTCTAACTCTCTTCCACTTCCCTTGTGGATTTCATGCCAAGGCCTGTCTGGTCACTTTTGGCGTGCTTTCCGGAGCGTTTGTCCTACAAACCCCATTACCTACGTTTAATATGTTGTGTCACTGGCTGTTGTTGGCTCCTTCCCCATATGTCTTTGTTCCTCACCATGTATTGCCAGCCTACGTAGACACTTATTTTCATTTATGTATTACCTATATATGGTTTTAATCGACTTTTGACCTTCATCATCGCCGCAGCTTCGATCGGTTCGAGAAAACGATGAGTTAGTCATGTAATTGTGATAATACTTTAAAATAGAATAGCTGATTTACGCAGTGGTAAAGCACTAGCTTTACATGGCGAGGGTACCTGGTTCAACTATCACTTACGGCAGATCAAGTCAACCCAACCGTAAATGGGTACCTGACTTACTGTCAGTGAACCAAAAGCCAGCGGGGAAGGGAACTGGCCACCTCCAAAGCTGAGGCTAAGTATACTGGTCTGTAACACTTCTGACCAGCGGTTAAGTCTGATGAATGACTTCCTTTACCTATCTTTTTGACTCTATAAAACTAATTGTTGGCATGTCATGATGTCTGATAACGTGTTGTGTCTTATACTTGCCGGTTAAATATAGACTCTATGAAAACCTGAAACAAATCAAAATGGTTGTTCCATTTTGTCAATTGTTAGTTAGTTAGTTGTCTTTCCACTTGTGCCGTTTAGCGTCGTGGGGAGCTTGAGTTGTCTATCCTGCGCCAAGTGCATTGCGTCGGTCAATGTGAGCCCTTGTCGTTGCACAATCACTCTAATGTCATCTATCCACCTACCTCGCGGCCGCCCCCTTGCCCTGTAGCCTGATCTACCAGCATTGTAAGCCATCACTGGAAGATGATGAGGGTGCATTCTTATGAGATGACCAAACCAACTTATTTTCTGCCTGGAAATGTATTCGGCACAAGACGTAGTGCCGACCATACTTCAAATGTCGTCATTCCGCATTCTGTCTCTTCTGGTAACACGGATGACGTTCCTCAAACATTTCATTTCAAAAGTCGAAATTCTGCTCTCGCGCGCCCTGGCAGAGGCCAGTTTTGGCACTGGTAGCACAAAATCGAAATAAATATACTGTTTATCAGCTGTTGCTTTGTTGCCAATCTAATGCTCGGGTGCCTAAGCAATGGGGACAGCTGATAAGTCACCGTAGATGCATTCTCACACCTTGTCCCAGCTTCCCTGTCGATCCTACCGTCTGCCGAAAAAATACTGCCCAAATCTTTGTCAAATTTTCGATTAGTATTTTCATATTTTGATTGTTTTCTTAGCGTAAACAAGTATATTGACATTTCGTCAATTGAAATGTAAGATTATCATAGCCCGCAAAACGCACGCACAGAAAGAGAGATGGAGAGAGAGAGAGAATGTTTTTTTTCGGTGTTGCTGCATGGCCACTACAGTCAACATGCGCATTGAATCAAAATAGCCGATCTTAGCAACCTGTCGGCTGTTATAGTGGCCGTCGAATCTGAGAGTTGATTTTAGTTACAACAACGGTCAAACAGACGGACCTAGCTACAGAGTAGAGGATGTCTATGTTCGTGACAAGTGATTGCTGGATTTAGTGGTCACGTACGTCTGTATGCTTGGCGAAGGGCTACATAGGTCTACAGCTCGATGAAGGGCTACATATGTCTACAGCTTGGCGAGGGCTACATATGTCTACAGCTTGGTAAGGGCTACATATGTCTACAGCTTGGTAAGGGCTACATATGTCTACAGCTTGGTGAGGGCTACATATGTCTACAGCTTGGCGAAGGGCTACATAGATCTACATCTCAGGGAAGGGCCATATGGGTCTACAGCTCGGTGAAGGGCTACACAGGTCTACAGCTTGGCGAAGGGCTACATAGATCTACAGCTCTTTGAAGGGCTACATAGATCTACAGCTCGGTGAAGGGCTACATATATCTACAGCTCGGTGAAGGGCTACATAGATCTACAGCTCTTTGATGGGCTACATAGGTCTACAGCTTGGTGAAGGGCTACATATGTCTACAGCTTGGTGAAGGGCCGCATAGGTCTACAGCCTAGCGAAGGGCTACATAGATCTACATCTCTTTGAAGGGCTACATATGTCTACAGCTTGGTGAATGTCTTTTTTGCCTGCCTATCAGTGTTTTTGTACTGCCGATCATACCGTACATCTTTCACAGGCCTGCATTGGTCACAGTCACGGACCTGCATTGGTCACAGTCACGGGCCTGCATTGGTCACAGTCACGGACCTGCATTGGTGACAGTCAGGGACCTGCATTGGTCACAGTCACGGACCTGCATTGGTCATAGTCACGGACCTGCATTGATCACAGTCACAGACCTGCATTGGTCATAGTCACGGACCTGCATTGATCACAGTCACAGACCTGCATTGGTCATAGTCACACACAATTATCCGTTACAGCGCTCTGCCACCTGCATACACCGATTGACACGTTGACCTTCAAAGCGGTTGCTATTTGCATACATTTCGTTGTGTATTTTTGAATATTGAATTACTTGTTATGCTGGGATGAATGAGGAAGGATGGTGAGTAAGTACAGACATTCCACGTGTGGAAAAACTAAGGGAGGATAGCAATCTCTATATTATATTTAGTGGATCAACCTAATAGCAAATACTCTTCTAGATGTAGTGGCAGCCATCCCTCGGAAATGTCACGTCTATCTACTCAAGGAGCCCGTTGTAATGAGCCCTTCTCTGGTAGGATAGGTCCCACAGTTGAGTAGGTTTTCATAGGAGAAACAACTTTGACAATAAACAACTACAACTTTTCAGGTAGACTGGGAAAAGTCCCAAACAAATTCTCACTGAAGATGGATGAACCGAGAACAAGGCATTGAGCACAGTGACTCGCAATCTGACCATAGAAAAACCTTTCCTACCAGATTGTAATGTGTGTGTTGGCTATGTCTCTCTTTTACACAAACCAAACAGGCACATCGTATTATATACTATAAAAAAAGGAAATGCATGTTTTCCATACATCACGTCTGGTTGTCCGTCTTGCAAACCCTCGAACCGCGAGCTTTAATTAAATTTACACAGCTCATTCTTTCTGGAATTTCTAGGTCAGCGCAACTATTTTCAACTCCGTTCGTCTCTCTATTCCCGAGTTAAATAATATTAAAGAAATGTTTGTTTTAGTATGCCATTTGTTAAGCCTCCGTGGTCACTCAAACCTCAGGAACCGTCCACGTTTGGAACTGATCAGTTTTAAGGGAGGTCGGACGGTCCTTTGACCCTGGACAACTCGCGGCAAACACTATTTTCTAAAGTGTGGCCGCTCAAGGTCCTCGAGTGCATTGTTGTTATGATATTTCTATACTAAGTGAATATTTCGTAACTTCAACTCTCTACCGGCACTGAATTGTTGCATTTTACAAAATGATGTATCTTGTATCCTGGACGAAGCCAAACATGTACAGTTCTCATGTATGTGTGTGTGTATTGTTTTTAATATAGCTTTAAGTTCCTGAAACGGAGTACTTTTTACTGTGTTTTGCACCCACCGATTCCGTGGATCGTACTTTAGCATGATTAAATACAAATGGTTTTGCTGTCCACTGCAAAATAACCTTGCTGTTTACTGAATCCGAACACAAACAAGTTTGGGTTGTGGGCCCGGGCACTAATTACCTAGCTATGCCCCCCCCCCCCCCTTGCACCTACTCACACGTACAGTGGTCGTTTCTATAACAATTTGTTTCACATGGTGAGGTTGCTAAAACCACATGTGCAATCTTCTTTAGTTACCTTTAACAACATGCCAGGATGGTTACAGTCACTATGTTCCGCCATTTCCGGTACTCTTGCGTGTTGATAATGTCTGTTTTTATGCTCAAGGTTGTGGATATACTACGTCCTATCATGTTTGTGTCGTGACGGTAACAGGCTATAGACAATATTTCCTGGGCTCAGGCAAATCAATTTCTTGTTGACGTATATGGTTTTAATGAAGGCTGTCATATGCGACAGCTGTTTGTGTTTGATTACTTGTGTGGTTTTTTGTATTATAGCTTGCCAGCGGATGGGGTTAGACCGCATTGGGGGAAAAGGGGGGTGGCGGCGTTGAGTGGGAAAGGACTTGTCATGCGATCTTCTCTTCATTTGAAGTTAACAGGTGGCGGAGTTATAACCCACAGAAATCCATACATACATCACGATCTCATACATACATCACGCTCACATACATACATCACGATCTCATACATACATACATACATCACGATCTCATACATACATACATACACACATACATACATACATACATCACGATCTCATACATACATACATCACGATCTCATAGATACATACATACACACATACATACATACATACATACATACATACATACATACATACATACATACATACATACAAACATCACGATCTCATTCCCAGTAAAGATCCACGGGATCTTCTTGCTAAATACACACGCCCACAGAAACATAATTTCACAGATACATATAAATGTATACACACCATTTCAACCAATTTCGAAATCCGGTGCAGCGCCCAAGACTAAATTAAAGTCAACCCAGCACCTACAGACTCGTCCAGGAAATCGATGCACCGAAAGTTGGAAACAGCTGATACAGGTCCCCTTGATCGAGTTACGGGAGGGACCAGCGCCTGGACATCTCCTGCCCTACGCATCATAGAAGTCACTGAATAGACTGGTGTATCACGATGCAGGAAAAACCTGAACAGATGGGGATACAGGGATGATGAAACATGCGAATGTGGAGTAGCACAAGACCAGGACCATCTGATGATCTACCCTAACCTGCAGGAGACTTGTAGCGTGGATGACCTTCTGAGTGCCAGTGATAGGGCAATCCACGTGGCTGAATACTAGAAGAATGGAGTGTGACGTAGTGCTTAGGACAGGGGAAGTAAGTAACCAATTCATTTACTGATGTAAATATATCCACACAATCCAGATCACGCAAACACTCTAAGCTTCAAATAGCTCTAATCATTCAAACGAATAGTTCAGACGAGATTAGGAGAACACACAAGAGACACTGACGTAACCAACATGACCGATTGAAGACCTCTAGACACTGGATAAGTGTCGGCGTGGGCTAGTGGTTAAGTGACACGGCTCACAGCCAGAAGGTGCTGGGTTCGATCTCCATCACAGCACCGGCTGTCACCCCGGGGAAGCAAACCCTTAGAAAATGCAGGAGGAAGTAGACCTAACACAAAATGCATGCTGAAGTCGGATGGACTGGCCGACAGGCGCAAAATAAAAACCACAGTGCAACGTACACTGCCTTTGGGATTAGAGAAATAAGGCGAACGCAAACAAAGCAACAAAACAAACTGAATAAGAGCGACTCGTATCTGAGGTGTAAACATTGGATGTACATTAATTGTTTTGAGCTGGACATGAGAGGAGGGGCTATCGTGTCGCAGTACAACCGGTGGTATGTAGTCTGTGTGATTTCCAGTCGTCTCTCTTGTTCTTGGAATATATCAAGCAGCTTGAATAACAAGAAATAACAACGAAAACAGCAACCAAGGATTGCATCATTATTCTTGACCTCAGTCAGATTTTATGAGTTAAAGCAAGGAAAGGAAATACATCGCTGATACTGCTGTGTTAGATTCATTGCTTTTGTTTGTTTTGGGTTGTATCTTTTTATGATGATAGTGGGCTCTTATCACCACATACAGATGTTTGTTGGTGGTACCAGAGCCATCATAAGATATTTAGCATCCCGGACTATATAAATTGAATTGTACGGGCCCTTAGCATTTTGTGGGGTGAGGTGGCGACTTCTCGTTGCATTTCCTTCATTATCAGTAAAGGTACTCATTTACAGCTGGGTCGAATGTAACGGAACATCAAATCCTGTACCTTTCTTTTAAAAAGCTATTCTTTATCTTTCTAATGCCCGAATTGGAGAACTCCTCTGTCTGAGACCGAGACCTAGACCTATATATGCGTAATGGTATTAAACCGCGTACTTAACTCTCAAAAATACCTATATTTTCAAATGTCGTAATAGAAAACTCCTATTTATATATATATATAGCTCTTAAATATTTGTAATGAGGTATAATGCAATACTTAGCTCTTCAAATCTGTGTTTTGTAATGCATAATCGATATCACTGCACTACAGGGGCAGGTCCACGGTTGCGCAATATGTTTCAGAAAATTGCGAAGGGTGTTGGTACAGCTGGTCCCTGCAGATCGCTAGCTTGACACCCCTCTCTGCCCCATCTTCTTCAGCAATCCTCTCTACTCTATCTACCCTGGCGCCACTCTCTGCTTTCTCTTTTTAGACGCCACTCTCTGCTCCATCGTCTTTGGTGCCAATCCGTCCTATATTTTTGACAATCCTCCATGTCTCATCTTCTTTGACGCCTCTCCCAGTTCCACCCACGTATGATTTAAACGCATGCAGTCCGTGAATTGCTAATTCATTCATTTCAGTGCCATCATCGTAAGTACAGTCATAGATTGATCTCATAGTGCTCATCAATTCATATATAATTTCCCTTCAGTTCATACAGTGTCCTCCAGTTCGTACACAATTTCCCTCACATCATATCAAATATCCTCCCAAGTCACATATAATGTCCCCCAATATATATAAACATATATTGCCTCCAGTGGTCTTTGTGTATGACAAGCACCAGAATAGCATCACTGCCTCACAGAGAGCATGTCGTAAGAGACGACTAACTGTGTGATATGGCATACCACCGACCATGGTTAGGTGGTTTGTTTAGAACAGCACAGATGGCGCATAACAGGCTGCGGGTCTACTTTGCCCATTAAGATGGACTCGCACATCGGTTAACCACCCTCCTTAAGCACTTGTCCCAACGCAGCGAAGTATTAAGCTGCTCAAGCCTGGCCCGTTAAGCAGAAAACCCTTCTCCCAGCTACACCAGGCTCATACCAGGTCTGGGATCTGCCCCTGTATAAGTACAGGTCGATTAAGACTAAGACTCAAGTTCATATTTAATGTCCCCAAAATTCATAAATATCTTTCCAGTTCATATATAATGTTCCCCAATTAATAAATATTGACTCTCCAGTTCATATATAATGTCCCCAGAATTAATAAATATCTACCAGTTCATATATAATGTCCATCAATTCATCTATAATGTCCGTTTAATTCAGATATAATGGCCCCAGTTAAAATATAATGTCCACAATTTATGTATAATGTCCACAGTTTATGTGTAATGGCCACAGTTTATGTATAATGTTCACAGTTTATGTATAATGTCCACAGTTTATGTATAATGTCCACAGTTTATGTATAATGTCAACAGTTTATGTATAATGGCCACAGTTTATGTATAATGGCCACAGTGTATGTATAATGTCCACAGTTTGTGTATAATGGCCACAGTTTGTGTATAATGGCCACAGTTTATGTATAATGTCCACAGTTTATGTATAATGTCCACAGTTTGTGTAAAATGGCTACAGTTTGTGTATAATGGCCACAGTTTATGTATAATGTCCACAGTTTGTGTATAATGTCCACAGTTTGTGTATAATGTCCACAGTTTGTGTATAATGGCCACAGCTTATGTATAATGTCCACAGTTTGTGTATAATGTCCACAGTTTGTGTATAATGTCCACAGTTTATGTATAATGTCCACAGTTTATGTATAATGTCCACAGTTTATGTACAATCTCCACAGTTTATGTATAATGGCCAACCAGACTACGGATGTTTCAGAAGCTGGCCTTTCAGCTGTGTTATTTCTGTAAACCCAAGAACGACCAGATGAAGTATATCCACTCAAGTCCATGTGGATTTGAGGCAGCCATGTTCCCTTTGCGATCTTGCTGTAGCCATCTAGTGTGTGTAACATCAGCAGCAAGGATTAAGAGTCAGACTTCCCTGATTCGCGAGGTGTCACATAGCTAGCTCTTCAGAACTGACGTAACTACCTCAATCTCCATTTTCATACTGGAAGCTGTTGTCATGTATGTCTTTACCCGCTCATTAAAGACCGTATATCTCACTCTAACAGAAAGGCTTCATCCGTTGACAGATATCCTTGTCTTACCGAGGCAAGCCGCATCGAACTACAGATCAAGTCATTTTGGTTAGACCTCGTTCTACTTTTTCGCCACGCGATCTGTGTAACCAGACCGGATACACTGAACTTCACATGATACACTACTTATTAATATTCCACAGACTCCATCATTGCATTGATCTCATTGTCGTGACGATTATCGCAAACAACCATGATACAGATCATCGTTGATACTAAAGCAGGCACAAAACAAAGTTGACGGTGATGTGTTGTACACATATTGAGTGTTCAAACTGATTTGGTTAAAACAAGTGATCTAAAGTATAATCACTCGTTGGTGCTTTACAATGCAATGTTACTGTGCCACTTGAAGTCACTTGTGTTCTACTTGTTTTCTAGGTACCAGTGATAGTTAAAGTGTTTGTGGTGGTTGGAGGAATGTACGGCTCTGAAGTGGTGCTTACTATGACGGTAATTAGCGCAGACGTGGTCAGCGCTGAGGTTGTACAGTAACCTTTCTGTCCTGAGAATGGACAGATACAATGTTTTGTTTAGGCCTGACATTAAAGGGTCCATTGGTTTAATGGTTTAAAATATATTTATTTATCTCGCCAATGTTCAGGGGAATTATAGTTGCCCATCACAAGCCAAGATTACGACAGGCTCAGACCTGAACCATAATTTCTGCTCGCAAGACTTACCATGGCACGATAGGTCATAACGGACGTGGGATACTCATGGATGGATTTGGTGGTTGGAATTTTGTACTGGTCAAGTGATGTGCAAGTCGGAATGCTATTCCATGCATTTGACGAGCTTCAAATATCATTTGGGTTAGACCTGGACGCGCACTTAAGCCACACGTATTCTCTGTGAGTAGATCACGCTCAGGATGATTTGTTTAGCGGTGAAACACAGCTCAAGCCAGAATTTAGTCACCGATTGACAGGAGAAAGGTTTTCCTATGGTTAGCTCAGCATTGATGATTCATCTTACGCTTGTACATGTGGACAGTGGTGGCACTCTCCAGTTTCTACGGGTTATGTCCTTAATCTCAAATTGAACGAAATATGAGCTTGTGAAGCAGCATGAGTTCTCGTGATTTGTGACCCTCAGCACGAATATCAGCTGATCTACCGGCTTTAACGCTGATTGCTTTCTTGGTGGTCATTAGGGACGTGGGGTATGTCAAGTTCATGTGTGACTAACGCAGTGACAATTCAAGTTCATGTGTAACTAACCCGGTGACAATTCAAGTTCATGTGTGACTAACGCAGTGACAATTCAAGTTCATGTGGGACTAACCCAATGACAATTATTTACCAGTGGCCAACGCCTGAAGAATTGTTGAGAAATGTTCCCAAACATCAAATTGTACACTGACAAGCAAATATCGAATTAAAACTCAAGATTACAACTTAAACTAACATAATGTAAAATTCCAATTCAACATAGTGCTGTCATTGTTAACAGTTTTCAATATTCTCATTACTTAATGTTACAGTAAACAATGTCCACGTATATGCATTTTACTGAATACATTGCACGATAAGACACGTCCTAACACCCAACGATCACTACAGTATTTGTTCCCATTGCAAAGGTGCGTCCGCCAGACTGGCTAGAGAACACAGTAATAACGGCCGCTTGTACTTGCAGTCGCCACGTAGTGTACAGGATTTATTTGTATTTATTTATTTGGGGTTGAATCTAGTCAAGATGGTGAGCATGATATGTTAGATTATGAGTTTGTGTGGTTGGATCTAGTCAAGATGGAGAGCAGTCTGTTAGATCAGGCCTTTGCGTGGTTGGATCAAGTCAAGATGGAGAGCAGAGTCTGTTAGATCAGGCCTTTGTGTGGTTGGATCTAGTCAAGATAGAGAGCAGAATGCCCTTCAGCGAATTAATTGTTGTTGTTGCCAGAAAGAATATCCCTTTTTCAATGTCGTGCACGTTGACAGAAAATGGAAAAGAGTAGTCTTAACGGTCAATGCCCGGTCGATGCAACATTCAAAATTCTAGTTAAAAATCTACCCACATTATTTGTACCTGCCCCTGGGCCTAGTGAGCCGCAAGAAGTTTAAAATACCTACTTCGGATAGCCTTCGGCTACCTGGAAACAGACATTAACATGTATGTTTGAATACCAGGACAAGTATTCCAAGTAAATAGTATGTTTTTTTAGCCAGAATGCTTGGAATGCTTTGCCACATGAAATAATGGAGGTAGGGTCAATTAATGCACTCGAAGAATAGATTGGATGCGCATATATATTTTTAGAACACGTGAATGTAAAGAAACTGGCTGTATTCAGAATCTGCAGACTCTTCTTAGCCAGTATAAGGACGTTAAGTTAAGTTAAGTTCGGTATATTAATCAGGAAAAATACGACATGTGACGCACAGACCAAAGTATCGATACTGTCGGTAAAGATCAAATCAGAAATGGTGTAGTGTTTCAATAAGAGACTCAACAACAGTACGGCAAGTAAGGGAAAAGACAGACAAGGGAAGGGACAATTTTGTGGATCATTTACAAAGCAGTGTACAATTTATTGTTGTCCATTTTGTTTCATCGAGATGTGGAGTTTGATACATGTTATATCCTCCCGCCCCACCCTGTTGCGTCGTTGGCATAGTCATGTCGAAAGCGTCTGTCCGTCCACACTTTTTATGTGCGTATATTTGTGTTCTCGTATTATCACAGTCTGCTGTTTAATGGTGCAGTGTAATGTCGGTCAAGGGCGTAGCTCAGCCATGCATGTTTGGGTGCACGCATCAATAACATTTGTATTGAGGAAGAAGGGTTGTTGTTGTTGTGTTACAGCTGTCGCATGTTGTCAGCGCCTCAGCTACTACTTTCGCTTACACTCACTCACTCGCTCACTCGCTCACTCTCTCACTCGCCCATTCGTTTAAAGTGTTTTCTAAGTATTTGAACATGTGCGTCTACCTTCCTACCTGTGTTACATGAACGCACACATCATTGAAGAGTGGATCAATTCTTTGTTCATTAGCTGGTGTAATGTTTGCATGTTATTTCAACATTTACCTCGTTGATGGGGAAACTGAGAGGATAGTCTGGTCAGGCACAACATACTGACCAGGACGTCGGGTCAGGATCAGGCTCAATATACTGACCAGGACGTTGTGTCAGAGTCAGGCACAACATACTGACAATGACGTAGTTCAGGGTCAGGCCCAACATACTGACAATGACGTAGTTCAGGGTCAGGCACAACATACTGACGATGACGTAGTTCAGGGTCAGGCACAACATACTGACCAGGATGTCGTGTCAGGATCAGGCACAACATACTGATCAGAACGTCGGATCAGAATCAGGCTCAATATACTGACCAGGACGTCGGGTCAGGATCAGGCTCAATATACTGACCAGGACGTTGTGTCAGAGTCAGGCACAACATACTGACAATGACGTAGTTCAGGATCAGGCCCAACATACTGACAATGACGTAGTTCAGGGTCAGGCACAACATACTGACGATGACGTAGTTCAGGGTCAGGCACAACATACTGACCTGGATGTCGTGTCAGGATCAGGCACAACATACTGATCAGAACGTCGGATCAGAATCAGGCTCAATATACTGACCAGGACGTCGGGTCAGGATCAGCCTCAATATACTGACCAGGACGTTGTATCAGGGTCAGGCACAACATACTGACAATGACGTATGTCAGGGTCAGGCACAACATACTGACCAGGACGTCGTGTCTGGGTCAGGCTCAATATAATGACCAAGAAAACGATCTTTCTCCAATATAGTGCTCCCTGGAAGCAGGCTGTTTTCAAGACAATTTGACTGACTAGGTGTGAATCGACGTGATTCCCGTAGTAGTGATCGTCACCCAGATGAAGCCAAGCATATCAGAATCACATGGCAGACAGCTGTCTACCTTCATCAGCTCGCTCGGGATGTGAGGAAAGCTACCACAAGCCGCCACATAACTTACTTTTCAGGGCGCACATAAAAGTAAACTTACTCATTGTGGACATTCAACAAGAACCTTGTTGTAATCACATCAGATACAATCTTGACATCGAAGGTCGGCTACTGTGAGTCTCCAGAGTTATGTGGATGTAATCTTTGACAAAATCTTGCCCCATTCAGCTCTTGGTTTTATTTCCCCTCTTCTAGAGTTGTCTTCCGCCTGCACATGTGCCAGCTACTTTGCCTTTCACCAAATCAGTTCTATTTTGCTAAACGTACTTCAATTGTTAGACTCTGATTTTAATCTTTAGGACGCTGTTAAATCCAACTTTCCCAGCATAGCAACATAAACTACTTGTCCATTCTACGCCAAACTTTTACGCGTAGTTAGTACTTATTTAATAATATTGGTTAAATAGATTTAACAGTTGTGATTTCCAACATCCAACCAGTGGTCCGCCGGATAATAATAGTACCACTGTCCCACAGAGTGCATGTCGTAAGAGGCTACTAACTTTGTGACATAGTATAACAACGGCCATGGTTAAGTGGTTTGTTAAGATCAGTGTAAATTGCGCCTAACAGACTGCGGGTCTACTTTGCTATAGTGTTTGAATCTATTAAGATGGACTGACACGTCAGTTAACCACCCTCCGTGATACTTGTCCGAACATAACAGAGTAATAAGCTGCACGAGCCTAGCCCGCTGAGCAGGAAATCCCCAGTTGCAGGGACATCTGTCCATGTAGAAGTGCAGGTTGACTAAGACTAAGAAAGAAGATTTTCAGCCTCCAGTACATATACCTCTAAAAGCCAACCCCTAGGCGAAGACCAAAGACATTCAGCTTTACTGGAAAATTCTATTCAGATTAGTGACTGGTACCTGTACCTTTCTTGTTCGGTGTAAATTCTGAGAATAACGATGTGTCGTATTTTATACCGTGGCTGTGATATCTGCGCTTTCGGCCGACACATTCAGTTTCAGCTGGCTTTTTGGGGTACCTTCTTTGCCTTCCAACTGTGTTCCATATTCTCGTAGCCAGGCTGCACCAGTGCAGCCCAGGGCCGCCGCTTGGGGTGGAATAATCTTGATAAACTTTGGTTCATTGTCTCTGATCAGTCAACTATCAGTGGCTTGCTGCTATCAGCTCATAGACTCTGCTGTGCCTTCGGCCCCTTGGCTGGTACCCAAAGGCTAACTTTCAGTAATGCAAATCCATCTGCTCGACCCTTAGAAACATGACCAAATGGGAAACAGAACATACTGGCTACACAACAAACGATGCCTATTACCAGTTGAACAGAAGAGAGCAGGTCGTGGTCTTCAGACTTCGCACAGGCCACAATAGACTGAGGTACCACCTATTCAACAAATTGAAGATAGGTGGCACTGACGAATGCCCGTGTGGTACCGGGAAAATGACCGCTGAACATTTGCTGCAAAACTGCCCGACATACGAGGATGAGAGAAAGCAGATGTGGCCATCACCAGTGGCAACACTAGACAAGCTCTATGGCAGTGTCGACAGCCTCAGGATGACCGCTGCTTTTTTCGAAAAAATAAAGGTTGACGTCTGACAGCGTACGAAGAAGAAGAAGAACCTTAGAAACTGTCGGGCCTCCGTGGTCGTCCATTAGAAACGGTCGACCTCCGTGTCCCTTCATTCACCGTTTGAACTGTCATTTGACATGGGGTAGTAAGTGTGCGGGTGATATCCTTTCTGTTATTTACTATGCCACAGGAAAATGCGACTCTTAGGTCTCCAGCCTCTATGCTTTCCCGTCTTGACTTTCAGCACATGATGGCTCTGGTGATCGTATGCTATCATTGTGTGGACTCTTGCTATTTGGCGCTTCCCGCCATCACAAATCGGAGGTGTGTCAACATGGATGTCATTACGTGTATATGTTGTTGTTAAGTACCCACAGTGAGTAAGATTTCTCTTTCGTGCTCCCTGAAAAGGCCGTTAAGTGGGAGGTTGTATCTCTCCTGACATCCCAGATCGAATCAGAAGCTTCCCACACATCATCACTGTACCTATAAGTTACTTTACATACCCTCTCCCCCTCCCTTCTCTCTCTCTCTCTCTCATCCTCTCACCGTTGTACTAACTAACCAACCAAATAAAATACCCACCAGTTCATTGTGTACACTTCAGACACGCCCATATTCTGACCACGTTCAGCGGGCTGTCTTCTCTCTTAGTTGGTCATCTTCTACCCGTGAAGGTGTAGGTCTTCTACTTCTGTGGCCTAGTGTGTCTTTGCACGAGGAAGGGTTTACCTTCTTGTGGCGTTCATGAAGGTCACCACCATTGGGTAAGAAATTGCCTTGACAGCGACTAAGAGCCTACACTTTTCGATTTTCATTTGCCAACAGTTCGTTTACGTGAAGCGTGTCGTCTGCCTCAGATAGAACTGGAGTTGATCTCACTTCTCTTGAGACCAAGAGACGCTTGAATTTTGGCGGGAGTCGAACACCCGCATTTATGCGTGTTTTTTTAATGTTTGTTTCTTAAGAGACGAGGGCCTTACCTCTGAGCTACAGCGATCTCTGTCTTGCATACAATCTCTCTAAATCCCTCCTCGATCTACTATGCATGGGGATCCAATCATATAAAGGCTCGATCTAACATATTCTACTCTCTACATTCACTAGATCCAACCATACGGAGGCCTGATTTAGCAGATTATGCTCTCAGTATTGACTAGATCCAACCATTTGGATGCTCTATTCTGCTCTCTTTAGTAATTGGTAATGCATGCCTTTCACTTCAGTAAGTGGATGAGTAGAGTAGGAAGTTCTAAAACGACGCCATTTCTGTGACATACTGTTCACGACTGGGTTAGGCATACAGAGTAGTGAACCCCAGAGTCGATTGCAGCCGTTGACCACCTCGTACAGAAAAATCGCGATTGACTGTGAATGACACTTGCTGGAGTGAAAGGCATGCATTACCGAACGGGGACTTTCATTCGCCGATGAATTGCTATAGGTTTCACCCCTTACATAAAAAAAAAAAAAAAAAAGGTAAACAGACTGCTCTTCCTCATTGGTGCATGTCAATAGTGGGACGGCCATCTTTAAACTGCAATTATGACGTCATGTTCGTCTACACCGTGATGGCACATGCAGGTCACTCTTGACATTCTTGCCAACCATATTAACAAATTACAATACAAAGGCATATATTTGTAAATTTCTATATCGCTTTTAGGGTTTGGTTTTCATTTAACGTCCTCTCGTTTATATATAAATAAATATAAATATATGGTTTAGTTGTATTCCGTATGATAACTTTGACTTGACCATTAGCGAGATGAAACACGAGGGAATGTACTTACCAGCTCCAGGTGAAACGGATAAACAACAGGCGATTACAGTAAGGGGACATAAATTCGAAGCAGTGGACACATTCATCTACCTGGGAATAACGATATCTAGATCTTTGTGTATGGTTGATGAACTGGCAAACACAATCATAAAGACCAGCACAGTTTAAAAACTCTCGACAGTATGGGGACGTAAAGGAATCAGCATAACGACTAATTGAAGATCTACCGTTCCGACATTCTCCCCCAGGCCCCTGCTCTACGCGTGTGAGACTTGGCTGAGTTTTTTTTGGTTATTTGTTCAAGTGAATGTATCGAACTGCTGCGATTATTTCAAACTCATTAGTTCCATCAATTGTTCTTCTTACACCGTTATTTATTTTGTACATCATTTTCACATTATTCAATAGTTGTCACTGTCTTCAGTATTCCTCAAAGATGTCCAGAATTTATTCTTATCTAAAAACTTTCTCCTGATCTATAAATGCTATGTTCAAATGCTTGTCATATTCTATTTTTTATTTCGCTTAATTGTCTTAATGTGAATAAGGCATCAGTACGTCTCACTCTCCTGCTGAATTCAAATTGAGCTGTACTCAACTGAGGTTTACCAATGGGGCTTAATCTTTGTTCAAGTGTTTTCGCAAAGATCGTTCCCGAAGGACTGAGATATTTCTCGGTATGGATAACTAGTTCTTTATTTTCGTCTTCTTCCAGATATGCAGGATTGTATCTTGTCAATCATATAATACTCTTATTTCTTTCAATGCTTTTGTAAAAATTCTCTCTGATCACGCCTGTCCAGTCTGCCCACAAGAAGAACGCCGTGAAGCTGGAGTTGGCTTTGCCATCAAGACCAACATGGTCGCAAAGCTCACAAGCATCCCCAGAGGAATTAATGACCGCCTAATTACACTGCGTCTCCCCCTAATAGGAGGGCGCCATGCAACACTTATCAGTGCATACGCACCCACAATGACAAATCCTCAGGAAACAAAAGATAAGTTTTATGAGGACCTTGAGGCGCTCATCGATGCAGTCCCCAAATCTGAAAAATTGGTCATCCTCGGTGATTTTAACGCTAGGGTTGGCACAGACCATACAGACTGGGAGGGGGCTATTGGCAGACATGGTATCGGAAAATGCAATAGTAACGGACTGCTCCTTCTGAGGACATGTGTCGCAAATGAACTACTCATTAAAAACACAGCTTTCCGACTTCCGGTCCGAAATAAAACCAGAGGGATGAACCCAAGGTCCCGCCACTGGCACCTCATTGACTACATTATCATCAGACGTAGGTATCGAGCGGATGCTATGGTAACGAAGAGCATGTGTGGTGCAGAATGTTGGACCGACCATCGACTTGTCATTGCCAAGCTAAACTTCAAGATCGAGCCCAAAATGCGCCCCCAGGGAAAGACACCACCGAGGAGGCTAAATGTCTCTCAGCTGAAATACGAACCCACGAGAGAAGGCTTCCAGGGAAAGCTTGAGGGCAGACTATCTTAGCTCCGTTTTGAAAAGAACGACATCGAAGAGAACTGGGCATCATTGAGAAACACACTCTACGATACAGCTGTTAAACACATTGGCCCACTCACGCGCAAGCATAAGGACTGGTTTGACGAGAACGATCTAGAAATACAGGGCCTTCTCGATGCAAAACATGAAGCGCACAGGGAATACCAGAGGGACACACCATCTCCGGCAGCAAAAGCTGCCTTCAATACTGCTCGCAAAGCTGTCCAGACCAGGCTTAGAGAGATGCAAGACTCCTGGCTCAGCAAAAGAGCTGACGAAATTGAGATGTTCGCCGAGCGTCATGACACCAAACGATTTTACGAGGCACTGAAAGCTCTCTACGGCCCGCAGCCCTCTAGTAATACTCCAGTTCGCAGTGCGGATGGGGCACTGCTAACAGATAAGGTTCAGATTCTAGACAGATAGGCAGACCACTTCTGCAAAATACAAAACCACCCATCGTCCATAAATGAGGAGGCCATCCGGCGAATGCCGCATGTGAAACTGAACCTGGCGTTGGATGAAGTCATCACTGAGGAGGAAGTTGACAGGGCAATCAGTTCACTATCTATAGGAAAAGCTCCAGGAGCGGATGCAATACCAGCAGAGGTATATAAGACAGCTGGCCCATCCCTCACTAGAAGGATCACTGAGCTATTCTGCCACATGTGGGCTGAAGGAAAAATTCCGCAGGAGTTAAAGGACGCCTCAATCGTTCACCTGTACACAAGAAAAGGCAACCGTCAGGAATACGACAACCATCGTGGAATATCACTACTCTCCGTAGCAGGCAAGATCCTAGCGCGCTTACTGCTAAACAGGCTCAACAAACACCTTGAACAAAGCCACCATCTCCCAGAAAGCCAATGTGGGTTCAGAGCCAAAAGAGGAATAGTGGACATGATTTTTGCCGCTCGCCAAGTACAAGAGAAGTGGCGGGAACAAAATCAGGCCTTGTACACCACATTTATTGATTTGACAAAGGCATTTGATACAGTAAACAGAGAAGGGCTGTGGATGAAAATGTCCAAGTTTGGCTGCCCCAAAAAGTTCAAAACCATGGTGAAACAGCTACACGAAGGCATGTGCGCTCGTGTACTGGACAGCGGTGCAATCTCTAAAACATTTCTAGTATCAAACGGAGTAAAACAATGATGTGTACTCGCCCCGACCTTGTTCAGCATGATGTTCGCGGCCACAATGACAGACGCCTTCAGATCACTGGAGCTTGGAATACCCAAAAAGTACCGTATAGATGGCAAGTTACTCGATCCCAAAAGAATGAAGGCCAAAACCAAAGTGGCTGGCGACATAATCAGGGAACTTGTATTTGCTGACGACTGCGCTCTAATGAGCATCTCAGAACTGAACATGCAGGTTGAAATGGACCGGTTCTCTGCCGCATGCGACAATTTTGGCCTGACCATAAATGCCAAAAAAACAGAGGTCATGTACCAACCAGCACCAGGCATGCCGTACACAAAACCAGAGACTACATTCAGCGGGCAGACGCTAAATTTCGTAAATCAAATTCACATATCTGGGCAGCACGCTGTCGAGATCTGTCAGTCTAGACGATGAGGTGGCAAGCAGAATAGGAAAGGCCAGCACAGCCTATGGTAGAATGCGCTCGATGGTCTGGGCACGTCGTGGCATCAGCGTCAAGACCAAACTCAAAGTCTACCCTACTATACGCTTACGAAAGCTGGACTGTATACTCTGGACATGCAACCACTTCCACACAGGTTGCCTGAGACGAATATTCCACATCCGATGGCAAGATCGTGTCACTGACATCGAGGTTCTCTCGAGGGCTAACATGCTCAGCATCCATGCACTGCTAGAACAAATCACGACTAGGATAGGCCGGACACCTCGTCCGTATGTCAGACGAGCGGCTCCCAAAGAAGCTTCTCTATGAGAGAAGAGAGAGGGATAGCGCGAGAGAGGGCGCCCAAAGAAACGATTTAAAGACGGTCTGAAAGACTCACTGAAAAGCTGGTAGATAGACATCGACACCTGGGAATGTCTTGCGCAAAACAGATCTGACTGAAGAAGCGCAGTCAAATCGGGTGTAGCTACCGCCGAAGACAACCGTGTTATGAAAGCCCAGAGCAGACGCGAGGCCTGGAAATTCCGAACAGCGGGAACACCATCACCTTCTACAATCCTCGTGTGCCCGATATGTAGCAGATGTTTTCGTGCCCGCATTGGCCTGTTCAGCCACATGCGCACCCACACCCAACAGGGAAATCTGTGACAAGGATGATGTCGGCGGTCCTCGTCGACAACGATGGACAGCTATTACATTATTACCCGGCGAATCATTTCTATGGTTAGTCATTGAAGCTCATATTTCTCAAATCAATGGTCGGTTGGTTGCTAATGCCCACAATGGGTTGGTAACCCTTTTGTGCACCCTGAAAAGAACTGAACTTGTGGCAGATTGAATTATCTTTCCTGACACCCCGAGCGTGCTGATGAAGTGGACCGTGGTCACACAGGCGGTTGTGCAGTGCTTGACTTCCTCTGCGTGTCACTCACTACTACGGGGATCACATCGAACCTCACCTTGTTAGCCAGACTGATGTCCTCGACAACAGCCCGTTTCCAGGACGACCAACGAGGAGGTCAGGTAAGGATCTTGGCCAGTATATTTCTCATGACCCTGGCTAACATTGTTTGATCAGTGTGTTTTGCCTGACCAGACGTTAGCCCCATCGTCCCGTCAGGTAAGGATCTTGGCCGGTATATTTCTCATGACCCTGGCTAACATTGTTTGATCAGTGTGTTTTTCCTGACCAGTCTTTAGCCTCGTTGTCCCTCTCGAATGAATATATCATATTCCAGATCATCTTTTTTTCGTGAGATAGATACTGATTGTCCTTGAATGCACGTTGCCTTCTTTGTTGTCTTACACTCGTTAAATATTTCTTCTATTGTGTCATTGGTCCAAGTCGTTACTTTAATACTTTACCTACACAATCACATGGGTGATTTTTTATGGTAGTTGCATGTTATTTATTCCGTGTATTTTTCATGTGTCTTCTTTCTCGAATGTGATTACTCGTTTGGTATTTCGTCTTGCTATTTGGTAATATTATCTCCTTGTGTACCTTGTGTTAGCTATGTCTTGTAGAGTTTGGTTTTAGCATGTACTGATTTTTTAGCATCAGCATTCAACCAGTCTGTTTGTTTGCTTTCTTTGACAAGTCTTTTAGATTATTGTTGCTCATTTCTTATTTAGTCTTATCATTTTATGTCTTACCTCCTTCTGTCTAACCTTCGTCATAGGGGAGGAAGACTAACGGCTGGTCAGGCAAAATATACTGATCAGACATGTTAGTCAGGGTCAGGCAAAACATACTGGTCAAGACCCTCACCTTGACTTCCTAGTAGCCCTCCCTGGAAACTGTTTTTATGGCAGCCTGGCTAACGATGTGAGGGATCCACGTGATCATCGTAGTAGTGAGTGACACGCAGATGAAGCCAAACATAGCACAACCGTCTGGAGGACCCCGGTTCACCTTCATCAGCACGCTAGGGATGTGAGGAAAGCTACTGCAACCCGCCACTTAACGTCCTTTTCAGGGCGCAGTAAAGAGTAATCTACTCATTGTGGGCATTCGAAAACAACAACCTTCCGTCTTAATGTTCTCCTGTCTTACATTCTCCTGCCTTACCTTCTTCTGCCCCACCATTTCCTGCCTTACTTCTCCTGTATTACCTTTTCCTGCCTTATCTTTTCCTGCCTTACCTTCTCCTATCTTACATTCTCCTGTCTTACCTTATCATGTCTTACCTTCTCCTGTCTTACCTTCTCCTGCCTTACCTTGTTCTGCCTTCTTCTGCACCACCTTCTCCTGTCTTACCTTCTCCTGACTTACCTTCTCTTGCCTTACCTTCTCCCGTCTTACCTTCTCCTGTCTTACTTTCTCCTGCCTTGCCGTCTCCTGTCTTATCTTTTCCTGTCTCACCTTCTCCTGTATTATTTCTTTCTATCTTGCCGTCTGAACGCCACACAATTTATATTATCTTTAAGTAAATACAATTACGGTTTCGTTTACCTGTTTAATATCATGTAAGTCATGTGTCTTATATATTTCATTTGATAATTTGGTCGTTTACAATTCTTTTTCTTCTTCTTCGTACGCTGTCAGATGTCAACCTGTATTTTTTCGAAAAAAGCAGCGGTCATCCTAAGGCTGTCGACACTGCCATAGAGCTTGTCTAGTGTTGCCACCGGTGATGGCCACGTGTGCTTTCTCTGGTCCTCGTATGTCGGGCAGATGTTCAGCTGTCATTTTCCCGGTACCACAGGTGCATTCGTCAGTGCCACCTATCTTCAGTTTATTGAATAGGTGGTACCTCAGTCTGTTGTGGCCTGTGCCGAATCTGAAGACCACGACCTGCTCTCTTCTGTTCAACTGGTAATAGGCATCGTTTTTTGTGTAGCCAGTATGTTCTGTTTCCCATTTGGCAATGTATCTGGCCCTAATAAGCCTTTTGGACTCTTCATAGGTCACACTAGAATCTGGTTGTGGTAGTCTTGCACCTTCTTTTGCCAGTCTGTCTGTCTTCTCGTTGCCTTGGATGCTACAGTGGGATGGAACCCACTGTACCACTACTCTTGTTGGTGCGGACTGCTGGCATAGTTGACAGAGTACTGCTCTTAAATCATTAAGATCAGTATTTTTTTTGGCTTTTTAGTGCTGTGACTACGGCCAGGGCATCTGTAAACAGGACTATCTGACTTTCATTGCGTTCGCTTGTCAGCATTGCTTCTACCGCAGCCCTCAGTGCCTCTGCCTCCGCTCTGAAATTGCTTGAATATTTTCCAGTTGCCACTGACAGTGTTATTTTTCTACTATTTGGTAGACTCAGGAATACCCCTGCCCCTCCGTTCTGTGTTGTGTTTGTTACAGAACCGTCGGTGTATGCATGGGTCCATTCCATGCTTTGGTAGTTTTCCGTTATGCACCTCAGGGTTATGTCTCTTCTTTCTTTTTCAGTCTGGCTGTTTTTTTTTCAAACACCTGGTATATTTTCTACCACCTCCGGAATGATATGCTGCTTCCGGGTAGGTTTGCGTACCGTAGGAATGGGCTTTGGTATTGTTACGGTGTTCATAGGGTCTTCACTCATCTTTGCTTTGGCTATTTCTGGAAAGTTTATCCGCTTTAGTTTCCCATTTCCAAATCTATTTAGTCTCTGATGCATTGGATGGTCTGTCAGTCTTCTGAATTTCTCTGCTTGCTGCTGGACTCTGCAGTCTCTTCTGTCGGTCATGGATTGCAGATTTGTAATATTTTCAAGTTCTACAATTGGTTTACATATCATTGGAATTCTGTCTTATATTTGTAATTTGTACTTTTTTTTCATCTCTCATTTGTAATCTTGACTTCTTCAGTTCTGTGCATTCTTGTCATATATCCATTCTTTGTATATTTTTTTGTGTGTGTGTGGTTGCTTTCGCCTTATTTTTCTATTCCCCGTGGCGATGTGGGGCTTTGCGCCATGTTTGTATATTGCGCCTGTCGCCCAGTCGGCATGCATTTTGTGTAAGGGTCTGCTTCCTTCTGCATTTTCTAAGGGTTTGACTCCCCGGGATAACGGCTGGTGCTAGGATGGTTAACGAATTCACCACCTTCGGGCTGTGAGCCGTGTCACGTAACCAATAGCCCCGATATTCTTTGTATCACTGTATATATGTTATTTATTTTGTGTGTATATATATATATATATATATATATACACATGGGGGGTGGGAGGGCTGGTGGGTTTATGGGTTTGGGTAGTGAGAGAGAGAGGGAGAGAGAGAGAGAGAGAGAGAAATGTCCATTACTGTGTTTTACAAATCGTATATAATCTTGGCTGTTTGGTACAACAGATGTGTTTCATGTTCAGGTTACACTTATTCACACTATTTCAGTAATCATTTGTGCCAAAAATAATTCAATTAACGAAACGCCGCAAGCATGTTCTATGTGTGTGTGTGTGTGTGTGTGTGTGTGAGAGAGAGAGAGAGAGAGAGAGAGAGATTTAGTAGAGAGCAATTTGACCACCAGGGGACTCATTGTTAGAAATGCCTGGCACAAAATGAGGACACAATTTGTGACGGAAAACCAAAGGGCTAGTATGACGTCATTATAAAGAACTTCAATAGTTGATACCAGAAATAAATGGCTGTGGTATGACGTCATTCATGTTACTGATGGAATCAATAATTCAGCGGAGAGGATGGGGTTCTTTCTGTTTTCAGGTCGGTGTATGTGTGTATCGGTGTGTGTGTGTGTGAGCGTGTGTGTGTGTGCGCGTGCGTGCGTGCACTCTAGAACACTTAGTCATTGCTGTATATGATGTTTTCATATTCCACACTCTGAGCTGTGATGATTTAATGCTGACCAGAGGAGGTGTGTGTTTTTTTGTGTGTGCGTCTGTTCTGTCTGGATAGTTGATGCAGACCCGAGAAGGTAAGTGTTTTTTATGTGTGTGCATCTGTTCTGTCTGGTTAGTTGATTCAGCCCAGAGGAGGTGTGTGTTTTTATCTGTGTGCGCCTGTTCTGTCTGGTTAGTTGATGCAGACCCGAGAAGGTAAGTGTTTTTTATGTGTGTGCATCTGTTCTGTCTGGTTAGTTGATTCAGCCCAGAGGAGGTGTGTGTTTTTATCTGTGTGCGTCTGTTCTGTCTGGTTAGTTGATGCAGACCCGAGAAGGTAAGTGTTTATTATGTGTGTGCATCTGTTCTGTCTGGTTAGTTGATGCAGACCCGAGAAGGTAAGTGTTTTTTATGTGTGTGCATCTGTTCTGTCTGGTTAGTTGATGCAAACCCGAGAAGGTAAGTGTTTTTTATGTGTGTGCATCTGTTCTGTCTGGTTAGTTGATGCAAACCCAAGAAGGTAAGTGTTTTTTATGTGTGTGCATCTGTTCTGTCTGGTTAGTTGATTCAGCCCAGAGGAGGTGTGTGTTTTTATCTGTGTGCGTCTGTTCTGTCTGGTTAGTTGATGCAGACCCGAGAAGGTAAGTGTTTTTTATGTGTGTGCATCTGTTCTGTCTGGTTAGTTGATGCAGACCAGAGGAGGTAAGTGGTTGTATGTGGGTGCTTTCTGTTCTACTTGGATAGTTCATGCTGATCAGAGGAGGTAAGTGTTTTTGTAAGGGGAGTGCGTCTGTTCTGTCTGGTTAGTTGATGCTGACCAGAGGAATTAAGTGTTTTTGTAACGGGAGTGCGTCTGTTCTGCCTGGCTAGTTGATGCTGACCAGAGGAGGTAAGTGTTCTTGTAAGGGGAGTGCGTCTGTTCTGTCTGGTTAGTTGATGCTGACCAGAGGCGGTAAGTGTTCTTGTAAGGGGAGTGCGTCTGTTCTGTCTGGTTAGTTGATGCTGACCAGAGGAGGTAAGTGTTCTTGTAAGGAGAGTGCGTCTGTTCTATCTGGCTAGTTCATGCTGACCAGAGGAGGTAAGTGTTTTTGTAAGGGGAGTGCGTCTGTTCTGTCTGGTTAGTTGATGCTGACCAGAGGCGGTAAGTGTTCTTGTAAGGGGAGTGCGTCTGTTCTGTCTGGTTAGTTGATGCTGACCAGAGGAGGTAAGTGTTCTTGTAAGGAGAGTGCGTCTGTTCTATCTGGCTAGTTCATGCTGACCAGAGGAGGTAAGTGTTTTTGTAAGGGGAGTGCGTCTGTTCTGTCTGGTTAGTTGATGCTGACCAGAGGCGGTAAGTGTTCTTGTAAGGGGAGTGCATCTGTTTGGTTTGGACTGGAACATCTTGTGCAGGAACAGTAATATGGGGAAGGGGGGGGGGGGGGTGAAATTCACATGTCTGCCATTGTATCTCTATTTCTGTGGATTGAGCTTATTTACCAGGCTTCGATCCAGGAATTAATGTGTAGAAGTGAATACCAGATGTTGTCACCTGTTCCCAAGAGTTGTGATACAGTTTACTCTAATCTTATGGCAATTATTGTTAAAGGAAGGTGAAAATCTATCTATCTGATACAAGTGGAAATCTATCTATATCTGATACAAGTGGAAATCTATCTATCTGATACAAGTGGAAATCTATCTATCTGATACAAGTGGAAATCTATCTATCTGATACAAGTGGAAATCTATCTGTATCTGATACAAGTGGAAATATATCTATCTGATACAAGTGGAAATATATCTGTATCTGATACAAGTGGAAATCTATCTGTATCTGATACAAGTGTAAATCTATCTGTATCTGATACAAGTGTAAATCTATCTGTATCTGATACAAGTGTAACTTATGAAGAGTTCAATAGGTTTATCATGAACTGTTATTGGAACACCTGGAATCAGATCATCCAGGACAACAACTAACTGAAATTACCAGTTCAACTGAAGTGAACAAGTGCTATTCTTCATGTCTACTACAGAGTACATGGAATTAATTGACCAGCTTTCCTCTTCTTCGGTGTTGGCTCTGAAAGGGAAATTGTGACGATGTATTTTAGTTTACAGCAAGACTGCGATATCTGTGCGTATTGGACCGTCACATCAGACTCCAGCTGACTTTTCCGGGTGCTGGGTTTGGCTTCCCACTGCAATCCATATTCCCTTAGCCAGACTGCACTAGTGCAGCCTGTATCTAGGGCCGACGTCGCTTGGATGCGGAATAGGGTCTGGTCAGCTGTGGTTCGCTGACCCTAATTAAAGCAGAAAGTTATGAATCGCTGACTGCTGTCAACTCATTCACCGCTGGCTGCTGTCAACTCATTCACCGCTGGCTGCTGTTAACTCATTCACCGCTTGCTGCTGTCAACTCATTCACCGCTGGCTGCTGTCAACTCATTCACCGCTGGCTGCTGTCAACTCATTCACCGCTGGCTGCTGTCAACTCATTCACCGCCGGCTGCTGTCAACTCATTCACCGCTGGCTGCTGTCAACTCTGTCCCTGCTGGCTGCTGTCAACTCATTCACCGCTGGTTGCTGTCAACTCAGTCACCGCTGGATGCTGTCATCTCATTCACCGCTGGTTGCTGTCATCTCATTCACCGCTGGCTGCTGTCAACTCATTCACCGCTGGCTGCTGTCATCTCATTCACCGCTGGCTGCTGTCAACTCATTCACCGCTGGCTGCTGTCCACTCATTCACCGCTGGTTGCTGTCAACTCATTCATCGCTGGCTGCTGTCAACTCATTCACCGCTGGCTGCTGTCAACTCATTCACCGCTGGCTGCTGTCAACTCTGTCCCTGCTGGCTGCTGTCAACTCATTCACCGCTGGTTGCTGTCAACTCAGTCACCGCTGGCTGCTGTCAACTCATTCACCGCTGGTTGCTGTCAACTCAGTCACCGCTGGCTGCTGTCAACTCATTCACCGCTGGTTGCTGTCATCTCATTCACCGCTGGCTGCTGTCAACTCATTCACCGCTGGCTGCTGTCAACTCATTCACCGCTGGCTGCTGTCCACTCATTCACCGCTGGTTGCTGTCAACTCATTCATCGCTGGCTGCTGTCAACTCATTCACCGCTGGCTGCTGTCAACTCATTCACCGCTGGTTGCTGTCAACTCAGTCACCGCTGGCTGCTGTCAACTCATTCACCGCTGGCTGCTATCAACTCATTCACCGCTGGCTGCTGTCAACTCAGTCACCGCTGCATCATCGACCCCGATTTACCATCTATTCGGCAATCTAAGAATATTACTTTTCAATGCGTGGGTTTGTGATACAACAGCTAGATTATCAATACGACGTTCTTCTCGCTGTTGTTTTCTACCGTTGAGAGTACAGGTGGATCAGGAATTGAGGCTGCTTGTAACGACCTTTGCTGCATAGTGTTTCTGCTAGAATACATTTGGGCCAATGTTTGAGGAATATCTCCGAGTCTATAACATGGTATTGATATACACATAAATTAATTGGTAACAACCACAATTTCAAGTAACTTCAGAACAGAGATAAATGCCAGCTACAGAAGTTCCAATGACAGATGAAAACACACTTTGAATGTACTGGTCAGTATTGGCGCAGAGGTTTAAAAAATTAAACATCCGCTAATACGCCAGTCTGGCATATTGAGAAGGTGATGTTAGGACCATATTTTTCTTGACCGCTAGGGATCATGTGATCAATATCAGGCTAGCCGCCTTTCCGTTCCTAGATTATTTTAGTTCCCAATTTTTGAGGTTGCGTCTAACCCAGGTTCCGTTTTCCAATCAGGAAAAATCCTGCGCCAATTGGAGACCGAACCTCGATCGCTCAGCTGGGAATTAAATGCACTAATAACTGCCCTACCTTGGCTTCTCTTCCCTTTGCAATAATGAGTACAACAATAATACAGGCCTGTGGCATCTAAGGGGAATAAACTACATCAATGGTTCACGAGATTGTGCGTCATAAATACGATAAGCGGGGAAGATAAAGATGTAATAACCAGAATCAACAAGCAAGTATGACTTTATGAATATATTGAAAAGACACATGGAACTTTCAAATAATAAAATTTCATGCCAGTTAAAGATTTTCACTCCGATGTGAAGTCGGTACTTTTATATGGAGCTGAAACATGTTGGATGGCCAAACACATTATGGCATGCAGTGGCTGGACAGGCTAACAAACGAAAGCTGGGCACCGAGTGGTTGGACAGGCTAACACACGAAAGTTTATGGGCACGCAGTGGTTGGACAGGCTAACACACGAACGTTTCTGGGCACGTAGTGGCTGGACAGGCTAACAAACGAAAGCTGGGCACCGAGTGGTTGGACAGGCTAACACACGAAAGTTTATGGGCACGCAGTGGTTGGACAGGCTAACACACGAAAGTTTTTGGGCACGCAGTGGTTGAACAGGCTAACACACGAACGTTTCAGGGCACGGAGTGGTTGGACATGCTAACACACGAAAGTTTCTGGGCACGTAGTGGCTGGACAGGCTAACACACGAAAGTTTCAGGGCACGGAGTGGTTGGACATGCTAACACACGAAAGTTTATGTAAGAGAACAGGACGCATCTAGATGCAAGAAGACATCTTTGGAAGAAGATGGCGCTGGATAGACGAAAGTGCTAAGATAGTGTCACCCGACAGTTTGTGTCATGGAACCACCAGAGAAAAAGAGACAAAGGACGGTAGAAGAACGCACAGAAAAGATACCCAGAGGGCCGAGGCAAAAAAAAAAAACAGCCAGAAGATACACAGAGTTGGAGAAAAGTAGCATTGGACAGATCCGTTTGGAGAAGGTTGCTGGATCGATTATGCATCCAAACGTGTTAAGGGCGACGAAGAAGAAGGAGAAGCAATTGAACCCTAAACAAATCCACGTTTTGTTACTACCTCATACACCCCACTCCCTAATTCACCCTAAACAAATCCAAGTTGTTACTACCTCATACACCCCACTCCCTAATTCACCCTAAACAAATCCACGTTTTGTTACTACCTCATACACCCCACTCCCTAATTCACCCTAAAAAATCCAAGTTGTTACTACCTCATACACCCCACTCCCTAATTCACCCTAAACAAATCCACGTTTTGTTACTACCTCATACACCCCACTCCCTAATTCACCCTAAACAAATCCAAGTTGTTACTACCTCATACACCCCACTCCCTAATTCACCCTAAACAAATCCACGTTTTGTTACTACCTCATACACCCCACTCCCTAATTCACCCTAAACAAATCCACGTTTTGTTACTACCTCATACACCCCACTCCCTAATTCACCCTAAACAAATCCACGTTTTGTTACTACCTCATACACCCCACTCCCTAATTCACCCTAAACAAATCCACGTTTTGTTACTACCTCATACACCCTACGCCCTAAATAAATGCGAGTGCTATTACCACTCAAGAAGAGTTGAAGAAGAGAGGAATTCACATCAACAACCCCAAAACAAAAACCATGGTGATCGCCAGAGATGAAAAGAGACATCAGAGCACTAGGAACACGAGCACCGGAGCAGGTCAGCAACTTTAAATATCTAGGAGTGGTAATAGACAGCAGGGGAGAAATCAAAGAGGAGTTAACTGCATGGAGGGCACCAGCAGGTAGACTTGTCCATGCAATAAACAGAGGTTTCCTCAGTAAAAGAGAAATACGCTGGAAAACAAAGATGGATGTATACCTCTCGATCTATGTGCCTGTCCTGACATATGGATGTGAGTCATGGCCAATGACTGCAGCCAAAGAAAGGCAATGACAAACTTCAGAAATGAGGTAACTAAGAAAGGCGGTTCAGGTGACGAAAAGAAGCCAAATCCGTAACCAGACGATACGTAGCAATCTTGAAGTTCAACCCCTGCAGACACGAGTGGAGCAGTCCCAACTACAGTGTTTTGCCCATGTCTGCAGAATGGAAGAAGAGCGGATACCAAAGTGGTCATGGGAGATATCAAGTCTAGGACGCAGACCCCCAGGACGTGCCAAAGTACGTTGGGAAGACAACATACGACAGTCCCTAAGTGATCGAGGGCTGGATTGGAAAGAGGCCAGGAAAAGACGGCGAATAGAGCAGGGTGGCGTTTTCTCTGGCAAACCTCTACACCTCACGGTAGAAGAGGAGCGACTAAGTAAGTAAGCTATTACCACTTGCACGCTCTCCGCGCTGTAGCTCTGACTAAACACATCTAAATTATATTACAATCCCCACGTCATTTCCTAATTCACCTTCAACAAATCAAAGTGCTATTATCACCCCACCCCCCCCCCCCCTCCCCCAAAACTTTTTTTTACAATCCACTCCTTAACTCTCCTGTAAACAAATCCAAGTTGAACTATCCTACTCCCCACTCCACCTCATCAATCAAATCCAAGTTGAACTATCCTACTCCCCACTCGACCAATCAAATCCAAGCTCCACTATCCTACTTCCCACTCCACCAATCAAAGCCAAGTTCAACTATCCTACTCCCCACTCGACCAATCAAATCCAAGCTCCACTATCCTACTTCCCACTCCACCAATCAAAGCCAAGTTCAACTATCCTACTCCCCACTCGACCAATCAAATCCAAGCTTCATTATCCTACTCCCCACTCCACCAATCAAAGCCAAGTTCAACTATCCTACTCCCCACTCGACCAATCAAATCCAAGCTCCACTATCCTACTCCCCACTCCACCAATCAAAGCCAAGTTCAACTATCCTACTCCCCACTCGACCAATCAAATCCAAGCTCCACTATCCTACTCCCCACTCCACCAATCAAAGCCAAGTTCAACTATTCTACTCCCCACTCGACCAATCAAATCCAAGCTCCACTATCCTACTCCCCACTCGACCAATCAAATCCAAGTGCAACTATCCTACTCCCCACTCGACCAATCAAATCCAAGCTCCACTATCCTACTCCCCACTCGACCAATCAAATCCAAGTACAACTATCCTACTCCCCACTCGACCAATCAAATCCAAGTGCAACTATCCTACTCCCCACTCGACCAATCAAATCCAAGTTCAACTATCCTACTCTCCACCCCATCAATCAAATCCATATGCAGGGGACGGCGTGGCCTAGTGGTTAAGTGGCACGGCTCACAATCCGAAGGTGCTGGATTCGATCCCCACCACACCTCAAACAAAGAACGGCCAGAGTCCAAGTACAAGGGCAGATGAGCAAAAAGGTGACACTCGAGCAGGGAGTACCCCAAGGGGGAGTACTGTCACCCACACTCTTCCTGGTATATATAAACGATATTACAGAGAATATACCAAGAAGAGTCCATAGCTCAATGTTTGCAGACGATCTGGCTATGTGGACCTCTGAAAAGAATCTCACCATAGCAAGAAATCGGATGCAAACGGCCCTAACATCGCTGGAAGAGTGGGCGAACTCATGGCTGGTCAAAATAAACGAGGAGAAAACCACGTGCACAATATTCTCGCTCTCATTAAAACCCCAAAGTACCAAATTAAGCCTAAATGGCAAAATCCTGCAGCCAAACGACAACCCAACCTATCTGGGAGTCACATTTGATCGGCGCATGACATGGAAAAGTCAGATTGAGAGAAACCGAATGAAAGCCAGAGAAAGAATGGCGATCATGAGGAAACTTGCTGGCACAAGCTGGGGAGCAGACGAAGGCATACTAAAGAAACTGTACACTGGAAGAGTGAGACCAGTTCTCGAGTATGGCATCGCGGCATGGACAACAGCAGCGAAGGCGAACTTCGATAAAGTTAACAAACTTCAAAACCAAGCCATGAGAATTATAACAGGTGGCATGAAGTCAACGCCAATTGTAGAACTTGAAAAGATTACAAAACTGCAATCCATGACCGACAGAAGAGACTGCAGAGCCCAGCTGCAGTCAGAGAAACTCCGAAGACTGACGGACCATCCAATGTACCAGAGGCTAAACAATTTGGGAACTGGGAAACTAAAGCGGAGAAACTTTGCAGAAATAGCCAAAGCAAAGATGCACGAAGATCCCATAAACGCACTAACAACACCAAAACCCATCACTACTGTACGAAAACCTACTTGGAGGCAGGATATATTTCCAGAGGTGGTAGAAAATATACCAGGTATTGCAAACAAAAACTGCCAGACCGAAAAAGAAAGGAGAGACACTACCCTAAGCTTCATAACGAAAAGCTACCCAAGCATGGACTGGACCCATGCATACACCGACGGTTCTGTAACAAACACTACACAGAACGGAGGGGCAGGAGCATTCCTGAACCTACCAAATGGCAGAAAAATAACACTGTCATTCGCTACTGGTAAGTACACAAGCAATTTCAGAGCGGAGGCAGAGGCACTGAGGGCGGCAGTGGAAGAAATGGCAACACACAGTGAAAATGAGAGCCACATAGTCTTGCTGACAGATGCTCTCGCCGTAGTCACAGCGCTAAAAAGCCAGAAAAACACTGAGCTTAATGACTTAAGAGCAGCACTCTGCGAACTGTGCCAGCTGTCCGCACCAAAAAGGGTAGTGGTACAGTGGGTTCCGTCACACTGCAACATCCAAGGCAACGAGGAGGCAGACAGACTGGCAAAAGAAGGTGCAAGGCTACCACAAACAGATACCAGTATGACGTACGAAGAGTCAAAACGGCTTATCAAAGCCAGGTACATGACCAAATGGGAAACCGAACATACTGGTTACACCAAAAACGATGCCTATTACCAGTTGAACCGAAGAGAGCAGGTCGTTGTCTTCAGACTTCGCACTGGCCACAATAGACTGAGGTACCACCTATTCAACAAATTGAAGATAGGGTGTACCGACGAATGCCCGTGCGGTACTGGTAAAATGACCACTGAACATCTGCTGCAGAACTGCCCGACATACGGGGATCAGAGAGAGCAGATGTGGCCATTGCCAGTGGAACTGCAAGACAAGCTCTATGGTAGTGGCGAGAGTCTCAGGATGACCGCCGCTTTTTTCGAAAAAATAATGGTTACTGTCTGACTGTGTACGCAGAAGAAGAAGAAGAAGAAGATCCCCACCACAGCACCGGCCGTTACCCCGGGGAAGCAAACCCTTAGAAAATGCAGGAGGAAGCAGACCCTTACATAAAATGGATGCATAAGTCGGATGCACTGGGTCGACAGGCGCAAAATAAAAACCACAGTGCAACGCACACCGCATTTGGGATTAGAGAAATAAGGCGAACGCAAAAAAATCAAAAAAAATCCAAGTGCTGCTATCACGTTCTGCATCCACTCCCACCCCCACCCCACCACACTTCTAATTTTTCTTAAGCAAGTCCAAGTGCTGTTGTTACCATCGGCGACCAACTTACCAAAGCTCATTAAGTACGTCGTAACTTGCTTAACACACACACACGCACACACCCCAATCTGACACTCCACGGAACGTCCTGACATGTGCTGAGACTGTGTTCACACACTGGACCATCTCCCCACAGGGAACACCATTTATGAACCGTCTGTGAGAGCGATGCTAACTGTGGTCCCACAGCCTCCCTCAGGTATGGATGGTGGCACCCTTAGGTTAGTTAGTATCACACCGCGTCTCGTCAGTATCTGCATAAATTAGCTACATTGTCTTGGGACGGCAAAGCCAATGAGATGACACTTCATTCGCGTAGTAAACGTGTTAAGTCACTGCTGATAGTCAGCCGTGGTTACGTAGTAGACATGACACGTTCGAAGGCCAGATGGTGTGATGTGTTCCAGGCGTTATCTCTATCCCAGAGACAATGATAGGGCTACAGATACACTGAGAGCATGTCACAACTAATAGTTAACTCTAACCACTCTTAGGTAGAAGATTTCCCCAAGTTATTGGATATTTACCCATAACTCCATTCACACATTTAGAAGGACAAGTGAAGCAGGCGTCGATGTTATAAATATAGCTTCAAGATACCAAACTATGAAATTCATTTTTTCGATCCATCTGAAGCATATGACCACTACTACAGTTAACCCGTTGGTAGGAAGTCTGTATCCGAGCAATTGCTGTGCTGGTTTAAATAATAATGCTTTTTCATTACGAAGCTGCTAACCCTATGCACGACCTACTTTGTTTTACAACCTTCTTAGAAGGTTACGCTTGTCCTATTTATTTCAACCTGGGATCCACTCGGGTGATACCTCATATATGTTACATTAACAAATGATCATAGGACACATCACAGCTATAATTAGAAACAGAGTGTTTATGTAAAGCGAGATCTTAGGCCTCTTTAGTTGTGTATGTCTTGAAGGTCACTGCTTAGTGTGGTTTCAAGTTTCCTCTCTGTCAGCGATGGGTCCCCTGTAGCTCATTTTGTCGGATGACTGGCTGCTGACCAGAGAAACATTCCACGTGCTGAAACCACCCCAGGTATGGATGACTGGCTGCTGACCAGAGAAACATTCCACGTGCTGAAACCACCCCAGGTATAGATGACTGGCTGCTGACCAGAGAAACATTCCACGTGCTGAAACCACCCCAGGTATGGATGACTGGCTGCTGACCAGAGAAACATTCCACGTGCTGAAACCACCCCAGGTATAGATGACTGGCTGCTGACCAGAGAAACATTCAACGTGCTAAAACCACCTCAGGTATGGATGACTGGCTGCTGACCAGAGAAACATTCCACGTGCTGAAACCACCTCAGGTATGGATGACTGGCTGCTGACCAGAGAAACATTCCACGTGCTGAAACCACCCCAGGTATGGATGACTGGCTGCTGACCAGAGAAACATTCCACGTGCTGAAACCACCCCAGGTATGGATGACTGGCTGCTGACCAGAGAAACATTCCACGTGCGGAAACCACTCCAGGTATGGATGACTGGCTTCTGACCAGAGAAACATTCCACGTGCTGAAACCACCTCAGGTACGGATGATTGGCTGCTGACCAGAGAAACATTCCACGTGCTGAAACCACCCCAGGTATGGATGACTGGCTGCTGAACAGAGAAACATTCCACGTGCTGAAACAAGATGTCCCAGGTATCACAGAAGGACAACTTTCTACGACACATCCTAACAAAACGTTCTGTTCAGGACGGACGCAAGAGTTATAAGCTTCCGGAGTTACAGAAGATTTCATGTCAAAATCTCCTGTCCTGGTCATTCATCAATGAATGAGCTGATAACACCCACTATGGAGAAATCAATCACTAAACGTCCGCTGGGTGATGACCTATAATCGATGAATTGTCGTTCAACAGAAAGCAGGAGGTTGACACCAAACTTGGGTCCATATAAGTCAGAGAAGCAATTGTCGAGCAACATAAATCAGGAGATTGACATCAGACATGGAACACTAGAAGTTAGAGAAGTAATTGTCGATCAACAGAAATCAGGAGGTTGACATCAAACTTTGGTCACTAGAAGTGAGAGAAGCAATTGTCGATCAACAGAAAGCAGTAGGTTTACATCAAACTTGGGTCCCGAGAAGAGAAGCAGTGTGTTTCACCAGCAACCTACAGGAAACATCAGTATCCAATAAAATGTGTTATTTTCTTAAAAGAAGCTGTGCACCTGTGTTTGCCTGGAGTACAGTGATGCCGATCCTATATAATAAAATATAACGAATTTGTACAGCTCCATCCCTCCGTCTCAAAGTCAGCAACATGACTGATTACCTTTACTGTACATGACAACTACTTCCTAGCCAATATGTTAGCTAACATTTGAATCTGTTGTTGATATTTGATAGTTATCGATCGCTAGACATGTTCTCCACTGTCGATTTGATGAATATTGTAATGTGGCGTTAAGTGGAAGCTAGCAGCCTGGCATACACGCGGTCGGTTCAGCTGTTGAAAAAGTCAGGTCGTGTTATGTTGTTCTCATGTAGTTTTGCGTCTTAATCTTTCCATATACACGCATATGATTAACATAGTATCTAGAAATGCTCGTCTCACAAACAAAATAGAACGACTGCCTCAAAAATGATTAACACAACAATACGTACCGCCAATAACAGAAGATTGACTCAATAACATATTGCCAAAAGCAGCAACCAGTGACGTAATCGCAACAACAGCAGATAAACCCGACATTAACTTTTGACAGCTTTACAGTAGCCAGTAAGCCTAACGTTTGGCTTACCAATAAATGTGTCTAAAAACTTATACTTGTTGAACAGTTTTTGTCCACAAGAGGAACTGCGGCTAGGAAATTATCACGTCAAATATTTGAATTCACATATTTACCTGTGCCGAGAAATTACCAACTCGCACAAAGTGAATCGGGTGGTCTCAATAAGGATAGCAGCGGGGTGGTTCATGTTTAACTACATCAAGCCCTTGCTTCAACAGATGAGAAACGGCAAGACACGAGATCAAACCTTTAACAGATGAGAAACGGCAAGATAAGAGATCTCACAATGAACAGATGAGAAACGGCAAGATAAGAGATCACACATTCAACAGATGAGAAACGACAAGACATCAAATCTTTAACAGATGAGAAACGGCAAGATAAGAGATCACACATTGAACAGATGAGAAACGGCAAGATAAGAGATTTCACAATGAACAGATGAGAAACGACAAGACAAGACATCAAATCTTTAACATGAGAAACGCCAAGATACGAGATCAAACCTTTAACAGATGAGAAACGGCAAGATACGAGATCACACATTGAACAGATGAGAAACGGCAAGATAAGAGATCTCACAATGAACAGATGAGAAACGGCAAGATAAGAGATCTCACATTGCACAGATGAGAAACGACAAGACATCAAATCTTTAACAGATGAGAAACGGCAAGATAAGAGATCACACATTGGACAGATGAGAAACGGCAAGACAAGAAATCACACATTGAACAGATGAGAAACGACAAGACAAGAGATCACACATTGAACAGATGAGAAACGACAAGACAAGAGATCACACATTGAACAGATGAGAAACGACAAGACAAGAGATCACACATTCAACAGATGAGAAACGACAAGATAAGAGATCACACATTCAACAGATGATAAACGACAAGACAAGAGATCACACATTGAACAGATGAGACACGACAAGACGAAAGATCACACCTTTAACATCACGGTAATCCCAGGCGTAATGGTTGCCCGCCAGATAGGGGAGGGGACCTATGAAAGGTAGGTGCAGACATGCTTCAAGTTACTCAAAGCACGTTGGAGCGGACCCAGAACATTGTTACTGTAATCTCATTACGCGACCATGTCCACAACGCCTTAGTCTGGCGCCAAACCTGCGTTAAATATAATATGAAGATTAACACAGCAGAGACAGTGACAATGAAAATCAGCAGACTAGAGAAGACGCTAAATATTCAGGTGAAAAACAAGGAACAAAGAGGTCAGATAATTCAAATGCTTGTTCACACAAGATGGAAGGATGGCCAGAGAGGTGGAATCAATAATTCAGAAAGCAAATACGGATTCCTATCAGCTCTCACCATTATTAAGACACACATTCCTCTGGAGACAAAGAGGCAGTTTATTAATAGTATTTTTATACCAACTCTCTGCTACCAGTGTCAGACATGGACTTTCAACAAGACACAAAAAAGAAAAATTATGGTATGCGAAATGTGGCGTTTGAGAAAAGCTGTCGCATCACAAGGCTGGACAGAATACGAAAAAAAAAAATCAGAAAGAAGGTGTGTGCAACATCGAACATGGATTTCATGGAAAAATAGAAAATAAAGTAGTTCGGACACATGCCAGGAATGCAACCAAATCTACCAGCTGTGCGGATCTACATCGCCAGACAAGAGGGATATAGAGCAAGATGGAAACCAAGAAAAAGATGGATGGACGGTGCAAGTAAGATATTGAAGAAATACGAAATGACACAGTATTGCGACACATCTAGAACACGAAGAAAACTACACCTTCCAACTACGCACAATGACATCCATAAGTGGTCTAACCACACACGAGGCACAGCAAAGAACACTACAAATCCTCACGTGGTCTAACCACACACGAGGCACAGCAAAGAGCACTACAAATCCTCACGTGGTCTAACCACACACGAGGCACAGCAAAGAACACTACAAATCCTCACGTGGTCTAACCACACACGAGGCACAGCAAAGAGCACTACAAATCCTCACGTGGTCTAACGACACACGAGGCACAGCAAAGAACACTACAAATCCTCACGTGGTCTAACCACACACGAGGCACAGCAAAGAGCACTACAAATCCTCACGTGGTCTAACGACACACGAGGCACAGCAAAGAACACTACAAATCCTCACGTGGTCTAACCACACACGAGGCACAGCAAAGAGCACTACAAATCCTCACGTGGTCTAACGACACACGAGGCACAGCAAAGAACACTACAAATCCTCACGTGGTCTAACGACACACGAGGCACAGCAAAGAACACTACAAATCCTCACGTGGTCTAACGACACACGAGGCACAGCAAAGAACACTACAAATCCTCACGTGGTCTAACGACACACGAGGCACAGCAAAGAACACTACAAATCCTCACGTGGTCTAACGACACACGAGGCACAGCAAAGAACACTACAAATCCTCACGTGGTCTAACGACACACGAGGCACAGCAAAGAGCACTACAAATCCTCACGTGGTCTAACCACACACGAGGCACAGCAAAGAACACTACAAATCCTCACGTGGTCTAACGACACACGAGGCACAGCAAAGAACACTACAAATCCTCACGTGGTCTAACGACACATCGAGGCACACGAAAGAAAACTACTCCTCCATAAGTGGTCTAACGACACACGAGGCACAGCAAAGAACACTACAAATCCTCACGTGGTCTAACGACACACGGGGCACAGCAAAGAACACTACAAATCCTCACGTGGTCTAACGACACACGAGGCACAGCAAAGAACACTACAAATCCTCACGTGGTCTAACGACACATCGAGGCACACGAAAGAAAACTACTCCTCCATAAGTGGTCTAACGATACATCGAGGCACACGAAAGAAAACTACTCCTCCATAAGTGGTCTAACGACACATCGAGGCACACGACAGAAAACTACACATTCCCATGTGGTCTAACGACACATCGAGGCACACGAAAGAAAAGTACAACTCTCCACGTGGTCTAACGACACAAATGGATAGAAGTAGATATCCTTCACCGACAGTGTAGACACTGCGCTAATAAGAAAGTACACATGAGCTGGACATGTGGTGTGGTGGGTATGCCTGACAACAGATGAACAAAACATGACGACCTTGTGACCCAACAACTACAAACGTTCACCATGGCATCCACCAAGGAGAAGGGAAGGGGGGATGCCCTCCGAGAAGTGCTTAACCCCAACCCGACATGGTGCTACACAGCGGAGGGCAGAGATGGGTTTTGACAACACTTCGCTACCTTGGCATACCCAGATGCTGCGCCTGATTGGATATCAGGATTACAGATTACAGTACCACATGTAAGGCACAGCACACATCATGCTATATACACAGATTATAGTACCACGTGTAAGGTACAGCACAGATCATACTATATACACAACGAAGTATGTATGTGTTATAAGGTATTTGGCAGTTCCAACTGGAGCATGGGCGTTTAGGGCAGGGGAGATTGGGCTGGCGACTCAGAACAAAGGTTGCCTGAATGCGTGCCAAGGTCAATCACCGTCTGGACACAATGGAAACGACGGATTTAGGTGGAAGACTTTGTCTGGTACATGGGTGGGTGTTCATGGCTGAGGTGGGGATTCGGAGCTGACCACTCTGGCGTTCAGAATTGGCGTAGATGGGGGTTGGTGACAGGGTGATGCTGCCACGACCGGCTCCGATATTTAGAATGACAGGGATTCGTGGATAGTCAACCAAAAATAACTAGTTGTGGGTAGTTCCAAATTAGAGTGATGGCTGAATCAGTGAACTAACAGAAGATCATTGGACAGCCATCGTGTTGCTTGAGATTATAACATACTCTGCAAGGATGAGCAGACTAGCTAGGAGGAAGGCTGAGAGGCTGTCAGGAGTCTGGAAGTAAGTGAGTTTGCATGGTGACTGTACCATCATACACCTCAAGTGGTGGCCAGTCGCGCTCAATAGGTGTTTATGACGGACAGCCTGTGAACAGTAATAAATCTGAAGGTGTGTTGTATGTGCAGGACACATTGTGAACGATGTGTATTCTGATTATATGTGAATGTACAGATCCGTGTGAATACGTGAAGTGGTCTAAGTAATTGTGGATGCATAGATCGCCAGATTGTAAGTGATCTGATCGTATGTGAATGTACACATTCGTCTAAGTATGTGAAGTGATCTAGGTAATCTGATCATGAAAGCCCAGTTTGTTGACTATGTTTGAGCGTACACATTCGTCTAAGTATGTGAAGTGATCTAGGTAATCTGATCATGAAGGCCCAGTTTGTTGACTATGTTTGAGCGTACACATTCGTCTAAGTATGTGAAGTGATCTAGGTAATCTGATCATGAAGGCCCAGTTTGTTGACTATGTTTGAGCGTACACATTCGTCTAAGTGTGTGAAGTGATCTAGGTAATCTGATCATGAAGGCCCAGTTTGTTGACTATGTTTGAGCGTACAGATTCGTCAAAGTATGTGAAGTGATCTAGGTAATCTGATCATGAAGGCCCAGTTTGTTGACTATGTTTGAGCGTACAGATTAGTCTAAGTATGTGAAGTGATCTAGGTAATCTGATCATGAAGGCCCAGTTTGTTGACTATGTTTGAGCGTACAGATTCGTCTAAGTATGTGAAGTGATCTAGGTAATCTGATCATGAAGGCCCAGTTTGTTGACTATGTTTGAGCGTACAGATTAGTCTGAGTATGTGAAGTGATCTAGGTAATCTGATCATGAAGGCCCAGTTTGTTGACTATGTTTGAGCGTACAGATTCGTCTAAGTATGTGAAGTAATCTAGGTAATCTGATCATGAAGGCCCAGTTTGTTGACTATGTTTGAGCGTACAGATTAGTCTAAGTATGTGAAGTAATCTAGGTAATCTGATCATGAAGGCCCAGTTTGTTGACTATGTTTGAGCGTACAGATTAGTCTGAGTATGTGAAGTGATCTAGGTAATCTGATCATGAAGGCCCAGTTTGTTGACTATGTTTGAGCGTACAGATTCGTCTAAGTATGTGAAGTAATCTAGGTAATCTGATCATGAAGGCCCAGTTTGTTGACTATGTTTGAGCGTACAGATTAGTCTGAGTATGTGAAGTAATCTAGGTAATCTGATCATGAAGGCCCAGTTTGTTGACTATGTTTGAGCGTACAGATTCGTCTAAGTATGTGAAGTAATCTAGGTAATCTGATCATGAAGGCCCAGTTTGTTGACTATGTTTGAGCGTACAGATTCGTCTAAGTATGTGAAGTAATCTAGGTAATCTGATCATGAAGGCCCAGTTTGTTGACTATGTTTGAGCGTACAGATTAGTCTAAGTATGTGAAGTAATCTAGGTAATCTGATCATGAAGGCCCAGTTTGTTGACTATGTTTGGGCGTACAGATTAGTCTGAGTATGTGAAGTGATCTAGGTAATCTGATCATGAAGGCCCAGTTTGTTGACTATGTTTGAGCGTACAGATTAGTATGAGTATGTGAAGTAATCTAGGTAATCTGATCATGAAGGCCCAGTTTGTTGACTATGTTTGAGCGTACAGATTCGTCTAAGTATGTGAAGTAATCTAGGTAATCTGATCATGAAGGCCCAGTTTGTTGACTATGTTTGAGCGTACAGATTAGTCTAGGTACGTAATCTGATTGCAAGGACAAGCTTGTGATTGTGTGTTGAGTGTGCAGATCGGGGCGTGCAGCGGCAAGAGCCTGGGTACCATAGATCTTGGAGGAAATAGCAAAAGCTAGTGCTTAAAACCTCCTCATTGTAGTTCAATATATAAATTATGATTATTTAGTTTAGATGTACTTTGATTTTTGTTGATATTCGTGTTATTTAATGGTATTGTTTTGTTTTACGGTCAGGATAGTATTAACTGTGTTAATTTCTGTGTTGAAGTCGTGTCGTGGTGTAGATACATGTTGTAACTCTTTAGATACGTAAACTACTCAGCTAAACCTGGACTCTACCACAGGTACAGCACAGAGCATACTATGTACACAACGAACTAAGTGTAGCACAAAGCATGCTATATACACGACTAAACGATGGTGTTATAAAGTACAGCACATAGCATGCTATATACACAACGAAATGATGGGGTTATAAGACGCTTCACATATCATGCTATTTACACAACGAAATACGTGTTGTACGGTACAGCACAGGACATGCTATATGCACAGCGAAATAATTGTGTTATAAGGTACAGCACAGAGCATGCTATCTACACAACGAAATGATTGTGTTACGAGGTACAGCACAGAGCATGCTATCTACACAACGAAATAATTAGAGAACGAATGTAGGGAAAGGGAGGTGGCCGTTACAGTAGTAGCCCAGTTCTTTGTTTCACGTAGAAGGTCAATGGGAGAAGTAGACTAGAAATTGGGCCCTCCGTAGACAGTGACGATGAAGGCACAAGGAATAGGACCAGTTGACAACCGTCTCAGACTGGCAGTCAGTTATAGCCAGGAATGTCTGAAACATAGACAAGCTCGACCACATTCGGACAACTGCATAATTGAAGGAAATAATGTTCTCTGTTCAGCATATCTCCGTGAAAATGTATTCACTATTGTGTCTATATATTATATTAAGAGTATTATCTGAAGACTTAACTGTCTATTAAAATCAGATCTGATGACATTGGATTGTCTTTATTTTTCTCAACTGTCATTCACATTATACATTCAAAGAGAGAGAGAGAGGGGGGGGGGAGGAGGAGAGAGAGAGGGGGGGGGAGAAGGAGAGAGAAAGGGACAGAGAGAGAGAGAGAAGGAGAGCGAGAGAGAAAGATGCAATATTGGTGATCCGTTATATATTCATTCGATTCGGAGAAAACACTAAATATGATATGAACTGAAAATGTGAACCACACCGATCCAAGTTATTGCGCGCATATGAATGGACTAACCTTTTCTCTGCCCATAACAACACAAGAAGTTGTTCTCTCGTTTGTTATTATTCATATTTTATGTCCGAGTGGTCTCCAGAAGGATTATGGATGTAACAGAAACGAGAACAGACCGCTGCTACGCTGAGAGTATGTCGTAAGAGAAGACTAATAGTCCAGTCTTACTCTTTTAGGGTAGATAACTCTCCAACTCATGAATATTGACACAAACGCAGACACACACATAACCCGGCCTCCTCGCCAATCATACGTCAAATGCTTACCTTTTGTGGGGTAGCTTTCAGGAATTTCAAAGAACGATATGAAACTAATGTCTCATTTAATGGGGATACCAGGGTGAAAGCTTGAATACTTGGTTTAAATGGGAAACAGAACATACTGGCTACACATAAAAAAACGAAGCCTATTACCAGTTGAACAGAAGAGAGCAGGTCGTGGTCTTCAGACTTCGCACAGGCCATAATAGACTGAGGTACCACCTATTCAATAAATTGAAGATAGGTGGCACTGACGAATGCTCATGTGGTACCGGGAAAATGACCGCTGAACATTTGCTGCAAAATTGCCCGACATACGAGGATCAAAGAAAACAGATGTGGCCATCACCAGTGGCAACACTAAACAAGATCTTTGGCAGTGTCGACAGCCTCAGGATGACCGCTGCTTTTTTCGAAAAAATACAGGTTGACGTCTGACAGCGTACGAAGAAGAAGAAGAAGAATACTTGGTTTGATCTGGGAGCGGGAGAACCAGGAGTAGAACGATTTATTTATATGCTATGGTTTGATCTGGGAACGGGAGAACCAGGAGTAGAACTATTCATTTATATGCTATGGTTTGATCTGGAAACGGGAGAACCAGGGGTAGAACGATTCATTTATATGCTACGGTTTGATCTGGGAACGGGAGAACCAGGAGTAGAACGATTCATTTATATGCTATGGTTTTATCTGGGAACGGGAGAACCAGGAGTAGAATGATTCATTTATATTCTATGGTTTGATCTGAGAACGGGAAAACCAGGAGTAGAACGATTCATTTATATGCTATGGTTTTATCTGGGAACGGGAGAACCAGGAGTAGAACGATTCATTTATATGCTATGGTTTGATCTAGGAACGGGAGAACCAGGAGTAGAACGATTCATTTATATGCTATGGTTTTATCTGGGAACGGGAGAACCAGGAGTAGAATGATTCATTTATATTCTATGGTTTGATCTGGGAACGGGAGAACCAAGAGTAGAACGATTCATTTGTATGCTATGGTTTGATCTGGGAACGGGAGAACCAGGAGTAGAACGATTCATTTATATTCTATGGTTTGCTGATTTGTGTCTGATATCTTCCTATGATTTAGTTCATTTGTACCCTTCAGTGTCTTTGCCTTGAGCCGTCTACTATCCCACATGCTCCGCTGTGTCCATCATTTGATTGCATGTTCGCTGCATGGAGACTGATTGTAGTAGAACGTATCAGTATGCAGGTTCGCATTGTTTTGACTGAAGATTGCTATTACCACAGCTCCGTTTTGTGCTTCTGTCAGTTTCATTGCCCAGATTATGCCTGTTCTCAAGTATATTGGCATATACATTTATTTTGAGAGATTTTTCTTAATTTACAAAACACATACAACACGCAGGGCACTTAAAATACACATACAACATACAATGACGAGTAGTTATGTTTGTAGCAACATGCTAACTAATGTAGACAATCATTAAACATCGAAATCCAGTAAAAGGGCATGATGTTTCATTTTCCACATGAAACACACACATACACAGCAGACATATATAGCGTGCACTACACATATACACAGTAGACATACATAGCGTGCACCACACACACATACACAGCAGACATACATAGCGTACATACATAGCGTGCACTACATACAAATACAGCAGACATACATAGCGTACACCACACACATACACATCAGACATACATAGCGTACACCATACACATACACAGCAGACATACATAACGTGCACCATATACATACACAGCAGATATACATAGCGTGCACCACACACATGCACAGCAGACATACATAGCTCGCACCACACACATACACAGCAGACATACATAGCGTGCACCACACACATACACACAGCAGACATACATAGCGTCCACTACACACATACACATCAGCCATACATAGCGTGCACCACACACATACGCACTTCACACATACACAGCAGACATACAGAGCGTACACTCCACACACATATACAACAGACATACGTAGCGTACACTACACACATACACAACAGACATACATAGCGTGCACCACACACATATACAACAGACATACATAGCGTACACCACACACATATACACAGCAGACATATATAGCGTGCACTACACATATACACAGCAGACATATATAGCGTGCACCACACACACATACAACAGACATACGTAGCGTACACCACACACATACACAACAGACATACATAGCGTGCACCACACACATATACAACAGACATACATAGCGTACACCACACACATATACACAGCAGACATATATAGCGTGCACTACACATATACACACCAGACATACATAGCGTGCACCACACACACATACACAGCAGACATACATAGCGTACACTCCACACACATACACAGCAGACATACATAGCGTGCACTACATACAAATACAGCTGATATATATAGCGTGCACTAAATACAAATACAGCAGACATACATAGCGTGCACTACATACAAATACAGCAGACATACATAGCGTGCACCACACACATACACATCAGACATATATAGCGTGCACTACACACATACACACAGCAGACATACATAGCGTACACTCCACACGCATATACAAGAGACATACATAGCGTACACCATACACATACACAGCAGACATACATAACGTGCACCATACACATACACAGCAGATATACATAGCGTGCACCACACACATGCACAGCAGACATACATAGCTCGCACCACACACATACACAGCAGACATACATAGCGTGCACCACACTCATACACACAGCAGACATACATAGCGTCCACTACACACATACACAGCAGCCATACATAGCGTGCACCACACACATACGCACTTCACACATACACAGCAAACATACAGAGCGTACACTCCACACACATATACAACAGACATACGTAGCGTACACCACACACATACACAACATACATACATAGCGTGCACCACACACATATACAACAGACATACATAGCGTACACCACACACATATACACAGCAGACATATATAGCGTGCACTACACATATACACAGCAGACATATATAGCGTGCACCACACACACATATACAACAGACATACGTAGCGTACACCACACACATACACAACAGACATACATAGCGTGCACCACACACATATACAACAGACATACATAGCGTACACCACACACATATACACAGCAGACATATATAGCGTGCACTACACATATACACACCAGACATACATAGCGTGCACCACACACACATACACACCAGACATACATAGCGTACACTCCACACACATGCACAGCAGACATACATAGCGTGCACTACATACAAATACAGCAGATATATATAGCGTGCACTAAATACAAATACAGCAGACATACATAGCGTGCACTACATACAAATACAGCAGACATACATAGCGTGCACCACACACATACACATCAGACATATATAGCGTGCACTACACACATACACACAGCAGACATACATATACAACAAACATACATAGCGTACACTCCACACGCATATACAAGAGACATACAAAGCGTACACCATACACATAAAAAGCAGACATACATAACGTGCACCATACACATACACAGCAGACATACATAGCGTGCACCACACACATGCACAGCAGACATACATAGCTCGCACCACACACATACACAGCAGACATACATAACATGCACCACACACATACACACAGCAGACATACATATCGTCCACTACACACATATACAGCAGCCATACATAGCGTGCACCACACACATACGAACTTCACACATACACAGCAGACATACATAGCGTGCACTACACACACGTACAGCAGATATACATAGCGTACACCCCACATACATATACAGCAAACATACATAGCGTGCACCCCACACACATATACAACAGACATACATAGCGTACACCACACACATACACAGCAGACATACATAACGTGCACTACACACATACACAGCAGACATACATAGCGTACACTCCACACACATATACAACAGACATACGTAGCGTACACCACACGCATACACAGCAGACATACATAACGTGCACTACACACATACACAGCAGACATACATAGCGTGCACCACACACATACACAGCAGACATACATAGCGTGCACTACACACACATACACAGCAGACATACACAGCGTACACCCCACACACATATACAGCAGACATACATAGCGTACACCTCACACACATATACAGCACGCAATGATGAACAATTATGTTAGTATAATGGACGATCAAGAATACTAGCCAAACATTGTATATGGACGCCCAGTTAGTAAACCATTTACTCTTACAAAACACGGCAGTCCAACAAGTTCAATCTCATTTTGGATTTGAAGCTGTATCGAGTAATGCCTCACATCTGATTGGACAGTCAGAACTAAAACACAAACGGAACAAAAACATTCTATTTGATGTAGTGAATGGCTGTGACGAAAATAGGAAAGAAGAGAGAAATCATCACCTGATTCTGCAGTAGTCAATGATAAACATGTTTTGCACGGAATACAGTTGTTTTGTTTCTATCGATTTGCTCGGTTCATTCATTCGACTAAATGGGATGGTGTGCTCTATCTCTGGGGCTGGTACGAAATTGTTGATATGATCCTGCTTATGTCTTGTGCATACGTTTTTGTGAGCACAAGATGGCATGTTCTTGTCATCACTGACATGTGTCTAACTGTTCTGTCTTATTATTGCTCCGCATGAAACATGCTACAGAAGCTGAGCAGATTACAAGGAGTTTGTATCGAACCACTTAAACGAGCTCTTGCATTTTCAGTTTCTTTAGTATTTTGATCTACATGATGAGGTTGTTAATTCGACTTACTACCATATTTAGTCTATCTTTAAGCTGGCGTTAGATTGGAATCACACACAAGAAACTCTCTGATTTGCTTACAGCACGGTCTATGATCTGGAATCCCCGTGACGAGATATATAGCTAGACCAAAGCAAACATGGGGAAGAGGGCAAACATAGATGAAACAGAGAAGTCGAGCAGAGCTGGAGCAGTTAGCTCAGAATATGAGAAAGTGTTGAGGACGTCTGCTCCGCTTGGACCTAATATATAGACACACGAGTATAAGGGAAATATAGAGACATGGAGCACTAGGTTTACTGGGAACTGGTTAGGGGTGCTGCTGGGTAGAACTTTACTGGAAGAAAGCCTAGCTTGTACTCAATTGCGAATCTGGAGAGGAAATATTAAGCTGGAAAGTTCAAACTAGCAATAATGTTGCTGTGTTCATGAGATGAGATAGTCCGTACCATCCAACCCGCACTAACGATTGGCAAAAAGTTGGAAATGGGCGTAGATGTAGATACTCCGAAACTGAAGTAGGCTATCGGTAACACTGACCAATGGATTTGGTTTACACTTAACTTATCTTAATGTCTTAAACTGGTTTAAGTTTAGAGGACTACAGAGTCTGTACACAACCAGTTTCTCATTCCAGTCGTGTAGTATCGTCCTAAAGTGAAAACGGTTGTGACAGTTCCACCTGGAGCATGGGCGTTTAGGCCAGGGGAGATCTGGCTGGCGACTCTGGGAACAAAGGTTGCCTGAATGCGTGCTAAGGTCAATCACCGTCTCGACACTAGGTCAACAAAGGAAACGAAGATTGTGGAAGACTTTGTCTGGTACAGGGGAAGGGGGGGGGGGGGTGTTCGGAGCTGAGGTGGGGGTTTGTAGCTGACCACTATGGCGTTCCGAATTAGTGTAGTGGGGAGGGGGGAGGGTTGGCGATAGTCAGATGCCGCCACGGTCGGCTACGACATTTAGAGTGACAGGGATTCTGTGATACTATCATCCAATAACAATTAGTTGGGGGTAGTTCCAAATTAGAGTGGTATCTAAGTCAGACAACCAACAGAAGGAGTTGGATAGCCATGTTGTTTCTTGAGACTACAATACTCTGCAAAGATGAACTCAGAGAGAGAGGCTGAGAGACGGGTTGTGAAGAAAGCTGAGAGAATGTCAGGAGTCACAGTGAGTGAGTTTGCAGGGTGACTCGACCATCATACACCTCGAGTGTTGGCCATTCCCTCCATGGGTGTTTATTTTGGACACCTGTGAACAGTAAGAGATCTGAATGTGTATCGTACGTGTAGGAAATCTAGTGAACGGTGCGTCATCTAATTACATATGCATGTACAGATTCGAGTGAATACGTGAAGTGGTCTAAATATATGTGAATGCACAGAACGACTGAGTACGTAATCCGATCGTGAGGACGAGTTTGTGATTGTGTGTTGAGTGTGCATATAAGGGAAGTGCAGTGGCAAGAGCCTGGGTTATGTAGTTTAGGGGAAACATCAAAAGCTAGTGCTTAAAAACCTCCTACGTAGTTATATATATATATATATATATATATATATATATATATATATATATATATATATATAATGATTGTTTAGTTTAAATGTACTTTAATAAATAATAATGTTATGTGTTGTGACAGGATAATGTTTACTGTGTGTAGTGCTGCCGGAGACGGATGTGTCGGACCGATAGATGCTAATTTTGCAGTTAAACTGTAAACTAACGACACAACGCATTCTATTATCTGGACTATATTCTGCTACTTACAAAGCCTTGTATAGGGCTTGTTAGCTGGAGATTGAGAACGTTCAGGTCTTGGTAGCTGGAGATTGAGAACGTTCAGGTCTTGGTAGCTAGAGATTGAGATCGTTCAGGGCTTGGTAGCGAGACATTGAGAACGTTCAGGGCTTGGTGGCGGGAGATTGAGAACGTTCAGGTCTTGGTAGCCGGGGATTGAGAACGTTCAGGTCTTGGTAGCTGGAGATTGAGAACGTTCAGGTCTTGGTAGCGAAAGATTTAGAACGTTCAGGGCTTGGTGGTGGGAGATTGAGAACGCTCAGGTCTTGGTAGCTGGAGATTGAAAAAGTTCAGGGCTTGGTGGCGGGAGATTGAGAACGTTCAGGTCTTGGTAGCGAGAGATTGAGAATGTTCAGGACTTGGTAGCGGGAGATTGAGAACGTTCTGGTCTTGGTAGCGAGAGATTGAGAACGTTCAGGGCTTGGTAGTTTGTATTGAGAACGAACGCACAAGACGAAGAAGAACAGCGTGAAGTCGTGTCGTGGTGTGGTGTGGATACATATTGTAACCCTTTAGCTAAGTAAACTACTCAGCTAAACCTAGACTGCCACATGTATTATTTTGGTCCGAGTGAGAAGGCTATCTTTGATAAGATAAGTACTACACAACTCTAAACGCCTCACGATGCCACACGTACGATTGTAGTTTTCATTATAACCCCCCCCCCTCCCGGTCGCCCAATCAATTCGTCCCTGTGAGCACATGTTGGATGGGTCTGCGCTGTTGGTTCTGGAGTTGGCATAGGCCATATCTTCCCTGATCAGCGGGACAGGTTTGAGCAAGGTCGGTGGTTTCATTACTTTTGTCCGGCTGTTGCACCGCTCGCTCTGCTTCAGCCACTCACCGTGTACTTTTGCGTGTACTTTTCTTGGGTAAGTGCACTGATGAATAATCCAGAACAGGGTTTTCTGCATGATATTGCCATTGCCACGGGATGTGTATAGGAAATTGCTACTACGGCAATATTTACGGCTAGGCGAGCATAGTTGTCGATGTCACAGCAGCCTACATCATTCGATGACGATTAAACCAAACCAGCGTGAACGCACGATTTGGTCCGTTGGGTAGGATGCAATTTAGTGTTTGAAATAACTAGCAAATCTCGGAATGAGCAAGTTGGGGAGTTCTGCTGCACAAATCCAATGTTAATATGGCCATTGATTGATGGTTTGAAATAAAAATACTGCGAACCCGCTCGACAGGTGAAAACAGGATGAAGAAACATTTATACAACGAACGATGACTGCAATGTCTACATGCGCGCCCTTTTTCGAAAATAGGTGACGCCATGTTTGATTCGATGTAATTGAAAAACACAGCACAATGGGATAAACGATGCACAGAACATATCCCAACATGGTCCTTTATTGGTGACTTACTATAGATATTGTATTAATATCAATCCACAGTAGGCAGTGGAAGTAAATATAATAACACAAACAACCGGCAGAAAAGCGTCATCAGTCTGTAAGACGCAGACCGTAAATCATGGCGTCATTCGTTGTCGAAATCATCAAACAAATAACGAAGGGATATGACAGTCCATGAAATCTGAGAGATATGATAGTTAAACGATAGGAAAGACAATGCAGTATGGCCAATGGGTCACATAGGATCGAACGTAATAAAGATCATTGACTCGCGGTGATATTTTCTACGTTGCACAGCTACGACTCAGCCTTGTTAGCTGATCAGTGTGTGATCTCCTGTCACATCTTGTGAAATTGGGCAAAGTTGGAAGAGGCTCAATGCCCACTGTGAAAAGGGAAGCAAACTCAGGAACACGTCCTTTCATCATGCTGTCTCGCTAGGACAAGAACAATACACAAGACGTCACAACAAAGTATTCTATGGATTGACTGCAACACTAGACGGAGTACGGATGAAAGGACACAGCAACAATCAGCTTGAGAATCACGTACATGAACTTCACCAGAGCCGGCATATCAGCACGCAGCAAACCAACCAACCGTGGCTTACCAATAGTATTAGGTACTAATGGCTGGAGGCTGATGGTCGAGGTACCATGAAGGCGTACACCATGTTGTCGTCAAAGAAGTCACAGATGCAACCGTATAATATATATATATATTCTTCTTAATGTTCTCTTTTTTGTCCTGTTGTTCCTTTCAGAGCCATGTTATGGTGAGCTTTCGTGACCGGACCCTAGTATATGCTGCGTACATGGAGAGTTTTACTGCTTCTGTTATTTCTGCTATCCATCCTTTGCGTTGGCGGCCCTTGGCATCCATATAGCAAAGTTTTCTGATGGATAGTATCTTGTGTTTGGCATGTCACATGGTCGAACCGTTTGGTTTGTTGTCGCTTAATGAGGTCTAGCACTGTTGTACGTTCTTGTCTCCTATCTTAGTTTCTGATTCTAATCATTCTTGTTAGGCCTAGCATCCTGCGCAGACATATATATATATATATATATCAGTATAAAGACGTTAAGTTATTGTGAAACAAGCTATCACTGCAAGTACATCATCTTGATCGAGCCAACTGTGTCACTGAAATCTAGATTAGATGAGCAGCAATTTTTCAAAATACAGTGTCCTGGTTACATAGCTGAGGCAGACGTGGTTCATTCCAGAAGTCCGAGCTGTAAAAGTAGTCCCAAGAGGTTTTGTGGCTGTATCCTTACACGGCCCGCGGAAGTAAACAGATGGCAATAATTGACCAAACAGCCGAAACGGCGTCATGCTGACTGAACAGCAACTGCACCTGGCAACGGAATGTACGACAGTTAGTTGATAGATATCTAAAATACTAGTCTCATCACAACCGCAAGCTAGTGCAATAGATACACCAACCTAGCAACCAAAATCGAAATGGGTCGTGGATTTTATCCAAAAGTTTGGCATGGTGAAAACAACACTTACAAAACCGGCAACAGGCGGACGGCACATGCCCCAAGTCGAATTGGGTCCCTTATCCTTAGAGTGTCAGGAAGGTTGGAGAGGGGATAGAGGGGGGGGGGGGTATGTGGCCTTCTGACGGTCAGATTTACTTCTTTCTATTGCTCTACATTTAGTTTGTTTCCTATCGTAGTCGTCATATATATTAGTCGCCGTTTCCTTCCTAGAAGCACATTGTTTCCACGGCAGCTGTCCGCTTTACAGCAAACCTGCCTACACAGGTACAATGGCACTGGTTGTATGGGATGAGGTTGATAGTCCTATGCACATGTTTCAGTAACCGCATTTTACAATATGCTTAGAAGGTTGCCGTGGTTTTATTCTTTTCAACATGGGTTCCACTCGTGCCACACACACATACACACACATGCGTGCAAATCAGTAAATAGGTCAAAATGGTTATTTTAAAAACTCCAACCAAAGGAGAAACGAACTTGAAAAAATTTATTATTGCACTTTAATTGTTCCTTGTTTCTCAACATAATTTTCACCAACATTGACACACTTATCTCATCGCTTTATCAGTACATCAAAACCTACATGCAGCAAGTCTGCTGTCTCAGCCACATTTGCACTTCACGTTCAACCGCTTCGTCATTCGCGAAACGTCTCCCGCCATGGTTGTTTTGATTAAACCAAACAGACGAGAGTAGCCCGGGGCTACGTCGAGCTGTGGCGTGGATGTCACGTTTCCACCCTAGTTGGTCCATGTTCTCCTTTGATAATCGAGCCGTATGTGGTCTAGCATTGTCAAGATGAAGCAGTACTTCTCTAGTCAGCAGGCACGGATATTTTCTTCGAATTGCAACTCGATGCATAAAGAAAGCTACACAGTAAGATGCGGCATTGACATTGTTACACATCACCCCATGAGAATTAAAAAACACAAAGAATAACCTGCCCTTCCGATGTCGTGACCTTGACTTTCTGTGCAGAAGGTGGGAAGGATGTTTCCATTACCTTGATTCGGATTGCTAGATATGCTGCCATGATTATTACCCGGTAACAATCCTGATCAGCGTATCGTCTCCTTCATCTGCACCTGTAACGAAACGTGATGATAATTTTAGGGTAAGCTGAGTCATGAACAGAAATTGGCACAATTAACGATGTCGAAAAAATGTTGAAAAGTACTTCGTGTTTGTGCTTAATGAAGTAGTTAAAACTTATGCTGTCGACGTACTTCTGCACAGTTGTCTACAGTTCTTGTAAACCAGTTATATGCGTCTTTGTTTCATTTCCGAGAACGTTTTTTTTCTATTGAAATAGTAGCTAGATTGGATAGTCTATTATTGGTCATAAAATAATACAGATGTGTTTAAATTCTTGTTAATGTGCTCATTGAACGTTCTGCAGTAGCCGGACTCGTTAAAAATACTGAGACTCAGTTGCAGCAACTTGTCAGTCTGTTAATACACTGTTTGGAGGTCGTTTTCTACACCTGTACAATGAACACCCAATAATTCAATGCTAAGTTTGGCTTTGTGGTCTGAGCTGTAGATACTTACCGGTTCATTGTGTAGTTCTATAGTCAAACACCTTATGGTATGCGTTTTTTTCAACGATTTTGAGATTGCCTGTCAGAAAAAAAGGGTTGGAACTGCGTAAATTGTGCATGATTTGAGAGTCCAGCTAATGCAACTTCGTCAAAGTTGGAGAATCGTTCTTCTAACTGAACTATGATGGGGTCAAGAACTTCACGCATCTCAATAAAATAATACAATTAAAATCGCAATCACAAACCTAAACAAATTTGCACTGAAATAACAGTTAAAACACACTTTGATAGTTTGGAAAGTAATACTCTCAGTCAGGGAAGGGCGGCCAAATTTGTCGCTAGTTGGCTCAGAGAATAAAAAATAGCGCCATAATGACCGCCTCCTAGCTACCAATTGACCTGATTCGTACGCTGTGTTAGGCTAGACGCAATCAGCTTATCTTTTCAATAGTAACTGATAAATTCACTTTTACGCTTCGCTTGTTTGCTACCATGTCACAACGCTTAAATAACAATGACCATTACAATTTCTAATTTATTTCACGTGTTTAATGCAAAAGGATATCGTTTCTAATGTTTCAAAATCATTTGGGATAGTTCAATCTTTCCATTGTTGGGACACTTTCTAAAAATTCAATCGATCATGCATTATGCTTTAGGCAAATCCATGCGAACACCATGATACAGTTCCTACATAGTCTTGTTATTCGTCTGTCAGCTATTATTATCTCTCCCACCCGCCACACAAATGCTTCTATTGCAGTGTGAACAGGACGACCGGTTCGAACTTTGTCAGCAATTTTGTAAGCGTCCATGAGGAAATTGTTTGACCCAGTTATGAACCACTTGGGGCGACAAACACTTCTCACCGTAAATAGGAAGCATTTCCTTATGAATATCCTTTGCAGAAAGTCTTTTTGCCCTCACAGAATCAAACAAACGCATAACAGCTCGCTATTCTTTGGTTGTACACTCTAGAATCATGGTCGTCATTTTGCAATTGTGCTGCGCACATTCATGCGACATCCAGCGTATGCTATCTACAGTAATCTCAAAGTTGGATGTTGCAGTCAGGTATTGACGCTTTTAGAAACTATAAACTACATTTTTCAGCTATCGCATATCAGTTTGTGATCTACTTACTGACTTTGTCTCGTATTTGATGGCTGATGCAAAAGCAGCGGTGGTAGTTGGTAGTGAGAACTGGAATAAGGAACAGAAGTCGCTGGATCGCCACTTCCTTCTTCATCATCATTTCTTATTGCTAGAGGGCAATCTATGCCGTTCTCGGGATCACTTAATAGCCGTTTGTGACTTATTTACTGACATTTCCTGGTGTGCATGTCTGTGTGCGCGCTTGAGTGTATATATATATATATATATATATATATATATATATATATATATATATATATATATATATAGATAGATAGATATATATTTATATATATATATATAGAGAGAAAGAGAGAGAGAGAATAGAGAGAGAACGAACATATGTGTGTGTGTGGTTTAAGGTGCATGTAACTATTTTTATGTATAATAAAGCACATTTTCTACTTTGTGTCGGTAATACGGTTCATACACACGTTGTAACACACATTGTAACGTGTCTTTAATTGCACAAAAGTGTAGCAGAAATGAATTATTCGTCCTTTGCAATCTTTGATCGAATAAAGCCTAGTCAATGACCATCACAGCTGATCGATGGCATCTTTCATGGCAGTTGCAAACGTGTATCACGTGCATTCTTTGTAGCGTGCCTTAGCTCTGCTTAATGATTTGAGTTTCTGCTTACATTTCTTGGCCGATTTGCTATAGATCGGCTCGCGCTCTTCTGCATTCTGGGGTCCATCGGAGGTCAATTCTTGTAATGGTACCGGGATACCATCTGTGAATGATAAACAAATAGTGTAGTTAATGTTGAGGTAACCTCAGATAAAGATATCCACATGGTGTAGTTAATGTTCAGGTAACCTCAGATAAAGATATCCACATGGTGTAGTTAATGTTCAGGTAACCTCAGATAAAGATATCCACATGGTGTAGTTAATGTTGAGGTAACCTCAGATAAAGATATCCACATGGTGTAGTTAATGTCGATGTAACCTCAGATAAAGATACTCACATGGTATAGTTAATGTTGAGGTAACCTCAGATAAAGATACCCACATGGTATAGTTAATGTCGAGGTAACCTCAGGTAAAGATACCCACATGGTGTAGTTAATGTCGAGGTAACCTCAGATAAAGATATCCACATGGTATAGTAAATGTCGAGGTAACCTCAGATAAAGATACCCACATGGTGTAGTTAATGTTGAGGTAACCTCAGATAAAGATACCAACATGGTGTAGTTAATGTTGAGGTAACCTCAGATAAAGATACCCATATGGTATAGTTAATGTTGAGGTAACCTCAGATAAAGATATCCACATGGTGTAGTTAATGTTCAGGTAACCTCAGATAAAGATATCCACATGGTATAGTTAATGTTGAGGTAACCTCAGATAAAGATACCCACATGGTATAGTAAATGTTGAGGTAACCTCAGATAAAGATACCTACATGGTGTAGTTAATGTCGAGGTAACCTCAGATAAAGATACCCACATGGTATAGTTAATGTCAAGGTAGCCTCAGATAAAGATACATACATGGTATAGTTAATGGTGAGGTAATCTCAGATGAAGATACCCACATGGTATAGTTAGTGTCGATGTAACCTCAGATAAAGATACCCACATGGTATAGTTAATGTTGAGGTAACTTAACTTAACGTCTTCATACTGGTTTAGAAGACCCTGCAGAGTCTGTATACAACCAGTTACATTTACATCATCTTGCTCTAAAAGCTATGCGCATCCAGATAAAGATACCCACATGGTATAGTTAATGTCGAGGTAACCTCATATAAAGATACCCACATGGTGTAGTTAATGTCGAGGTAACCTCAGATAAAGATACCATCATGTTGTAGTTAATGTCGAGGTAACCTCAGATAAAGATATCCACATGGTATAGTTAATGTCGAGGTAACCTCAGATAAAGATACCCACATGGTATAGTTAATGTCGAGGTAACCTCAGATAAAGATACCCACATGGTAGAGTTAATGTCGATGTAATCTCAGTTCCAGAGTCTCTTACTTGAGGGGAAGAATAATCAAACTGCTTATCCACGCATGACGTCAAAACAACAGAAGAGGATTGTGCGTGGTGGCTGGTAAGCCCATCGTTTTAAAGACATTGCTTCGTGGTGATCCTGGATAACAGGCTGCAGCATGGCAGACTGGCTAAGGGGAAGAGATCGAAGAGGGAAGGCTAATCCGGTACTCAAAAAATGCTTGCTGAAGTCGGATGTGTTGGGCCGAAAGGAGCACATATCGCAGTCAAGCTGTAAACTACGACACAACACATTCCGTTCTCTGAACTACATTCTGCTACTTTAGCCCTTTTCAGAGTTTGGTAGTGGGAAATTGAGAACGAACGAAGCCAAGCCAAGACATTGCTACATAAACCACCACTGCATAAGCACACAAAACGGATCGACGCAGCATTCCTGAAAAGGTCTACTTGCACTAGGGATTCTATGCTTTGAAAGAAGCGAGATGTAGTGATGCCTTCTTCTAATTTTGAGATTATACTCCGAGGAACTGAGACGCTAGTACAGTCAGGCACAACGTACTGACCAGGACGTCGCATTAGGGTCAATATACTGACTAAGACCACAATCTGTCTTCCATATAGTGTTCACTGGAAACATGCTGTTTTCAGGCAGCCTGGCTGACGAGATGTGGATCGGTGTCATCCCGGTAGTAGTGAGCGCCACGCAGATGAAGCCAAGCATAACATAACCGCCTGGAGGACGACAGTCCACCTTCATCAGCATGCTAGGGATACGAGGAAAGCTATTACAACCTGCCACTTAACGTCCTTTTTTGTGCCCACAAATGAGTCAACTTCCTCATTGTGGGCATTCAACAACAACAACCACTTTGTTATGCGTTCATATATCTGTATTGTCTGTTGTCTCTGACGAAGGCCTTTAGGTCGAGGGTAGGGGATCAAGATGTTGAGCAGCGCATAAGCTGCAGTGGTCAGCGACCCATAGCTGACTGCTAGCATCGGGGCCAGCGAACCATAGCTGCCAAGACCCTTCTACACCTCCACGCGGTGATCCTGGATAACAGGCTGCAGTAGGGCAGACTGGCTAAGGAGAAGGGATCGAAGAGGGAATGCTAACCCGGTACTCAAAAAATGCTTGCTGAAGTCGGATGTGTTTGACCGAAAGGTGCAAATATCGCAGCCAAGCTGTAAAACTACGACACAACGCATTCCGTTCTCTGGACTACATTCTGCTACTTAAGCCCTTTCAGGGTTTGGTAGTGGGAGATTGAGAACGAACGAAGAAGAAGAAGAAGAAGAAGGTCGAGGGTAGGAGTACTTCATGTTCTTGACTAGCGTCTTATCCACGCCATCGTTATACATGTTTTTATACTATATTTTTGCTGTCTTTTTGTTTGTTTTTGCGTTCGTCTTCTTTCTCTATTCCCCAAGGTCGTGTGCGTTGCACTGTTTTTTTATTTTGCGCCTGTCGGCCCAATGCATCCGACTTCGGCATACATTTTAGGTAAGGGTCTGCTTCCTCCTGCATTTTCTAATGGTTTGCTTCTCCGGGGTAACGGCCGGTGCTTATTTGAAGGTGTACCTTTCGTTTAGGAAAATTACGCATCTCGCAGACACAGTCTCTTTGGTTATATCGTGACATCGTGATTCAAACTACCTTTCTCGCAGACATTTGTTTTTAAAGGCCGCTCGATCTGCTGGTAGTTTGGGCAGGTCTCGTGACTACATTTCCCGTCTTATCGGGTCCTTAATCGATCGAGTGGATTCAGAGCGCGTGAGCTGAGGCTATATATGGACAGGCCAGACTATTCCTGGACCGCGTGGATTGTTTGCAGGCCGGGAAAGATCTACGTCACGGGCACAGATTTGTTTTCTCTGTAACTGGATCGTCTACAACATGGAATTCTGGCCTTTTGTTCCGAGCCGAATGTGGGGAATGGGGTGTGGGCGCAACATAAGGACTGGAAGTTTGTGTTCTTGGAGACATCAACAATTAGATACACACACACATTTATTGGCGGATATAGAACGTGTTTCACAGCGGTAAACACAATAGATAAGACAGCTCCGATGATATGACAGACGACAGTTCCGATAGACCGACCATTTAGATGGCGATCCTATACGTATACTATACGGTATAGATGATGACTTGAGACGTTTTATACTTTTCCATCTTTAATCCTCAGGAAAATGTAATTCACTCTGTTATTCATGTATCATACTTGGAGAATTGTTTATGTATCGTCCCTTCAACTGAGACCTTTGAAAGATAGTTATTTTAGATAGATAGACAAATTATATAGCCCAGTTGGGTCAAACTCTAAACCATCCACTGGTCAGGTGTAGGTCCTCTCAGGTGTATTGTATTTTCTGCCAATCATTTAATAAAAAATATGTTCCAACCAGACAAATATCGTATGTCTACCTTCATCGCCATGCAAGAATGCACACGCAGACATTACACATACGTGTATGTACTTTTGTATGTATCTCATTTAACATCTTTGATATTTTAGTGCATTTCTGTATTAACATTTGTACACATTTATTAAAAAGCGAGTATATCAATGTGTGATAATCATACTAACAATATGAAAACATGTGTGTATCAACGTTAACCGGCCGACCCATGAGCTTGGCATAGGCTGACAGATCAAATAGCAGGCATCAGTTGCTACAACAGGGTATAGACAGATACTAACGCACACAACGATACACACGCACGGCCGCACGCGCGCGCGCACAGACACATCAAATGTAGCCTAGACAAAGAAACCTTTATAAACTGATAATCAATGCCATTTTCCTTGCGCAGACCCAGCCACCCATCCAACCTCTCTCTCTCTCTCCTCCCCGCTCCCCATCTCATCCGTCCACCTTGCCTACATCCATCGATCGCTGACCGTCTTGTATCCTACACACAACAAACGCAAACCCGAGCACATACAGGGACGATGCGGAAGGGGCAGTCTGAGTTCTAGATTAACGTTTCCATTTACATAATCCCATCTGTGACTATCCATTAAACAACACTTATAAAATGAAAAGCGATCATTGGGCGTGTATTGAATCTACCATGTCTGTCCCAGGTACAATATTCAACATGAGTGATTACAATATTGGATTTTTAAAAATACAATTAAAAAAATTGGAAGCTTTTTATTAAACATAGCATGTCGTCGTTATAGTTCATTTATCGACATGCTGTCTGAGAATATTTAAAAAAAACAGTATACAATTTTCCTTTCTATCATTTTGATTCTAACGTGGACTATGACATAACAGGGGCCCACGTTTGGTGAAGCTGGGACACAAGATGTAGACTTTTATGTGCAACATACTTTTACTTTGCGCACAGACAAACATTCTGACTTATAGATGTAGATATAATGTTTGAATAAGAAACTGGGAATCATTATTTAAAAAACAAAACATATAGCGCAGATTGTGATATCCACCACGCAAAGTTCGCTAATAGAATATTAGTCGACTTTATTCTTTATAACTTTTAACATTCTCCGGAATTATCGACGCCAGCTCTTCTGCAAATTGTTACCACTTATTTGTGCGAATCGGCATTTTCAGCATTGACGGGCTGCCGAAGACGGATGTGTCGGGCCGAAAGGTGCAAATATCGCAGCCAAGCTGTAAACTAGCAACATAACGCATTTCGTTCTTCGGACTACATCCTGCTACTTGCAAAGCCCTGTTCCTGGCTTGATAGCCGGAGATTGAGAACGAACAAAGAAGAAGAAGCAGCATTGACGGCACTTAAAACAAAATTCTGCTAAGTATTAAGAACATAGAGATTGCTATGAGATTAATATTAACCTACTATTCGAGTTATCATGTCAGAGTAAGCAATCACACCCATCCCATTAAAGGTGATCTTTTTTGAGCCTTCAGTAAAATTTTCTTTGGTAAATATAGTATAAATGCAGTGTTAGTACCAATTTTAGTTATACTATTGGGTCAAGAGTCGTGAAAAGGTGTGTCTGATTCAAGTGGGCGCCGATGAAAACGATTGAGAATCCTGACCTAGTCCAAGCGTTGAATGTCAGATTCATGTTCACATCGCTCTGTCTCTCTCTCCCTGCTTACCAGCCTACCTACCTACCTATCTATCTAGGGAGAGGAGACTATCGTCTAGTCAGGCAAAACATGCTGATCAGACATGATATGGTCATGTAAAATATACTGGCGAAGCACTCACCTCACTTCCACGCAAGTCTCCCTAGAAACAGGAAGGGAGATCCACGTGATCCCGGTAGTAGTGAGCGATACACAGATGAAGCCAAGCATAGCAAAACCGACAGGAGGACCCCGGTTCACCTTCATCAGCACGCTCTGGATGTGAGGAAAGCTACAGGAACTCGCCATTTAACACCTTGTTCACTCCTGCCGAAGACGGATGTATTGGACCGAAAGGTGCAAATATCGCAGTCAAGCTGTAAACTAGTGACACACCGCATTCTGTTCTCAGGACTACACCCTGTGACTTGCAAATGGTTTGGTAGCGGGAGATTGAGAACAAACGTAGAAGAAGAAGAACACCCTGTTCAGGGTCGCATAAGTAATTTGACTAATTGTGGAAATTCAACAACTACCTACCAACCTACACGTCGGTCTGTCTGTCTATCACTCACTCACTCACTCACTCACTCACTCACTCACTCACTCACTCACTCACTCACTCACTCACTCACTCACTCACTCACTCACTCACTCACTCACACATCATCCACTCACTCTCTTATATCTCCCCATCACTCACTCTCTTCTGTTCCTCTCCTCTCCCTCCCTCTCCCAAACCCATCATAACAAATCAACCATGAACATGAATATTTGTGACCAAGCCATGAAGGAAGTTTGTGTCCTCTGTCCGCTAACGGCAATACCATTTGAACATTACTAGATATATATAATACCTGGACTGTAGAACTGAGACGCTAGTCCGGTCAAAAACAACATACTGACCAGGACGACGCGCCATGGTCAGGTACAACATACTGAACACGACTTCGCGCCATGGTCAGGTACAACATGCTGACCAGGACGACACGTCAGGGTCAGGCACAACATACTGACCAGGACGACGCGCCATGGTCAGGCACAACATACTGAACAAGACTTCGCGCCATGGTCAGGTACAACATGCTGACCAGGACGACACGTCAGGGTCAGGCACAACATACTGATCAGGACGTCGCGTCAGGGTCGGCACAACATACTGACCAAGATTACTATCTCTCCTCCATGAAGCGTTCCCTTGAAGCAGACTGTTTGCAAGACAGTCTGGCTGACGAGATGGGATCGATGTGATATCCGTGGTAGTGAACATCACGCATATTAAGCCAAGTATAGCACAATCGGCTGGACGATCACGATCCACCTTCATCAGCACACTCGGGATGTAAGGAAAACTACAACCCGCCACTTAACACAGTTTTAATGGCACACAGAAGACTAAACTCTTGTGGACATTTAACAACAACAAGAACAACAACAACCTAAACTGAAACTAATAAAACAGATATTGTTCAATAATTGGTCATACTCATTGTCATGTCCAGCTACCGACCCATGTAGAAATGTGTTTCAAGAACTAACACAAATCAACGTGTGTCCACAGCATACCTCCACCGAAGTATATTTTGCTTCTAATATATATATATATATAAATCATATCATGACTGAGTAGCTGATCGTTGTTTACAGCCCGTGGAAAATGTATTAGATTGGTTTCGACCCGAACCGAACATATTGGCTACACCAAAACCGGTGCCTATTACCAGTTGAACAGAAGAGAGCAGGTCGTGGTCTTCAGACTTCGCACTGGCAACAATAGACTGAGGTACCACCTATTCAACAAATTGAAGATAGGTGGCACCGACGAACGCCCATGTGGTACCGGGAAAATGACCGCTGAGCATTTGCTGCAAAACTGCCCGACATACGAGGACCAGAGAGAGCAGATGTGGCCATCACCAGTGGCAACACTAGACAAGCTCTATGGCAGTGTCGACAGCCTCAGGATGGCGGCTGCTTTTTTCGAAAAAATAAATGTTACTGCCTGATTGCGTACGATGAAGAAGAAGAAGAAGAAGAAGGTTTCGATCCTTGGTCTCCACTATGTCCGGTATACCCAGCTTTAAATTGGTATTTGACTGACTGTTAGTAACGGACTGGTCATTACACCTCAGAGAAAGTCGAGACATAATACACTGAAGTTTCGAACTCTTTATCCCTGACGGCCATGTCTGCTATAGGACTACCATTACATTCATATAGACATATTGATTACTATGACGTCTATTTGATTCACAGATTTCTTCAATCTTCGATGGTTCAACTACCCTGCCAGAGAGATTGACAGAGTTGGATAAACCGACAGCCACTACTAGATAACTATGAAAAGTTGAACCAACCAACCATTCATCACGCAACACAAAGCTTTATAGATGGGACTACCTCTAAGACTGTTTCAGAGATTCATAGTTGGATTTTGACTCTTGGACTGTTTCAGAGATTCATAGTTGGATCTTGCCCCTTAGACTGTTTCAGAGATTCATAGTTGGGTCTTGACTCTTAGACTGTTTCAGAGATTCATAGTTGGATCTTGCCCCTTAGACTGTTTCAGAGATTCATAGTTAGGGCTACCTCATAGAAACAACAAGGACCATTTACAGAGTTGATCGGCTCCATAGTATTTGAATACGTGTAAAAGAGACAATACTGGATAGGTACAGCTTTCTTATTACCGTGGAATGTCAGGGCCATATGTTCACTTGGACCAAAGGCATGTTTTGGTATAGAGATCAATGGATTTATGAAGCTGAAACCGTGTAAGTTATACAGTGCTGACTGTGGGAGCTGACCTGCTTGTTTCTGAGATTCTGTTGTACTCAAGCGTGTGCGATGGACATTCAAAGGCTACAACCTTTTCTAGAATAAGGAGATGTGGAGCATGGACTGGGATATTTCTCATTGAAAGGTAAGCTAACTTGTCTTGGTATGTGTGCACTTTCTTGTTGGCTAGGAAGCATGTCGACAGGCGGGGGTAGAATGGGTCTACAGATGGGGATAGAATGTGTCCACAGACGGGGATAGAATGTGTCCACAGACGGGGGTAGAATGGGTCCACAGATGGGGATAGAATGTGTCCACAGAGTAGAATGTGTCCACAGACTAGAGTAGAATGTGTCCACAGACTAGAATAGAATGTGTCCACAGACTAGAGTAGAATGTGTCCACATACTAGAATAGAATGTGTCCACAGACTAGAGTAGAATGTGTCCACATACTAGAATAGAATGTGTCCACAGACTAGAGTAGAATTGTGTCCACAGACTAGAGTAGAATGTGTCCACAGACGGGGGTAGAATGTGTCCACAGACTATAGTAGAATGTGTCCACAGACTAGAGTAGAATATATCCACAGACTAGAGTAGAATGTGTCCATAGAAGGGGGTATAATATGTCTACAGACTAGAGTAGAATGTCTCCACAGACTGGATGAGACGGTGTCCACACATTAGAGTAGAATGTGTCCACACACTAGAGTAGAAGGTGTCCACAGACGGGGAAAACGCAATGTATATGCCATTCATCTTCAGACTGAGAACTTGGCATAGCAGACTCAAGTGCCATCTTTACAACAAAATGAGGACTGGGACATATGACAAGTGTTCATGTAGGGAGCATACAATGACGGTGGGACGGACACATTCTAGAAAGCTGCAAGCTCACACAATAAAAGTGAGAACAATACTGGCCTCGCGAGACGTATATGAAACAAAAGCTGTATGGAGATGAAACAACCTTACAAACAACGGTGTCCTTTGTAAGAGAAACCGCGACCTTGATCTAGTCATGTGACTAGAATGCCAAATTTTATAGTACATCCCCACGTCCTTGTTGAAGGATGTCGAAACTGGACAAAGGGGACGGCGTGGGCTAGTGGTTAAGTGACATGACTCATAACCAGAAGGTGCTGGGCTCGATCCCCATCACAGCACCGGCCGTTACCCCGGGGAAGCAAACCCTTCGAAAATGCAGGAGGAAGCAGGCCCTTACATAAAATTTAGGCTGAAGTCGGATGCACTGGGCCGACAGGCGCAAAATAAAAACCACAGTGCAACGCACACCGCTTAGGACATTAGAGAAATAAGGCAAACGCAACAAAAAAAAGAAAAAAAAAAGAAAAAAGAAAAAAGAAAAAAAGAAACTGGACAAATTCAGGGTTCACCTGGACAAATCCTTGACTAATGGCACAGTCCTATCAAGCCGACAAGGAGCAAATTATAGCCTCGAAAAGATTAAATGAGATTGAACCGACTGATTTCAAATGAGTACGAACTGGAAAAGCTCAAGAGTACACAATAGTAACGTAACTAAAACAACGTCATTAAGTATTAGTGGAACTGATGGAAACACTCAACTGAAATATAAACTCTTGGGCTAGCAGATATAAGAATAAATGGACAGAACATCAAGAACATCCACGGGAACTCTGTACTGATGTGGAGCTGTGCACAGACACACAAGGACGAGCCAAAGAAGGGGCAGGTTTTATTGTACACCCAGAGAATGCACAGTTTATTGTTGAAATAAATACATCAGTGAACGACTAATGCACTACATACAAACAGTTGAATGTGAAAAAAAGCACCAATAAATTCCCCCCCCCACCCCCCCCAAGTCATGTTGAAAGCCACCGAAGATGACAGGAGGAAATTCTTTGAGTGTTTTTGACATGTTATCAATCAGGCCAAGGAGAAGGATCATCAGTTCTCCTTCTTCTTCTTCTTCTTCTTTTGTTCTCAATCTCCCACTACCAAACCTTGAAAGGGTAAGTAGCAGAATGTAGTCCAGAGAACGGAATGCGTTGTGTTGTAGTTTACAGCTTGTCTGCGATATTTGCACCTTTCGGTCCAACACATTTGACTTCAGCAAGCATTTTTTGAGTACCGGGTTAGCATTCCCTCTTCGATCCTTCTCCTTAGCCAGTCTGCCCTGCTGCAGCCTGTTATCCAGGATCACCGCGTGGAGGTGTAGAAGGGTCTTGGCAGCTATGGTTCGCTGGCCCTGACGCTAGCAGTCAGCTATGGGTCGCTAACCACTGCAGCTCATGTGCTGCTCAGCATCTTGATCCCGATCATCAGTTCGTAATGGACGATTTTAATGACCAAATGAGATTTACAAAATCACTTGAATATTGCTAAGGAAGACTCATTGACATTTCTTTAGAATGGGTCAACAATGGGAAGTGCTTATACGTTTATGTTCTGTGCGTGATCTAATAATAAGAAACACGTTTATCTAATAATAAGAAACACCGTTTATCTAATAATAAGAAACACCGTTTATCTAATAATAAGAAACACCGTTTATCTAATAATAAGAAACACCGTTTATCTAATAATAAGAAACACCGTTTATCTAATAATAAGAAACACGTTTATCTAATAATAAGAAACACGTTTATCTAATAATAAGAAATATCGTTTATCTAATAATAAGAAATACCGTTCATCTAATAATAAGAAACACCGTTTATCTAATAATAAGAAATATCGTTTATCTAATAATAAGAAACACCGTTTATCTAATAATAAGAAACACCGTTTATCTAATAATAAGAAACACCGTTTATCTTATAATAGGAAACACCGTTTATTTAATAATAAAAAACACAGTTTATCTAATAATAAAAAATACCGTTTATCTAATAAAAAGAAACACCATTTACCAACAATGGAAAAATCGTTGAAAAATCTGCTCCAGGTAAAACAACCAAGAATTAACATCACAGTTTGAGTACGTATTGACAAGATAAAGACACGGAAGAAATATAACAGACATTAAAGTCACCCCTGCCGTACTTATCACCAACCAGTGGTAAGTGCCATAAACAACATTACAAGAAAAATAAAAAAAATAGAAAAGCCAGTAATCATCACACGTAACAAATAAGCAGTGAATGGACGATCTTTAAAAAAGCCATAATGCAATCTATTAGAAAGAACAAAAAATTCGAAATCAAATATTCTTCGACAAAGGACAAAGACTTGTTAGTCATCAATATATAGAAAATGAAAACATAAGCAGTGAATGGACCATCTTTAAATAAGCCATAACGGAAACACTCAACCCGAAATGTGGAACAAAAAGCTTAAGACAAGGCAAAGAAAACAAACAGCTTGATGTAAGGATGGAGTTAAAGAATCAAATAGACTCTACAAGACATGGCGATGTCCAAGACACAAAGATTAAAATAGCATGACGAAATATCAATAAATAAAATATAATATCAACAAAAATAAATATAAAGAATAATCTTGGAACAAGTATGGAGATCAACTAACATCAATTTGCAATTTATCATCCAATAATTTTATGAAAATTTAAAGTATCCAAGCAATTGGTTTCAGAGATCAGAACTTCAATCCTACTTGAATCATTAATGACAAAAATGAACCCGCAATGTTTAACGTGTATGTAATACAGCGATGGAGAATGTACTTCTAAGAACTTCTCAATCCCCAAAAGACACTCAGGGACTATCAATATTTATCCAAAGAAGCAAGGATCAACTGGAATAGGATATATTGATCCAACAAAGAGTAGAAGAACAAGCAAAACAACAAGTCACGAGATATGGACTGCATCATAACTGAAACAGTTCAAGCCTCCCAGAACAGAGATTTTCCAAGACTTCTCAACCAGACCTGGTCATGTTTTTATCGTGAGTATTAAACACAAATTCTAGTACCCATATATATTTGACAAGAACAACGATATATTGATATGCACATGTTGTTGGTGAACTGATATGCTTCTGAAGTGAGCTGTCAACGATGCTCGCATGGTGTTGAGATCGCTTTCATTGATTCTTCAAGTAGATGTCTCCATTTTTATTATGTATCAGCCGTGTATTATGTCAATGTCGGAAACGCCAGTTGTACATTAGAACAATAGCTGTAAGTGTTTTAAAGATGTTTAATTTCTTATCAATTATTAATAACATGTTCTATTGTAGTCCCTGCCATACTGTATTAAGTACATGTTCTATTGTAGTCCCTGCCATACTGTATTAAGTACATGTTCTATTGTAGTCCCTGCCATACTGTATTAAGTACATGTTCTATTGTAGTCCCTGCCATACTGTATTAAGTACATGTTCTATTGTAGTCCCTGCCATACTGTATTAAGTACATGTTCTATTGTAGTCCCTGCCATACTGTATTAAGTACATGTTCTATTGTAGTCCCTGCCATACTGTATTAAGTACATGTTCTTGTCATGTGTCTAGTTTTTGAGTAATGGAACACCGCCAAAGTACAAGATCTTGCAAGTCTTAATAAAGCATGTCGTGAAAAGTTACTAGGCGGGTTGACAACAAAAGCTACCAGCCTCATCATGTGCAGTACATACAATACTTATGTTAAACTAGTATTTAACCCGTCAATAATTACGGACGATTTTAGATGTCAATCAAAATTAAATTTAAAAATTGAAAAGGTATTTTATTTTACAACTTGAAGAAACAACTGACTGAGACAGATTTGAACCAATCACCTTAGGATTCCAAAACTTTCCACTACTAACTGAGTCATATAAATAATTCTGGATATATGTTTAGGGTCTATCGTAAAAGTTGTTTAATTTGGTCCACTATTCGACTGATATCAATCGGTAGGTTTACAGGTCACACGTAAGACCCCGTTTAGTGTCTGTTTTGGCACACTTATTGACAAATGTATTTGGTTTCTAATTTGCACTAAGACCGAAGTTTGGTTTCCGTTTTGTCACACTGACTTACAAACAAACTGAATGACGCTTTGTACGAAGACTGACGTTTGGTTTCTGTTTTGGCAGACTGACTGACAAACTATTTAGTTTTATATTTTGTACTAATAGTGACGTGTTTTTTTTCCTGCTTTGTACTAAAACTGACGTTTGATTTCTGTTTTGTCAAACTGACTGACAAACAATCTAAATGACGCTTTGTACGAAGACTGACGTTTGGTTTCTGTTTTGCCAAACTGACTGACAAACAATCTAAATGACGCTTTGTACGAAGACTGACGTTTGGTTTCTGTTTTGCCAAACTGACCGACAAACAATCTAAATGACCCTTTGTACGAAGACTGACGTTTGGTTTCTGTTTAGACGCATTGACAAACAGATACAATGACGTTTTGAACGAAGACTGACGTGTGATTTCTGTTTTAGCAAATTGGCGGACAAACGGAAAAACAGCGAGAATTATAGGTGTTGATTTTTTTTTGATTTTTTGTGTGCACTCGCCTTATTTCTCAAATCCCCAAGGCGGTGTGCGTTGCACTGTGGTTTTTATTTTGCACCTGTCGGCCCAGTGCATCCGAAGTCCAGCGTGCATTTTATGTAAGGGTCTGCCTCCTCCTGCATTTTCAAAGGGTTTGCTTCCCCGGGGAAACAGCCGGTGCCGTGATGGGAATCGAACTCAGCACCTTCTGGTTATGAGTCGTGTCACTTAACCACTAGCCCACGCCGTCCCCATGAGTATTGATGATAAATTACAACATTCTGATGTCATTGGAGTACTTTTGTGCAAACATCATGCAGGGCTGATGAAACTAATGCTACTGATATATAATTTTTGGATTTTGATAGAACTTTCTTTATTCCATTGAGATTATTTGTAATGAAGTAAAAAGTTGTGGGAAGTCCACTGTATATTTATGGGGGTGCTCCTCTTAAATGGTATGTATCAATATGTATATTAATGTAGCGATAAAGCACTTACTTTTTACGACACAGGTACAGTGTTTAGCCGGCACGCCCCAGTCGTAGTAAGTAAGTCGCATGTCCTTCTACAGAACGTAGCTTCTTACAACCGCCACCTATTTGGCTGTTATAAGTTTATTGGCAAGTGTGTAGTACGGTAGGTTGCCATTACTTTACGTACGTGGAGGAGCATTCGCCCGAGAAAAAACCCAGTGTCTGCCAAACTGGACACAAGTGGGAATCGAACCCGGAACGTTGGGATTGTGAAAACCGAGCGAGTTTCACCCCTAGGCCACGCACCAGTCGACTAATCTGAAATAAGGCACAAGACATTACAGTTTGGAAGAAAAATACAGCGAGGAAGAGCTCTGGCCACCCCACCTCCAACAAGCTGTGGCTTAGTCTACTTGTCGTACTAACCATCCATAACAAAACAGCATGCAGGACAGATTGGGTGGGGGGCGCTTGTGATGTGTCTTAACCAGGTGTCGCTCGAGCGACATAAGAGGCGCAAAGGAGGGTTGTGCATGGGGTTGACAACATAATATAAAAAAGTAACAGAATTCGTAAATGTCAGAAGTTCACGTCATGCCAGAACACCTCGCTGTAGTGCTGATCCCATGTTCGCTGTGGGGCCAAGAATGATTAGGACAATGATAATGCTTCCATACGGTTACCAGGACACCACACCGACTTTCAGCAAAGGATGACAGAGAGCCTGTCTATCGCTTAAAATGGACTGGATCGATTATCGGTTTGAACACGATACAACGAATCCAGCTATAAATGGGTACATAGCTTACATTTAGAGAAGGCAAGAATGAAAGTAGTAATCTCAGTTCAGAAGGAAACATTGGACTAGTACAGCTTGATTCCTACCACTTCAACTAAGAAGGCATTCTACGGATTGAAATAGCATGTACATAGAATGTGATCATAAGGTACCTTAATGTAGTTTCTATTTATTTTCTGCCGGAGCAAGACCGAATTTGTACACCGAGACGTAAGAACCAACAGTCGACAGTCAAATAAGCTTAAATAGATACAAAGTTATACACCCTGGATGGATGAATTGGCAAGCGGATAGATTGACTTAAGAAATATAGATGAGGGACGGGTGAACGGGCTAACGGATAGATTGACATATGAAATATAAATGAGGGACGGGTGAACTGGTTAACGTATAGATTGACATATGAAATATAAATGAGGGACAGGTGAACTGGTTAACGTATAGATTGACATATGAAATATAAATGAGGGACGGGTGAACTGGTTAACGTATAGATTGACATATGAAATATAAATGAGGGACGGGTGAACTGGTTAACGTATAGATTGACATATGAAATATAAATGAGGGACGGGTGAACTGGTTAACGTATAGATTGACATATGAAATATAAATGAGGGACGGGTGAACTGGTTAACGTATAGATTGACTTAAGAAATGTAAATACAATGACGAATATGCTTAGATTTAGGCAAAGTGGGGCTGAAAAGGTAACAGTACCAGGGGCCCAAATTTGAGAAGTAGGCGCTTCGTAATCTCCTAGCAGATCAATAGCACCATAGATCTCTCTGTCAGAGTTAGGAAGCGCCAGACAAAGTGTTCTCAGAGCTGCCTCGCTGCAATTCCAAATGGGATTATTGAGGAGACAGTGGGCACGATAGGATGACGCACAACGTTGTCTTTTAGTTCCGTATCTCACATCCTGAAATGTGTTTTTAATCTGCGTGTTGTGGGACTCGCATATCATGTCGTCATATTATCGAAACGCAGTCTCCTTCATGAACCTCACCGGACTAGAAGCATAGCATCAGTTGATCCAAGAAGAAGCAGAAGTCGTAATATCATGTACATAAATAAATATTCTGTATTGATCTGTCCCTTTATTTTACTTTGTGGGCAATAGTTTTTTCCTCTCCTCTCCAGCAAGAAAGTTCTCTACTAATGTAAATGAACCTTCTGTTTCAATTGGGGTAAAAAGACGAATCAGACGATTAACTGAATGAAACCACCAAGATAATTGATAAGCAGCACACAAGGAAGGTGTGAATCAGATAATCAACTGAATTAAACCATCACAAGAATTGATAAGAACCGCACGGGACAGGTGTTTGAGTAGAACTGCGGGGGGCATATGACCTTTAACCTATGGCATAAGGAAAACCCCATAGATCTGTAGCTTGTTCTGCTGTTGTGTGTATGTGTTTGAATGTGATTGTTTGCGTGAGTGTATGTGTTTGCGTGCGTGTTTATGCGTGAGTGTGTGCGTACGTGCGCATGTGCGTGCGTGTGTATGTGTATGAATGTGTGTGAATGTGTGTGAATGCTATCAATTCGACAACTCCAACTTATACTAGCAATATGACGTGTGTGTTCATGTGTCGGCTCCACCGTAGGATGTATTCATCTGAAGAAAGAAGACCAATTGCCACCACTACGCTGTAGTGTGCAGGCTAGGTTTTCATTCTAGCTAAGACAGAAATAAAGATCTAGGCCGTACTGTAGCTTTGAGCATGTACCACCTTGATCAATAGAGCTGTATTCAAACATCTCAATCACCCGCTACTCTTGTGACAGTGAGAACCTTCCATTAGAAAGTACAGAACTCTGACCCGGATATCTGAACGGTTCAGTCTACCCAGCTGTAAATAGACAGTTGACTTTCTGTTAGGGGCATCTAAGAAAGGTCTTGGTCTCCCTGTATTCATCGAACGCTAAGAACTGATACTATGAAGTCCCTAACACTCCACCCCAGACGGCAGTGCTTGAAGTTGTAACACCGTGACTTTTTACAAATATAAAACATGGTAGCTCTCATTTCTCTGGATGGTAATATTATCTTCAAATTGTTCCGTGTAATTTTTGCATTTCCAATTCTCATATTGACCAATTGTAATTGACAAATTGCCTCACATAACCGACTTTGTTGCGCATGTACACCCCCATATGTGTTCAGTCCCTTTCATTGCTGAAAGTGGCAACAATAGAGCACGAAATCTGTGCACGAAGCAGTAATCACTACACGAAGCAGTAATCACTACACAAAGCAGTAATCACTACACAAAGCAGTAATCACTACACGAAGCAGTAATCACTACACGAAGCAGTAATCACTAAACGAAGCAGTATAGTAATCACTACACAAAGCAGTAATCACTACACAAAGCAGTAATCACTACACAAAGCAGTAATCACTACACGAAGCAGTAATCACTACACGAAGCAGTAATACTAAACGAAAGAGTAATCACTGCACGAAGCAGTAATCACTAAACAAAAGAGTAATCACTACACGAAGCACTATAGTAATCACTACACGAGGCAGTATAGTAATCACTACACGAAAGAGTAATCACTACATGAAACAGTAATCACTAAACGAAGCAGTAATCACTACACGAAGCAGTAATTACTAAACGAAGCAGTAATCACTACATGAAGCAGTATGGTAATCACTACACGAAGCAGTAATCACTAAACGAAGCAGTAATCACTACATGAAGCAGTATAGTAATCACTACACGAAGCAGTATGGTAATCACTACACGAAGCAGTAATCACTACACAAAGCAGTATAGCAATCACTACACGAAGCAGTAATCACTACACGAAGCAGTATAGTAATCACTACACAAAGCAGTAATCACTACACAAAGCAGTAATCACTACACAAAGCAGTAATCACTACACGAAGCAGTAATCACTACACGAAGCAGTAATACTAAACGAAAGAGTAATCACTGCACGAAGCAGTAATCACTAAACAAAAGAGTAATCACTACACGAAGCACTATAGTAATCACTACACGAGGCAGTATAGTAATCACTACACGAAAGAGTAATCACTACAGGAAGCAGTAATCACTATACGAAGCAGTAATCACTACACGAAGCAGTAATCACTAAACGAAGCAGTAATCTCTAAACTAAGCAGTAATCACTACATGAAACAGTAATCACTAAACGAAGCAGTAATCACTACACGAAGCAGTAATCACTAAACGAAGCAGTAATCACTACATGAAGCAGTATGGTAATCACTACACGAAGCAGTAATCAGTAAACGAAGCAGTAATCACTACATGAAGCAGTATAATAATCACTACACGAAGCAGTATGGTAATCACTACACGAAGCAGTAATCACTACACAAAGCAGTATAGCAATCACTACACGAAGCAGTAATCACTACACGAAGCAGTAATCACTACACGAAGCAGTAATCACTACATGAAGCAGTATGATAATCATTACACGAAGCAGTAATCACTACACGAAGCAGTAATCACTACACAAAGCAGTATAGCAATCCCTACACGAAGCAGTAATCACTACACGAAGCAGTAATCACTAAACGAAGCAGTAATCACTAAACGAAGCAGTAATCAATACACGAAGCAGTAATCACTACACGAAGCAGTAATCACTATACGAAGCAGTAATCACTACACGAAGCAGTAATCACTATACGAAGCAGTAATCACTACACGAAGCAGTAATCACTACACGAAGCAGTAATCACTATACGAAGCAGCTATCTCAACAATCAAGATTGCCCCCACTCTAATTGCGCAGTTCCCACAACTGGTCTCTCCTCTTCCTCCCCCCCCCCCCCCCCCCCCCCAATTTGTGATCATGTTCGCACCATTACTTCCCTGTCTGCTCTGCATCTGACGGATTTCGCCTGTAGCTGATATTCCCACAGTTGGTGTCCTGGTTTGCATTCGGACTGATGGGATTCCCAACCATTGTTGTCTTCTTTTCTATGCTTTCTGGGAGGGGATTCCCCACAAGTGCATTCTGTTTCTGTCTCTACTGAAACCGATGGGATTTCCCAACAGATGCACTTAATGCCTCTGCTTTTCTGCTAAAGGGATTTCCCACACGTGTTTTACATCTATCTATCTATCTATCTATCTATCTATCTATCTATCTATCTATCTATCTATCTATCTATCTATCTGTCTGTCTGTCTGTCTGTCTGTCTGTCTGTCTGTCTGTCTGCCTGCCTGCCTGCCTGCCTGCCTGCCTGCCTGCCTGCCTGCCTGCCTGCCCGCCCGCCCGCCCGCCCGCCCGTCCGTCCGTCCGTCCGTCCACCCATCCATCGCTGTCTGTCTGTCTGTCTGTCGGTCGGTCGGTCGGTCCATCGCTGTCTGTCTGTCTGTCTGTCTGCCTGCCTCCTGCCTGTCTGACTGTCCGTCCGTCCGTCCGTCTTACTTAATTGTTTCTTCATTGTTTGTCCGCCCGCACGTTTATCATTCTGCTCGCTCGTTCATCTGTCTGTCTCTCTCTCTCTCTTTCTGTCTGCCTGACTTTCTTTCTTGTTCATCCTTTGTCTGTCCGCCCGTTCGTCCATCAATCAGCCCGTCCGCCCGCCCGTCTGTCTGCCTGTCACAGTCTCTGCCTCACTTTCTCCCTCTGTCTATCATTCTCTCACTATATATATATATGTCCTCCTCCTCTCTCTCTCTCTCTCTCTCTCTCTCTCTCTCTCTCTCTCTCTCTCTCTATCTATTACTACAGATATATGCGTTCAAAGTTACGGATTAAAATAACTCGAGTGTGTTTCAAGTGCTGAAACTGTTAGTTGACATCCGAATAGACCTTTCTGACAATCAAACTGTATTATCACTAAACTAGCACATGCATTGTTTAGTCCGTCTTTTAATTCCTGAACAAAGTCCGAAGCAATTTTCTACTAAACTGCATGTCAGATCCAAATGATTTTTCGCATGCAGCCTTAGAATATCAACGACGCTAAAACATTGATATTATTTAGTCCATAGATGTTATGACATTTGCACATCGGCGAATTCTTTTGATCTTTTAGGACCAAAGAAATGACATTAAATTTAAGATTTTACATTACACAGCTGAATTTCTCGTAGGATTTTGTTCAAAGGAGTGTCTCATTAATGCATTGATAGATCAATTGATTGTTTGTGTTGCCCTTTATGTACAATCGAAAAAATGGCACTAATATGCAACACTTAGTACAGCCCTTCGATCACCCTTAGACCCCCAAGGTTGTATCAACTGCGCCGCTAATTTTATGTTGTGTAACGCATTTGAATGTTGCAATATATTTCTTGATATTGTATGTACACCTATTTGTTTTGATAAACATACTCTAATTCATCCAAGTCTGCTAATCAGTATGTCCACAAAAGATGATATTAATCATTCCGAATCTGTCGATTCAAAGAGGTTGATAATTGTTACTGGCTGGACAAGTTGTAATCCATATCGTTGCCAGAACTGTTCTTCTTCTCGAAGCACATGTTCAACACACTTCTCCAAAAACTGAATGAAACTATTTTTTAAAGATACTCATATGTAAGCTCTTCAACATCACACATTTTAAATGTCCTGTTCTGGTCGGCAACATGTTCTTGACTTTAGCTCACGCAAGCTCTAATGTTAGTTTTAGTTTCCGGAGAGTAACAAGTTGATTTTGCGTAAACAGTTTCGTTATCTCCCGTTTTATAACATCTCTGTCGAAATCGTCAAATTTCCTTTTCCTTCCTTGCTTGATATGAGTCATGTCCAATCCAACGGTAAAAGGATGATCTATCCAGGCCAAAGCTCCAATTGCGTTCGTTTATCTGGGTCATGAATATCGCAATATAAATGACCCATCTTAGATTCCCCGCGGAAGAACTGTTATAGTAAAACAGCAACCTTGTACATTGTTATAAATATACACTTCAAACTCATTTTTAAATTGATATCAATGTAAGTTTTGAAAAAAGCAACTATATTTCATAATAACCACACCTCAAACTATTAATGTGTATTGATTGGCATCCTGTCAGTCTCAGAGACAATTGACTTCACGCTAGAGAGGGGGCAGTCAGTTGTTGATCTTGGTTTTTGCAGCACACGTTTGGAGTCTGCATCTTGACGCATCTTGTCTTCCCCTCCCCGTAGAACAACACACAAAGCCTGTCTCCAGCCAGGTCTGTCTTTGGCAAGTTCCTCCCAGTTGCATGTGTTCATATCCAACGCCTTCAGGTCATGCTTGCAAACATATTTGTAGCGGAGGAAGGTTCTAGTGGTCAGCTCTCCTTATAGGATATCTTTTCGTATTTGCCCATCCTTCATTCTGCACACATAACCAAGCTGCAGTCTGCTCCGTCTCGCTTTTTCTTGTAAAGGGTGATTATGTTGGCATCTCGTATGTCCTGTGATACGGCCACCTCATCCCAACACTGGCGTATACGCCTATAACTATTACACAGTTTCGCATGAACGACGTTTGTTGTTTTCAGCATTCGACAAAGTGTCTAATTGGTGCACGGGATAATCAGGATTTTGAATTTACTGAGTCTATTTGAAGGTAAAAACATATATTTTTAAAACAGCACGTCTAAGTACCCTAAACATGTTAAAATTATGTCCAATTCACTGAGATTGCTTTTAATATAGACTAATGAATACATTTTTCAAAATACATCCAATTTCTTAGAGAAACAACTATTTCCATAAGGTCATGAATATTCTAAAACCCATTTGGATCTGGCATGCAGTTTAGTAGAAAATTGCGTCGGACCTTGTTTATAAATTAAAAGACCGATAATAACAACAACACATTCTAGCAGCTTCTTGTGCACGTAGATGTAACATTCGCTTGTGTGTCACCAATAAATGTGACTGTATCTTGTGATACGCCCTTCCTGCCACTCTGCATATATACAACTATCTCACTGACAGCCTAGCAGTCAATTATTGTTATACAGGTCGGACTGAACCCAGGCGGAGTGCCATGTCGTGCGCAGCTGTTCTTCGTAAGTAGGATATGTGGAAACTTCCAGGGAACCACAGAATGTTAGTCAGTGACAAAGATCACAAGACAAGTATTTTTCTGCATTTGAGTAACATATATATCGAACAACAGAAAAGAAAGAAAAATAATGGACAGCCCTAAATGCACTTCTTATTAGGTACTAGCCGGAGATGCAGCCCAGTGGATGAGCTGATAGCAGCTAG